>OX438774.1:1166979-1769846 GCA_949316455.1 Acleris holmiana
ACACAGTTTGGTGCTTTACACCACACATAGTCGCGATTACACAAAAAACAGTTTATCTATGAATAACAATTATACAAAACAAAATATATTATAATAATCAATCCAACTGATTAAGGTAATTTAACAATGAATGCTTGAATGAATTACACATATTTAACAATTAAAAAGTTAGTGTACCTGAGTGCGTTAAAGGCTAGTAGCAACAGCGCATCGGGATCCGCGAGCGGTAGCAGCAACGGCGCGACGTCGGCGGGCAGCGGCGCGCGCGCGGGGTCGCTGGCCGCGCTGACGTCACGGCCCGCGCGCCAGTGCGCCGCGGCGCGCGCGCGCTCCACCCGCGCCCACACCGCGCCGCTCGGGAGCCCGCTGCTTATCACCTGACGACACAAGTCAAGCGTGGTGGAACAGTCTAGGTCAAGGTACACTCAGCATCAACAGAAGCTAAGCAGATTAACATGCTCAGAATGATCAACACACGACGTACAACCTTCTATTTTTTTAATGCATCTCGGCAAGCTTCGTTTTTAGGGTTCCGTAGCCAAATGGCAAAAAACGGAACCCTTATGGATTCGTCATGTCTGTCTGTCTGTCCGTCCGTATGTCACAGCCACTTTTTTCCGAAACTATAAGAACTATACTGTTGAATCGCATAAAGATTTTCACACAAAAATTGAAAAATATACAATAAATTTTGGGGGTTCCCCATACTTAGAACTGAAACTTAACACTTTTTTTTTCAACAAGCCTACATACGTGTAGGGTATCTATGGATAGGACTACAAAAATATTTTTTTTTCTAAACTGAATAGTTTGCGCTAGAGACACTTTCAAAGTGATAAATCTAAAATAAGAGAATGATAAAACTAAAAAAAAAAATATGATGTACATTACTATGCAAACTTTCACCGAAAATTGGCTTGAACGAGATCAAGTACTTAGGTAGTTTTTTTTTAATTGGTAATAAATCGTCTTGCTGCTTGCCCTACATGGACGAGTCCGACTCGCACTTGGCCGCTTTTTTTCTATGACAAGAATACTGTCAGGTGCGAGTGTGAGTGAGACGGCGACGGCTAGCCGAAAGACATTTTTTTTAAGATAAGGAGAAGGCATACGAGCACTCAGGCCACCTGATGGTAAGTGAAATCTGAGACCCATAGACATTTGAATTCTCAAGACTATAATCCTAAGACCTCAAATGCGTTGCCAACCCTGAGGACTGAGATGGAATGCCTCCATGCTAGTAATTTCACCGGTTGTCTTATCCCCACACCGGAACACAACAATGCGATCACTGTTGCTTGGCGGGTGGTTAATGGATAAGATAAAAAAAAAAAAAAAATAGAAGCACTGTACAATAGAGTCGAGTGCAGATCATTTTGAGCTTTTCGGTTGCGTACCTACTGCTGCTGACTGTACATACATACAAACATACATACCTTCACGCCTGTCTCCCAATGAGGTATGCAAAGACAGAAAAACAAATCAGTAGAGAGATGTTCAAATTAGTATGGTGTATAAATTAATAAACCACTCAGGTGCCCTGTGCACGACATGTGTGCGTATTTTTTTGATATTGAGGTGGGTACGAATTAGAGCAACCTCGGGTTGAGACACGCACGGCCCACCTATTTAGCTAAAATTCGTACGCGCTGCGCTGCGCGCGGCGAGCCGCCGAGAGTCGGTCTTTTGAACGTGCTCAATGGCACCTCAGAGTGCGTGCCTAGCGTAATTTAAACGACAAGTTCTAACTTGTCTGTGGGCGAGGCGCGTACAAATTTGATAAAGTTGCTGAGCCGTTCCACCACCGAGGCGATTTCTTCTTCTTTTTATTAATAACTCGGTGAATTAAATGATTAACGCAGCCGCGGCTGTCATCGTGTCCGACGCCATTTTGAAATGTCGGCTCGCGGCTAGCACGCTGCCTCACCCGCGCATGTTTATGTGCAACAATTTGGCTCGCGAGCAGCTCGCCGCGCGGAGTGAGCATGCCTCAGACTGAGCCGCTCAAATTCGTACCCAGCTTTACGTGACTTATTAATTTGACGTAAAGTGTAACTTTGATGGACGAAAACTGTGATCATTCGCTCCACGGGTTAATTAACCACGCTTTGTCGCCATCGGGAAGTTGGTTAATTAAAGGAACATTTCGTACCGAACAAGTACTTAATATCAATAAACCACTACTTTTATTTCTGTAACATCACACAAGGACGCGTCATGTAGTGGTCCGTGTTGAAAGCGCTGTACAGCGCAATAATTATAAAAAAGATATTCGGGTAGTCAGTTAATGGTATATCAGACGGTTCACTCGAGTGAATGCTTAATTTTTCTTCCATTCAATGTTCACACGGCTTGGCTGGAATGACGTAAAAAAGAATATTCATCCGTAGTTTTCTTCAATATGGCGTCGAATGAAGTCATCTTGGTTCGAGACATAATGGCCGAATTCGAGTGAACGTTCTCTTTGTGTTCAAACTGTTCATTTATCGTTCATTCAGAGTGGGTATGAATGATTCCGCATGAAAACATCTAACATCGGTTGATCAATTCACTAATGAATTCATTCGGCACTTTTCTTTCACTTTGCGTTCAGACTTGTCACTTTGAGTGAAAGATGCAAAATGAAATAAGAAAATTAACAAAAAATTAACTGTCTGATGTCACCTTTAGACTCGCATAAGAGAGAGTGAGAAAGAAGTTCAGATCCGAAACCCCTTGTAATACAGATATGTAATGAATTAATATATACATCCTTTTTAGTCAAGTTTGTTTTTATCTTGCTTTATAGTCAGGTTTCGTTCCGATCGAAAAGCTTATTGAGTAAGCAGGACGAATATTAAATTTTGCACTAAATAAAGTTGCGTGATTATGTACCACATCTGTATGTTGGTACATATGTAGATATACAAGGCATTCCTATTGGTGGACTTCTCCTCACTACTTTCATAGATTTGTCTGTGTGTGTGTGTGGAGTATGGTTGTTACCTTATCCTCGTAGTCCAATAAGCGCTCCTCAGCAAGTTCCTCGCTTCGCTCGTCCCGTGGGAACGAGGCGGGCGCGCAATTCATGCAAATCAGCAGCTCGAGAAACAGTACTAGCGTCTCCCACATTCCTGCCGCTCTTAAAACCAGCCCTGCAAATACCGAAACTGATTGTACCCCATATAAATCTACAGTAATATTATAAAGAGGAAATTGTTTGAAACCACAGATGTAAGAATATAAGGAGATCGTCATGCCGGCTGATTTGTATTGAGCACGCCTGTCGCAAGTGGTGGTAGGACCCTGTGCAGGGTCCGCCCGGATCGCTACCGCCATCTTATCCATTATCCACCCGCCAAGCAACAGTGTTCGCATTGTTGTGTTCCGGTGTGGGGACAAGACAACCGGTGAAATTACTAGCATAGAGGCATTCCATCTTAGACCTCAGGGTCGGCAACGCATTTGAGGTCTTAGGATTATAGTCTTGAGAATTCAAATGTCTATGGGTCTCAGATTCCACTTACCATCAGGTGGCCTGAGTGCTGGAGTGCTTTCTCCTTAACATAAAAAAAAAGTTCACTAACCCACACAAAGCACAAGTAATTGACAAGATAAAGCACACACACACTTGTATACCGACGCTCCTGTTGCACAATACACGCGCATCATATCCATGTTATTTAGGGAAGAATAGTAATGTTCCCTGTGATCAGCACGCGTGCACACTCGTTAAACGGAGGGTGAACTACCGGCAGAGTTTTCACATTGAGCTAACAACTGCGACGCGGCCGCTGCGGCTTGTCCTCACTCTAGTATTCTATGCTCCGAGTTATAACGAGTAAACTCAAAAACTACAGAATTGATTTGGAAAACCACGGTTGGCAACGCACGGCCGTCGATGAAGGTCATTGGAAGTCAAGTCGGACAAACTGTCTACACGGCAGAAATTGACAAGGTCACCTCTGCAGAAAGGCTTGTTGACGACCGTCTAGCACTTGACCTTTTCAACGCTATGTCAAATTACAAAACCAGAGCGAATGTCAAATTTGCCTCACAGACACTAAGGTTTATTTAGCGCTGTGAACAATGACGGTTTTTATTGAGAAACAAACGGTAGACCTACAGTTTTCTTAATTGGTATTTGTAATGCTAAATTCAACATACATAATTTTATGAGTTGGAGTAAAAACAAAATTAAGCTTTGTATTTAATCGTACTCATTATCGTATACAACGTGTTACAAAATAATCCGTAAAAAAGAAATTACAATAGTAGTGTCAACCCTTATTAAATAACGTCAGTTCAGTATCTTAGGTATACAGTATACTAGGGTTGACACTACTTTCGTAATTTCTTTTTTACGGATTATTTTGTAACACGTTGTATACTACTTAGCTATATATTATAATTTTATTACAAAGAAAACCCAAATACAATGATTGTTGTTAAGTACTACTTACTAAAGCAACGGAAGGCTTCTTTAAAGATATTTATATATTACAATGAAAATCAATTTCTTTTAGCTTAAAACATATAAATTCTGCAAGCACGTCTAACAAACATGTTACGAGCATAACAAGTTCTGCTGACTGGGACAGAGAATAATTCCTTCTTGCGACACTGGCGTTGACGAGTACAAGGAACCTTAAGCTGTGAAGGTTGAGGATGGTACCGTAGGCGTGCGTGAGATGCGGGTAGGCGCGCGGCAGGCGGCGCAGGTCGCGCGCGGCCGCCGCCGCCACGTCCGCGCCCGCGCCGCCCGCGCGCGCCGCGCCCAGCACCAGCCGCGCCCACAGCTCCGCGCGGACCGACTGCTCCTTCTCTGGACATAAACATAAACCAGACGTTTATACACACATACAAGAAGCTTATACAGGGTGTTAGGTAATGAGTGGATAATCCTTGAACTACGGATAGAGGGCACTTAGGACGTTATGAAAAAGCTAAAATAGGTCTAGTAAAAGTCGCACGGTTTTCGAGATATTTGTACTTTTAATCGGATTTTTTGTAATTTTTCCTTATGTCCGTGTTACGAAAAACCCCTAAGTTCATGTATTAATTCAATTTTTTTTTCGTTGTTTCTTGCATGGTTAGAATCACTATGAACTAAGGAAGTTTTAAGTTTTTATGACACTGGGTAGCTCGGCGAACAACGTTTTGAAGCGCACAAAAGTGTCAGTGATTTACGTCAATTATACGTTGTTACAACAATTTTCTTATCTATATTATTATTACGTTCAAATTTCGAACATCTTTGAAAAACAAAGCAATTTTATTTCACCTCATTCTAATGTCACTCGAGATGACATTTTATTCGAAATGAAATGACACTTGCATACAATTTTCACCAATCTCGCGTTACTTGATATCGAAAAATGTGATAGTTGAGGCCAACTCTAGTATGTCTCTGAATTTAAAAAACAACTACAGTTGCCTTTAGTTTGTTTTGTTGTTCATAATACGTATGTAGATAATTAAGCATTATGTAACAGTCACATAAACTACTAATTTTTGTCTTCGCTTCCTACCGCCGCGGGGTGCGGGGTACGCCGATATAAACCACCGACGCGCCGCGTTTTATTTACGAGGCCCATCCAAAGTGGTCCTTCGAACCGGATCACTGTAGGTTCCTATATTAGGTCTTGTGAACATTTGGAATTTTGCGTTTAGAATTGGTCATACATGTTGCTATCTAGCCATATCACTATATGTCCTATATGTTAATTGTAATTTTACGATTAAGTCATCATCACAAAAGGATAATTTTGTTACATTTTGCTACATAGACAATTCAATACTGAGCCGAAAGGACTATAAAAGTATACTCACCTTGCGCGAGCTCATCGCGAAGTTTCGTCAGGTAATCATGCGGGGACAGCGCACGCTCTATCGCGGCCAGGCGGCGGGCGCGAAGCCCCCGGGCCCGAGGGAGCCTCGCCGCGGCCTCCTCCGAAGCTGATCGGGCTGCGGTCACGCCTCCGAGCCACTCCTGTAACAGGTAATATAATGGCCCTTGTTTATATTTCGTCAATAGATATAAAAATAATAATCTTACAAACACAAAGTTAAAACACAGGCACACGACACGCTAGCCTAGTTGATAATGACCCTGCGTTCGAAGTTAGGGGTCCCGTATTAAAATCCCGGTAAGGGTAGATATTTGTTCCCGAGTCTTGGATGTTTTCCATGTATTTAAGTATATATTTAAAAGTTTATCGTTTTTTAGTAGCCATAGTACAAGCCTAGACCTTAGTTTGAGACTAAGGTCAATCTGTGTGACACTGTCCTTTGATATTTTATTTTTTTAAACAGTTATAAGATTTTGTTTTGTAGTGCTAGAACTTTATGCGGTATACCTGGATTGGTCTTAGTTTTTAAAATGCCAAGCGGCTGGCAGTGGTCCCATTATTATAAAGCATGGTTGTTTTCTGCAGCGGGGTAAGACATTCAATGAAATCAGGACTGGAAAACATTGAAAGTCTCTAAAAATACTATAAAATGGTGAAGTATGAGATGGGCTTGCACTGATTTGATTCAAAATTGAATTCAAAATGGAATCTAATAATAGCTAAGCTTGACCGGTTTTTTTTAGTACAGAACTGAATGTCACCTGGTGGTCAATATACTGCATCCACAGCATCTCATCCTTCGGCTGCTCAGCTAAGGCTCGACGCAGCGCCTTGGCCCGCTCTCCCTCCTCCCCGCCGGCGTCCGGCGCCCCCGCGCGCTCCCAATACCTGCGCGGTCGCTTGCCCACCGCGCGCGGGAGGCGGTACAGACCAATTGATTGTGAATGGTCGGTCTTGTAGCTTGAAATAAATAGTACGATACTTAAATCACTCTATTTCTCTCTCTTTATTTAAGAGCCATGCTCTTGTCGGTGGAGTAATGGCCAACCGCTCCGGTCCTCCGTCAACTGCTTGACTTACTGGTACGACCCAACCTTTACCTTCTCTTTTATCTGCTTTATTTCAAATTTTAGCCCCATATAACTCAGTGTTAATTTTGACATGCTCGTAATGTAATCCAGGGTTTATCTGTTTTGTAGCTTATACTGTCTACAAACTGAGAACCCTAGTGGGTTGCTGGTGGTTCTTTAAACCGTTCAGTTAGGTAGTCCATTTTCTTTTCTTATGTAATACTTATTTGTACATGTAGTTAAGCATACCCATTTATTGACTTGTAAAAGAAAATATGCAATTATTTGTATTTACTTTAAAAATTATTTGGTAGCCCAAGATTCAGGCAGTGCCTAGTTTGGGTATTATAAGTTTTTTTAACAAATAAAAATCTTATCTAATCCTATTTTAAAAATCAAACATTTACAAGGACCATTACTATTCTAATTTCATATTCTTGCAAAAACAGACCAAACATTTCTGTTATATCAAATAATAATAAATTAATGTATGTATGTCTCTAGCTCATTCTGCTTCTTTCTTTCTACAAAACATAAAGTACTTTAAAAAAAGCATTACCTAGATCTACTTATACTGGGTGTCCCAAAAATCAACATTAAGCCAGAATTAGGTGATAGGGCAGCTCATAAGCTATCGATTTAACCCCCATGTATCTTCAGCGATTTTTAGTACTATCGGAGTTATAAATCAATTTAATCGGAATGATTGTAATTTCAGTTATGTCCATGTCACGAAAAACCTTTAAGTATGTGCATTATTTTAATAATCTATTTCTTTTTCATGACAACTTTTTGTTTAGTCGCACTGTATAATATCACGTATGTTTAATATAACTGATTATATGAACAGTATAATACTGTTATTTAATGTTAATGAATGCCTTACCTAGAGACTGCCGTTCCCACAGCCAAACTCTTACTCCAGTTATGTGGGGCAATTTTTAATTAAAATTGTACTTATTAAATAAATCAATAACAATAATTAACCTGTTACAACAAACAAAAAGGACTACTTACTGTGGGCAGCCTGGATAGTAAATTGTTGACACGCGCAAGTTGCCACCATCGAAGCGCCGGTCTTCATAGTAATCTTGGTTGTCCCCGACCGGCTGCTGCACTGTCTTCACCGGAATCTCATTATCTTTAACTTCAGAACATTCCACACCGTCACTGTCGCTGCTGGCGAGAAGCTCACTTTCAGGTGCTGCTTCCCAACGCAATGGCACCTTAACTGTAATATACGTAACTAAAGTTTCAGACAGCTGAATCAGTCAATAGATATGATAACGTACTTGATAGTTTAGTAGTAGCATGATCTCTATGCCTGCCATATTTACTAGAAAGAAAGGTATACTGGTAAAGGTGATTAATCATTTTAATTACTGAACATCGTCATATAATTTATTTATTTATTTATGTAAGGCTCACAAAACAAGTTACAGTCATTATTACTTAATATTAAATCGCAGAATTGTAAAGTCTGGGCTATAACTCAACTATATGTTGCACAGTAAGACAGACATTTATGTTGGATAACTAACGTTAGACGGCATTAATATTATCATAACAGAGGCAGTACTTACATTAAGTGTTAATTACTATTAGGTTAAACTAAACAATAGAAAAAAAAATACTATTCTTTGTAAATAATATTTTGTACAATTATTTTAAAGGTGAGAAACTTACAGTTAAATATATCCAAAGAAGAATGCTTAAAGTAGTATTTATAAAAAATCGAAGAAACAATAGTAATACGTGTTGTGTTCATGTTCGTGTAATTCAATAAGGTGTGTAGTGCTTGACTCACATAGTGTTGCCCGAGTGAAGACCTTTTCAAGACTAACACCCAAAAGCTAAGACAAAACTCAACTTACCCGCTTGCTCCACGGCTTCGGACGCCGGGACATCTAATCCGTAAGCTGGAAACAGCGACATTTTCATGTACCGTTTGTTAACGCATATATGGATGAGATGCTATAAAGGGCGACTCAAGAGCATGTCATGTAAAATATTTTTTGCGATATTATTTACGTAATTACAGTCTTTTTGCGTTTTATGTACCAAAATAACAAGAAAACACGAAAATAAACATAAATTTGACAGTTATCTGACACATCTGACAATTGATTGACGTACAGCATGCGGCATAGCTAAGGTGCAAAACCATACAGCCATATTTTTTACTTATAGTGGGAAGCTAATGAATGGCCATTTCAATGGAGTCGTTAATCAACTCAATTGAAAACAGCATGATTTAAAAAATCCGTCAACTAATTTACGGCTGGTTATGAAAATGATCAAACCTTAGATATTAAACTAGTTCTGCTGGGGATAAAACGTAGTGATTAAGTATTCTGTGGCTGGGGCCTAATGAACATCTTTATTTAATTTTACGACATATGCAGCTTATAATAATAATAATTAACTTGATAAATATTGACAACATTATTAATGTGTCGTCACTCGACGCACACTTCATTCGGTTTATACATCAAAATTATGAAATGTATTTTGCCAAATTTGCTTAGTATCCAGGCTTAGACCATCATTTAAGAAAACACGACATTGACATATTGACATAATTGACGATTAGAATAAAATTGACACTTGACAGAAATTGGCTGAAGACGTCTATAGATACCGCTAACCTGTTTGTTTACTTCAAGTTTTTTTTATGTAAATACTAATCGGTCGACGTTCACTTCGTCACTATTGCGTGTGTGGTACGGGTGCGAGGTCGAGTCATATATGTTCACACTGAGTAAAGAGAGTTATTTGAATTGATAGTGATCATAAGTCGAGCAGTTTTCGAGTGGCATGTTGCAGAGACGGCTCGCGCGGGTGCTTAGCCTCGGCAGGAAGCTGAGCGATGGCCCGGTAAGTATCACATAATTAGTCTGTTGCTTATTGTTATTATCAATCTTAGTTGGTTTTTAATGGCAGGCATCGGTGTTAGAGAAACCGGCGGCGGGTGCAATTGGGAATGCTGTTGTGCCGGATTGGGCACTCGCTCCACTGCAAGACTTGCACGGACGTCGTCATGACTATCTACGTGTCTCGCTCACTGAGCGGTGTAACTTGAGATGTAAGTAAACACACACATACAAACAATTAACACACAGTTTGCATTTTTACTTAGTTATATTATTATTAGCTAGATTACAAATTATTGTGCACATTGGTGATTTTTTATTGTTGGAATGTTAGTTTTTGTGGTTTAAAATTATTGACTACTCATGAACAACATCAATTAGTGTTATATGTTTTTTATGTAATTTTAATCTATCACAATATAATTATGGCATCTACTTTTAATGAAATACTGTGCATAAGTTTTAATCTTCTTGTTAATTTAACATGTGCATTTTCTTGCAAATTGCATTGTAATAGCAGGATAAGGATGTTATGCATGAGTGCCTACATTGATAAGTTTATTTGCAGAACAATACTGTGAACATACATGAGAATGTTTTGACCTCCAGTTTAACTTTGTGTTAAGAATGTGCTTTTCACTTGTTTACACATTCTTTCCTTTCAATTATGCTACATTATTCATATTCAAATTCATTTATTTATTGCCATCACATGGGACGAAAGTTAAACAGATAGGTCTTTACAACATATATCTAGGTTAGTTCATCCAATTTTAAAATTTTAAATGTAATATCGAAATATTAAACAGTCATCCCCCATCTGTTACCACTATTTTGGTAAGGATTTTTTATGGTAAAGATAATTCTTTTTTTTCAACTTTACCAGTGATAACTACTGGGTATAAAAAAGTAGTATAAGTGATGGTGACTACTGGGATTTTTATTTACATTTAGGTGGGAAAAAAAAACCAACTTGTTACCAATGGTAACAACAGGTGGAAACAGTTCATTTGTATGATTACCATTATTGGCATGATGTTATCATTGCACTAATTATGATGAAACAAATGTGGTTGAAATGAGAAATCTTGGTACAATCACACTGGGTAACTTTGAATCTGAAATGATGTGGTAAAGTACTTATGTAATTGAGTAAAGAACTGAGGTTTAAAGGACGATGGGTAAAAGTGTCCCCACCCACCAACAGTGATGAAACATGTGCCAGTTTATAGATCTTGGCAATATGATGTATTTTTTCTATGGCGACGATCACCATATGTATGGGGTTTTCTTGAAAAATCATAATCTTATCGTATGGAACTATGGAATTTGTTTGAAAATGAACACGTATGTAGATGATTTGCCTTGCCTGGCCCTTTGTTTTCATTAAAAAATTCCCATTGATTTTGCTACGAAGATCAGTATTTTGTCTTTTATTGGGTCCTAATGAACATATAGACCTGCAGCCCGTTACTGTTGGAGGGGGGGGGGACGGGGTCCATACAAAATTGCCCATCACCCTTTAAAACATTACTGACATAGTTAGATACAGTTCCATGTATTTGGTTATATTCATGCCATGACCCAATAAGGAAGTGTGATAACATTAATAATATTACTCACCAAGTTATTTGTGGTTTTGCAATCAAATGATAAATTGGTTCTTTTATCACTCACTAGGCATGAGCCTATTTTTAAAAACTCATTGCATCACTTATACTTGTTACAACTGGAGAGTAACAAAAATATTCCTCTAATAATTTATACTGCAAAATATCAGTTACTTGTAGATGTATACAACATGTTACAAAAATACCCAAAAAAGGTAAAATATTTATCAAAGAGAAAAAATAATGACAACCCTGTCAGTCTACTTAGTCTACAACTAGGGTTGACATTAATTTTGGCTTTTTTTTTCTTTTGTAACAAGTTGTTTTTTCAATTCCACTTCCTTTAGACCATACACTTAATTGTTCTCAAGTATGTATAAAATAATTTAAAGGAAAAAAAAACATCATATCCTACACAATGATACAATACAATACAATACAAAACACTTTGTCCACCAAACAAAAACATTACACAGAATTTGCACAAATTAGAAGACCCAGGTAAACAACAGGCGGTCTTATCGCTGATTAGCGATCTCTTCCAGACAACCTTAGAAGGGATAAGGTGCAAGTTAAAACAATTTACACAGTAGGTGGTGCAGACCAAATTCGAACAATAACAAGGAACTATGCTAGCTATAAAATACAAATGATATATGATAATGAATGATATATGATATATGATTTATGAATATAAGCATTATAATATTTAATAGTATCTTTAACATCACTAAAAATATAGAAATGCAAAACAAATGTCTGTAATTCAAAACTTTTCCCATTTGTTACCACTAGTTTGTACCTGTTCCTTTTTGCCATATACAGTGGATCAGTTATCCAACTTATTTTCCTAGAAGTGGGAGTGGCATCAATTGGAAATGGAATATTTTCCTAGCATTTTTATCATTTTTGTAAATAAATAATTGAGACTAATGTCAATGTGTAATCATTACATTGTTACACTGTATGTATCCAATTGCTGTTTGTTAGTAATTGTACAACTCAATAGAACCAGCTATCATTATAATGTTGTGTTATTGTATAAATTGCCCTGCATTTAAGTAGCAAAAATAGCCATATAACATGACCGTCAAGGTTAAACACATTAGAGATTAATATTACGCAAGGATCCATGGAATAAAAGTTTTACAAGGTTAGCTTTTTTTTTGTTGTATATTCTACGTGTGGATTATTCTATCTCTATACTATTGATGATGATTTACTAAAATAAACGTTATCGTTTAGTCCCAGGCTGCATTGTTTAATTGGGTTACTCTCAAAATTCCCTTTTCGCCAAATGACAATATAGCTCAAACGTCTGGATTGTGTAATGTCTTTGTTGCTATATAGACATGAACGCTAAATGTATCTTTAGCAAAAAGTCTGGATCTTAGAATGATACAATTAAAAATACACTAGTAGCGAAACGTCTTTATCTTAGAAATGTCTTTATTACTTAATAGACAAAAGCTGAATGGCCCGGTAGCGAAACGTTTGTATCTTTAAATGGCAAGTTTATATGACACTTGATAATTTCCAACTCCTTTCCACACAATCAATTATTATCTATTATTTAAATCCTGGCACTCGTTCTGTGGTCATGACAGTCAACTAATTTTGCTTTCAACGAATTAAATATTCTAAATATATGGACTATTTTAATTTCCAGACGTTTTCCTAATAACCCCTTCTATGTTCATGTCAATCAACTAATTTTACTTTCGGTTAATTAGGTATTCTAATCACACAGACTATTTATATTTCCAAACGTTTGGCTACTTGTTCATTTCAATTCTGTGACGTCCTGCTAAATTGACACTTTGCTGACTAACTATTCTACTTTCATGTCATTCAGCTGAATTGACTCTTTGCTGACTGTGTATTTTACTCTTATATCATCTAGCTGAGATGGTCCTTTGGCGAAAAGGGAATTTTGAGAGTAACCCGTTTAATTTTTATCCAGTGGATTTCATACGAGCGACATTAAATTAAACTGTAGGTAGATTTAGACATGTTTCTCTTTCAAAAAGGTACCTGCATATAAATTCAAAGTCAGCAATGTGTATATAGCCCATTCGCTTAGACAATGTCGTCGCCTTTGGATCGCGCCGCCTTTAGTCAAAGGATGCCGCCGCGTAAACAAAGAGTGCGAGCGGCGTACCCGCAAGTGGAATTGGTAAATTACATTTATTAAATCGCTATTTTACTACAATAACCACAAGTGTGTGCGGGTGTAGCGACACCATCTCAGCAAATGGACTATACTCATATTTGTGTAACTTTAAAAACGTGTTTAATAAAGCCTGTATACTTATATTCAAGAACACTGGATGGATAGACATAAAAACCACATTGGTTCCTTGTTACCCAACGCCTAAACAAAACACGCGCATTTCGGTTCTTGAGTCTTGCTTTTTGCATACATACATAACCCACAACTCTAAAAAGTTTTTTTTGATAATTCTGTAACCACATTTTGCACAATCAGGCCAAGACGTTTACCAGTGTATTAGTGACAAGTTGCAAGCCCATCGCCTAACAGTACTACAAGCCTTTATCCTTACTGTCGTACCATCGCCCACACTGTTACCTGTCCATCGGTAGGCCATAATGCCTTTTGTAATAATGTCCAACGATGTACAGTTAACAGTGTGTGTGTGTGTGAGTGTGTATTTGTACTGCTTTTGATATCAATATATCATTCCGAGCCGTGATCGTCTCAGGTCAGTATTGCATGCCGGCGGAGGGCGCTCCGCTGTCACCGCGCGGGAAGCTGCTCACGCGCGAAGAGCTGGCGCGCACGGTGCGCGTGCTCGCCGCGCTGGGCGTGCGCAAGCTCAGGCTGACTGGCGGCGAGCCCACTCTACGGTCTGATCTTCACCTCATTATAGGTAATGTACAATACAAAACAATACAAAACACTTTATTGTCCACCAAACAAAAACATTACACAGAATTTGTACAATTTAGAAGACCCAGGTAAACAACAGGCGGTCTTATCGCTGATTAGCAATCTCTTCCAGACAACCTTAGAAGGGATAAGGTGCAAGTTAAAACAATGTAATGAACAGTGATCGTAGATTTTGTAGCATTTTCGATGCAGTGCTGGGTTAATTAACTAAAAAGTGTAGTGTTTAATTTTATTATATTATACAATCAATGGCGAATTATATTAGTCAATCATATTATACACCTCTACAACCATAGGTCTCTGTCATATGTTATTGTGACATCATTGCACGGGATTTGCTACAAAATATATCACTGGTAATTAAGCTATACTGCGTGTCCCAGGATAAAGTGCACAAACGAATAGGGAGGAAACTAGATGCAAATTCGCAGGCAAATAATTGGTGTTATTTTTAAACATAATTTAATGCTGTCAACCCTATCGAAAAACGTGAAATATCTCGCCTCATGTGAGGACAATTGCGATGAAATAAACGATTTTTTTTAATCCGTAAGCATTTCCAGTCGTTGGTATTTTTATAACTCTGCCTACCCCACTCTGGGAATGAAGAGGTGATGTTTTACATACTATGTATTTAAGCATTTCCTGATTCAAACAAATAAACAAAAAACCGGGCAAGAGCATGTCGGACCATGCTCAGTGTAGGGTTCCGAAGCCGTTATATAAGTACTACAAGCATAAAAAACAGCAATAATAACTAATTTTCTATTTTTAGTCATTTGGTGCCGTCTTAGATGATTTTAGTAGGTATAAACACTTTAATTGCCTGTATCTCAAGAACCAATAATGTCTACTTAGTCGTGATACTTTTTCTTTTAAATTCGTTATATGCGCTTTCAAAAACCGTTTATTTCATCTCAATTGAACTCAAATGAGGCGAGATATTTCACTTTTTCCGATAGGGTTGACAGCAATCAGTTTTCATAATCTTTAAAAAAAATACACTATTTATTTTTTTGTCGTTGAAATTGCATCAAGTTTCATCCCTATTCGTTTGTACATTTTATCCAATGTACCTACAATATTGAATGATTTAATTAGGTGATAGTAAAACTCAGAATGAGGTTTATTAGAAGCTTTGCATAGCGCGAACACTTTCCGTTACTAAAGAAACTAAGTACCATAAAGGTTTTTTTTATGTTAAGAGGCCGTATACGAAATTTTGCCGATTTCGCTGATTTTCGTGATTTTACAGACGTGATTTTACTGTTGAAATACTTTACTTCTACAAATTTAATGCGCGAAATGAAAGATAATTTCGTTTTTCAGCGAATGTATGAAATATTGTTTTGTTTTTATGATTTAATTTTGATTAAGCGACCTAAAACCGGCGACTGTTTTGTGAATTTTGCTCTAAGAGGTTCAGAATATCGCATATTCACGAATCGTTTTGACGTCTTAAAGGTATGTTTAAATTACAATTGATTGCTGTAAAAGTCGTCTAAAAAATGTATGAAGTACTTTTTACCACTTTGATATATTTTTTGTGTAAAGAAATAATTAACTTGGTAAATTTTTACAGAAAATGGCCAAAAAATATTTTAAAATTTCGGCTTCTTAAAACTTTCGTTCATTAAATTAAAACAACAGTAATAAACTTCAGTTCAAAATAAATCCATTACCTAAAAAAAACTGCTCAGTTTAACTCGATATCAGAGTCATGGATTAGGTATAAGGATATTAAAATTTTCATAGCTGTAATGTAAGTTTTGCACCGTTTTCCCCGATCACTAAAATATAGGTATGAAGGTGTTTAGATGTGGTATTGATACTTAATCACGCAATGATCAAAATTAAATAATTTATTGTAAACAGTGCGGTCACCCTACTTGACAGAGAGAGATGCAAAGATAAACATAGAAACAACAAGTCAAATAATTGATAATGACTAACTTGAATTGTCACTGTAACTGAAGTGAAATACTTAGTCTGAATAGGATCCAAAGAGGGTATGATTTTAAAAATAGGGTAACCATGATTTACTAAGTATGTGATTTAATTAAGAGGAGAATAACATAAAATACATTGCTTTTGCTTCTTGTAACTATCCATCAATTACCGAGTCTGAAAATCAGGTTTCTGATCATGTCTTCGATGTCACCGTATATATGTCCTCATCAGAGGAGCTGAGCGCCATCCCTGGCATCACCAGCGTCTCGATGACCACCAACGGTCTGGTGTTGACGCGGCGCCTGCCGGCGCTGGCGCGCGCGGGGCTGTCCGCCATCAACGTGTCGCTGGACTCGATGCGCCAGGAGCGCTACGAGCGCATGGCGCGCCGCCCCGGCCTGCCCCGCGTGCTGGCCGGGGTGGACCTGGCGCTGCAGCTGGGATACCGGCCTGTGAAGATCAACACTGTGCTCATGAAAGGTTAGGAACTCACGGCTGATAATACTCACGGTTCCGAGTCTGTACTAGAGATGTAACGAATATTCGCAAAACATTCGCAGTCATTTTGCGAATGCGAAAGTTAAAAAAAAAATTGTGCGTAGGTAGTAGTTAATGCAACAAAATCCATCCATTTCTTATGTTTTTTTAATGTAAGAAAAAGTAACCTAACCTCGTACTCACATTAGCAGCCTTATGTTTATCATTTGGTATTATTTATTTATTTAACTTTGGGCAATGAAGCTTAATAATTAAACGGAACGCACTTCGTTCGAACGGGACTGTCGCCAAGGTCACCAAGCCATAGACAAAATTAAATGATTCCAAATTTTCACAAAAACTGAATATTCGCATTCGCATTTGCGAATGGTGGCAGCAGATACCCGCATTCGCATTCGCATCCAAAATATCACATTCGTTATATCACTAGTCTGTACATCCTTGAGGTAGCCAATTACATGTGGATGCATAAAAATGAGTTTAGGGACGCCGAGCCGATCAGAGGCGAACTTGTAGGGACATAAACCCTTTGCTGGTCCGTTTGGCGCGCAATTCAAACGCGCTGCGGGCGGTGGGTGTTCGTATTTATAATTAATTGAGCCTAGACATCAAGAATGCTCCATCTTATGGTTTCTATGTCAGTAGGTAATAGTAGATTATACACCAAGGGGATAAAGCACAGTTTTATGTCACGGGCGCGATATTGAATCCTGAACGTAACGAAGGACTCCAGATTTAACTCCCGAGCGCAGCGAGGGTGTTACGAGTTAATTCCCGAGCGAAGCGAGGGAATTAAGAAGAGTCCTGAGCGCAGTGAGGGGTTCAAGCGCGCCCAAGACGAAAACAGCTCACAGTGTATTATTTGACCTTAGAAGCGGCCACCCTCATTTTATCGGATTATTAAATAGGTCTCGTTAACACAGACCTAAGAGTAAAACTCTCATCGCTCGTTGACCCATAGTTTTTGAAATATAAAGAAAATTAAGAAAAATCCATAGAAACCAGAAAAACAAATTATCTCTTCTGTACGTACATATTATTCATCAAACTTAGTGCAGACTGAAAAGGTTACCGTAAAGGTATCTTAGGAACAAAAAAAAATGCTAAAAAACTTTCAAAATTTTGAGTTACAAACGAATTTTACCATTTTGGATATAATTTTTTTTCTAAGGCATCTTTCCGTATTAGCATTTTATTTTAATGCAAAATGGTTAATAATATTAATATATGTTCCCACAAAAAAAATCAGATGCTACAACAGCAGGACTTAGGAAATATGATTTTTGAAATTTTTTGATTAGGGTTGTCAACTCAATGATGCGATTTCTAAACTCCACTCTTGCGTGACCTGTTAATGACAGTTTGATGTAAAAATGGTTCACCTAGTTTATAAATTTAAAATAATAAGTAATAATAAGAAGGTTATTGTGTGGTATTGGGAAGGGGTCCGCCCTCGTGAGGCAATTGCTAGAACCCAATACCTATACACAATAACTGGAGAAGCGGGGGTGAGGTGTCATGGAGCCGGCAAAGACCCATGGCACTGCTTTGCCTCAGCAGGCACTGACCCGTCCTGCTGGGGGATGTCCTTCTGGGCCCCGACTTCAGTTATTTCGAGTTATTTCAAAGCTTGCTACTGCATACATACCGTCGAATCATTCAATATTGTGATGATACTATCTCTGAATATTGTAGACAAAAACAAAAAGACACGGTTTACTGCACCTTGGAAGGGTCGTGGGGGTTCGACGGAACTACAGGGCAGTCTATTTACAAACAAAAGTTTTCAGATGGAGATGATACTGAAAATTGTTTGTTTTCCACGACATATATTCCGTTATGTTTGAAAACTGACGATGGTTTTGTGTTGTGGGCTAATCCTAGCCCACAATCCTTTCGATTTTGCCGTCCGTTGAGGATACAGTATAGAGCGGAAACAAAAGAACTTATTCTCAAAGAGAAAATGCAGGTTGAAAATGAAATAGAACATTTAACGGCACTTTTTATGGAAACTTCAGTTGGTAATACTATTATTGCAGAATGTAAAGTAAATTTAACTGTTATTGATGGTAAGGTATTTAACATAATCACAGGAACAAATTCTCAGTTGCGTTGTCCTTGTTGTGGTGCCACTGCATCACAATTTAACGACCTGGATAATGTAATTAATAAACCTGTGAATCCTGAAACCTTAAGATACGGTTTAAGCCCTTTACATGCATGGATACGGATTTTCGAGTTCCTCTTACACTTGGGATATAAAAATGATCCAGGTGTTTTAAAGTGGAGAGTGACTAAAAAGTCATCGGAAGCCAGAATTGTAGAAGAAAGAAAAACGAAAATTCAACAAGAAATACGGGATAAAATGTCATGTTTGGTTGATGTAGTACGGCCAAATTCAGGTACCACAAATGACGGAAATACTGCTCGAACCGCGCTCTCAGACAAAAATCGCCAAATGTTTGCTGAAATTTTGGGTGTAGAGGCATGGTTGGTTGATGATTTGCATACTATTTTAGTAGCGCTCTCAAGTGGACTACCAATTGACGAAGAAAAGTTCGGAGTATTTTGCAAATCTCTCGCTTATAAATATGTACAAAAGTATAACTGGTGTTATATTATGTCAGTCACACTACATAAAATATTAATTCACGGTCGGCAAATTATAGAATCCAGCTCATTGCCAATAGGTATGTTATCTGAACAAGCCGGTGAATCCCGAAACAAATATTGGCGTTACGATCGGGAACACCACACACGAAAATTAGACAGGAAAATTACTATATTAGATTTATTCCATCGCGCACTAGAATCGTCTGATCCCTACTTATCATCTATTACAATATCTAACCGCAAGAAACAAAAAAAAACATTACCAATACCAAAAAAAGTTATCTCATTGTTAAAAGTTACAACAGATAATGTTGTATCTTTTAACAGTGAAGAGAACAACCGAGGCGAAGACGACATCACACTTAAAACAGACGAAATTTTACTATTATCGGATAGCGAAGACAATGCATAAGATAATTTCCAACATAATAGTAAACCCATTCCGGACGTATGTTATATATTTTGGAAAAGATTTATTTTTCAAATCATTTCTGTTATAAATATGATCAGATTATACCTATAAAAAAACTATTTTGTTTTAATTAACCCAATTTTTTTAAAGTATGTTTTAGTGACAACCCTATTTCCATAGAAATCAGAAAAAAACTTAGAAATGCATTATCTCAGAGGTCCTGCTAGTTAAAAATCTCGTTTGAACTTTAATATGTGGCTACATTTTGTACTTACATTTTAAAAGGAAATAAAAATGCTAATACAGCGTAATTATTTAAATATTTAAATATTTCCGATAATTGAAAAATATTTTTTTCTAGCTTTTTTCAAGAGTCAGTAACTTGCATTTTTTTTTTTTATGTGTCGTTTTTGACTAGCTATTGATCGGTAAAATTTAACGGACTGATAAATTAAGTTTTTGGGAGATACAAGGAAATTTTGTTTTCATGAATGACCTTGAAAAATTAGAAAAACTTGTATTTTCGAAACTAAGCAAAATAACTACATGGGTGTTTTTTATAATGATTTATTAGAGTTTGAACCTTTATATTAAACAATAAAACAAGCATGGCCGCATCTGAGGTCAAATAATACACTGTGCAGCTTTATCCCCGAGGAGTGTACTCTACTTTTCTCACCTTTTGCGAGACAATAAAAAAGCGAGTCTACTAAAAACAGCGTTTTATTATAGTAAATTAAAATTAAAAGTGAAAATTGATATTTGAGACATTAGTCCAGTTGTGGAAAGACAATATTTATTTAAAACTTTGCAGTTATCACCAATGTATTTTATTGCAGCGTCTTACAATACTCGCGGCTTTTGTTTAATTTCAAATGTGTTCCATTCAGCTTGCCGTGGCCAGCTCGATTTTAGAAAATGTTCGATTTTCAAATTAGGTTCGACGCGGCGGTGGCGGCGGCGCCGCGCCCGGCCGTCGAGTATTAGTTGATCTTTTATTACGAAATTAGACTTTAAGGCCATTGTAATAAGAACTATGAAAAGTGAAAATATTACAACCCAGCGGGTTATATCTGAATCAGTACAACATTACACCCCGGCTAAAGCCAAGGGCTTTAATGAGTTGGTTTGCGTAAGGTTTGCATGATATGTAATTTGGCATTGTCGAGCAGGTGGTGTGAAAAAATGTTTTTACTTGAAAAAGTGTGTAGCAAATAGCATTAAATTATTTGACTTGACTTGACTTTCACTTTGAAACACGTCAGTAAGCATCAGCCTCGGATGTAAACACTTGACATTAGTAATCCTGTTCTTTAACAACATGAATTTGAGTTTCCCGTTATCCTTTTCAACGCCATTGACGGATATTTCCGTCATGGTTTGCAGCGCAAAATAGATCTTAGTATCTATGAGGCAAAGTTGACATTTGCTCTGGTTTTCTATTTGACATAGCGTTGAGAAGGTTAAGGAATAGGTACGTCATTACTCCCTGTTACCTTCGGTTGACTCACTATTTCTTTAAAACCTAAGTGACAGTAAAGACGTCTAAAATAATTAATCATTT
Organism: Acleris holmiana; assembly: GCA_949316455.1. NCBI lineage: Eukaryota > Metazoa > Arthropoda > Insecta > Lepidoptera > Tortricidae > Acleris > Acleris holmiana. Next base: position 1,188,312 of record OX438774.1, read on the forward strand.
TTGCAGGGTTCAACGATGACGAAATTCTCGACTTTGTGGAATATACGAAAGATCGCGAAGTTGAAGTGAGGTTGGTATAGTACCTTATAAAGTGTCTCAGTCATTGGTTTGACGCAGCGAAGATTGATGTTTAATTAAATAAATAAATATCAGGGGACAATCTCACACAAATTGGCCTAGTCCCAAACTAAGCTCTAGGCTTGTACTATGGGTACTAGACAACGATAAACATACTTATACATACAGATAAAATACATACTTAAATACATAGAAAACATCCAAGACTCGGGAACAATTCGTGCTCATCGCACAAGTATTTGCCCTTACGGAGGCAGGGTCACTCCCAACTAGGCCAACGTGTCGTCCAATTAGGGATAAACAATTCCTAGATCAAAACAGACGTTCCTCTTCACTTATTCCATTTTTTCTGCAGGTTTATCGAGTTCATGCCATTTTCGGGTAACCAATGGAAAGACGAGCGGTTGGTGCCGTACCGTACCGCGTTAAATGCTATACTAGAGCGCCATCCAGAGTTGCTTGCTTGTACGCCGCGACCCAACGACACCGCGCGAGTGAGTATCCTAGACTAACTTGTCGGTATTCTTGCAATAAAACGTACAGGCGGCGTAAACACTGCGCATTGATTGGTAGATGCCACTGGTTGCCTAGAAACCCTTACGGATTCCGTGTTTTACTGCAAGCATACCGACAAGTCAGGAAGCGGCCTTAAAAGAAACCCCTAAAGTAAAGACTATCGGTCTTGTTATTTTTTTAAAGGCCTATTTTTAGATCTCGCAATGGCATACCGCCGGATCCAGACCGGGTTTAAGTTCATCCCAGGAAAGATTCATTTTCACCGCCTGCACTTGACAACATGGCACTGAGTTGTCTTTTCGACAGGTTTGGCAAGTCCCTGGGTACGCGGGCCGCGTCGGTTTCATCGCTTCAATGACGCAGCACTTCTGTGCCACTTGTAACCGGCTGCGCATTACGGCCGACGGAAACCTCAAGGTACGATCTTTACTGACGTGACGACTTATATTCCAATCACCGTGTCCTTGTGTTTAAAACGAATCTGTTTGTAGGTATGCCTTTTTGGTAACGCGGAAGTGTCGCTGCGGGACGCGTTGCGAAGCGGTGCTGATGATGCTGAGCTGGCGTCTCTCATTCGAGGTGCTTTAAGGAATAAGAAGCCTCAGCACGCTGGTGAGTGCAACTCGCCTCGCATCACCTCACCCGCCATCTACCCATTCTCGCCGCACCATCTCGATCCGCGCTCTGGGAACTGTTGTATTGATATTTCTAGGCATGCAGAATCTGGCGCAAATGGAGAACCGGCCGATGGTTCTGATCGGCGGGTAGCCTCGCTATTTCCGTTTGCACCGTTCACAGCGAGGGGTCTCGGGCTGGCGGGGCCGCTCCGGGCGGGCGCCAGGGGCCTGTGCTCGCAAGCCGGAGACTCGGACACTTTCACACATCTGGATGCTTCTGGACACGCGCGTATGGTGGACATTGGAGAGAAACAAGTGACGGCACGCGTTGCCGAAGCGACCTGTCAACTGGTGGTAAGCGTTCGACTGCTCCGGCTGCTACGCGATAACGCTCTGCCTAAAGGTGACGCGCTGGGCGTGGCGCGAGTCGCAGGCGTCATGGCTGCCAAACGCACGTCCGACCTCATCCCACTGTGCCATCCGATACCGTTGGACTACGTGCGGGTGTCTATAGAGCTGCCAAAAGACGGCGATAGAATTGCAGTTCGTGTGAATTGCGAGGTGAAAGTAACTGCCCGCACTGGTGCAGAAATGGAGGCCTTGGCGGGGTGCGCGGGGGCGGCGCTGGCGCTGTATGACATGTGCAAGGCTGTTGACAAGGAGATGGTGATCACTGGGATGCGTGTGGTCCGTAAGACGGGTGGTAAAAACGACTATCCCCAGCTGGACGAACCGAAGCTTCCTAAAAAGTTGAAAAAGGTCGATTCGAAGGCGTTCGCTCCGGTCAACATTGCTTATTTTTGATATTATGAATTTTACCATGTTTTCGATATTACTATATTAAATAGATATTTGTTAATAGACTTGTAAGTAATACGAGACAAACGATATTACATGTCTTTAGACCTTGACCTTAAGTAGAGATAAGCGTAATGCCGACGTTGTTTGTTATACGCAGTGATCGTACTTTTTCCAGCGTTTTTGGTGCGTTGACGTCAAATGACACACGACAGCGACCTAGGGTTGTCGACGTGTATAATATGATTGACGTTTAAAATTATGTACTTAATATTATGTTGATCGTGTCATTTTTTTAGCACAATAGGAACAAAATATTAAAGAACCTTTCCTTATTAAAAATCTATGCTCACTTAACAGTTTCTCCATTGTTCAAATCAGTTAATAATAATTGCTTATTTTCACACACAAAATCAACGCAACTGTTCTTAGCACTTGACGGGACGTCAGTGAAGAAACAAAATGACTTCTATATTTTATGCACTGCCATTACCCACGCACTATACTGTCTATGCTAATATATAGTTATTATATCAATTCCTAATCATAAATATGAACTATAACCTGAGATAAGGATTCATTGCAACCGTGTTACATTTCCTCATATACTCTTAGTAAATTAACCCTTCATTTCATTATGCATATTGGGTTTACATGTTCTGATAATATTTTCTGTAGGTATTTCCGATTTTTTTAATACGCTATTTGATTCTTGGTTCAAACAATTTAATATTGGGCTCTACTGACAACCCTAGCACCGCACCAAAAATGCTGGAAAAAGTACGATCACTGGTTATACGAGAATGTATTGAAGTATCTACAATTATTTTTATTTTACTTTATGGTAGAAATGTGAAGCTTCATTCGTTAATTAAACCTCGCAGGTTATAAGTAAAAAACTTGAGATATAAAATGTTTATGTATTGGTATAATGAAGTACATATAGTATTTGCTACAAAAATATAATTTCGATTTTGTACTTTGATAATGTTTTATATATTCCAAGTAGTTGAGAATTACTAAAACAATAAAGGTTAACTAAAAGAGATCCATTGAAGGGATCTTGATAAGTTCGCCTTTGTACATATGTTTTTTTTGTTTTTTACTTGGTTATCTTCTATTTGTGCATAAAGAGTTTACATACATACATACCTACATACTATTGTGTCTCAAGATTTTACCCGTAGCAAAGAAGTTGTTAAAAAAGTCAATAATTTGAGTAAGCCTCTTATTTCCAACATTAATTCAATACGCTAGCACGTGTTCAAACATTGCTGATAATTATAAGTACCTAAGTACAGTCACGAACTTTAATTGATCAGCCACTTGCCACTGCTCATATTTTAGCCGTGTAATGCAATCGGGTTATCGAAACGTTACCATAGCAATCCTTTGGTAACGACCAATAAAAACTGAGTTCAGTTTGGACCAATAGTGACTTTTGTTTAAACGTGGTCATAGCAACCCTATTAAACGACCAATAACGACTGTGTTCAGTAGAATACCTGATTGGGCGTTGTAACTTGACAGACGTGCAATTGGTTGCCTTTGGGTGATGTCACTCTGTTGTCTGGTTGGTAGATCTGGGTCTCAGGTTAGCCAACCGTTAATATTGCATGTCATTTTGTTCTTCTATTACACGACGACGTGGGAATTTCCGTATCTCGATATACGAGTAAAACCCATTGAACCCGATTTGCATTACACGGCTAAAATATAAACAGTGGCAAGTGGCTGATCAATTAAAGTCCGCGACTGTACCTATTCTAATTAGATTACGTATGTCACTTAAGTTCTGTACCGAAAGTAGCTATTATTAAAATTCAGCTGATATATGATGATTCGAAAGTGTGAAGTGAAAATATTTGCTCACCTAGGTTCTCTATTGGATGGCATAAAAATATTTGTAATAATAGTGTTACGCATAATTGCTTTTAGCCGAAATAATGATGTGCATAATCATCTTTACGCATATATTACTACGCATAAAATTAAAGAGCATAAATACAGTAAGCATAATTGTCATCAAGACTAACGTCAAATAGCATAATTGCAAAAAGTCATAATAATTAATTGGCATCATTACAAAATGGATATCATACTAACCTAACCTAACCTAATGTACCTAACGTGACCTAATTTAACCTTAAGTATCTAATAATTATTAGCCCAAACAATAATATGCATAATGTGTATTAGTCAAATACAAATTAGTCCAACTAAAATTATTCTAATACCCTAATATGCTAAAAAAGGAGTAGGTATGCTAAAGTATTATTATGCGACAGTACAATTATGCCAATACATATTATACGAAAATAATTATGCGAAAAAATATTAGACTAAAACACATTATGCGATCCAAGGGGATCCCATTCACCTACCTATGTATACTTATCTATATGCATAAAAAATCTTTTATGTTTGTGGCTTCCCATATTCAACGATGAACAGTTATGGCGCCGGATGCGTGTCGAAATTATAAAAAGTATGTCAAAAAAACGTTTTTGGAACAAGCTTTTGTTGCCGACTGTACTTTTTTGGAGTACTGCTTATCTAGACCAACCTAATGAGTCCAAACACGGTGGGTCTAGTTTAAGTTTAGCGGAGATCCTGTCGCCACCTTCCGACTTCATCGTCAACCAGCTCGATGATGGCATTTTGACTATTACTATTACTATTTTTATTGGTATTGTGACGTAGTTAATCCAAATTTCAGTTCAATCGGTCCCCAGAAAGTGGTTCAAAACTTTCTTGCAAGATTTGGCCCGAACATACATATTTATTTATTCGTATGGCGATAACGATAACACAAAAACCGGCCATACCATTATCTATAAAATACACCAAAGAAATCATGTCTGTTGTACGGGAGCCCCCCTTCAATATTTGTTTTATTTAAATTAAATTATTTATTTTTAAAGTGCGTATACCGGTTGCCGTTATTAACCTTGAGCAAAACGAGCAAAAAAATCACGTTTGTTGTATAGGAGGAGGTAAATATTAATTTAATTCTGTTTATTACCAACAGTGACAGCCTGGTGACAGACGGACAGACAGACGGACGGACAGCGGAGTCTTAGTAATAGGGTCCCGTCTTACCCTTTGGGTACGGAACCTTAAAAATATATTTTTTATTTAAATGTCAAATCATTATCATAATCATATGCAAATATTCAGGTTTCTAAACCATTTGGCAGCGTCGGTGGTAAGAAGAATGAAGTCGCCAGGGTGACCAGGAACCCATTTCTCGAAACTCACTACACTAATAAAAATTTGTTCACTCCATACAATTTTCTACAAGTCTACCTACTAGTGAAATGTACCATGGACTTATATTATTAGTCTAGTGAGTTTCGAGAAACGGGCCCCAGGATTGGCTCGCAGTGGACATTCGCGCGTGATATTCTCGATGGTGTGGGACACCGCAAACATACAAACAAGTTAATAAATAGTTTGTAATATATATAGAAAACCTAATCGTTTTTATTTCGCACTTAATTCATGCGCCACGTCGCTCGTTACTCGTGTCTTCACTACATAGTATAAAACAATCGCTTTTTCTTTCCCTATATCCCTATGTATGCTTAAATCTTAAAAACTACGCAACGGATTTTGATGCGTTTTTTTTTAATAGATACCTAGAGTGATTGAAGAGGAAGGTGTCTATGTATAATACTTTAATCCGGAGCGAAGCGAGGGCGGGTCGCTAGTTAAATAATAATAGAAAGATTCGAATTGTAGTCAAAGCACGAATTTATAATAATTAATCGTTAAAATGTGATTAGATGTGTAGTTTATAATTGTTGGAAACTTACACTAATTGTGTTGTGGTGCAAGTTCTACGCGGAACAAAAACTGTGATTAGTTTATAAGGAAAACCATACAATCAAATGTATTTTACAGTACAATAGTACAATTTGTTTTCATATTAATATTGTTAAATAAACATATTTTGTGTTAGGAACTGGGTTATTTTTTAATACCACCTTTTTCCATGACTTTAACGATATTCTTTAATGTTCGTCGCCGTGAATAATAAACCCTCCTTAAGATATTGGCTTTGTTCTGAATATTATAAATTATAATCATTAACAAATAAATCAATTGCAAATAAAACATTTGAATTTGAATTAAGCTCTGTTCTGTTCCCGCCTAAAGCGCCGACGGAGTAAAAATGAAACTGTGGCGCTACTGAGCTGCGTGATTCCATATTCTTTTCAGCAGTGCTGACCAGGATAAGGGAGGTCGTCAAAGGAATGAATTAATATTATTCTTCCATTTTTATTAATGAAGGCCCACGGCGTTATTCTGCCAATGTCAAGTGAGTAGATTAAATCAGTAAATAGAGTACTTAAATCAAAAGTAAAAGCCGAACATCTTCCAACCGGCCATTTTTCCTCCCCGAAATACCATACTTTTATCACTCGTCAGTCCTCTTCGAAGACGTCAGTGAATTTTGGTGGGCCAAAAATATTGAAAATCTGGTAAATTCACCTGCGACGTCCTAACAGGTATGTACTTTTGGCTGTTATAACCTTATAGTAAATAATAGCTACAGACAAAGACTCAACACTGTATCTCTATTAATTTCTGAGTTTTGGCGGTAGGCAATGTCATATGTGTATTCCGAGAGTACTGTTCGCAACTTTGCCCAGTACAATATTACCGTTAGGGTTGTCACTCAAGACGCAACGGAATATAAAGGAGAACTATATGCATGTCTGAATTTTGTCTTTTTATTTAGACTAAATGCCGTACTCAGAGACGTCAATTAATTTTAATGTGTGATTAAAGTTGCTGCTGTCACTTTCTTTGCCATAGAAATAGAATAAGATAACACGTCATTTAACAAGCATTAAACTTAATTGACATCTCTGAGTGCGGCCGTAAGTTACTTACTTTAATTGCAGTAAATATTACCTCTCAAAGAGTATACTATAAATATTTTGACGACACGCTAGCCTAGTTGGGAGTGACCCTGTCTTCGAAGCTAGGGGTCCTGGGTTCAAATCCCGGTAAGGGCAGATATTTGTGTGATGAGCACGAGTATTTGTTCCTGAGTCTTGGATGTTTTCTATGTATTTAAGTATATATTTCTCTATGTAAGTTTATCGTTGTCTAGTACCCATAGTACAAGCCTAGAGCTTAGTTTGGGACTAGGTCAATTTGTGTGAGATTGTCCTGTGATATTATTATTATTATTATTAATTTAATCCCTTGAGTACTTACAACTGAGATAGTTTGATTTTATGTTTTCAATTAATAAAAAAGGTGATTCTAAACGAGCCTATTATTTATATTTAATTAGATACTTACCAACAAATACACCTATTTTGTACTAGATCCTTAACAGACACCAAGACAGTATGCAAAGGTGTAATAAGTACGGACTTGTAATTCAAAAATTATGAAATATGTGAAAAAAAAGCAATAATTGCAAAAATCTGGCAAAGTTGTATGATTTTACGGTGCTAAAAGTCTCGTGAATCTGCCGACAAGGCGAAACTACAAATGAATGAAAATACAAATTTTTTTTAATACAAGTGTTTTAATACTAACATAGAGTATACAGCATTGTATATATTTATAGACATGCAAATAAAAGCAAAGGTTAAATTACAGCGACCATTATTACCATAATGGTCGCTGTAATTTAACCTTAAAGTTAGTTAGTATAAATTTAGTATAAACTACCGTTTATACTAAATTTATACTAAATTTTCTTTCTTTCTTTCTTTCTTTCTAAATTTATCATATTATATAGAGAACTTACAATTAGACAGTTAAATTAGTAAAGTTTCCAAATATAGGTACTATGGGTTATTCGCATTCGCTCCCATAATTTGACCCCATGGGAATTTTGCCCAATAGGGACAAAGTAGTAGGAACCAAGGAGAACAGCCCAAAAACACATTTGCTTAGGCTTACTTATTTTATAAGGTTATTTTAAGTAAATGTTACATTCAGAACTAGGTAAATTTCAATTACAAATTACATTTAGTAGGTACCTTGCTAGAGCATCAAATGCCTCCGTCACGCTTTCTTGAACATAGAGTTTTGTAGTAGAAGGTTGGCGCATATAAATAGAGTTCAATGTACTGCGAAAAGTCAAGGTCACATGTTCAAGAAGTTTGCCGGCAACTGTACTATTGGTGCGTTTGCGGCAAGAAGGTTATATAAATGACACTGGAGATTGCACGGCGAATAACGCCTTGAAGGCAAGAAAAGTGACCTTGAATGACGTCGCTTATGTTTTTTGTTTTTTGTCCTGAAACGGCCCCTGCTAGTCACTAAATAATATTAAACAAAGTCACTTCCTGCTGTCTGTCTGTCCCTATGTATACTTAGATCTTTAAAACTACGCAACGGATTTTGATGCGGATTTTTAAATGATAGGGTGATTCAAGAGGAAGCTTTATATGTATAATGCTTCAACCCGGAGCGAAGCGAGGGCGGGTCGCTAGTATATTATAAATAACTAGCTACCCGTCAGCGGCTTCGCCCCACTGTAAATGTTTGACTTTCCTGGTGGATTTTACATGTTTGTTCTTTCAAGAACCTTTTCCTGACGATAACGAACACAACTAAAAAAGAATTAAGGAAATCGGTCTAGCCGTTCATGCGTGATACCGGAACCAAGGAAAATTGGGATTCATTTTTAGGGTTCCGTAGCCAAATGGCAAAAAACGGCTTTTTATATACGTAGATAAATAAGTTCACTCGCTGACTAAGAGCACATTGGTGGTTTTAGACGGTGAAGACTGCAGCAGCTAATATCTCAGCTGGTGAGGGTTCCGAAGACGCACCTTACTGCCAAGTATGGTGATATCTTTCGATATAGGAGAAGAGGTCAACTCCGTTCCTACTTATCTCTTCAGTTACGGCAGCCAGTGCTGGTGGGAGGTCCTGTCGGTTTATTTCATCTTCAGGCAGAAGTTCTCCTGCTGGTCGGTTCCGCAAGAGGCCGCATAGTTGCCGAACGCAGAGTTTGGTGTCTGCGTTGAATAATGCCTCCAGCACGATACTGCACAAGTAATATCATTTATAGTCCATACCAACTGACTTGTCTTATTTAGTAAACACTTTTGTAACCTCAAAATGCATCGTTTTCTGGTGAATAAATCAACGTGACCAATTCTTGCACACTATTTTCCGTGTGGTGTCCGGGTTAGAATAGTGCCAATCTATGTCTCCTTGTGGATGTCATAAGTCATAAGAGACGACTAAGGGAATAAACGCTTGTAGTACTGTTAGGCGACGGGCTTGCAACCTGTCACTAATACACTAGTAAACTTCTTGGCCTCAGTGTGCAAAATGTGATTAAAGAATTATAAACAAGTCTTTTTAGAGTTATTGCTATTTTTGTAGCTCTGCCTACCCCACTCTGGGAATGAAGGCGTGATGTTATATTATTATAATGTATGTATTTCCTAATTTTGCATCATTAATGTTTTTTTTATGACAAAATTGTAATTTTAGGCGAAAAGGGAGCATTTTGAGGTTATAAAAGTGTTTACTAAATAAAACAAGTTAGATGGTATGGAGTATAAACCTACTACTTAAGTACTACTTACTAAAAACAAAAGCAGGGCTACTAAGCACAACTTGCCCGCGAATTGTTTGCTACCCGGTGATCCCTTTATCTCTACTTACCTACGTCCGAACCCTATATTGAAACCGCGGACAGATTGCCTTACTTCGGATTAAAATTTGACACATTTTGTATGGGCAAATGCCAAATTTAAACCCGAAGTAAGCCTAATCTATCCGCGGTTTGAATATAGGGTTCGGCCGTTAGTCAATAAAGGGGTTCCCTAATGTGCCAAATCATAATTTTGCAAACTATATCATGTTACAAACTTTCATTTTGCGAAGAAGTACTTCCCGCCGCATTATTTTACATTTTTTGTGGTCAAATGTCTAACCTAATCTAACATAAATAAGGCCATGTTCACTCAACAACTTTGATTCATAGACCACTATAGAACTATGTCAATTACGTTACATGACGTTATAATTTTGTTCTTAAGCTCTACCGATTTTACCACATCACTTTGATATAATATTATGTAGTTCCAAAGTGGCCTATGATTCAAATTGGTTGACTGTACTCAACCAATAATACTATGTACCTAATGCTTTAAGTACAAATACGTTATTGCAAAGTAAAAGTTTCTAAAATGATATCTGCCCTCCTAAGCTAAGCATTATCTCAAATTCAATAGCCAAAGGAGATTCAAACCTATTCTCTTGGTAATAAGGTTGCATTTGCTACAGGAGTTTTGTCTGAGATACTGCCTATTTGTGTTAGCAGGGCAGATATTGTCAAGCGTAGGTACTTTAGGTCAAATGTACACACCCTCAATAAAAGAGACACACCGAGCAACGAATGAGAAAATATAACCAATGGTAATGGATTTGAATAACAATAGAGGGTTAGGATTCACGCACGCTCAGCTTAAGCGGACTGTGAAGCAAATAAATTACATATAAAATGCGATGTCAATTTTCTTCCCTTAAACATTGTCCAATTTTTACGGTTTTTGTGTATGTTGTAGATATTATGAAAAACTATGTAGGTACGTTTTTCTATCCAAGAAAAAAAAAGCATAATATTTACTTACAACATATTCAAAAATAAAATTGTTTAAATCGGATTAGATTAGTACGCGATTTAAGCATCGCTTCACAATCCTCCTAAGTTTTAATTGTGATCAATACAAATCATCCTCTTTCTAAAGACGATAACGCAAAACTACTAATAATAGTACCTATTGTCAAACTAACGATCGACCAGCTCAAAATACGCTGACGGTGCGTATACGCAGTGACGCGCTTTATTCGCCACGTTTTTAACGCATAGGTACCGTCCACATGGTGCTCAAAACACGCTGACGCGACTTGCATGACGTGGACGACCTTGTCAGTTCTGTGACGAACATTTGCATATTGCATGGCTAATTTCGTCTCAAAACTGACAAAAGTCAACGTTTCCTAATTTTCCTCAACTAGGGTAGGTAAGCCTACACTTTATTTTGAAAATGCCCGGACGGTATGGGTTAAGCTCGGGGGCCAAATCTCGTGACTTCGAGATCGGTTCGAAATCGAGATATCTCGACAAAAATTGTGAATCTTAATTAACATTTTAAGGCCTTCCGTGCATATATTTAATAAGAAGACCAAGTGTGCAAACTAAGGGAAATTATCAAGTTAATAATCACTCTAATCATTAAATAAATACAATAGGAGTATGAGCTTTTTTTACACAATATTTTTGATGATACTCTGTGTAGACGGGAATAAATTACGTATTTAATTTATCGACAGGTTTACTCACCCATGCTCCTGAAGATCCATTATTCTTAAGAGACCTTTCATTATCTTGAGCCTTCTAACGAGCCGACGACGCCTCAGGCAATGCAGCGAGCAGCTATCTAGCTCCTTCTTTACCGCTTTGCACTCAGGGATTTTCATGTTATTGTTGTTTTATTATCAAACTGAACTATTATTAAGTAAGCTCCAATTGCTAAGCAAGTTCACATAGACTAAGATCGATCGTACACGAGTATTACCTACCTAGACAAGACATGAAAAATAGTACGAGTAAAAGAGAAGCATTTATACGGAAAGACATGTCATATACATAAAGAAGACGGCATTTTTAGGGTTCCGTAGCCAAATGGCAAAAAACGGAACCCTTATAGATTTGTCATGTCTGTCCGTCTGTCCGTCCGTATGTCACAGCCACTTTATTCCGTAACTATAAGAGCTATACTGTGGAAACTTGGTAAGTAGATGTATTCGGTGAACCGCATTAAGATTTTCATACAAAAATAGAAAAAAAACAATAAATTTTTGGGGTTCCCCATACTTAGAACTGAAACTCAAAAATTTTTTTTTCATCAAACTCATACGTGTGGGGTATCTATGGATAGGTATTCAAAAATGATATTGAGGTTTCTATTATAATTTTTTTCTAAACTGAATAGTTTGCGCGAGAGACGCTTCCAAAGTGGAAAAATGTGTGTCCCCCCCCCCGTAACTTCTAAAATAAGGGAATGATAAATGTAAAAATAATATATGATGTACATTACCATGCAAACTTCCACCGAAAATTGGTTTGAACGAGATCTAGTAAGTAGTTTTTTTTTAATACGTCATAAAAACATTGATCAAAGCTACAACGAACTTTTATATTATGTTACTTGCTGCTACGGAACCCTTCATGGGCGAGTCCGACTCGCACTTGGCCGCTTTTTACTTTCTATCTCACTCCGACACGTTCATTTAAGGCCGTTTTTGTTTCCATGGAGTGAATTGTTGTTGTTAACTACCTGTACGGCTAGCACATGACGGCGCGCGAGTTATGTCGCCCGCGAGATAGACTAGCTGTCTTTTTCTGACCGTTCTAATTAGAGAATGACAGGTAGTCCATCTCGCGCGCGACTTAACTCGCGCGCCGTCATGTGCTAGCCGTGCTGGGCCTCTATTCAGGAGCGTTAAAACGATATCGTGTTTGACACGTTTAAGAATCGTTTATGTCACAGTCGCCATTATTGTAAATGACATAAGAGTTATCAAAACGTTGACAATACGGAAACAGGTCAAAAACGATATCGTTATAACGCAGTTGAATAGAGGCCCTGGGCCTCTATTCAGGAGCGTTAAAACGATATCGTGTTTGACACGTTTAAGAATCGTTTATGTCACAGTCGCCATTATTGTAAATGACATAAGAGTTATCAAAACGTTGACAATACGGAATCAGGTCAAAAACGATACCGTTATTACCTTGTAGAATCCCAGCCCTGTTGTGTTGTTTCTGTTTTCGTAGGTTTCATAGACATGTGAACTTGAACCGAAACTTGATTTTTTGGCCGAAACTGGCCGAAACCGAAATTTCGGTCGGACACTAGTAATTTTTAACCGGCTACAAAAAAAAGAGGAAATTTAAGGTTCCACAAATTCGTATTTTTTTAAGCATTTATTATATAAACAACAACCATCCATCAGTCTGGTCAGTTGTTATGCGCGATTGAATCACAAACGTCCTAACCAACTTCTACTTTATAACTATGTGTGGTCTGACTGACTGATATTAGTGTCATAAATATGAGGTAGGTTTATGTTATAGGTAAGATAAGACAAGGTTGTGTTAGTTATTCAGCTGGCCCAGAGGGAAATAACAACCTAAAAACAGGTGCTCCGCTTCAGCGGAGCTCCATTGACTGTTAAATTTGATTTTGAAATATAATTACTAGCATAGAGGCATTCCATCTTAGTCCTCAGGGTTGGCAACGCATTTGAGGTCTTGGGATTATAGTCTTGAGAATTCAAATGTCTATGGGTCTCAGATTTCACTTACCATCAGGTGGCCTGAGTGCACAAATGCCTTCTCCTTAACATAAAAAAAAAAAAAAAGATTGGTCAGTCGGACAGCGTTGTCGAACCACGCGGCGGAAGTGGGGTAGTTACTTCCAATTATTATTATGCGAGGGTAATTAAAACCTTGAATGAAAATACATGAATTTGTTACTCAATACAAATATTTTAATACTTACTGTAAGCTTTGTATACATATAGTGTAGGTAGACATTGTGATGACACTGTCTACAGGGTATTTTAAATGGCTTGTTACCATATTATATCAAGAGGCATTACAATTAGTTTGTTCATAAACAATTTTCAAGAAGTATCCAAATATAATTTATTATTTGCATGTGTTCCCATAATTTATCCCTCACTGGGAACAAATTGGAAGTTTTCACAATGGGGACAAAATAGTCTGAACCAAGGAGAACAGCCCAAAAATATCAGACATTTTGCTTGGGGTGTTAGTTAAAAAAAAATATACCTAAATTCAAAACTTAATATCAACTGCAAATTAGACGTAATTTACAACTTGCAAGTGTATTCAAAGCTGCAAGTGTATTCAAAGCTGCAAGTGCACAGATCGATAAAGGGTGATGGGGTGTTTTTAGAAGTGGAACACACTTCGCTCTTAGTGTATATGCAGCTTAGGTCTTAAGACATCTATACTGATTATTTAATGAATAAGCGTACAGCATCTTGTTCTGCACCTATAACATTTGTACAAAATTTAACAAACAGAGCGGGTTTGTCACACAAGCGGGTTTGTGACAATACAATTTTGTATGGAAATCATAAGACAAGGTTGCACATATTCACCAAAATATACTATGAATAAAGCTGGACACACAAAAACCTATAATGGACAATGTCTTTTTTTAAACATAATTTTTCTGTCGCATTTATAGGTGCTGTGCGTGTACAACCTATTACACTTAGCATCCAAATAAAATGCATCAAATATGTACATATTATTACAATAACTAATTTAGTTCCTTATTCAAAATTGAGTGATGCCCAAGACTTCAATTAAGATTGGAGTCCACCAATGAGATGTTTACAGTGGCATTCACTCGCTGGCTACGAGCACATTGGTGGTTTTAGACTGTGCAGCAGCTGATGCCTCATCTGGTGTGGGTTCTGAAGTGGCACCTCGTTGCAAACGGATGTCATGTTTTTCGATATAGGCATTGATGTCAACTCCCTTTTTAGCTAGCTGCTCATTTAGAGCAGCCAGTGCTGTTGGGAGGCGCTCTAGGTTCGCTTCTAATTCAGGCAGTGCTGCTCCTACTGTACGCTGTAAGAGGACACCACCTATTAGCCGGAAGCAGCGTCTAGTGTCTTCTACACCGCGGAGTGTCTCCAGCACAATCCTGGACAAACATTAATAATTAAATCTACTTGGTAACACCAAAAGCAGGACTAACACAACTCTAAAATAAAGAAGATGCACCAAGTAACAAGGAAGTACAACTTGTGCTAACCAGACCTAGGAAAGAATGGATTTAAATATCAATTGAGGGTCAGGATTCATGCTCCTGGGCAGTAAATTGAGCTTATGTTTTTGCCATCAAATCTAATCATCCTATCTGCTAAGACAAGGGACATCTGTTACTAAAGACTATAATAAACGTGAAACTAGTGAGCTTGACACAATATTTTTGATAATACTTCGCGTAGACGGGACTAAATTATCAAATTTAACGACAGATTTACCCACCTATGCTCGTTAAGGTCCATTTCAAGCTCCGAGATCTTGTTAGCGAGCAGACGCTGTTCGGAACGCAGCGTCTGGAACCCCGCGAATACCTCCTCACTCGACTTCTTTCCTGCTTTGCTCGCAGGCTTTGCCATTTTATTATCAAATTGAACTATTCTTTAATTTCCAATTGCCAAGCAAGGGTCTAAACACAGACTAGTAAGAGATACAATATACAATGGATGGATCAATTCAATATTCTTAGAACTTGAGGTTATGTTACAAATAGATTGACAGATCGCAGGATGCAGGATCACAGATTGTAATGGTGAGACATCTGTCAATTTATTTTGTATATTGCACAGATAGCACAGAGCTTTTCTATCCCGTACCGCCACAAATAAATACAATCAAGCTTTGAATTAAAGAATGCATGAAATGTTATACAAAAACCTAAAATGAAAACTAAACAGATCAAAAATAAAACCAAGTTATAAAAATAATTAGGTACTCCTTTAATAAATAAATATCGTTTTAAGCGGTATTTGAAACACCACACAGCTGATTGACCTGTCAACGTTAATGTGACAAGAAACGTCATTACGGTCATAATTTGTCATTGATGGTCATCGTCACAAACAAACTTGTTGTGTAAAATGCTTTTATTTTACGAGGGGGCGTGGTAATAAATGAAAGAGGCTGCATTCATTAGTGTTTTTTTACAACACAGGCGTTGGCTACCGTCCCTGTGGTGTCCCTGTCTAGCTTTGATGGTAATCGGCTTTGGTAGGTGCTAATCAGTAAAGAGGAACTTAGGGTGAGGGTGCTATGTGTGAGTCTTCGCGTGAGGATCCACCTGGGTGGCGAGCGCCTGGCGAACCGGCAGCTGCGGTGAGACAGCTATCCTTATCTTAAATTGAGCTTCACCTTCATAGAACAGCGAGGGTATGAGCTCCTGTGGCAATTTTGTTGGTAAACTGAAGAGAATGATTTTTTACTAGTCCGTGTGTATCACGTTAAGTACCTTCTACACGGTCAGTCCAAATTTATGGTAGCCAATGGCTTTCATCGATATAACCGCCAATAGATGTTGGTGGTCATCATATTTTCTAAATTTAACCTGAAGGTTTGCCACTCACAATCGAATTTGGCAGTGCGCTGTGTCCCTCATGTATTGGACTGCCCATGAATGTCTTTCTTAGTTAAGTATACATAATATTGTACCTTAAAAAACCTTTGAATCCTTGATACATTTAATAGATTTCATGTGTAAATTTAAACCAAATTGAATTTTCACTGGTCCTTGCTGCAGGGCTCTGACACTTTAGGAGGTGATGCAGCTTTATGGGCGGACGGGGCGAGCGCGCGGGCGCTCTCCGACGCCGCCCTTGGAGCCCTGCTGGAGGATGAGGCGCCAGAGGATGCCACCAGTGTGCAAGGCGATGCTGAATTATGGGTATAATGTTATATTGGGTATTGTTTGGATGCAACTATCCATTTTTACTGTATCACTCTCAGGCTTGGAGGAGCCAGTTTTATAATTGATCAATGTTATAATTTATAAAAAAATACATGCTTTCCTTTAATTGAAATACAAATTACAAAATACTATCTTGCAAGTATTTAAAATACAAAATTCCATAAGTAATGTGTTTGAAATATTAAATACATGCTAGAGATTTTTACAGTTACTTCTAGGAACCACTTTAATAAATAAAATCCAAAGGTGCGAACTTCGAAAACAATGTTTTTTTCTAAATAAACAGCAACAAGGTTTTATTTTTAAGGTTTATAACTAGGGTTGGGTAGTATTTGAATTACTTGTATTTAAAATACGTAATGGAAATACAAATACGTATTTGGTATTTGTACTTTAGTTACTTGCTTAAAATGTAATTTGTAATTCGTATTTCAAATACCTGACGCCGAGGTATTTTGTAGTTAGTATTTAAAATACCTATGGGTGCAAAATACATTGTAACATAAATATATTTAACCTTCATTTAGCGATCTTATTAATGGGTGCGTTCTGAAGAAAATAACGCTTGATAGCTTTCGTAAGCAAAACGGTGACTGGTAAATATTAATTGGTTTAGGATGGTGGTTTTTTATCGGGTAGGTGCGCCGGCTCGGCGAGCGCGTGTCGCGGCTGGACGCGCTGAACGTGGGCGGCATGCTGGCGGCGGCGACGGAGGGCGCGGGCGCGGGCGCGCGGCTCGCGGCGAGGCTGGAGGCGGGCGGGGCGGCGGCGGCGGGGCTCGCGGCGAGGCAGGCTCGCGCGGACTCGCTCGCGCGCGCCGCGCCCTCCGCGCTGCACGCCCGCTCCGGCGCCGCGCGCGCCGACGCCAACGCGCGCGCCCTGCTGGCCGAGCTGGTGGAGATCTACGCGTGGCTGGACTCCCCGGCGCTTAGGGATCTGGATTCACTGTCTGAGGTGAGTTCATTACGAGACCGCTGAAAGTCCAGTGGTACCATCATTACAATTCTTGTGTTGTCTTCAAATCGGCTCCATATTGGCTTACATAAAATTATTATTTCAATTTTTTGTTTTACTACCGATTTGTATTCATAATAATTACTCTTCATACTTTTTTTGTTCATAATTTGTTATTCATAATCATCTCAACTCCTGAAGTGATTTTAACTGTAGCCGTTTTGATTTAAGGACGTTTACAAAACCTTATTTACCAGTTCAATATTTTTAAAATCCTGAAAAAAAACAGGTATATTATTAATAGTTAAACATCATGAAAACCAAATACAATTTACATTATGTCCATTTCAATTTCAATCCGTCATTAATATAAAAAACAAAAACTATTCATGTGTATATTCTAAATATATATTCTTTAATACTGTAGAATCATCTATTAACGAGCCCCAGTTTTAATTTGTTTGCAATATGTAGAGTCGTCGATAACTTTAGTAGTTCGATAGATCCTAGATCTATTCATTTCTAAAACTACGCACGAATGCCATTTTATTGGAATCAGATCGTTGCGGCAATAATTCCGTATTTGAACTTATTACTTTGGTCTCGATAAGCAGTAAATTACTTTCCAGAAATGTACAATCGGCAACCAAACATGTTCTAGAAATGAAAATGTTGACAGAGACTTTTTTACAGATCTCCCTGGCTACCAGCGAGGGGCGTGCGCGCGCGCTGGCAGCAGGCTCGGCGCTGCGCAGCGCCCTCCGCTCGGAGCCGAGCGCGGCGTGGCGCCTGCGCCTGGGCGCCGTGCGCGAGCGCCTCCGCCGCCTAACCCGCGCCAAAGAAGCCCTCGCGGCCTCCTTAGCGAGGCATCTCAATAACTTACTGATCCACCTCGGCAATGAGGCTGCCGCGGCCCCCGTCACCGCGACTCCGGCCATGCCGAGACAACACCACGCTGATTTGTTGCCGTATGCGCCGTTCATGAAGTGGCTCAAGGATATGGATGAAAAGGCGTATGATGGGCTCGCTAAGGTATTTGAAGGGCTTACGTCTATCGCACCTGTCACTAATACAGGGCCTCTATTCAGGTGCGTTAAAACGATATCGTGTTTGACACGTTTAAGAATCGTTTATGTCACAGTCGCCATTATTGTAAATGACATAAGAGTTATGAAAACGTTGACAATTATATATTGCTGAAATTCTACAAGATAATAACGATATCGTTTTTGACCTGTTTCCGTATTGTCAACGTTTTGATAACTCTTATGTCATTTACAATAAGGGCGACTGTGACATAAACAATTCTCAAACGCGTCAAACACGATATCGTTTTAACGCACCTGAATAGAGGCCCAGGTCAAATACGATATCGTTATTACCGTGTAGAATCCCAGCCCAGTGCTTCTGTTTGCCCGCATTCTGACTTGTCGGTATGCTTGCAGTAAAACACAGAATCGTGAAGGGTTGCTAGGCAACCAGTGGCATCTACCGATCAATGCGCAGCGTTTACGCCGCCTGTACGCTTTACTGCAAGCATACCGACAAGTCAGGAAGCAACCTTAGTATCTCTCGGCTAGCTGTCGCTTTGTCACTTGTACTCGCATGTGACAGTATGTTTGTCACTCGCTTTTTATATAAAGAAAAAAATAGAAGATACACTGGTAAACATCTTAGCTCGATTGTGCAAAATGTGGTTACAGAATTATAAACAAGTCTTTTTAGCGTTGTTGGTATTTCTGTAGCTCTGCCTACCCCACTCTGGGAATAAAGGCGTCATGTTATGTATTTATGTAGTAGTGTATATTAAACCATTTTTCTAAGAAACTATCGCTGTTGTCTCCTGGGTTACGGGGCTGAATAACAACAGCAAAACGTTGATCCACCCATGTATACGTTTAGTTTGAAAAGAGTAAGTTTTGTATGGTTGTGTCGTGTCGCGGGTTGCCGCAGGTGTACGTGGGCACGTGGGCGCGCGTGTACGAGCGCGAGGCGCGCGCGGCGAGCGAGGCGGCGCGCGCGGCGCCCCCCGCGCACTGCGACACGCCGCTCGACAGCGTCAGTATACTTACTTATCACCCGCGGCCCGCCAGCGCGGGAGAATATACAGGCTGTTAGGTAATGAGTGGATAATCCTTGAACTACGGATAGAGGGCACTTAGGACGATATGAAAAAGATAAAATAGGTCTAGTAAAAGTCGCACGGTTTTCGAGATATTGGTTATTTTAATCGGATTTTTTGTAATTTTTCCTTATGTCCGTGTTATGAAAAAACCCTAAGTTCATGTATTAATTTTTTTTTTGTTGTTTCTTGCATGGTTAGAATCACTATGAACTAAGGAAGTTTTTAAAGCTACATGCCCAGTTTTTTTTCATGACAACTTTTTGAGTAAACGCACAAAGTTTGTTTTTCCAGACTACGTGAAAAACAAACGCGGAGATTTCTTAGTATGGAAAAAGTAACTTAGTGAGTTTACTCAAAAAGTTGTCATGAAAAAAACTTGGCATGTAGCTTTAAAAACTTCCTTAGTTCATAGTGATTCTAACCATGCAAGAAAAAAGTGAAAAAAAATATGAATTAATAAGGAAAACGGACAAAAAATCCGATTAAAAGTCCAAATATCTCGAAAACCGTGCGACTTTTACTAGACCTATTTTAGCTTTTTCATAACGTTCTAAGTGCCCTCTATCCGTAGTTCAAGGATTATCCACTCATTACCTAACACCCTGTATAACGTCGATCTAGATGTGATACCTCGTAACGTTTTGTACAAAGAATTTTTTTTTTTTTTTTTTATGCAGAAGGTTTTTTACATGATGCAAGAAACCTGCATCAAAATCTCGTTTTACCAAAAAAAGCTAGTTACGAGGTATCATATCTAGACCGACGATAACGAAATTGATTGGTTAAGAGCAGAAAAAAAAGTAGCAAAAATGTAGTGAAAAATACCTTAAAAGGAATACTTTTGGAAAGGTTGCCGTAGGTAAACTTTGCAAAGGTATCCTTTCTTCCTCTTTTTCAATAATATTAAAATGTATTACTTGTATACTTACCTCATTGATTTGTAATTTAGGTGCATGCATAGCAGGAAGTGTAATGTGAGCGCGATCTCGCCAACAAACTGTTTTGTCAGTTTGGCGGGTTAATTTAAAAAAAAAAACTGACCTCCCGGTGGATTTTTCAGTTTTTTTCTAGTCCAGAAATAATGACTATAACGTTTATTATATGAAAACGTGTACACTGGCCAACGGATGCATATCTAACGTTTATCGTCGGGGAAACTGCAATATCGCGTAACTAACAAATTGGTTAGTTGCATAATACTCCTTAACAAGTAAGTCAGTAAAGCACATTTTGCAGTTTCATCGACGGTGTGTCGCTACAATATCAAGCTATTCCAGAAGCTACAGATAGCAAGATCCGAATTATACTGCTTTTTTGGGTTTCGTAGTCTAACTAAGAACCCTTATAGTTTCGCCATGTCCGTCCGCCCTTCCGTCTGCAGCTAAGTTCATACTCTTAGTAATAGAAAGCTGTTATTTGTCATGAATACATGTTAGTTGCGCCGACAAAGTAGCAAGTAAAAATGTTGAAAAAAACCCCCTACATGTTAAGTGGGGATGGTTTTTCTCGTGTACCATGGCGTGGAAACAAGTTTTTGATTAAAGCATCCGTTTGTGAAATATTAAGCTTTTAGGTGCTAATTTTTGTTAGAGTCAAAGTGTTCCCTCTACAGCCAAAACTACATATACTAAAAATCTGAAAAAAACTTTAATGAAAGCGCATGTAACCAATTTAAAAGGAAAAATATCACGACTACGTAGATATCATTGGTTCTTGAAATACGGGCGAAGACAGCACCAAATTACTAAATATAAAATTAGTTAACACTTGTTGTTTTTTGTGTTTGTAGCAGGGATTGTAAAACCGGTTTAATTTAATACCTGTATTTAAATTGACAAATCGTTACCGCAAAAAAAATACCTATATTTGAATTAGAGGTATTATTGTCATTCCGCTTTTGTTTTTATCGCTACGTATACACTATTTACAGTATTAAATGCCTGTATTCAATACCGCTATTCATTGCACCTGATAAGTAAGATGTCAATTAGACTATAATTAATTGTGATTTCAGACTTGTGTAAGGCGTGTCTGAGTTTTTTGTAATAACACCAAACACATTTACAAAAACAAATAAACGAGAATATTGACACTGACAGGTTTACTGGTTATGGTTTTTAGGGTAAAGTATCAAAAAGAGGTATTGTTCTCAATTAGCTAAACCGATAATATACTTGTATACCGGTATTAATTATACCGCTAATCAGAGCTTTAGCGATATAAATAGCGAAATTCAATTATAACCGGTTATACCTCATTTAAAACCGGTAGTCAGAATACCGGTAACGATCCCTTTTTTGTAGTACATACCGGCTTTGGAACCCTACACTGAGAATGGTCCGACATGCTCTTACGTGGTTTTGATCAGTAATAATGGTTTGTTGCAGGTTTTGACTCTAGTTGAGAACATCTGTAACGCGGAGCAAGACTTCTGCACGCAGTTTTTCTTCCTCGACGTGGATGTCAAGGTAACCCGGGAAGTCTTCCATTTGGTTACCTATCTGAAACACTAAAAACCTTTGCCAGCTGTTTCATTTGAAATAATTTTCATTTGTCCGAAAGTAATTTTTCTCTGAACTTTCCTGAATTCTTATAAAATAAACCTTACCTAACCTACACATTTTGTAAGTATATCTGATTAAAAAAAAAGTTATTGGGTTCAGAATAAAATGAAAATTATGGCAAATGGAACAGCTGGCAAATTTTCTTAGTGTTTGCGATAGGATACCCTACTATTTCTCTCTTTTTTAATTAGAATGCCATCCTTGTTGGATTACCTTTCGTAAGGTCAATTACTTGTGTGAAGACAAAAAAGTTGGACCACAGTTAGGTGTGGTTAAACCGTACAAACAACGAAGGCGAAAAAAGTTCCTTTGTACGACGAAAAGTATCCCTACAAATTATACGGCACATATTCGTCGCGCACCGAAAAAGTTTCATAGAAAATTTAATTCCGCCAGTTAGCATGCCCAACTTTTCGGACCTTAGCCTTATAGTAAAATAAAGATAATAAGTCAATCCTGACACCTGTCATTTTACATTCCCCGTGTGGTTGCCGGGTTAGAATAGTGCCACTCCATGTTTTCCCGTGGATGTCGTAAGAGGCGACTAACCCCCTTACTTATGAACGTGGAATAAGCTTGGAATAGTTTATGCCATGCTTTGTCCTTATCTGTAATTGTGACATTTGCATCTGACAGAAAGTGACAAAGCATGGCATAAACTATTCCAAGCTTATTTCACGTTCATAAGTAAGGGGGTAAGGGAATAAGGGCTTGTAGTACTGTTAGGCGATGGGCTTGCAACCTGTCACTAATACACTGGTAAACCTCTTAGCCTGTTAGTGCAAAATGTGGTTACAGAAATATCAGTAAGTCTTTAGAGTTGTTGGTATTTCTGAAGCTCTGCCTACCCCACTCTGGGAATGAAGGCGTGATGTTATGTATGTATGTGTATGTCATTTTACATTATTATTGTACAGTCCAGTTGATACTGTACACTGCTGTTTTAGTTATGTAGATAGTTGTTGGAGTGCAGAGAAAGATTGATCACTTTATGTTGATTTATTGACGTAATAAAAGTTACAGTAAAATAGTTAATAGTTGATGCGTATTGTAAGCTAGTTAGTTATGCACTAAATTATTACCTAAAACGTTACCTTATATTGAATGCTATCGGGCGGCCCAAAGTAGGTCGCAACGTAAACGGAAAAATGTACAGTGAGACTGTACATATTGGCAACCCCTACAAGAAGAAACAGGAATACAGCACAAGAGAAAGAAAATTATTAGAATAAAAATACAAAATTAATCAGATTGATCAAAGTTGAACGCGACGTTATCATTCGATGCGGGATTTTGTTGCGTGTGCTGCGCCTCGCTGGTCAGCACCCTCGGTGTCTTCTCTTGGCGGGAGCTTCTTGCTTGAGGTATCGGTTGTAGTTCGATATCTTCGTAATGTGGCTTCACCGATCGTAGTGAACATTGACTGCGTTGTTTGCGCTTCTTACAGAGTTGTGGGCAATGCTTTCCCACTCCCCACAGAATGACAGCAAAGACGGCTGCTGCCAGGAGAGAATAACTGACAGCATATTGATGCACATCGTGGCTCGTGAGCGCAGATGGGAGTTTGTTCTCGTTTTCCTTTTGTGAACGTAATCTGCTGCTGATCTCCGCTGTTTCTTGGTCATCAGATGAATATAAGTGTGAAATATTGTGAAATGATAAATCCACAATTTTGTTTACTGATGAGTTAAACGACGGTATGTTGAAGTTGTATTCCATCGTCACTTTGCTATTGTATTGATTATGCGAGTAAATAGTTAAGTACTTCGATTGTAGCATGCATCCCTGGGGTAATGTGACGATACTCGATGACGTCAATGTGTGTGACGTAACATCATTCTCGCAGATAGTACGTAGTGGGCATGATCCGCAGCAAACTGCAAGCCATGCGTTTGGTGAATGCAACTCGATCCAAGCCTCCTTGCATGACGTAGTTGTGACATCACAAGGCGACGTCGTGCGATGACTTAATAATTTCGCTTCGCATGGAATGTTGTTGTTATGAAGATTGAAGACTGGCAGATTTTTGTTGCATATAAAAAATTTCGGTTTAAGTTGAGCGCATTGCTTCAAGTCTTCCTCCATCAATGGAATATAAGTGTTTTTCTGAAAGTTTATAGCGATGTATTTCGAGTTAGTTCGTACGATGACAGCTTCTGAGTTAGTTTTGAGTGGTAAAGGGATGACACGATGCAATGTAAAGTCCTCGTCCGAAATCAATGGTATATGTACCTCGAACAGGAAAAAGTTTTCTGTTACTCTGGCTTTGACGTACAGTAACTTGTAGACATCCTTGATATCTTCTCTAATGTTGACGGGTAAAGATAAAGTTCTCGGCAGTTTTCCAGAGATGTCACTCAGCTGTTTGATGAAGTTGACTGGTGTAACTAGGTGCACGTCGATGTGTCCTTTATAAACATCAGTTAGTGTATTGAAGAGCATTTCTTGAATGTGCTTTAAGTTGTTCATAAGTAAATAAGCTGATAAAGATGCTGAGGCAAAGTAGGAGGTAGCCATAGCTATCTCTATTTCTGATTCTATCTTCGTAAATTGGACGTTGGTCTGGTCCATGAAGTTTTCTATGACGTCAAATTGTCGCTTGATATTATCTTCATTTTTCTTCAAGACGTTGTTTTCGAGTTCTACTATTGACGTTTGGTTTTTTATAAGTTCAAGTAAATAGTTTTCGTTGTTTTGAACTGATTGAATATCTTCTTTATATTTATCTGCAAAGCGTTGATCCAGGATGCCGAATAAACTGTTGCTTAGGTAGCCTACTCCGTCGATTAATCCACGTTTTTTCCGGCTAGATAGATGTTTGTGTGGAGCGAGAAGAATACTGTTGTAATACTTTAGTAATTCCATCTCATGGTACAACTGTTCTTGAGTAGTCTTGCAGTATCTCGGATCAGTTTTTTGGCACCAGTCGTTTATTCCAACAAGATAAGCCTCGATGCGACGAATTCCATCCCAATAGTTAGTTAAGTTGTAATACATAAGTAAAGTCCATTCATTGTGAATTACTTGTATCTTGCCCATTGAGTCATAGTAGACAGGCCGCTCAGGTTCGAGACTTGTAATTTGAGCCATTGTTGTGACGCGCGCGGTAGCGGCGGCGTTTGACCCAGTTATTAATGTGCCTATAGTTATCAATGCTGTAAATAACGATAGATAGCATTGTTTCCCAGTTATGTTTCTTTTCGCAGAGCGCGCAGGTTTCTTCACGTTTGTTTGACGTACTTCGTTTTTATTTATTTGTTTTTCTTCTGAATCGTCATCAATGTCGGGCTCCACGTGTAGCGGAGCTAGTTTCACGACGGGACGTTTGATGATGCCATTTTTAGTTTTTAATGTAGTCACTCGTACGTAACCGTCGGCCCCAGGGTGGAGTTCCAGTACTCGAGCCAGCGCCCATTTTCCCGGTGGCAAATTATCTTCCTTTACAAGTACGATGTCGTCTTTCTTGATATTTTTCGTTGGTTTATTCCACTTGCTACGGACTTGTATTTGAGATAGGTAATCGCTTGACCATTTTTTCCAGAATTGTTGCATCATATGCTCAGTGAGTTGCCATCGTCGACGTAAGTCAATGTCTCTTACGTCACTGTGATCTGAGAGTGGTAATGACATCAAAGGCGTGCCGGTTAAAAAATGACCTGGAGTTAGATAGTTGTAGAATTCATCTAAGTCTTCGGTGAGTGCGCAGAGCGGTCTGGAGTTCATGCAGGCCTCGATTTTTGCTAGTAATGTTGTGAACTCTTCGTAAGTTAGCTTCTGATCTCCGAGTACCCGTCGTAAATAATATTTCAGGGCTTTTACAGCTCCTTCCCACAACCCTCCTGCTGTAGGCCACGCAGGAGCGTTGAAGTGCCATTCCACTTCCATCTTCCCAATTTCGTCGAAGAAGCTTGGTGACAGAATTTTTTTGAACTCTTCAAACTCGCTTCGCAGAACCTTTGACGCGCCGATAAAGTTAGTTCCGCAGTCTGAGTACATATGTTTGGGTGTACCGCGCCTGGCACACATACGTTGGAACGCGGCAATAAATGTTTCTGTGCTCATGTCAGATGCGAGCTCAATGTGCACAGCTTTTGTGGCCATGCACACAAAGACTGCTATGTAGCCCTTAGAAGTTTTGACACCCCTGCCTTTGTTTAGCTTGACCTCTACGTTGCCGGTAAAGTCAACCCCGGTATGTGTAAATGGCCTTGATGGGGTAATTCTCTGCGGTGGCAAGTCAGCCATTAGTTGATAATTGTCTGTCGGCTTGAAGCGTAGGCAGCGTGCGCAGTGACGTAGTTGATCTTTTACAGCTCTGTTGCCGCTGACGATCCAGTATCGCTGCCTTATGTAGCTTAATGTTAGACGCGCTCCCCCATGGAGAGTCTGCAGGTGCCCATGAAGAATAATAAGTTGAGTTATTCTCCCTTTTTTAGGAAGTATTATAGGATTCTTCGTTCCAGGTGGCAAGTTTGATTTGTTGAGTCGTCCGCCGACACGAATAATTCCCTTTTCGTCCAAGTAAGGGTTTAACTTATAAATAGAGCTGTTTTTCGTGACAGTTTCTTTCTTCAATAACAATTTGTATTCTTGCGCAAACGCCGTTTTCTGCGCGTGTTGTATCACGTGTTTGTTTGCTGCAATGAGTTCGCTTGTCGTTAGGTAGCTAGCGTCGCATTTCTTGTTATTGCGTGCATTTGCACTAAATCGCATTATCCACGCCGTGACCCTGATTACTCGTGTAAATGAACTATGCTTTTGTAATAGTTCATTTATAAAGTTTTCGTTTTGTTTTGCAGCTAGGGTTGCCTGCGTCGTAGTTAAAGTGCCCTTATCTTTTGTAAAATGACAAGTTAAGTCAAGGGCTTCTTCGTTTTTCTTGTAGGTTTTCAGGAACGCAGGTCCTTGCCACCAGAGTTCAAAGTTGATCAGCTTGCTCGGATAAAGCCCTCTTGAACCACAATCTGCTGGATTTTGTTCGGACTTTACATACTGCCATTTTTCAGCGGGAATAACTTGTTTGATCGCTGTAACTCGATTTGCTACGTATTTTTCCCATCTTGTTGTATTTCCTTGTAGCCATGCCAAGACTACTTGGGAGTCGCACCAAGCTTTTAGAGTGATGTTATAATCTTTATACGCCTCTATTGCCTTTTTCATAAGTTTAGACAATAATAAAGCACCGGCCAGTTCCAATCTTGGTAGTGATGTTTTTTGTGCTAAGGGGGCAACCCTAGTCTTGGCTGTTAAAAGAGTTATTACTGGCTTGCCGAGTTCATTATTTGTGCGGGTATAAATGACGCAAGAGAATGCTTTCTCACTCGCGTCACAGAACCCTAGGAATTCTATCTCCTTCTCTGAGGTTCCAACCCATCGGTTTAACTTCATGTTGTTTACTTGTGGTAGTTCAGTTTTTAGTTTCAGCCACTCGTTTTTGATGTCACTGGGTAGAGCTTCATCCCAGGATAGTTTACTTAGCCAGACTTTTTGGAACATAAGTTTTGCTATAACCGTTACGGGAGACATCCAGCCCAACGGATCATATAGTTTAGATATTTCGGAGAGTAGCACCCTCTTTGTTAGGGGATTATTCTCTTTTTCATTAAAATGCCAGTTGAATGTAAAGGTGTCAATGTTAGGGTTCCAGCCGAGTCCGAGCGTTTTCATGGAGTCTTCGTGCTTGAAGTCGAATATTTTTCTAGTGGATACCTGATCTTGAGTTAGTGAATCAAGTAAAGCAGGGTGGTTTGATGACCATTTTCTTAGATTCATTCCACCGCCGCGAAGTAAGTTTATCAGTGCTTGTTGTAAACGTCGAGCTTCTTCGATTGAGTTATGACCGCTAATGAGGTCATCGACGTAGAACTCGTTTTGCAGTATTTTGGCCGCTTCTGGATATTTTGGTTCATCATCCATTGCTAGTTGTTTGAGAGTTCTCATCGCGAGCCAGGGTGCGCTTTTAGTTCCGTAGGTTACGGTGCAAAGTTGATATTCTTTTAACATATCGGATGGTGAATTGCGCCATATAATCTTTTGGAGCGGTTGTTGATCTTCTGAAATCCAAATGCACCGATACATTTTCTCTATATCAGCGGTGAAGGCGTATTTATAAGACCTCCACTTAAGGATTAAAGCTTGGATGTCCTTTTGTAGGTTAGGACCTTTTTTTTGTAGGCTGTTCAAGCTGTGGCCGCTAGAAGTTTTTTGAGAGGCATTAAAAACAACTCTCAGCTTAGTAGTAGTAGCGTTTTCTCTGAGAACGCCGTGGTGGGGTAGAAAACATTCAGTGGTTGAAGACGATGTTGAAGGCTTCATGTGTTGTAGCTCAATGTATTCGTTCATGAAGTCTTTATACATTTGTGCTAGCTTTTTCTGCCTTTCCAGTCTTTTTTCAAGTTGTAAAAACTGAGAGATGGCGACTTGCTTCGATTTTCCAAGATTTTCTTCAAAATTTGTGCATAAAGGCATTGTTACGATGTACTTTCCATCCTCATCTCGTTTGACTGTGTTGGTATAATGTTGTTCGCATTGCTCGTCCTTGGAGATTTCGTCACTGCTTTGGGCGATGTCTTCATTTTCCCAAAACTTAG
Organism: Acleris holmiana; assembly: GCA_949316455.1. Lineage (NCBI taxonomy): Eukaryota > Metazoa > Arthropoda > Insecta > Lepidoptera > Tortricidae > Acleris > Acleris holmiana. The sequence goes on from OX438774.1 coordinate 1,217,106, forward strand.
TTAGTTCGTTCATGTTGATTAAAGTTACGTGACAGTTGAGAGTTATTAGTTTTCCACAAAGAATCCACCCTAGGTGGGTTTGTTGAGCAATTGGAGATTGGTTTTCGCCTTTCAGTACCCCGTCCATGATAATATCAGCGTAGACGTCCGCCCCGAGCAGCAGGTCGACCGGACGGGACACATTGAAATCTGCATCAGCCAGCTTCAAGTTTTCTAGATGCGGCCAGTTAGCCTTCTCGAACGTGGTGTTAGGTAGGTTGTTTGTTAGCTTTGTCAAAATTAACGCTTCCGTTTTGAACGTAAAGTCTGAGTGTAAAGACTTGCACGTCAGTTGTATTTTTCCTTTACAGTTTCCGGAAAGTTCTCCTATTCCAGATATTGTAGCAGTAAGTTTCTTTCTAGGAAGACCCAATAGTTGTGCTGCGTTTTGAGTAATCAAATTCACTTGCGAGCCTTGATCCAGTAGCGCTCGAAGAGTGACAAGAGTACCGTCGAGTTTCTGCACCTTCAGTTGAACTGTAGTTAAAAGGACTTCCATCTCTTTTGTAGCTAAATGATGATTAGAAGCCTGAGGTTGAGTTGAAGTCGTCGGTCGTTGCCTTGAGTTGTTATTTGCGTTATTAGTCGGTGCTATTTTCAACGCGTTATTGTGCAATAATGAATGATGTTTCATATTACATTCCTTGCACGTTTTGTTAGATTTGCATTCTTTGTCGCCGTGACTAAATAAACAGTTTTTGCAAATCCGCAGTTTCGCAACTGTGTTGTTTCTTTGGGTCACATCTAGGGCAACGAACTTCTGGCATTGCATCAACACGTGACTTCCGTCGCAGAAAGGACATTGGCCATAAGTTGTATGATGAGTTTTCGGGAACGTCTTGTTGTAGTTAAAATGGTTTTTCTTTGTTGCGTATTCCTGGTTAAAGGTTTTACCAAAAGTTGGTTTTTGCTGCATGACGGCGTCTTTTTTGGGGCGTTTCATGGTTTCGTATGCCATGAATTTGCCTTCTAAGAAGAACAAAAAATCGTTCAAGACCGGAACCTCTCTGTGGTCATGAAGTTCCTTCACGTACTCGTTGTGAGTGTTTGAGTCAAGTTTTTGTGTCATTAAATACACAATGATCGGACCCCACGTAGATGTATCTAGCCCAATGTTGGACAGTCCGCTCAAACATTCAGTTATTACGTCATGCATTTTCTTCAGGTTGTAGGCATCGGGTTGTTGTATGTTCGGTTGTTGCAGCATGGTGTTCATGAAGGAAATAAATTGTAAGCGTCGATTATCGTAGCGTTGGTTAAGTATGTCCAAGCATGCGTTGTAGTTTTCGGCGCTTATGGTCAAATGTTGGACCAATCGTTCTGCCTCTCCTGTCAGCTTGGTTTTGAGATGCTGCATCTTTTGAGCCTTGTTGATAGTTGGATTGTTGTGAATAACCTCTATGAAAAGATCTTTGAAAGAAATCCATTGCTTATAATTGCCTGAGAATTCTGGAATCTGCATTCTCGGCGCAGCTTGCTGGTAGTGTATAGTTGACCAAATCTTGCTGCTAAGTTGTCTACGCATTTTATCGTATTTACTTTCGATGTTAACGAACATGGTGTAATATTTTTCATAAGAGCCTTTAAGTAATCCATCTATTTCCCAATGGAGCTTGTCAATAGGTTCCCATTTCAGCTTTAAGATGTTGAGATTGTCTTCTAACTCCCATTTTTCGTTTGTGGCCAGAATAGTTATTTTTGACATTGCACGATCTAGAGCTTTGAAGTTGCACTCTTGTTTGCCAAGTAAAAGTTGAACATCGTCGCCTAGTTCAGTTGTGACTGTGGCGTCCAACAATCCCGTCAAATCAAATTTTACGGAGCTATTTTGTTCGGGTAGTTTATGCAGTAAGCCCAGTATATGAGATTTAGTTGACTCATACATCATTTTTGTTTTCTCGTATATCTCTTCTGTAAAGTAGTTGATGCTCTTATCTTCAACCTCCTTGTGGAGAGCCACATGAAGATTTTCAAAATCCGCCCAAAGGGCATCGAGAGTTGTCAGCCGGCTGTTTAGATAATCTGGAGTTTTTCTAGACGCGCCGTCCTTTTTGTAGTTGGCACAAAAAATTTTGATGCTTTCAAAGTTTTCTTGTTGTTGTTGAAGCTTGCTCATGTTGAACGGTAAGTCTTCTTATAAGTTTGATTAGTAGATATAGTTCGGAGAGTTTTCCCCAGTAGTTCCGTCGATAGTTGTTCAGTTGGTTGGTTTACGACACAGGGTCGTAGAGTCTTCTTCCCAATCCTTCTTCACGTTTGCAACTTGACACTACTGTTACTCACGTGCGCCCGAGTGGGATGGTCGTTGGAGGTATTCAGCACGCCTGCACTCTATCACGATATTGCGCCTTCTCAATTCACTGGTGAGACCCGCTTGTGGGAGGCCAGCAAACCGATCGCTACCGCAACAGAGACACAAACGTCCAAAATACCGTGTTAGTTCGAAGGACCATAAAATGTACAGTCCAGTTGATACTGTACACTGCTGTTTTAGTTATGTAGATAGTTGTTGGAGTGCAGAGAAAGATTGATCACTTTATGTTGATTTATTGACGTAATAAAAGTTACAGTAAAATAGTTAATAGTTGATGCGTATTGTAAGCTAGTTAGTTATGCACTAAATTATTACCTAAAACGTTACCTTATATTGAATGCTATCGGGCGGCCCAAAGTAGGTCGCAACGTAAACGGAAAAATGTACAGTGAGACTGTACAATTATATTTTATAGCGACCCGCCAGCGGCTTCACCCGCTGCAATAAAAAAAAATTGTTTCTTTCATGTCACTTAGGGGTATGAAAAATAGATAGAAGCCGATTCTCAGACCTACTGAATATGCATATAAAATTTCATAAAAATCGGTCAAGCCGTTTCTGAGGAGTATGGTAACTAACACTGTGACACGAGAATTTAATAAATTAGATTTACTTACATTTCAAAATAGTTATTGGAGATTTAAGTTTTGATAATTGGCTATTTATTGTTTCGGTCGCCTATCAGAATCCGATAAATGTGATTAAATATATAGAAATTACTTTGTCTTGTCGCAGTGCCCTTGCAGGGTTCATGTTGAAGCTACATACTGTTTTAATACCACAGAAGCAGGCAGTTCATTGCAATGTAGTAGTCGAAATATTCTAGACTCTATTGGTAACCACATTAGATTTAAAACGTTTGCACTATTAATACGAGTAGAATGTTTGCATCATATACGGACATAAAGACAAAGTTAGACCTATACTGCTGTTCTTTGGTCTCCGCTAAAATGAAGATCAGTCAAAGTGTTAAAGCCCTTCCACAATCTCACACTTAGCCGCTATTTTATATATATAATCAAATAAACTTAAGAGGCCGACGAAATTTTGCCAGTTTTGCTTATTTTCGTGATTTTACAGTTTAAATACTGCTTTTCTATAAGTTTTAATGCACATCATGATATATCATTTCAGTTATGATCGAATAAATGAGTTTCGAATGAATGAGCTACTATTTTATCTTTGTCGAAAATTTAAATTCGCGATTTAGGTTATTTTCAAAACATAATTATTATGCCAAATAATTTTTAATTTTTGGATTTTTTTAAGGTAATGGATTGATTTTGAATTGAGGTTTATTAATGTTCTTTTAATTTTATGAACGAGTGTTTTAAGAAGCCGAAATTTAAAACTATTTTTTGTCCATTTTCTATAAAAAATACCAAGTTCATATTTTTTTACACGAAAAAAATATACAAATGTTGTAAAAAGTAATTCATACGTTTTTTAGACAACTTTTACAGCAATCAATTGCTATTTTTCATACCTTGAAGACGTCAAAACTATTCGTGAATATGCGATATTCTAAACCTCTTACAGCAAAACTCACGAAACAGTCCCCGGTTTCAGGTCGATTAATCTAAATTAAATAATAAAAACAAAAAAGTATTTCATACATTCGTTGAAAATCGAAATTATCTTTCGTGTTGCGCATTAAAATTTGTAAAAGTAAAGTATTTCAACAGTAAAATCACGTCTGTAAAATCACGAAAATCAGCGAAATCGGCAAAATTTCGTGTACGCCTCTTAAGTTTTGGCTCATTTTTGCATTTTGTAAAATATTAGTAGTAAGTTAGATTAATTTTAATTACTGTTTACTTTTAAAGCATGCTGCGTCTACTTTTTAAGGATGTGCGCTCTTCACTTGTTACATTGTAGTTGTATTATCCAGTTTGTAGACCTATTAATAAAAAACAAAATACATATTACTGTTTAAGAAAATAAAGTAATCCAGCCCCGCATGGGCTAAAAAGTAGAGTAAAAGAAGATTAATTGACATTGACAATGTGACGTACAGTAATTGATGCAGTGTTGCCAACTCTAAAGATCGACATATTTAGCGGTCGCCATTTTGCTTACGAAAGCTAACGAGCGCTATTTTCTCCAGAACCGCACACATTATTTTGAAGCCATAATTATTTGAAATACGAACTTCAAAATACTTCTGCGTCAGGTATATGAAATACGAATTGCAAATTAAATTTTGAGAAAGTAATTGAAATACAAATACCAAATACGTATTTGTATTTCAATTACGTATTTAAATGAATTGCAATTTACGTGTGCCCGTAGCCCGTGTGGTTGCCGGGTTAGAATAGTGCCACTCCATGTCTTCTTGTAGATGTCGTAAGAGGCGACTAAGGGAATAAGGGCTTGTATTATTGTTAGGCGATGGGCTTGCAACCTGTGACTAATACACTAGTAAATTTCTTGGCCTGATTGTGCAAAATGTGGTTACAGAATTATCAACAAGTCTTTTTAAAGTTGTTGGTATTTCTGTAGCTCTGCCTACGCCACTCTGGGAATGAAGGCGTGATGTTATGTGTGTGAACAATGTGACCTCTTAAGACAACGGCCCAGTCGCATGCACTCAGGGCGACGGCAGCGACGGCGACCGCAGCGAGAAGAGCGACGAGGCCGCGCGGCGCGCCGGCGCGGGCGCAGAGACGCGCCGCATGATGGCCGAGCTGTTCCCCGCGCTCGAGGCCGAGCTCGTCGCGCTCGTCGGACATCTCGAGAAGCAGCCCTAGTGAGTATTCTACTAGGATATACACACCTCGCAATTTTCGGTGCGGGAATGATTGACATTACCAAACGGTAGATATTGACTTAAAAAAACTGTATCATATAGAAAGAAGAAGATGAAAAACGTTTATTTGGTGCAAAACACAAACTACTAAAAATAGAAATACATTTGGAGATTAATCAAGAATACTAAACTTAAAACTATTTTATAATGCACCAAATTGGGTGCCGCTCAGCTTAGTGTCAGACACTCGTGGCCGTATTAATAAACTCGTCTCGGTTTAAATGCCCATCTCAAGATACGTCAAAGTAAACGTCAAACCATAGAAAACTCATTTTTGACGTATCTTGAGACGGACATTTAAACCGAGATCAGTTTATTAATACGGGCCTCGGTGTCGTGACGCTGATGTTCAGGGCAACCATACGGGAAGAAAGCGCTGCTAGTCCTTTCATAAGTACAGTAAGAGCGTATATGTGGAGTAATGGGAACTGTAAACGAAATTTATTCATACTTATATGGAAATAGAGGATAAATAAACATAGGTAGAGGTACTTAAATAAAATAGGGTGACAGCGAGAGTGTAATTTAGATACTGTATAGCCGCTAGGTGTTGGACAATTGTAGGCCAATCAGATACTCTTTGAGGTTGTTTTTAAAAGAAGAAAGAGACTTAGAGTTTCTGATTGGTGGCGGAAGATTATTCCAACACTTCGTGGCTGCATAACGAAAGCTGCCTCGAAAAGCAGCTGTTTTGTGTCGAGGGCAAAGCAGGCGTGGCGCTCCTCGAACCCTCGAATCAGGGAACTTGAGCTTTTCAAAAAGGTAAGACTGTTGACCCTTGCCTATAACTCCAAATAGCAAGGTAGCTAGGTGAGAGAAACGCCGCGCTGACATGTTTAAAAGCTTGCTTCTGTTCAAAAAAGGTGTAATATGGGAGCGGCTAGGAACATCAAAACAATAGCGCACGCAGGCATTTTGAACACGCTGCACCTGCTCGTTTGAGCTAACAGACAACCATTAAACAATAAATGTTGTTACGTTTGTGGTGTGGAAACGATTCCTAAAACTATTACAGGCAACACCCGGTATTTATGTGTTTTTTTATTCAGTGTGTAAATGGTATACGGGCGTTCCTTTTAACTGTGGTTAGTACAACCCCTACTAAGCACATTTAGGCAGCTTTAGTTAAAATTAAATAAAAAAAAAGTAACCATACAAAATAATTTAACACGCAATGTATAACGAAAAATGCAATGAATTACAAACGCAATTAATGACGTTTCAAAGTTAAGTATTATTAAAGCTGAGGCTACTTAAGCCGAAATACACATTTTCACAAGTAAACCATTACGTACTTACCTGACAGATGGACTTCGATGTACATTGCGGGTCGATAGTATGTTCAAAAATTAATAACGGGGTATACGTTAGCGTAATCAAAATAATTCTTTCTGTTAATGATTAGTAGAGTCTTAATCTATGTCCTGTTTTAATAAACGCCCGTATACCATTAACACACTGTATTTACGATAAGTATATTTTTTGTAAGACTGTTTGTTATTAAATAAATAATTGTGTCAGCGGAGCGATGCGCGCGCTGGCGTGCGTGGGGCGGCGCGTGCTGGGCGGGGCGGGCGGCGCGGGCGAGGCGCGCTGGGCGCGCGCGGCGCTGGCGGCGGTGGCCGTGGCCGCCAAGCGCGGCGCCGACCGCGCCGTCGCCGAGCGCATCGCCGCGCTGCCCGACTCCGTGCGGCAGGCGGCCAAGCGGCCCAAGTGCGGCCTCTTGGGGTTCCTCGCCGAGTTCGAGGAGCTCAGCACGGCGTGCGAAGGTTGCTGACATCTTATGCGCTTAAAACTATTTCTCATAACAAATCCGTTTTGGTACATTCGTTAAAAATTACTCAAGAATAAATTGTACTTTTCATCGAGGGGACTAAGGCCCGGATCGAGTGTGAATTTACGCACAGTACACCACACCATTTTGGGAATCTGTACTTGTCCTTGGGTGATATTTACCACTTTATACTACACTAAAATTCTCAGAGAAGAACGAGCGTGCCATCGCTACTAACATTTTTTTCAGTTGTTTTGTTTAGCGCTTTATGAAGTTGGAAGAAGATGAAAACGCAGGATCCGACTTGCGTACGCCTTAAAACGGGGTGATTGACAAAGTCATCAATGAAAAAAAGGGGTATTCATGGATTTTCGAACGATATTACTACCTCGATAACAGGGCAGTTATGAAATTCCATTCGATATTACTACCCAGATCTTTGAAAATATTTTATGAAGGGTTTTCGTACCTTTTTATTAAGGTAGTAATTAAACACTTTCTACAAAAATGAAGGGAAAAAGTAGTATTCAAATATATTTATATAGTTTATTTACCAAAAAGTTTACATTACACTGTTTAACAGTGTAATACTATGTCAAGCCAGTCCCGTGGTATATCCCTACATTATTTTAATATTTTGCAATAGATAGCATTCCAAAACATTGCAAATATCAATATAATGTAGGGATACTTTAGAACCTTAAACATTAAGGATGTGGGGTATAAAAGTTTGAAATTGCTTAATTCGAATGATTTTGAAGCGCTTAAAAGTTCCTTGTCGTATCCAGTGTATCATGAAACAAGTACCTATCATGACATTGAAGATGCTTTTTGCATTGCATTTAACTCTACAGTGAGATGAGGTAAGCCATAACAAGATAGAGCAGTTTTTAGTCACTTTTGGACCTTAACATAATATAAATCCTTCACCTAAGTTTAAACTACCTCACATCATTCCAATACTAAACAAAGATGATACTTCAGACGTTAACAGTGTAAAGTAAGTGTAAATGCTGTCAATCTGCGGAAAGTTACTAGAGTCATTCATTTGTGCTCTAAACTCTATTCGCATGATAATTCCTCCTTATCTCCAAAATATCACGGTTTCCTACCTTGTCAGTCTACCTGTACAAACCTCATTGAATGCGTAAATCACATTGCCAAAATACTTGACAGCAAGCAGGAAGTTCACCCAATTTACATTGATTTTAGTAAGGCTTTCGACCTTGTTAACCATGACGTTCTCATTACAAAGATATAACACACGGGCATACACGCTCTTTACTTAGGTGATGTGAATCGTATTTGCGTATTAGAGTCACAGTCTGTGGCTCTCAAGTGCTTTGAATCAATTGGCAGATCCATCCCATCTGGTGTTCCTCAAGGGTCTCATTTTGGGCCACTGTTTTTTATGTTGTTCATTAACGATTTGAGGACTAATTTGAAGTTTAACTTCGGGTTGTTTGCTCGTCGACGTGGCAAGTCTTCAAAGTGACCTAAATCCTGCGAAATATTTTCATATTTCCATTATTATGTACCCAAACAAAAACCTGCGACAATAAATTATCCTTCGGGAGTCATATGGATTGTGTTATACGCAAGGCATTTAACTGTCGGGGTTAATTATTCGACAAACGTTTTGTACAGACTTACTTGAATCAGGTTTGTTTGTGCAGCCATATTCGCGGCGGGCGGGCGGCGCGCCGACCTGGACCGCTGGTACGCGGCGCTGGGCGGCGCCATGCTGGCGGCCATCCGCGCCGCCGAGCACCCGCGCACGCCGCGCGCCGTGGTGCAGCTGGAGAACTACCACCGCCTGCACGCGCTGCTCGCCGCGCGCCGCGTGCCCGCGCTGGACGCGCTGCGCCGCGACGCGCGCGCGCGGTACAGCGACGCGCTGCGCCAGCACGTCACGCAGTCCTTCGGCCGCCCGCTCGACAAGCTCAACACCTTCTGCGAGGTATGTATTTTTGCCACATATTTTATAGGCATGAAGAAGACACAAAACCAAACGGGTCACCTGGTGGGGCCTCTAAGGCATTGCCAAAAGCATGTAGTGTGATGAAAATGTTCACGAGTTTCTCCCCTCGGGCGGGTTTTTTCTCGTCGCATTTTTTTCCCATTCCAGAAAACTATTTAATTGTGTTGATCAAGCTCCTATTTGTAGTTGTTTTAGCTTGTTGAGAAATCAACTCGGAAAATATGCAACAGTAAAAAAATAGGATTAAAAGAAATGCGTATAGAAAATTCGCAACACAAAAGAAAATATTTTGGTACGAAAAACAAAGTTGCTTCCCTTATGCTACCCTATGCAATGGACCCTTAGCAACATACACTGACGAACGACCTGTGGGACTCATATTTTAGATGTCTTTAGATAACTGTTTTATAGTAGAATATTTGAACCCTATAAGTATTATTTCTGGTGCTCAAATAAAGTTTAAACCACAGTTATAAAAATGTAATTGAGGGCAATATACTGCCCTCCTAAGCTAAAACACAGTATGTCAGATTCAATTGCCAAAGTAGATTCAATCTTCTCTTGTTAGTAATAAGGTTTTGATTGCTACAGGAGACTTATTTGACATACTGCTATTTGGCTTAGCAGGGCAGTATAGTTATCCCAAGGTTTGTGTGGGCAGGGCATCGCGGAGGCGGTGGCGGCGGGCGTGCGCGAGGAGGAGGTGTGCTTCCGCGCCGCCTTCAGCAAGCACGAGCTCAAGCGGCTGCTCGCCATGTACCCCGCGCACGAGGGTAAGCCCGCGAGCGCTAGCGTACTGCTACTTCTTTGACAACGCTGTTCAAGTTCTGTCATTAGGCAGAAAAATCGTCTACTTGACAGGACCAATTTGAAGTTGAGCCAAAAAGTGTAAAATATTTTTTACCAAAGCTATCTTCGTCATTTAAATCATAAGTTGATCAATACCATCCATTTAGGCTGCGATTCTACCAGAGCTGTACGAGATAGCTTAGTGGTGTGCGAGGAAAGAATCCCTCAATAGAATTCTAGCCTCGCTCAGCGCAGCTCTCCTATTGATTGTTTTTTCCTCGCACACCGCTCCGTTACCTCACACAGCTCTGGTTTCCTTGTCCAATATTGATCAAGTCGTAAATTTTCCGATTAGGCTGTAATTTCGCTGTCTAATTTAGAAAGAAAAACATTAATCACGACAGTAACAGAAAAAAAGAGACGATATCAAGTGTAGTTAAGTTGTTGCGTCCATTTCCATTTAGACTTACTCTCGCGGTCAAATAATACGGGTCAGATGTGCGTTTTTCATACAAAATAGGCTATTGCGAAGCCTTGGTTCCTCGCCAGGAGATGCTTTTATTGAAATCTGATGATGGATACCCCGAGCATCGATACAGGACTTCCAGAGTGCCTAGGATACCCAGCTGATTGAATCTGCGGTTAACGCCGAAATTGTGCATGTTCAGAAAAACATCTAATATGGCAATTAAATGTAAGAAAATCCAAATGCTGACCCAAACTCTCTCGCTGTGGTGTTAACAGTTAGGTATCTTAAGAACTTTTGACCCCCTCTATTGAACCTCGGAGTATCCACCATTAAACTTCACTCAAAACAACCACTGGCCAGAAACCAAGGCTTCGAAATAGCTTGTATGAAAAACACACTCTGACCCGTATTATTTGAACGCGAGTTGACCCTGCCTATGCCGTACTTGATGTTTATGTGTGTGTGTGTTGTAACTTGTAGTGCGCAAGAGCCTGCACCGGCTGTACCGCACGGCGGAGAAGCAGCTGAGCGAGGAGGGCGGCCTGCTGCAGGTGGTGTGGCGCGCCATGCAGGAGGAGTTCATCGCGCAGCACCGCGCGCTGCAGGTTCTTAAATTATTTTGATTTATACCCACGTCGGAACTGAGATGGTATATGCGTTTAGGGTGAGAGGTCTTTTTTTGTGTGTGCACTCAAATCTTATCTGCACATATCATACATACATAAAATCACGCCTTCATTCCCAGAGTAGGGTAGGCAGAGCTACAGAAATACCAACAACCCCAAAAAGACTTGTATGAATTCTGTAACCACATTTTGCACAATCAGGCCAAAAAGTTTACCAGTGTATTAGTGACAGGTTGCAAGCCCATCGCCTAACAGTACTACACATACCATTACATATATTATTTACTAGCGACCCGCCAGCGGCTTCGCCAATTTTTAATTGTATAAAAAAATGTTTTGTAATAAAAAGTATCCTATTTTACTTCTAGTATCTCCCAGAATATGTGTACAAAGTTTCACGATGATTCGTCAAGTAGTTTTTGCGTGAACCCGTAACAAACATCCACGCTTTCACATTTATAATATTAGTAAGGATACATTAAATTACGCCTGTTTCCCAGAGGGGTAGGCAGAGACCACTTCTTTCCACCTGCTACGATCCTGACAATTTTGTTTCGCTTCTTCCACATTCATACATCAAGTCATGCATGCACGTCGGTTTCGGGTACTTAAGAATCGGCTCTATTCCAGTATTTCCCCGTTTTGATTTAAAAAAGTTCGCCTAAGGTGGCCCCTTCTGATCCTTTCATTCACTTTCGCATTGTATATTTCTTTCGTCAATCGTTTTTCATCCATCCTTTCCAAATGACCGAATCATAGAACCATGCTCTTTTCAATCTTAGTCACTACATCTTCTTTCAGTCTTCTCTCTGATCATTTCATTCCTTACTCTATCAAAAACGTTTCGACCGATTTGGATGCATGCTTTTATTATTAAGGTGACTTATTCGCAAGTGTTCTTAGCTTAGCTTGATCAAAATCCGTTAATCAGTTTAATGATTTTTTGTACTTATTTATTTCTGTTGGTGCGCGGTTCCAACGCTTCGACTTGATTGCGAGGGAGGCAGCCCTAAGTGGGCGCCTCGGCTCTGGGCAACTCCTATTTAGGCCTTTGGCTTATAAGATGGCTGCAATGGAATGTGAATTTCGAAAAATCGGATAACCCCGTCCCTAAAAAAGATGAAAAAATGTTTCAGGTGTCATCAGCAATTTCATCGAAATTTTGGTAATCTGATATGTGATAAAGCAGACCTCTTAATCGGACTGAAATGATATTTCAGCCTGCTAAAAACGCTATCAAAGCACTAAAAATAACGATTGAAATAACCTTACTCCAGCGGTGTATTTAAAAAACATATTACGTTTTTCCTTACACTTCGATGTTTAAAATTTTCATATAATTATGCTCCATACGTAGGTTTTAGAAAGAAAAATATACTCTTTAGTTTTTTAGCCAAATTAAATCTTGAAAATTACGAGTACAACGCATTTCAAAGAAAAAAAGTACACTTGAAAAATAAGTCCCTAAGTCTATGGAGAGTTATTCTCAGCCCACAGTGCGGCGTACCAATGTTATAATTGTCCTTTTCCCAGGCCCGCATCGCGGCGTGCTACCCTGGCGCTGGGCTGGCATTGCCCCTTACGACTCAAGACATCCTCGACGCCTTCTCTGACATCGCGCGAGAACACTGACCGAGGACTACCGAGATTATCCATGTCAAATATATAGTAGAAGTGAAATCAGTCGCTTTCAACAAGTTTTATACCCTTCTAGTTCTTATACAGTGAGTTTTTCTCAAACATGCTCGGAAAGTATAGCTTTTCTTTTGAATAACGATGGCGGAAGGAACCTCATTTATACCTAGGAGTAAAATAATGTATGAAAACACACTCCTGTCCGCTGCGATATTTTATTTAAAAATGATCTTTATAACCTGTAAAATGAAAAATACCATGGAAAAAATCCCGTGCACCCAATGTAATAGAAGGTGGGTGCAGCGCTGGGCGGCGGGTCATTGTAAAATTATACTTATGTATTTGTATAATTTCCTCGCACTGATTAAGAAAAACATTATTATACCTCGGAGGAAATTGGATTACCCGACTCGTATTTTAACAGGCCTCGACGAGGCTCTGCCCGCTAACCACCTTGTCAGGCAATCCCACACTTACCATATAAATCCAGAGGCAACTATTGGGGGGATGTAATGTAGCTCCATCACGCACCCTTTTAATCGCTAAGGATTATATTAACTCATCGTTAATCGTATTTTGTAGTTATAATTATTGATGTAAGATAAATTATATTTAATTATGGTTATTTTATAATAAATATACTCTTTATTTTTCCAATGTTTGTTTTAACTTCCATTTTTTCCTTATCCTTGACAAGCTAAAATTACGTTACAAATAGCGTACCGCAAATGCACCTGCTCTTCCTATAACTCATTTAGTATAGGATCGCGGCTTAAAGCTGAAAAAACTTCTTTAATGAGACCCTACTGATTATTGGCATCTTTATTCCAAGCTCATGAAGGTGATAATTAAACTATTACTAGGTGCCAATAATTTTGCTGTTTTAGATGTAAAAAAGTTTCCACCAGAGTTGCACGGCTAGCACATGGCGGCGCTCGAGATATGTCGCCCGCAGACTACTTGCCTTTTTCTACCGTTCTAATTATACAATGACGGGTAGTCATTGGCATCTTTATTCCAAGCTCATAAAGATGATAATTAAACAATTACTAGGTGCCAATAATTTTGCTGTTTTAGATGTAAAAAAGTTTCCACCAGAGTTGCACGGCTAGCTCATGGCGGCGCTCGAGATATGTCGCCCGCAGACTACTTGACTTTTTCTGACCGTTCCAATTATACAATGACGGGTAGTCATTGGCATCTTTATTCCAAGCTCATAAAGGTGATAATTAAACAATTACTAGGTGCCAATAATTTTGCTGTTTTAGATGTAAAAAAGTTTCCACCAGAGTTGCACGGCTAGCTCATGGCGGCGCTCGAGATATGTCGCCCGCAGACTACTTGCCTTTTTCTGACCGTTCTAATTAGAGAATGACGGGTAGTCTATCTCGCGCGCCGTCATATGCTAGCCGCGCTGTGCGAGGAAAAAATCCACCAATAGGATTCCTAGCCTCGCTTAGCCCAGCTCTCCTATTGGTGGACTTTTCATCGCACACCGCTCCGCCACCTCGCACAGCTCTGCCTTACCCAGATCTAAACTTAATCATGAGATAAAGGTAATGTACAAATAAAAGGTGATAACTAGTAACTAATATTTATTGATTTATTGATTAATTGGATTGATTACACTAAGTAGACCGCTGGCTTAGTCCAGGGACTGGGGGGGCGAGTAGTTCAGATAAACCAGACCGGAAGTCTTGGCCTGCGAAAAAAAAGATATTCTGTTATCTCACACTATGGTGTCCAGCCCTAATTGTAGAGCAGGAGCGTAGTTATAACTCTATAACCTCTTGAGACCCGATGTGCCAAAATCAAGGCAATTTATTCTAAACTATATTTGAATCACCATAAAGTTAATTTTTATTTGAAAATGGCATTTTAGAGCGAAAGTAACTGAACTTTATTTCCTTGCTGGTGGACACAAATTCCCACTCGCAAAAATCTCATGGGCTTCATGAGGTTAAATTTTAACCTTATGAACATTGTTGTTGTTTTACCAACTACACTGCGGTAATACAAATGAAGGTGGTTCATGCATTATATCGATAGTGGAAAGGTACAAATGCTTAAGCGCCACTATTAAGTATGGAGCTTAAACTTTTCAACGCTTTGTCAAAATTAAATACAAAACCAGAGCGAATGTCAACTTTGCCTCATACCGGGTGTTGCCTGTAATAGGAGCAATAAATTTAGGGATCGTTTCCACACCACAAACGTAAGATCATTTATTCTACAACTTTTGAAAATAACTCCTTGTTTACTAAATATGAATGAATTTAGATTTCCCAAGCCAGCAATGTATTGCGAAAACTACGAAGTTTGTAGACTGACAGTAGATGTCAACTAGACTATTGGATGGAGTACATTAAAAATGCTATTTAGTTTGTTCGAAAAAATCCCAAATAATAAATTACATATTTTGTAAAAGTTGTGGAATAAATGTTGCTACGTTTATACAGTAGAAACGATCCCTCAATTTATTCCTCCTATTACAGGCAACACCCAGTTTATACTCACTTGACGAAAATATCCGTCCATGGCACTGAAAAGGTTAAGCGCCACTATTAAGTATGGCGCTTAAGCGATTTTGCCTTTGTACATACTCTATTAGTAACCACATTACATTTTACATGCTTATACTATAACTATGCAGTTAGCCGCCTTCTTCGGTATCACGGCAGCACGATGCTTGGGCTACCAATGGTATCCTTTAACTGTCAAGTGATTATAGACAATAATATTCTGGTCACGGTTATCGATGTGGATAAATCATCTGTCACTTTGTTACCAGTATGCAAGAGAAACAGATGCTTTATACAGCAGATAAATGCGACCATTATGGATAAACATGGGTAACACACCTGTCACTTTCTCACCAGTATGTCAGTGCGAGAGTGTCAGATGTATTATCCACATCGATAAAGGTGACCATGCTACGAGCCCTGAACACAGCAAATAGTCCAAATGCCAGGCTTTCACGTTTCGGGTCACAATAAAAACTGCCAAGTGCGAGTCGGACTTTCACACAAGGGATATACCCCGAAACAAAAGTACAAAGATGACCATTTTATTGCCAAAATATTATAGTATAGGATCCGAGTATGAACCGAAATTTTTTAGTCAACCCACTTGCAATATATTTTTTAACATTTAATTTAATATAAAATAATTTTCATCCATTAACCTGTTCCGTGAAGGTCGTTGTATGCTCGGATCTTAGACAATTATGTGAAACCAGCCAGTTTTAGATTTAGTTGTAATGCCTGAACTCACCACAACAAGGGTGCCAGCAGCGAAAAGGATGCCAGCAATAAGCACGGTGTTGTAGTGGCGTTGGTGCGCGTCGTAGTTGGCTTGCCACGAGCCCTTGGGGACTGGGAGCTCCTCCATGGTGGGCGGCTTGAACTCACCCGCGTGGTAGCGGCGCACTGAAGCAAACATCAATTTATACAAACATCCTCATTATTAGCCCGTGTGGTTGCCAGGTTAGAAAAGTGCCACTCCATGTCTTCTTGTAGATGTCGTAAGAAGCGACTAAGGGAATAAAGGCTTGTAGTACTGTTAGGCGAAGGGCTTGCAACCTGCCACTAATACACTGGTAAGCCTGATTGTGCAAAATATTGTTACAGAATTATAAACAAGTCTTTTTAATGTTGTTGGTAATTCTGTAGCTCTGCCTACCCACTCTGGGAATGAAGGTGTGATGCTATGTATGCATCTTCAACATTTTCAGCAGGGCACCCTCTCTAACCTTAACAGTCCGTCTCTACATTGGCCATGTTACATCTACCCAATATAAAATACTTTTTTGCATGAAGTGTAGAGGGCAAGGAGCACTAGGCTACATGAATATAAGTGGGCTTTGAGATGCATGACCAGGGGTGACCGGTTCCAAAACTATAAACCTACATAAATAATAAATAAATAAATAAATAAATCACAGGACAATGTCACACAAATTGATCAAGTCCCAAACTAAGTTCTAGGCTTGTACTATGGGTACTAGACAACTTACTTATATATAGAAATATACACTTAAATACATAGAAAACATCCAAGACTCAGGAACAAATACTCATGCTCATCACACAAATACTTAACGGGATTTGAACCCAGGACCCCTAACTTCGAAGGCAGGGTCACTACCAACTAGGCTAGCGTGTCGTCGCGTCGTGTGTCGTGTGTTTAAAGATGGTATTTATTTAAGTTCCAGAGAACCAGTCAATATAAATAAATACCTGTAATCCTAAGAACAGGTAGGTAGTGGTGATAATGGTAGTGGGTGGTAGTTGTAGTTGTAGAGTTTTAGGAACTTGATATTTAAGTTACGGTTGACTTTAAATTATTTTAAAATATTTTGTTTGTGTTACCTCTATTGTTATTACTAATGCATTGTAATTTTAATTTTATTGAGCACCTTAAAATATAATGTTTTTATACATAATATTATGATGATAC
Source organism: Acleris holmiana (assembly GCA_949316455.1). Lineage (NCBI taxonomy): Eukaryota > Metazoa > Arthropoda > Insecta > Lepidoptera > Tortricidae > Acleris > Acleris holmiana. Next base: position 1,234,000 of record OX438774.1, read on the forward strand.
AGATTGGACAAACAATTGACGACACGTTGGCCTAGTTAGGAGTGACCCTGCCTCTGAAGCCAGCGGTCCTGGGTTCAAATCCCGGTTAGGGCAGATATTTGTGTGATAAGCGCGAATATTTGTTCCTGAGTCTTGGATGTTTTCTATGTATTTAAGTATTTATTTCTCTATATGTTTATCATTGTCTAATACCCATAGTACAAGCCTAGAGCTTAGTTTGGGACTAGGTCAATGTGTGTGAGATTGTCCCCTGGTATTTATTATTATTTATTTATTTATTATTAATTAAATTTTGTATGTTCATAATGTTTGTTGACCTTTATTCTATTTTATTTAATTTTTTGACAACCTCAATGTAATTATTTATAATTTGGCATGCCGTGTAGTTTATACTGAAACATTATACTGAGTAATAACTCTGAATCTGAATAGGAATATTAGTATTTGAACTTCAAAAAACCAGTTCTTTATAAAGGTTCTAGTGCTATTGCCGTTTATGGAAAAAAAGTATCGTTGGCGTTTCCCCCCCACGGCGCGAACTTTGGTTGTCGCTAGCTCAATTTCCCTACAACACGTAATTAGCATGACACATAAGAAATAAATGCGGTCCCATCTGTTGACCAGCAACACTATTAAATTTTTTGTTTTCCTTATTTTGAGAATCTCGCTATTAACACTGCTAATATAAAAAGCGTTTATGCTAGTGTTTGCACTGGCAGTCTTCAGCTGGGTACGAATCTGAGCGGCTCAGCCTAAGGCATGCCCGCCCCGCATGGCGATCTGGTCGCGAGCCAAATAGTTACAAAAGAACATGCGCGTGTGAGCACGCTGCCTCACACGCGCATGTTCTTTTGTAACTAACAAAAGAACATGCGCGTGTGAGGCAGCGTGCTCGCCGCGAGCCAACTTTTCAAAATGGCGTCGGGCACGATCACAGCCGCGGCCGCGGAATTATTAACAAAAAGAAGAAGTCGCCTCGGTGGTAGAAGGCTCAATTTTATCAAAAGTATACGCGCCTCGTTCTCAGACAAATTAGAACTAGTCGTTCTGCCCGCGGCACGCTCGGATACACGTACAAATTACGCGAGGCACGCACACTGAGGCGGCCTTGAGCACGGTGAAAAGACCGACGCTCGACGGCTCGCCGCGCGCTCGCTGCTCGCGCACAGCGCGTGAGCGCGTACGAATTTGAGCAAAATAGGTGAGCCGTGCGTGCCGTAGGTGAGCCGAGGCCGCTCTAATTCGTACCCACCTTTACCCCTACACTGAAGTGGTAAAGATACTGATAGTGACTAGCAACCTAGATGGACACTACACGAGGTACCACACATTTTGTAGGATCCATATTAACCCAGCCCCCTATTTCACCATACTGACAATGACACTTGACAGGTGACATTTTAGTGTACGTGGCGCAGCTTATATGAAACCCAGTGATGTATCAGCGTGTTAACTTTGCAATGTATACAGAATTGTCACCTATCACATGTCATTGTCAAGATGGTGAAATAGGGGGCTGGACAATCAAGTATGCCATTGTCACTGAATGAGAACCCTGTAAGTTGTAGTTTGTGTTATTAATGCTGCAGCTGCTGTTCGAGTAAATGATCAATTTGTTTGCACTATTAGAAGACAAACCTTACATAAATGAATGGGATCTCTGCCTTTTGGCCAAATGTATAGTTTCCCAACCTTTTCATTTCCCAATCTGCTTTTTTATCCTAAAATATTTAGTTCCAGAAAAAAAGCAGGTTGGCAAATGACAGGAAGTATCTCAAATGTATTACCTAATTACACACTGGAATTCCATTAAGTACTGCATTTGAATTATATGGTAAAAATAATGTACAATAGCTTAACCTAAATGTATTTTTATGGGATCCCTGTATATAGGTGCTAGATAGTGATTTATAATGACAACACGCTAGCCTTGTTGGGAGTGACCATGCCTTCGAAGCTAGGGGTCCTGGGTTCAAATCCTGGTAAGGGCAGATATTTGTGTGATGAGCACGAGTATTTGTTCCTGAGTCTTGGATGTTTTCTATGTATTTAAGTATATATTTCTCTATATAAGTATGTTTATCGTTGTCTAGTACCCATAGTACAAGCCTAGAGCTTAGTTTGTGACTAGGTCAATTTGTGTGAGATTGTCCTGTAATTATTATTATTATAATACATACAAATAGTTACGTATTGCTAGAAATATCATGTCAATTATACAAACCCAAGGGGTTATTATGACATATCTATGCAGTGCAATTTACGCTGAGAGAAAAGGACAGCTATATAACTGCTATAGATGTCCTTTACGCTGGCCATAAAATGAATTGCATAGCCATGTCATAATTTTTTGATTTGATTCCCCCAGCCCCCAGTTTTGATTCCCAGTATGGGCAAAAGTTTTTGTGATAAGTGCAAGTATTTTAGTCTGTTACTCGATGTTATCTATGTATTTATTTAAGAATGTATTTCTATAAATCAGTGAGGTTATTGTTATATAGTACCCATAGTACAAGCCTAACTAGAGCTTAGCTTCTCTTCAGCCTGTTGCCACCCGCTGAGTATAGGCCTCCTTCATTCTCTATTCTCTAGGAAAGACCAATTTGTTCCTGTTGAGATAGTCCGCTGATATTTATTTATACAGAGATAAGCCTTAATTACTAGATATGGTTAGACAATTTGCTTAAGTGTTGAACAAAGCTAATCATGATATTTTCATAATGGTTGTGCATTCCTTTTGCATGGGTGTAATTATTTATTTTATCTTAGTTTACACATTTGAAACTGCAGTAGAATTGCTTTTTAAATCTTAAGTACTAGGATATCAAAAATCCTGTGCAGCTCCACTCCACTAATGGTTTCTTTTCCTGCTGATAACAAGTCAAATGACAGAAGTTAGGTTATGTCTGTTATGTAACTTTCGCTCTGAAAAAGGATGGTGCCGCGATGGCGGAGCCCGAATACCCCCTAGGACACCACACTCACCTTGTAAGGTTGTAACGAATATAATTCTAAACTCAGTAAACAAGAAATAACTGACATCTACAACTTAACATTCTATTCGAAAATCAAACTTAAACAAAACAATTGACTAACCTGTTTGCTGGAAAAGACGAGACACGATGGGGCGCGAAACAAACATTTTGTTAATTAACTAAGTTCTCGCTTGTAAATCAATCTGAAAAGCGGATTTTCCACCACTTTTCCCAACCGAGTCTTCGTTTCGATAAAACTTTTTTCACGTACTGAACAAAATTATCGAACATATCGCTTTAGATACTAGGTTTTTAGCCACATTAATGTTGCCATAATGAAGTTTAATTAAGTCATATATTTATTTCTCGTAATAATGAATTATAATTAATATTGACAGTTGGTCAGAGTAATATTAAAGGTAATGAGTTAAGCCCGTTTAGCCTTGGACATCATAATAATATGGTTCTGAACTTCTGAAAGAGCAGAGAAGCGCCTGTTGAAAAATAAATGCAATTATTGTGATCTTCGTACAGGAACAACCAAAAACACTGTATTGCAGGAGTTATAAGAAAAGTAATAGCTTGAAATATTGAAATAGATCTCGCTTTCGGGTTCGTAGGGACTAAAATAAATTCATGAGAAGTAAACTTACAAGTCCCCACTGTCATATTCACAGTAGAGAAGTGACATTTTATCATGATTACAGATTTATAATGTCCCTAAGTTTTAAGAGTTTTACTTTTAAACTCTACGAACTTTACTTTATAAGTAGTTAGTACCTATTTATCAGGTTTAGTTATGCTCGTTTAAACCCTAATACAAATTTCCTTTCACCTACATACATAAAACAAACAATGCAATCAGCATTAGAGAAATGAATAGGTATTGTTCAGTAATCCATCTATTTGGCATATAAATAGTCGTCGCTATCAATCGGGCGGGGCGAAGGGGCGGCTGCGCTCGCGCAGTCGGGCGTGAGCTTCGCGGGAGACCTGACAACAAGCGCGTTGCAGCGCATGACATTCCTTCCTTTGTTTACCCGCGTCTTTGTTCGCGTTATACACAAAAATATGGTGCCATTTACCTATTAACACGGAGACGCAGTATTCCAGGGCTGTGAAAAATAGGTGCAAATTTAAACAGCTGTTCGCAATGACAGGTCGAAAGTGAGAGTGTTTACAAATGACATTGACGTACACGGATAATGGAGTGGCTTAAGAAGGGGTTGCCGAAGAAGAAGGCTGAATTGGAGAATGGGATGGGTGCGCGGCTGGAGGCTTTGGACCCGCTGGACGCCATGGAGTCGGAGCAGGAGCGGAAAGAGCGTTGGCGCAGCGTATACGTGATCTATTTCACCATGTTTCAAATGTCGCTCGGTTTTAGCATTGTGCTTACCGGCGTTTGGCCCTACCTAGACAAGGTATGCTCATTTGCAGGTACATAATTGGTTCGCTAGATACTATGAAGTTAATTGCATTAATTTGAACGACCATTTGCCTAACATAAATGTAGTATGCATGAATATGGCCTTCATATTTTCTGATAGGTATAGGTAGTCGAACTCAGAAGTAGCTGTTCATTTTAGTATGTACCTTGTCGCAGTAACGTATGTTAAAGTGAGAGTAGTTTGGGTTTAGTATGTCAATAGATGTGATAAGGTCCTAAAACGTACAGAAGTACCTGTACCGAGTTCAAACTTCAGTTATTTTATAATTTATATTATTAAATTAACCTAAGAATATCTTCCAAGAAAACAAAAGAATTCCGGTGTGTGACGTCGGTTTTGACGATACCTGAATGTTGGTTAACTTAAAAACACTTCTAACACAGTGGTTTCTTACATACCTACTCACGAACAAATAAATTGCATCAATTTACAAACAGCACCTCAGTGTAGTAAGTTGTTTCTGTGGGTACCTACCTCCTGAGGTGTGTTCGTACCAATTTCAATCTTAAATGATAGCTCTTTGAGCGTCTTTTGAGTTGTGTACCTTTTTTAAACAAATGAGTTTTGATAAGATTAAACAAAAACATATTAAAAACTTCATAGCTGCGAAAGTATTTTTAATAGAGTTGACTTGAGTTAAATCATTTTTAGACCTTGTTCGTATCCTCCCAACCTTGGGTTAGTGTTCATTAAAGTTTCACAATGACAGAACAATTCGAGTTTTTCTAAAAGTCATCAGCTATTACGTATGTCATTACTTTTGATTGCAAAGAGGCATATCCGGCATAGTGTGAAGGCCCCAAACTTCCGGCACTAATGGTACCTAAGTAGGTAGCTAAATTAGTAAACTCAAACACCCTTTTTACAGAATCTTAACCTTATAATAGCTCGTATTTACTAGACAGTTAAGGCAGCCAAGTTAAAAACAACACGATAACATTACGTGTAGAGGCGGAGTAGAATTTATCAGGTTGTAATTATACGTTGACAGCTGTCAAGATTGCCTTCTTGGGGCGTATTTTGGTATCCAAAGTCAGAATAAATAGATAAGTAAATAAATATCACGGGACAATGTCACACAAATTGACCTAGTCCCAAACTAAGCTCTAGGCTTGTACTATAGGTACCTGGCAACAATAAACTTACTAATATAGAGTACTTACCTAATAAATTCTTAAATACATACATAGAAAACCTCCATGACTTAGAAACAAATACTCGTGCTCATCACACAAATATCTGCCCTTACCGGGATTTGAACTACCGCTAGCTTCGTAGGCAGGGTCACTACCAACTAGACCAACGTGTCGTCAAAATATACATTAGCACTTACAGTCGAGAATGACGAGTAAAAGGGATGATAATGAATGACAGTTTCCGTAAACGTTATTTGGACTCATGTCTACTCGTTGCAACTTTTTGCTTTCTTATTTTCCTCAATCACCCAACGTTAACTGGAAGAGATCTCTTAAAGGGATAGGTTCGCCTTTTTACGTTCCTATTCTGTGAATATTGTATTAAAATTTCTGTGTTTAGTACAATAAAGTGTTTACAATGTTTACATACATACATTAATAATATCAGACGTTTAAAATGTAGTGTTTCGTAGTAAGATCTATCTTGCTGCTGGTAGGTACATACTTTATAGGCTTTATCACAAAAGTAAAGCATCCGTTCGTTTCGCGAACAAGCTCATGTCACCATAGCGACAGATTTTATTTGAGCGAATTGATAAGTGGGGTGCGTCAATCAGAAGCTGTTGTAATAATTTAACTAACAGTTATAGTAATCGTTAAAAACATGCTATTCCTTGGCAAAACTGTTGCCAGTGTTGCCACTTTACTATTGTAGAGTTTTATTTATTTTCTTTTTTTTTAAATAGCATCGGCCCGCCTAATGCTATTAAAAAAAGCTGCTTAGTTTTGAAAATCGAAGTTTGGAGTTACGTTAACTGCATTTTAACTCCAACTCCAATCACTTTTTCTCAGTCAGGAATAAAGAGTGACGGGATGTGACGAATGAAGTTTCGAATTTATTGCTCGTTGCACGAGTTATGCTGTTATAATTTTTTTCTGTATAAATTTGATTAATATACTGATCGAAATTATGAAATTCGTGACACAAAATTAAAATTAGGTACTACCTGTATTTGTTTTGTGTATTACACACCCGTAAATGGCAATCCTTTTTTAAATTCCCTTAATTTTTCGGAACCCGTTAGACATTTTAATTGAATCATTAAAATTCGAATTTTAAATCTTTTGTCAATCAACAATAAAGTTCGAAATTAGTATTTAAGGGTATGACATCTAATTGATGTCACTGTGTTCCGACGGGTTAAACAAACAAGGTAGCATTGCCTCGATATTCTGAGACTTTTAAGACGAAATCTCAAGTAACATTATTTTCATCTTTTCTCCCTAAGTATTTAAATTTAAACGACGAGTGAATGAGATCGATCGTCCATTTTTTTTTTTTTTTTTCATGAGAAGGCACACGAGCACTCAGGCCACCTGATGGTAAGTGGCATCTGAGACCCATAGCTAAATTACTTAGCAACTAGCCAGTATTAAATATACTGCATTTTGAGTGTTTGTTGCCGACTGCGTCTGCACCGATTCATCCTAATATACACGGAGGCCTCGGCTGCTGGCAGTGACTTTCTCGCGCATGCGCGGTCGTCGACCCTGCGCACGCGTTCATACATTGTATGTCTAATGATAACAATATCAACACAAGGCACCATTCCGTGCCAGACCTTTGATTTGCTTATCGATTTATTCAGCAATGATAACGCTGTGGGCACCAAACGTGTTTGCATGATGTTTGAAGATGTAATAGGTGTAAGCTGTATTGCAACAATTCAATTTACAACATTATGTGAGTCATTGTGAATTATTAGTGGTTTTTAAGACAATACTTGCACCCACATTGAAGTCACTTTTTGAATTGAAGTTTGTACTTACAGTTCTTAATTCGAACCCTCCCTCCTCCCTTCTCGATCACGTTGGACCAAGAGATTAAATTATTGGTCTTCGATTGCGTAATGTGTTTCTATATAGGAATGTGAACAGAATTAAATATTAATCTTCTAAAACACTAGCAAACGTAACACACTGTTGGTCTAATTCTTCTTTAAAAGATACTAGGTATATCTATTTTTAAATCTTGACATCATATAAATTTCAGTGCCACGTTCAACAGTTTTGTAAGAAAATGTGAATAATTGGCACATAATTATTATATTCAGGACGCTTTAGCAAATATTACGCTTTATTGACCAATTCCATGAAAATGCAAATAGGTAACCCTTGAAGGTCGCCGAAAATAACTCTTGTTCAGCGAGTCTCTCTCTCATTCATTTGAGCAGAGAAATAGACAGGGCTAATGTTATTCGGAATTCTAATCCTACTAATTATTATAAATGTTAGTTTGGATGGATGGGTGTTTGTTGCTCAATCACGCCGTAACGACAAAACGGATCTAGATGGAATTTGGCATTGAGATTCTAGAGATTGATGTCTAGAGTAGGACATTGGTTACTTTTTATCCTGAAAAATTGGACGGTTCCTGAGGGAATCACGATAAACAACTTCTACACAGACGGAGTCGCATGCAAAAGCTAGTTATTAATATAGGGCTCCTCAGAAGTTACTCAGAAAAATAGTCGAAAGAAAACGACAGAACTTACTTAATTCTGAACTTAGAGTTTGAACATTATCAGTTAAAAAAAAACCGGGCAAGAACAAGTCGGACCATGCTCAGTTTAGGGTACCGACGCCATTAAATACTACAAACATAAAAATCAACAAGTAACAAGTAATTTTCTATTTAAAGTCACTTGATGCCGTCTTAGATGATCTCAAGAACCAATGATGTCTACTTAGTCGTGATAGTTTTCCTTTAAAATTGATTATATGCTCTTTCATTTAAGTTTTCTTTCAGATGTTTAGCATTTGTCGGTATTGTTTTCACAATCACATAATATTTTGAAAATACCTATCCAACGACACCCCTCAATATGGGGTAGACGAGAAAAATATACCTCCCCACGTTACGTGTAGCGGAGGTACACTAAAAAAAATCATTATTCAAGATTTAATTTAACCACTTTGTTGGCGTGACTAATATGTATATTCATGCCAAATTACAGCTTTCTAGTAAGTTAAGAGTTTCTGCGCTAGGCTGCGGACGGACGGACGGACATGACGAAACTAGTTTGACTACGGAACCCTAAAAAAATGGGGTCTGTACACTCAAATTGATTTTGGGAATGGAGCGCTTAACGCGTCGTAAGGACTGGTATGACAGGATCCTTCAAAAGACGGGTCTATCATATTTTTAAAGGCTGGCAAGGCATCTGCGAGTCCTTTCCTACTTTTAGGGGATTAGCGTTTATAACTTTCCAACTGATGACCAGCTGATTCGACCCCCTCGTTTGGTTTCTCGTACGTCACAGAATTACCTACACTGACCCCGTGTGGTTGCCAGGTTAGAACAGTGCCACTCCATGTCTTCCCGTGGATGTCGTAAGAGGCGACGAAGGGAATAAGAGCTTGTAGTACTGTTAGGCGATGGGCTTGCAACCTGTCACTAATACACTAGTAAAATTCGTGGCCTGATTGTGCAAAATGTGGTAACAGAATTATGAACAAGTTCTTTTTGAGTTGTTGGTATTTCTCTGCCTCTGCCTACCCCACTCTGGGAATGAAGGCGTCATATATGTATGTATGTATGCACGTACACTGAAATTAATCATTCATGTTTCTGCGACAACGTCAGTCTATTTAAATTTAAGTCCGTGAGCGACGAGGTTTTTCAAGACAACAGCTATTAATATCCCAGTTGAAAACGTGATATGCAATCGTCAGAGTTTTATTAACGTTAGTGACTGTATAAACTGGGTTTATTATAGTAATTAAGTGCTTTATCGGGGTTACAGCACTAATTGTTATTTAATAGTATGTTATCTACGGTCAACTTTAAATAGTCTTATCTAATTCCATATTATTGTATAATATTTCTTAACTTTGGTCATAAACCAAATTATACACGAAGCGCATTGTTCGTAAACAGGTGGATTTATACACTTTATGTACAGGGTCCTAGCTCGAAATTTTCGAAAATCGTCAAAATCGCCCGCGACTCCGTCTGTCGTTTACCACTGTTCCCTCTGGAACTGTCAACTTTTCGGGATAAAAGTAGCGTTTGTGCTATTTAGACTATATCTATCTCCGTGCTAAACTTTATCCAGATCCGTTCAGCCGTTATGATAACGAAACAGACATAAGACAACCGGTAAAATATATAGAGGCACTTCACGTTAGTTATCAGGGTTGGCAACGCATTTGCGGTCTTAGGATGACAAATGACAAATGACAAATGACAAAATCTTTATTCGACATCACAGAGCATGGTGACAGAAGTACAAAAGCAACTCAATGGGTAACTAAATAATAGAATCTACAGAGGGCATAGATTATTACATACAACAGAGTAAGTGTGTACTGTGATGCCTGAAAAGGGGCTGGACTCAGCATTTTGCTCCAGCGTGTCAACGCTGCAGCGCTGGTTTTCAGCCAGACCCTTACTAGGATCACAAAGGTCTTGATATTGCAAATGTCTATGGGTCTCCGACCCCACGGGTCAATTTTTGACATAGGGTCGGGACTATAATTCGTCTATTGCATATTGCAACGTAAGTATAAAGAAATAAGTTTTGAAATTAAAGTGTGTTTTGTGTGATTTGTGTCCTTTTATTACTAAGCAACTTAATTCCCGGGTGGCAGTCATTTTAGTGTCGGGGCAGTGGTCCAACTGAACAAAATTACCATCATAAATATAGGTTATGTTAGTTCTTCAGCAGGCACGAAGATCCAAACCACCGAGAAAAAGGAGCTTGCAAGAGCGGAGATCCGTCGAGCCTGATAATTAGATATTCAAATGGAAATTATTGATTAGTTGGACAAAGCAGTTGGACCACTGCCCGAAAGGGTCACTTTAATAATTTCATAATAATATTTGACACTAGTTCCCGTTTGACGTCATTTGACGCTAAATCCCGTGGCTGCGTGCTCGGCCCACTGGAGGCCTGTGTGCTCGTTTGCCTTTCTCTTGATATGAAAAGAGATAAAACAAAAACTAACTCTTACTTCACTTGATGGTTTGTGACGAATTGAGTAGTTCCAATCTTAGCTGTAATTGAAAGACATACATGTAAACCCTTGTTAAAAACTTACACACATTCATAAAAACTCGCCAGTTTCCCAGAGGGGTAGGCAGAGACCACTTCTTTCCACCTGCTACGATCCTGACAAATCTCTTTCGCTTCTTCCACTTTTATTGGAGTCATGCATGCGCGTCGGTTTCGGGTACTGAGGATTCGGCCCTTTTGCAGAATTTGTCCGATTTGATTCGAAAAAGTACGCCTAGTGCGGCCCCTTCCTACCCTTCCACTCACTTTCGCACTATATATCTCTTTCGTCAATCTTCTTTCATCCATTCTCTCCAAATGACCAAACTTTTCAATCTTAGTCACTAAATCTTCTTTAAGTCCACATTTCTCTGATCTTGTTATTTCTGACTCTATCAATCAGTTTCACACCACACATACTACGAAAAGAAGCGCATTTCCACTACATTTATACGACTTTCATGCTTGTCCTGCCACACCCAACATTCACTATTATACACAAGAGTAGGGAACAAAACTCCATAGAAAAAAAGACTTGCTAAGTTCTTTATGTTTTTCTAAGGACGATGCACTTATAATGTCATTTACTGCCACGCAGCGAGGAAGGGCACTGCACTAGCAGAAGCCTTAGGAGCTTATAGGACAAGTTACCGAGTACTTAGTAGTATAATTAACGAGGGATCAGCTAAATACAGGTAAGTTAAAAATGAATAGCAAACGACAAGCATGACAGTTACATTGACAAGGTTTTAAACATGCTCAAAGTTTTTATTGGACGACTCTTTCAATTAAAGAGATGACAAATCGCACGTTAGGTCCGATCTCACTCTCGATAAGCTGTTTTTTAAACCTCATCAGAAATGTAAAACATTTCAAAAAGAGCATTTTCATTACGATTCCGTTCGAGAAGAATCAATGTTATTTTTGTTTTGATCAAAGAGAAATAAAAAAATCCTGCTCGAACAAACGGTTAATTTGTTCACACTGCCCAGCGCCACCCCTTTGTCGTGTTTCCTAACCCAATAGCCTAGCTCTTTAGCTGCATTTTCACATGGTCAGTTTAAAATTAAGCAGGCCTTATTATTTTAAAACATCACATTCGCCACGCTATCAAGTGCAGAAAGAATAAAAACCAAAAACCCAAATTAATCCCAGAGATCATAACGTTTGCACATCGATTCCGTTACCAGAAATTGTTAACGAAAAACCAGGTTCGGAACCATTATTAGCTGAATTTTGCGAACCATTCCCAAGCCATTTAGTCCAGCCTCTAGTGGTAGCTCCGGAATTTACTTTGTCGGGATATTTTAGGGGCATTAATTATATGTCTCTGTTTTTTCTGGTTACAGCTTGTAAACTAGCCTTAATAAAAGTCTCAAGATAAACAATATTTCGATTTTGCAGGCGAGCCTTATGGGGGCATAAAAGCACCACAGCAGAGTCCTACTATTGAATTACGAATTCCAAATAAACCTACGCATAGGTCCAATTTAACAGAATTATCAAGAATTCTTTTTAGAGTTGATAATTATCTCTGTAGCTCTGCCTACCCCACTGTGGGAATTAAGGCGTGATGTTGTGTATGTATCTATGTAGAACCAATTTTCAAGCCGGATTTACCTGAAGTTTTGTTGTGCGAAAACATTGCCTGTATTCCAATTTATTAAAGCCCATTTTGCTTTGAAATCGTAATCATATTGTTGAAGTTCAGTAGTTGACATGAAGAGCTGTCAAATTTCAACAATTGGATGACGATATAGAAGTAAGAGGGGCTATATCAAAGTTTAATACAAAGGTATTAATTTTGTTGTCAACTCGTTTGATCCCATGTCGTTTTAAGTGACGCTAGCGCTGACACGCACCGAGAGAGGTCACTGTATGCAAATGAGTTTGTAATCAATCGCACTTTGCAGTTAAACTCAAACTCATAATACTTAGCTACGAGATGAATGATGATACTTAATACCATTTTTTTCTACGAATTCCAAACAAGATTGCAATCACAAGACTGCTGACCTAAAATCGTAAACGCGTTGCCAAACCTGGGAACACTGGATCACAACAATGCGAACAATGCTGTTCAGCGGTAGATTAAGAAAGTGTTCGATCTGGACCTTGGTCTACTCGTACCACTATTTTGCGTAGATAGAAGTGAGTACCTTTGATGCTCTCTTGCTTAGCAAAATAGCCAAAAACAGATATGCACTTTATACATTTAGAACCAATTACTCGATATAAAGTAATTCCCCCGTGTGGTTGCCGGGTTAGACCCCGAGTGGTTGCCGGGTTAGAATAGTGCCTCCATGTCTTCCCGTGGATGTCGTGAGAGGCGACTAAGGGAATAAAGGCATGTAGTACTGTTAGGCGATGGGCTTGCAACCTGTCACTAATAATTATACTGGTAAACATCTTAGCCTAACTATGCAAAATGTGGTTACAGAATTATCAACAAGTTTAGAGTTGTTGGTGTTCTGTTGCTCTGCCTACCCCACTCTGGGAATAAAGGCGGGACGTTATGTATGTATGTATGTAAGTAATTACACAATGAAACTAGGCACCTTGGTTCTGAGTTAAGTTCCGTGGCTATATTATGAACTCTTTAAACCTGCCAAGTTCCACGCAGAAAAGGGGACAAAGCTTATCGACGATGTGTGTGGCACGGAGGAGTGCCACAGAGGTTCCTGCTCACTAAGACTGCAAGGACTTCTCGCTGCCTAGTTGACGCCATACTCGGCAGCCGAGAGGGATGGAGGGCTGTAGTCTGTCATCTCGCAGAAGGAGGAAACGAAGAGGGCCAGCGAGACTTGCGCCCTCGCTGACCAGCTCCGCAGACGACGGCGATGGCCAAGGCGGCGCTACGCGCACCTCCTTCCCACTCCGTAAAAGTGCCCCCGCCGGATTAGTCGAGAGACCACTTTGTCTACCGAGGCTTACCAAATGTCTGAGGGTATCTTTGTAAGCCAAGGCACTCGGAGTCATAATGATCGAGTTGACACAGCCGAATGCGCTAGTTCGTAGTCGCGTGACACCTCCCTGAAGTACGCAGATGGTTTACCGCTGGGTTTTAGTGGGTATTCCGGCCGTTCTCGGTTGGTGAGTCCAACATAATCATCCCGGATTCCCGTTAATTTCTCCAGCGTAAAAGGGAACAGAGCTATAAAACTGCTATAACTCTGTTCCATTTACTCCCTGAAACTTGAAAGGTTATAGCAAGTCCCACGTTCTCTTGTTATATTTGTAATACAATGGCACAACAGCGTGTTAAATTAACAACGACCAAAAATAATTTATGACGACCGTCTGAAAACACACGTAGCCGTCAAAAACAAAGAGACACCCCAACTGTACAAACGTTACGTACGCCATGTCTTTTTAATTTGGACGGTGGATTATTAGCCTTAACCTGTGACTCTAGTTGCCTTCTGACGGCAAAAATACAAACTACAGAATTTATAATAGTACAGTCGAAGGCATTAATAACTACATACATCGCATCATAAATGACTCTGAATGATATGATAATTATATGAAAATACTGACTAACACTAACATTAAAAGGATTGTGGATCGATGCTTAAATCGCGTAGCTGAAAAAAATCCATACAAATCTAGCTCCGGGCGATAACGTTTCTCAGTCCCTAAATTTAATCCGATTTCCACGATTGTACATTTTTGCTTTTGTTTTTTTTTTAATTTTCTTGCCAATGAATATTTTTTGAATAGGAAACGTACAGACCTAGTTTTTCCTAATATCTACAACATATTAAAAAATCGTAAAAATCGGACAACGTTTACGGGGAGAAAAACGCTATCGCATTTTGTATGATTTTTTTTTGCTTCACAGTCCTCCTAATATTTTTTCCTTGAAACTGGTAAACTTGAAAACCTTGAAATTATTTTTCATTCATGACACCTTTCTCGCATTATTTTAGTTGAATCTTCGAACCCTAATGATCTTTAACAATAATGTTTATTTGAATAATTGAGTATGTCTCATAACTTGTTGATCCTGAAAATAAATATTGTGGTTTGATAGTGAACAGAAATTATTCGACTTTGAACCCGCAATTATGACTCGCGCAAACTATCTCCAACTCACGTTCTTCGCGCAGAAGCGCATAAAGTCATCCTGTTTGTTTCTTGTGTGCGAAGTGCGCCGGGCATGCGACAAACAAAAACCGTCCAAGTGCGAGTCGGACCTACGCACGAAGGGTTCCGTACCGTTATCTATATATACGTACCTACTACATTAGACACTATATTATAACCTTTTTTTTAGATTCACCTATCCCGGTGTCTGTCTGTAACCAAATCTTACAAAAACGGCATAAAAAACACGTTTGTTATATGGGAGCCGACCTTAAATATATATTTTATTCTCTTTTTAGTATTTGCTTTGATAGCAACAAAAGAAATACATTACATGTGAAAATTTGGGTACGGAACGCTAAAAAACGCATCACGGCTACCTTTAGACCCTCGTCACCGATAAGTACATATATGCATTCACCGCCCATAATGTTTACTCTGAGTCATATTGTGTAAACCAACACAAATGATAAACACGAGCACTCATTGACGATGCTGTTGGCCTAGTTAGTAGTGTATTGGCCTAACTATGCTAACGGGTTCGTAACAAGTCAGTGAAAAAATTGGACTACGCGTTTAGTTTTTAGAGCGCCACAAAGGGACAAACATACATATATAGGCTGTGAAACACATTACCCTCCTTTGCGTCGTGCAGTCGGTTAAAAAACACAACAGTGTAAACTTTAAGCGGAAAAATGCGAATGGGAATTCTGCTATCAAAAATACATAGGCTGTGTCAAGGGGGGAGCAAAATTATATATTTACGGCAAGGGTGTACATTGAATCCTGAGCGTAGTGAGGGATTTTAGTGATGAACCAAATTTAATTATTTACACACTATACATTATACATACATACATAACATCACGCCTTCATTCCCAGAGTGGGGTAGGCAGAGCTACAGAAATACCAACAACTCTAAAAAGACATGTTAATAATTCTGTAACCACATTTTGCACAAGTAGGCTGAGATGTTTACTAGTGTATTAGTGGCAGGTTGCAAGCCCATCGCCTAACAATACTAGAAGCCTTTATTCCCTTAGTCGCCTCTTACGAAATCCACGGGAAGACATGGAGTGGCACTATTCTAACCCGGAAACCACACGGGGCGCACTATACATTATATAAGTGTTGAAATTATCATATTTAACAAAAAAAAATGTGGTACCTATTTTTCAAACCGTACCGACCCTGTGACGGTGACAGATGTCACTAACATACAATTAACATTACATACATACATAACATCACGCCTTCATTCCCAGAATGGGGTAGGCAAAGCTACAAAATACCAACAACTCTAAAAAGACTTGATAATTCTGTAAGTAACCACATTTTGCACAATCAGGCCAAGAAGTTTACTAGTGTATTAGTGACAGGTTGCAAGCCCATCGCCTAACAGTACTACAAGCCCTTGTTCCCTAGCATTTACAATTAACATTAAAACGCAAAATTTACAAAATTGTGTTGTGATTAATCATATTGTTTAAAAATACCCTCTGCATGCATACCTACTAATTGCGTTTATATTTAATACTGGCAACAAAATGTCTTTGAACAGAAAAGTGCCACTTTGATCCCTCCTAGCAGGGAATAAAAGTCCCCTTTTCGAATAAATAAATAAATAAATATCAGGGGACGATCTCACACAAATTGAACTAGTCCCAAACTAAGCTCTAGGCTTGTACTATGGGTACTAGACAACGATATACATACTTATATAGAGAAATACATACTTTTAAATACATAGAAACATCCAAGACTCAGGAACAAATATTTGCGCTCATCACACAAATTTCTGCCCTTACCGGTATTTGAACCCAGGACCACTGGCTTCGGAGGCAGGGTCACTCTCAACTAGGCCAACCATACATATATTGGCTGTGAAACACATTACCACGTCAAATAGGTGTTGTTGTGATGTAATAATAGGTGACGCAAAAATAGTTTTCCTTGTTCGGAAAATGATCGCCACCCTCCTTTTCACCGCCAACCGCTCACCGCTGCCGCCATCGCTTATAGTTGTGGTCTTGTGACGAGCGTTGGATCGGCACCAACTCAAACCTGAATACTTAGCGCCAGCAATGTCACTACATTGTTGCTTGCTGAGTACACGTGTCATACATTACGCACGCTTACGGCATCTAATCCCATGACAATTATTATCATCGTGTTCATAACTCTATGTTATAACGTTTGTATCAGTTATTAATAATTTGGCCAGTATCATCATCTTCGAAATCATTTTTCCATTTTACAATATTGCGCGGCTGCTTTTAACGGCAATGATGTTGTTTTAAATAAAGTGGAATGCACAGAACGCTGTAAATTATTTTGAAATGTATATGAGCCGTGCTGTTTAAGTGGCCACATAATCATATCACGCCCACACAAGAATTAAAACGGATGGCTTTATGTTCTTCCGCACGAAGACACGCTAGCCTAGTTGGTAGTGACTCTGCCTTCCTGAGTTCAAATCCTGGTAAGGGCAAATATTTGTTTGATGACAACGAGTTGTTCCTGAGTGTTGGATGTTTTCCATGTATTTAAGTATATATTTCTCTAAGTAAGTAAGTTTATCGTTGTCTAGTACCCATATTACAAGCCTAGAGCTTAGTTTGGGACTAGTTCAATTTGTGTGACATTGTCCTGTGATTTATTTATTTATTTTAGAAAGTGAGATGTAGATTACACATGGAGGAACATTTATTAAAAAATGGTCCACCATGATTAAGAAGTTATAAGTACTCAACTACTGAATCAAACTTCATCAGTATCGTAGGGTTTCGAAGATTCAGCCTAAAACATGCTAAAAAGGTGTCATGATTGAAAGATAAAACAATGGGTTTTGTTTCTTATCGTGTTTTCACGTTTAACAGTCTCAAGGAATTATGCAGACTAAGTTTAAAATATCCAAAGAACAGACACACAAGCATAATGGTTATTGATCGCGGAACACTACAGACTTTATCATATTTATTATGTGGCACTTAATTTATAAGATACTTACGAGTAGGTAGGTAGCCGTGGCCTAATTGATAGTGAAATATCACAAGCATTACTCATTTTAGAGTTAAGTTCGGTCTTAAGATTCCTCTCTACAGTGTGTAAATGGTATACGGGCGTTTATTAAATCTGGACATAGATTAAGACTCTACTAATCATTAACAGAAAGAATTATTTTGATTACGCTAACGTATGCACCGTTATTAATTTTTGAACATACTATCGACCCGCAATGTACATCGAAGTCCATCTGTTAGGTAAGTACATAATGTTTACTTGTGAAAATGTGTATTTCGGCTTAAGTAGTCTCAGCTTTAATAATACTTAACTTTGAAACGTCATTAATTGCGTTTTTAATTCATTGCATTTTTTGTTATACATTGCGTGTTAAATTATTTTGTATGGTTGTTTTTTTTTTAATTAATTTTAATAAAATCTGCCTAAATGTGCTCAGTAGGGGTTGTACTAACCACAGTCAAAAGGAACGCCCGTATACCATTTACACACTGTATTTTGAAATTAGTTTTCAGTAAATTCAAAGGGTATTTTGGCTAAAAGTTTGAAAGCAGGTCCTAACGCAACCTAAACTTAAACTTAATTTCCGTCAAGATTCAAGTACGATTGTATTGACGACTGGCCTAGTGACCCTGCCTTTGAAGCTTGCGGTCCCGGGTTCAAATCCAAGGGCAGATATTTGTGTGAGCACGAGTATTTGTTCCTGAGTCTTGGGTGTTTTTTATTAAGTATATATTTCTCTATATAAGTAAGTTTATCGTTGTCCAGTACCCATAGCACAAGCCTAGCGTTTAGTTTAAGACTAGGTTAAATTATGTGACATTGTCCCGTGATATTTATTTATTTTTTGTGTGGTTGCCGGGTTAGAATAGTGCCACTCCATGTGTTCCCGTGGATGTCGTAAGAGGCGACTAAGGGAATAAGGGCTTGTAGTACTGTTAGGCGATGGGCTTGCAACCTGTCATTAATACAACTGGTATCTTAGCCTACTTGTGCAAAATGTGGTTATAGAATCAACAAGTCTTTTTACAGTTGTTGGTATTTCTGTGGCTCTGCCTACCCCGCTCTTGGAATGAAGGCGTGATGTTATGTATTGTGTGTTGGTTACAGTTGGAGCCAGGGGCATCGAAGGAGATCCTAGGTCTGGCAGTGGGCGCGTCACCTTTGGGCCAGTTAATCTGCTCGCCGCTGCTGGGCTGGTGGGCCAACAAGCGCGGGCCGCGTGCGCCGCTTCAAGCATCGTTAGCGCTGTTCGTGCTGGCGTCAGCGCTTTACGCTTCTCTGCACGCTGCACGCCCCAACGCTGCGGTTGCCATGGTGATAGCGAGGCTGCTGGTTGGCGTCAGTTCTGGTAATACATTGTTCTTGTACTATCGACGGCCTTTTAGCATTGACT
Source organism: Acleris holmiana (assembly GCA_949316455.1). Lineage (NCBI taxonomy): Eukaryota > Metazoa > Arthropoda > Insecta > Lepidoptera > Tortricidae > Acleris > Acleris holmiana. The sequence continues at coordinate 1,253,122 of OX438774.1, forward strand.
TGTTTAGTTTCTTTTTTACAAGCTTTTTACCCGTATGCAGCGAAGCGATGTTTGGGTCAAATCTTTCAAGGAAGATGAACTTGAAGAAGACCACTTCCCGAGGACCGATTGAGCTGAAATTTGGCATTACTACGTAACCTCGATGACTATACAATAATATGGCACTATCGAGCTGGTCTGATAAGGAGTCAATGACTTTGCAACAAGTCTAACAAAAAACAAGTTTTTTAAACCCAACTGCATGTTAGGATAATGTCGTCGATAAAATGTATGTTAACTTTAAGTAATATTTTTTAATGCCTCTACATGTATTATTACTTTTGTGTTTATGTAAGTACTCAGTGGTACTTACGACGTTAGACGAATCTAACAACACCTTGCTTGTTATAATCGGCCCATCCATCCAGCCTCTACGAGGGAACATAAGTCGGACGTACATACAGGTCAAACATATAACCCTCCTTTTGGCCTTCGCCTCAGTCGGGTAAAAAAGTACAGTTGGCTACAAAAGCTTGGTCCAAACTGTATTTTTTTGTTAGAAACTTATTGTTACAAATCGTTATACTTCTGACAAGTGACCTAGATGCCATTACTGTCAAGAACATAAGAGCTATCGAAACGTTGACAATACGGTAAAATGTCAAAGGCAATATGGTTTTATCGATCAGAATTGAGCTAGGGGCTGTTCTGCCCTGCTAACACAAATGGCAGTATCTCAGACAATGCTCCTGTAGCAAATGCAACCTTATTACTAACAGAATAGAATTGAATCTGCTTTGGCATTGAATGTGAGATACTGCTTATTGACTTAGGAGGGCAGTGTTGTTATCTATGCATGCAGAATTAAATCGAATCTTACGAAACAAGATTCGATTTAATTTTTCTGTGTGGTTGCCGGGTTAGAAAAGTGCCACTCCATGTCTTCCCGTGGATGTCGTAAGAGGCGACTAAGGGAATAAGGGCTTGTAGTACTGTTAGGCGATGGACTTGCAACTTGTCACTATAATAAATAATACACTGGTAAACATCTTAGCCTGATTGTGCAAAATGTGGTTACAGAATTATCAACAAGTTTAGAGTTGTTGGTATTCTGTAGCTCTGCCTACCCCACTCTGGGAATAAAGGCGTGACTTTATGTATGTATGTAAGATTCGATTTAATTCCACATGCTTCAAACTAAGCGGTTATGTCTGACAACTCAGTTCCTAGGAACCAGTTTGGCGTTAGAAAGTCCAAGCAACTAATTGCGTTGGTTATGTGACTTTTGTGCGTTCCATCCAGCTAATGGGCTTGCAACTAATGAGAGTGAAGATTTGAACCACTACAATACAATAATATGGCATCGAGCTGGTCTGATGACAGAGTCGAAAAGTGGCGACAGGATCTCCGCTATACTTAACGTAAACCCACTGAGTTCAGACTCAACAGGTGGGTCTTGATAAGCAATAAATGACTTTACAAGTCGGCAGAAAAAGCTTGTCCCTAAAATATGTTTTGACCGATTTTTAGGGTTCCGTAGTCAAACTAGGAACCCTTATAGTTTCGCCATGTCCGTCCATCCGTCCGTCCGTCCGCAGCTTAGCGCAGAGACTCTTAGTACTAGAAAGCTGTAATTTGGCATAAATATGCATATTAGTCACGCCAACAAAGAAAATGAAATGAAAGCGCATATAATGAATTTTAAAGGAAAACTATCACGACTAAGTAGACATCATTGGTTCTTGAGATACAGGCGATTAAAGTGTTTATACCTACTAAAATCATCTAAGACGGCACCAATTGACATTAAATACAAAACTAGTTATTACTTGTTGATTTTCATGTTTGTAGTACTTAACGACTTCGGAACCCTACACTGAGCATGGTCCGACATGCTCTTGACCGGTTTTTTTTTAAGGGTTTACTCTACATAGTTATATAATATATAAAATACCATACCAGGTCCATAATGATCTTATTGTGGTCTCAAGTCGAAACCAGGTCGATATTCACGCGATGATTTTTTAAGGAAACTAGCGACCCGCCCTCGCTTCGCTCCGGATTAAAGTATTATACATACCTTCCTCTTCAATCACTCTATCTATTAAAAAAAACCGCATCAAAATCCGTTGCGAAGTTTTAAAGATTTAAGCATACATAGGGATATGACACAGAAAAAGCGACTTTGTTTTATACTATGTAGTGAATAGAGTAGTGGACGTCAACAGCAGGATTTGCCATCCAAAGGATACCCAATACTACACGTTCACACCTAAGTCAAATGAGTGTCATAATTGTGAAGAGTCTTAAAAATACATACATACATATTGCTTTAACTATTACTCAAACAATATGCAAACTTCAGGGAGTAACTCTGCAGGTCATACTCATCAACTTTTATTATGGGACCAACATCTAAATCACTAAAAAAAACCAGCTATTCCATACATTTCGGCTGTGTAACTTTCAAAGTTTGTACGGAACAGCCCTTTTTTCACGATTTGGATGTTGACCCATAATAAAATAGATGAGTATGACCTACAGAGTTAGTCCCTGAAGATTGGACAACCCTCTGCCGAACACCCTTATATACATACTACTTTCTGCCCAACACTTTGTCCACGTAGATTTAAATTATCGTTATTCCCTCGGCCTCTTAAATTTTCCCGATTAAAAAATGTTAATCCAGGGTACGCTTTCTACATTCCAAATTTCATCCAAAGCCGTCCAGCAATTGCAGCGTGAAAGAGAAACAAAATAACACACACACACGCAAACTTTTATAATATTCACTAACGGTTTTCAAGTAGCTTTAGATTTTAGGACTTTGTCGCAGTTCCACTAGATTCAATTCACTCTCTTATCTTATGTTATCTTACACATGGCCTTTAGGATCTTTTGCGCAACTACCTTCTTACACACTCAGCTGTTCGAATGTGCAGGTTTTAAACAGGGGACACGGGACAATGTCACACAAATTGACCTAGTCCCAAACTAAGCTCTAGGCTTGTACTATGGGTACTAGACGACGATAAACATACTTATATAGAGAAATAAATACTTAAATACATAGAAAACATCCAAGACCTAGGAACAAATATTCGCGCTCATCACACAAATATCTGTCCTTACCGGAACCCAGGACCGCTGGCTTCGGAGGCAGGGTCACTCCCAACTAGGCCATCGTGTCGTTTCCGTACGATGTTTTGCCTTCACCGTAACAGCATCGGGTAATGTTTACATAAGTTAACTTACTGGTACATAGTGACTGTGGGGGTTCGACTACCGACCTCACGATCACGAGTCGACTCCCTAAGCCACTGACAATCTCACGTGACTGCGGCAACTTGTACTGTAGGAGATATTGCTTTAATTTCACTAACACAGAACTTTATATTATAGCGAACATAGCAGTAGCCCGCGCCTACCTATCAGCAGCTACGTTACTCCGCGAGCGAACGCGCGCAGTCGCAGCTGTGTCCCTCGCACAAGTCCTGGGCTTCGTCGTCGGCCCAGCACTCCAGGCCGTCGCCGCCCCTCTAGGTCCTGGGGATCCTTACTCCCCCCCAGGCCAGTTGGACCTCAGCCCAAGACTGGACATGTACACAGCACCAGGCTGGCTGAATGCAGCTCTTGGGGCTGTGAACTTTGTGCTGCTGCTGCCTTGGTGTTTTAAGGAGCGGAAGATTGCTGCCAGAGAGGCCATGCTTGCTCATGGAAAGGGATCAGGTAAGATTGGATGCTAAATAATATTGTCACGATTAGATTTGTGTCAGATTTGAAAATAGATATCGTGAGAATAATATGCTTGGTAAAAACGATAAAAGATGTTTATTAGGTATTGTTCAGAAAGCTATAATCGGATATCTATTATAAAAAATATTTATGCTGACATAATCTCTACGGTGTATGACAATTTATTCATGCAATGGTTTTCACTTAACTAATAAATTAATAAATGTGATATAGTGCCAATTTCACTCTTATTATTTTAACAGTGTCGTGAACAAAAGATGTACCTACAGCTACGATTTTAAAAATTTTCCTGAACCCTACATAAAATAAATACTTCTGTGGGTTACAGCTGACTTTTATCCCCAAAATTCGAATGAATTTCAATTGAAAACACTTTAGAGCGTAATGTCAGCATACTCATATGGACTACATACTCTTTTTGAAGGCAGAATCCTAAAATCTAGCCTTTGCTTGACAGAGGCTGAAGCGCTTAAAGCTCTGCGTCCAGACCGCGTTAGCAGCTGGACCCTCGTCGGCGCGTTCTTCGTGCTCAACTTCAGCTTCGTCCTGCTGGAGACCCTGGCTACTCCTCTCACCATGGACCAGTTCGGCTGGGGCAAGGCACAAGCTCTGCGGTACATGGGCGCTCTCATGTCAGCTGGTGCTGTTGTGGCTTGCGTCACATTTGCTCTAATCGCACCGCTTACTAAGGTGTTCCAAGAACGGTAGGTTGGTTTAATTTTATGAACACTAAACTTGGCGATGGGCTTGCAAACTGTCACTAAACTTTTTGGCCTGATTGTGCAAAATGTGGTTATAGAATTATCAACAATGTTTTATAGTGTTGGTATTTCTGTAGCTCTGCCTACCCTACTCTGGGAATGGATGATGTTATGTATATATGAACTTGATTTTGCAATAGTATTGATATTGGAAATGTGTATAGGCTCTGGATCCCATTTACTATCAAGAAAATTGTTATGATTTCCTAGTTCTCATTTTGTTTTTTAATTATTTTCAGTGCGGTGCTGTTATGGGGCGGGTTCCTTCTAGTAGGCCTCGCCTCTATCCTCTGTATTCCCTGGGGCCCTGGTCCTCCTCCGCTAGCGGTCACCAATGGCACCGGCGAGGCCGATGGCGGTTGCCCCGCGGACAAGCAGCCTTGGTGCGAAACCTCCCGGGCACTGTCAGTGCCGCAGTTTCTCTTGGGATACACTGCAGTGTCTGTTGGATACCCTCTTGGGGTTACCCTTATTCAGACGCTGTTCTCTAAAGTTCTTGGGCCAAGGCCACAGGTAATAACTTGCATAATTAAAAGCTACGATTAAACATAGCTACTTAACCTTATTAACGCTATATCAAATACAAAATACGTCACTCACACGCCAGTGACCGCTTAAAACCAGAGCGAATGTCAACCTTGCCTCATAGAAACTCAGGTCTATTTTGCACTGTTATACCGACGACGTCAATGGCGTTGAACCAGTGGTGCGGATATATCCGTCAATGGCGTTGAAAACGATAATTAAATTCGAGATGAGAGGGGAGCATTAAACATAATTTCTCTTAGTGGGATTAAATTGGTCATACACACTCTTAAAAACAAAAGTTGTCTCTCAAACAAATATTTTTATATGATAGGTCTAAAGCAGTCCTGACGGTGTTTTTGCGGGAAGGTCGTCGGAAATTCGGATGTTTGGTTGATTCGGAAATTTGAATCCTTTTTAAATCCATAGAATCTGATCTATTCATTCCTAGTCATAATATAGCCTAATTATGATCTGTTACACATTTCTCCGCCCGGGCACTGGCTATGCAGCGATGTGCATATTATGCATCAAATGATTGCCCATTATAGCACAATACTTGTTTTTACACCATACAATTAGTCCACTGCAGCATCATCATTCTCGCATTGATCAGATCTAACCAGATCGCGTGATTGGGAATTTCTCTGTCTACAAATTGACTGCTTGCCTTATCCACCGCTACAGATACCCAGTTTTATTCTGCGTTCGTGTGGATAATAACTAATAAAGTGCTTATGTTGTTTACAGGGCGTTTGGATGGGCGTGTTAACAGGCGCTGGCTGCGTGGCTCGCGCGCTAGGCCCCGCGTGCGTCGCGTTATTATACGCTCGACGCGGGCCCGATGCAGCCTTCGGAACAACAGCTGCTCTCACTCTAGCCACTTTACTCCTTTTAAGAGCTTTATATCCAAGGCTACAGCCTCCACCACTACCTCCTATACCGCAACCAGTTGAGATGCGTCCGTTGAATGCAAAAGAGTTAGAAACGTGACGCTAGATCGCTGAACAAGACAAACTATCAAAAATTGAAGTGCAAGCAATTAGAAATAACATGTTCTGTAACTACGCTCAACGATACCTAACGCTGCTTGCAGCATAATAGCCATTATCCGCTCATTGCATGCAAAACGGACACATCCTACTAATGTTATAAACGCGAAAGTAGCTTATACCTTGGATTAACACACAGGGTACCTTTCATATCGCTATTCACTCGGAAACTGATTTATGCGCGTACGAAGTCGCGGGCGGAAACTAGTTTCAAAATATATTTTTATTGCATTGAAAATCTTAGCATATAATTTTAAATGCAACATCGACTGATTTTGGAATGTGGCCGTTTTGTATTCAAGGAACTTACGGGCTTTACACTGGTGATTATATCAGTGCGGCATGCGGCTGTTGACTAAAAACGACCGGCCAAATGCTCAGTCACAGCTGATCGCTTGCTGAAAATTGTTAGTTTGCGCTTCGTTCACCTGCGATTTTTATCGATCTGTGCAAATGCTACTAGTAACTAGCCGCTCGGCTATAGCCACTCGTGTAAAGCCCGCATAACTTTCAAAAGCTCAAGTGCAATAAAGATACAGGGGTTCGATTTTTTAATGTTACTGATGGTAATTGAGTAATTTTAAAATTCACGCGGTGATTTTGTATACGAGTGGACCCCCTTTTGGATTTGATAGCATAAAGGCGTTATGGTAAATGGACTAAATTGATTTAATTTCGTCGTCGGTCGGTAAGATTTAAAAATCGAACCCCAGATGCGATAAATAATCATGCATTAGCATTTTGTCTGATAAATTAGTCTATTTTGCTTTCTCAGTTAACGTAAGTCCCTATCGATAAAGTAACCGATAAGCATTAGATAGATACACCTCTGATATACCGGCGATCGCAAACTTCACAGCTGATATTTCTTAAACGGGCCAACCGAATTTTTGGAAATTTAGCTAAGAACTATCCAGCAATAACGTCCAAATTAGCCCATCCGTTTAGGAGCTACGGTGTCGTAGACAGACACACAGGTACACACGTCAAACTTATAAAAACATCGTGTTTTCTTCGAATTTAAAAATCTTTTTTTAATTTCGAATTTTAACTCTTTTAAGTCAAGGAAGCCAAATACCGCAACCTTAATAAGTCCTAAACTAATACGAGTAAACATATTGAAAAGTCACAAGAATATTCAGGGCTGGTATAGAAGGGGCTTACACCCTGTATCTTAGCTACGTCGGATAAGTTCGTCTCTGACGTGCTTTGTGTATTAGCTTATGAGGAACGAAAATAAAAAAAATCGAACATGTTTTTTTTTATGTTAATGAGAAGGCACACGAGCACTCAGACCACCTGATGGTAAGTGGAATCTGAGACCCATAGACATTTGAATTCTCAAGACTATAATCCTAAGACCTCAAATGCGTTGCCAACCCTGAGGACTAAGATGGAATGCCTCTATGCTAGTAATTTCACCGGTTGTCTTATCCCCACACCGGAACACAACAATGCGAATGTTGCTTGGCGGGTGGTTAATGGATAAGATGGTGGTAGCGATCCGGACGGACCCTGCACAGGGTCCTACCACCACTAAATTACGATCAAATGCGACATCGCATGATTATTTACTGCACCTGTACTTGTTTAATAGGTATAAGTCGATTCAGAAGATCTGGCACGAATGGATTGAATGAGTGAATGATAATCTGTGTGTGCTTCACAAAATGGATACATACAGGTTGATTCAATAAGAAACAATCGTGTTTTTAGACAACCTTGTCTTGTAATAGTTATAATAACCGCCCAAATACATGTGATTTTTTTTCAATCATGGTTAATATTTAAAATATGACGTTGACTGGTATATGTTTCGTAGCATTAGATACGCTGTCAGTTACATACATACATATCTTCACGCCTGTTTTCCAATGGGGTAGGCAGAGACTATGGAACGCCAGGTGCACCGATCCAAACATACAACCTTCGCTTCCTCCACATTCATCAATCTCTTTATGCACGTACGTCGGTTTCGGGTGCTTTTGATTCGGCCCTTATTCAGTACCTCGCGAATCTGATCACTGTACGTCCGTCTAGGACGTCCCCTACTTACATCTCCACTCATTCTCGCTCGCCATATCTCTTTCGTAACTCTTCTTTCATCCATCCTTTCTAAATGCCTAAACCATCTTAGCATACCCTTTTCGATAAAGTCAGTCAGTATCCTGCCTGAGCCTGTCAGTTATTAAAACCGTAATCGCAATTTGCAGTAAAAATACGGACACTTTACCTGCTTTGTCCTAATAATGTGCAAATTATGTCTTTTTTTTTGTTGAATAACGAAAAAGTGCCAATTTTTTACAAAATATTAGGAGATGTCTGTTTAAGAAGGGCACTCACTCAGTGACGAGTGACATTACTTACCTTCAATCTATTCAAGCCAGTTCTCGTGAATCGACCTATACTTAGTACTTGCATAATTATATTACGTCCCGTAATAGTTATGACCAGAGCCCGGAATTTTCGTAGCAATCTTTATGTGTCATTGGGACTTCTCGTTTATCGACTTCCGATATATGTAATTTTATCGATACATTATAGAACACAACACAACATATCAATGAAGATTAAAAGTAAAGGTAAATAGCAGGCGGTCTTATCGCCAAAGAGCGATCTCTTTAACTTTTGAGTGAAAGAAAATGTCAAATAGAGATTTGCAATGAAAAGTTAATAGTTAACAATTCTACATTTAATGACAGTTCAGTGTTTAACATTTATCAATTTCATGTTCAAAGTAAGTTTTAGTGCTAAAAAGTATTTTATTATTAGTTTATCTATAAAAGAAATAGATAGTCATAATTTTATCTTGTCTCGAAGAGATTGCTAATTCGCGATAAGACTGCATGTTGTTAACTTCTACTCGTAATCATATTTAAAAAAAATGTATTCTGTATTTATCGATATACACATGTATATCGGAAGTCGATAAACGAGAAGTCCCTATGACAGCTCAAAAGCGCTACGAAAATTCCGGGCTCTGGTTATGACAATTTGAATTAGTAATAGTTATTATATTTAAGTTATATTGTGATGGGCTCCATTAAATACCGTGTAAATAGTTCATATAAACCATTAGTAATTACTTGCCAACAACGACTTGTGATACAGTAGGTTATGGATATAAGGATTAATGTTAAGGCGACGGGGCGGGCAATTGACCTTGCTCATTCGGGCAGACGAGTAAAATTTTAATTCGCGCGCCATCTAACGAGTAAGCTCTGCGATCGACCACATATTGCTATTTGTCCAAGAGTCAGGCATGGATTTACTGTTAGATGGCGCTTCATTAGGCCGAGCAATATAATAAATTTGCGTTTTTCTATATACTATCTCAAATTCAGGAACGAATGTCAAAAATAGCTTTTTATCAAATAAGTAAATACATAAATAGTATTTTTTAACACGTAAAGATCGTTTCTTGAATAGCTGGCATGAATATTAGATCAAAGAAAAATTTGGTCTACTAGGATTGTGCGAGTGCTATCTTTTAGACAGTTTATATCTCGAACCAAAAATTTAGTTATGTACATACTTTCATTCCCTCTTTTCATGGTTTCGTGCCAGCTCTTTTAAAACGACCTCTACGTGATTACTATCTACTACAGTAGAATTATGTTGAGTTTACCACTGACAGATGGATTGCATTCATATTAATCTCATACAAATAAAATACTTATTACTAAATCGGTAGACGTGGGTATTGAAAATTGAAAATTAAATTAAGGCAAACTCTCTGTCAATGGTAAACTTACAGGGCCTCCATTCTACTGCGTTATAACGATATCGCGTTTGACGTGTTTTAGAATCGTTTATGTCACAGTCGCCATTATTGTAAATGACAAAAAAGTTATCACAACGTTGACAATACGGAAACAGGTCAAAAACGATATCGTTATTACCGTGTAGAATCGCAGCCCTGTAATCGTACTACTAGTCTGTTACGATACAGACGCAATGAGTGAGCTAGAAAAAACAAGATGTGCTAGCCATACCCGACAAGGCTGAGATTCTACACGGTAATGTCGTCATTACCGTGTATCTAATTTTACTTGGTTCCGTATTGTGAACGTTTTGATGACTCTTATAATTATCATTGACAATAATGGAGACTGTGGCATAAACCTCAAACGCGATTTCGTTATAACGCAGTAGAATAGAGGCCCAGGAGTAGGGGAATAAACTTTTTCAATAATACTAGGTACTTTAAAAGTATTCAAATATTTTATTTTCGACGTGGTCTACGGCAAGGCGGCGATTCGTCGAGAATTTCGTGGTCCGATTTTCTCTTTTTTTGGGCTTGTTTTTTCTTTCCTTTAAGCTTCATAGCTTTCATTTTCTTATTTTTTCTTTCTTTTTCTGTTCCTTCATGGCCCCTATTATATAGTCTGGATCCCTTATTACCATTTTTCGGGTAAACCTTGGGTCGATAATTTCTCGCAGTAAACAATCTTTTTTTTACATGTTTTTTATACAAAGTTTTTGGACATGGGAACTAGGCCAACAGCAGCTGATAAATCAGTACGCTGAGTGAATCCACATCCAATGGCCACTGTGCCTGCTACTGCACTAGTATTGAGATCCATTACATCAGTAGGGATATCATTGTTCATTTGAAATGTCATATTGCACATTTTGCACTTAAGTGCATATAGTGAGATGAGCCCACTCCGAGTTTGCGATATAATTTCGACTGCTTGTAACCCGCAATTCAACGGGCCATGGGACGATATTTCTTGCAATTGAGTAAAAAACTGCAATACATTAACTATTCTTCTCCCATACTTTGTTTCATTGCTTTTGTCACTGAAATAGCAGATTAAAAAACATAAGTATACAATCATGTTCATAATTGATTCAAAATTAATTATTACGGCATATAATTAAAGAGCAGATTAAATTGTATTATGTTAATTTGGAGAGGTGGCCCATGTAGTAGACCGGTCAGTATGGGCAAGTCTGAAACTGTAAGATATACAAAGATCTGTTCTTAGGATCCATATCATCGATTTTAGTGACAAGAAAAACTGCATGCCTAGATTTAACAAACACTAGTAGGTACTCAGTTTGGGAAACAAACCCGGAAGTTTTAAAAAGTAAAATTTGCATTATTTCTAATTAGATATCAATTGTGTAGGACTTAAGCAGTAAATGTTACTATGAAATATGTTATCTAAAATGAATAAAATGCATTGTTCACCATATCCTTTAAAGATAAAAAAGATAACAGATAAAAGTTGTTTATTCAGTAAGTAGGCCGCACAAGCATTTTTAAACGTCAAAATTCTACCAGCGGTTCCCAAGAGGAGACCAATGCTGAGAAGAAGCGCCACAAGACTCAACAGTCAGTATTTTTTTTTTATATTGCTTATGACAATGATAGAACTTAACCTAGCATTATATCAACCAATTAATAAAATTTCAAAATATATACATCATGCACAGTTAAGCAGGAAAACGTGTCGAAACTTCTAATAAACACAGGAGCAAATAAATAAAATAATAATAATATTTATACCTACCCATGGCGGTGCAAAACTAAATGAAAAAAAATATTAAATAAAGTTTTGATACATTCTCCTACAGAAACACAGAAACCATGTCCCCAAGACTAGATTGTTAGTAAGCTACGTTATGTATCTAAGTATCAATCTAGTTATGTTACGTTATGTATCTTAGGCCAAGCATTTTTGTCTGTTAGATAATCCTCGACCCTATAGTTTAATTCAATTTAGTAGGTGTTTGAAATGACAACCAACACAAATTCGACACTTAAAGATACAAAACGCAATAGTAAAATCTAACCTAAACGAGTTCAATTTTGTATAAAAAAAATGGCTGTACTTTCAAACACCTACTAAATTAATAAATATCACAGGAAAATGTCACACAAATTGACCTAGTCCCAAACTAAGCTCTAGGCTTGTACTTATGGATACTAGACAACAATAAAGAGAAATATATACCCCCCATGTTGTTGCCGGGTTAGAATAGTGCCACTCCATGTCTTCCTGTGGATGTTGTGAGAGGCGACTAAGGGAATAAAGGCTTGTAGTACTGTTAGGTGATGGGCTTGCGACCTGTCACTAATACACTGGTAAACATCTTAGCCTGACTATGCAAAATGTGGTTAGGTACAGAATTATTAACAAGTTTAGAGTTGTTGGTATTCTGTTGCTCTGCCTACCCCACTCTGGGAATAAAGGCGTGACGTTATGTATATATGTAGGTATGTATGTAAATATATACTTAAATACATAGAAAACATCCAAGACTCGTGCTCATCATACAAATGTTTCATAGTAACATTTACTGCTTAACACCTACACAATCAATATTAAAATAGAAATAATGTATGTTTTATTTTCCAAAACTTTTGCTTATGATTCCCAACCAGAGATTTAGTTCTTTTAAATATATGAACGCAGTTTTTCTTGTCAATAAAATCATGTCTTATAGTTTCATACTTGCCCAAACTGACCGATCTACATTGGCCATCCTGTATAGCATGTATATTCACAATATATATTTTTCTTACTGTTCAGAACCATTGGATATATTATCACCATACACTACATCAAAATCATTATCAAAATGACCATGACCAGATGTCGACCTGCAACAATAAAGAGAACTAAATAAATATAATAAATAAATAAATATCAGGGGACAATTTCACACAAATTGACCTAGTCCAAAACTAAGCTCTAGGCTTGTACTATGGGTACTAGACAATGGTAACATACTTAGATAGAGAAATACCTACATAGAAAACAACCAAGACTCAGGAACAAATACTCATGCTCATCACACAAATATTTGCCCTTACCAGGATTTGAACCCAGGACAGCTGGCTTTGGAACTAGTTTAGTAGTTTGTAATAGATCATAGATCAAACAAAACATACAGAAGTTTACAAATCTACCTTTGTATAATGCCAAGTATAAAGAACCATTCATACACTCTAAACTTTCTTTATTATGTTAGACGTACTTAAGAGAAAAAAGTATTAATTTAAAGATGTCTAAAGTATAAGTAAAAACTGGATTATGATTTTCAATATGAATGGTAGAAGGCCTAAAACAAAAATTAAAACTTATATTTATAGTAACTGCCAATCCAAGTATAATAAAAGAGCCAAAAACTCTCATAGTTGGTAAATCAATTATGCTATTCCCAGTTGATACACTGCTGCCCATGTGAAACCCGCAACCATGAGGTCTTTATGTAGGCACGTAAGTAATGTACTTTACTTTTGAAATGCATATTATGGACACTTTGTAAGTACTTACTGTACAGCGGAATCTCGCTGCTGTTTAGCTTGTTGCCCACATCGACCGCGACGTTTCCGAAGCAACTTGATTGAGGCAGAAGGTTTTCTGCCCCGCTTATTCCCCATTTTCACACGTATAAAACACGAAGTTCAATCAAAAGAAATAATTAACACAATTGAAACCAAACAACGCAAAGGACAAAATATAAAAAAAACTACAGTAGCTACTTGTTCGCACGGAATAGTAGAACTAGAACGCAACTGACTGACTCACAACTGAAAGTAGTGACAACTGACCGTAGGAGCAAAACAAAGTTTGAAACATTCAAACTGTCAACCAAGGAAACAAATACATCCAACGATCTGGCAACGCCCCGGCCGGCCGCCACACGCCAACCCAAACCGAGCTCGCAACGTCGCTTTCATCGCTTTGAAGTTTTGAGTACCTAGGTACCTATATACGTAGTTATAACTTTTACGAAATTTTACTGATCCAACGTGAATGCAAGTTCAAATCCATTATATAACACTAAAAACAATTTTTATTCAAATTATTTTAGCTTTTGTTTAAAATAGTTTTGTTTATTTTTTGAGTATTTTAAACTCTTTTTTTTTAGTTTGTATATATTTTTTTTGGCCACATTCAACAAAATGCTTCAAAACGCCTAGTCATAGTTTAAGAGCAAACATTTAGTTGATTGTTTCATTAGGAGCATATATGTTTTGAGTATATAACATGGAAATTCTTATTAAAACTAATAATATTTCAGCTCACGCCACACATTAAGCCTTTAAAAAGAAGTGTGGAAAGTTTGGCAACAGACTAAATCGCCCAGCCGGAATAAAACCAATATAAACTTTTTAAAAACGGTTTATTCAAAGTTGTATATAGAGCTTACTATGAGTAAGATAACTATATAAATGAGCTAGAGCCAAACTTGAGGATATGTGTCTTCAGATTGTTATCATTTAAACCTACCACTTCCTATAGTTTTACCAAGAAATTTATCCGAAAACACCTCGATTTCATAATTTTGCCGTACCCTTCGCCTTAAGTACCTGCCAATATATTTAATTTATAGAAATAATAAGCCTAGTATAATGACAAAAAACCCGTTTTACTAGTGAATAAAATTTCCAATCTCATCTGCTGTCAGGCGAAGTTGCCAGATCACGTGACAGGTGATAATTCGGTATACATTGAAAAGTTAACACACTGATACATAACTAATACCGGGTGTGGCCTGTGATAGGAGCAATAAATTGAGGGATCGTTTCTACTCTGTAAACGTAGCAACATTTTATTATACAACTTTAAAAATATGTTATTTATTATTTGGGATTTTTTCGAACAAACTAAATAGCATTTTCAATGTACTCCATCCAATAGTCTAGTTGACATCTACTGTCAGACCACAAACTTCGTACTTTTCGCAATACATTGCTTGCTTGAAAAATCTAAATTCATTAATATGAAGTTAACAATAAGTTATTACGTTTAATGTTGTTACGTTTACAGAGTAGAAACGATCCCTCAATTTATTGCTCTTATTACAGGCCACATCCGGTATATATAAAATGTTACCCGTCATCTGTCATGGTCACAATAGTGAAATACTGTCACGCGACAAATATGAAAGCCAGATATTTTAAGTAAAGCGAAGCAAAGGTGCACCGTTTATTCTGACGACATCAGCGACAACTTTGTTTTTAGTGAATACCTTCATCTTGGTATTTATTGGCCATAGTGGAATATAGCCTCAGGCGACTTGTGGAGGGTTATTTGTCGCGGATTGAAATGCCAAAAACTCATATTGGACTCCATTTTATTATTTATGGATTTTCTCGTACCAAAATGACGGGAAGTCAAGAGGATTGTGAAGCGATGCTTAAATCGCGTTGCTTAAAAAAAACATACAAATTAAGTTCCGATCGATAACGTTTCTCACCCGCTAAATCTAATCCGATTTCCACGATTTTTAAATATTTTGTAGATACGACTATTATGAAAAACTATGTCTATGGTCTGTCTTTATTTTTTCTTTCCTATAAGTAAATATGTACGTTCATGGAAAGAAGTACGAACAGAGTTAGTTTTTCATAATATCTACAACGTATTCAAAAATCGTAAAAATCGTACAACGTTTAAGGGAAAAAAAAAGTTATCGCATCTTTTTGCTTCATAGTCCTTTTAAAGACGAGGATGAAAATACATCGAATAAGGTTCACCAAACTCAAACGAATTATAAATATTCTGTATAGTTTTTTTTTAATTTGTGTGATGACTTGGGTAAGGTTGGGGAAACGGGCATCGGATAAAATCAAAAGGAAACAAATTAACTATTTACATTTTATTTCATTTTCCGTAGACGTTTTTATATTTTTTACAAATTATTTACAATAAAGTGTTTTTACTAAGTTGAGTTTTAATTTCATAGCTCATAAAAACTTATAGATACAACGTTAACAAATTAAGTATTTTATCACAGCAAGAATGCCATATTAAGTAAACTAATTAAAATTGCCACAGGGAACGAGTATTAACCTACAAAACTATATTATTTAGTTTACGTAGTATCGACCTCCTAATTAACGTACTCTCTAGCTAACACTGTTTATGTTTTACCCTCTGTTCACCCACTGTCAACTGTAAGTGACTAGGTAAGTGACGGTGTTTTAGGATATTTTTTACCCACCTACTGACTACTCCTATAGGCTTTATAGTACTTTTACGGTGAAAGAAAATCATCGTGAGGAAACCTGCACATAAGAGGTGAGAGTGTAAGGGGCGAAGTGTACCCGATGGGTGCCCGTGGTTTCCCATATTTTTTTTGGTCATAATGTCATTATTGACATAATTATTGATAATATTATTATTATTTCCTGAATAAGTAACAGCACACAATACACTAGTAAACTTCTTGGCCTGATTGTGCAAAATGTGGTTACAGAATTATCAGCAAGTCTTTTTAGAGTTGTTAGTATTTGGCCCGTGTGGTTGCCGGGTTAGAATAGTGCCACTCCATGTCTTCCCGTGGATGTCGTAAGAGGCGACCAAGGGAATAAGGGCGTGTAGTACTGTTAGGCGATGGGTTTGCAACCTGTCACTAATACACTAGTAAACTTCTTGGCCTGATTGTGCAAAATGTGGTTACAGAATTATCAACAAGTCTTTTTAGACTTGTTGGTATTTCTGTAGCTCTGCCTACCCCACTCTGGGAATGAAGGCGTGATGTTATGTATGTATGTATGTAGTATTTCTGTAGCTCTGCCTACCTCACTCTGGGAATGAAGGCGTGATGTTATGTATGTATGTATGTAAGTAACAGCTTTAAAACGCATTATTACTAAAAATAATTATGGCCGACAATATAGACCCGTACCCAAATGGGCTCATCTCTATGATAAGTAAGGACCCTAACTCTTAAATTTTCCGGATTCCCTATACTGACCATTTTGGTTCTCCGCTTGGCTGTCCGCTTAAATACCGTCCAATTTTTCGGGATAATAAGTACGCTATGTGCTTTCCCGGAACTCAAACTATCTTCATACCAAATTTAATCTAAATTGGTTCAGCGGTTTATCAGTGAAAGCGTAACAAACAGACACCTAACAGACAGACCTTACTTACTTTAACCTTTTCAACGCCTTGCCCGCCGGCCGGCATATCCGATCTCCTTATACACACAAATCTGTGGAAATTTCCGTCATAGTTGGCAGCGCAAAATAGACCTGGGCTGGAATTCTACACGGTGATAACGATATCATTTTTGACCTGTTTCCGTATTGTCAATGTGTTGATAACTCTTATGCCATTAACAATAATGGCGACTGTGACATAAACGATTCTTAAACGTGTCAAATACGATATCGTTTTAACGCACCTGAATAGAGGTCCTGAGTGGTAGGTAGGTTGACATTCGGTTTTATGCCGTCATCGGCGTGTGATTGACGTCTTTTGTATTTAACATAGCGTTGAAAAGGTTAACATTTATAGTATTAGTAAGGTAGACATCAGAGTGCTCGACATGTCAAGAGAAAATATTTATTTGCGTCGTGATTTCACGTTCATTTATACATCTAGCCAAAACATTTTCATGTGTTTTGGGAGATGTGACCTTTACTTTTGTCAAATTGAATTTATTTTATATGGTGACCATATAATAGCTAGCTGGCTAGGGGAATAAGGGCTTGTAATATTGTTAGGCGATGGGCTTGCAACCTGTCACTAATACACTAGTAAACCTCTTGGCCTGATTGTGTAAAATGTGGTTACAGAATTATCAACAAGGCTTTTTAGAGTTGTCGGTATTTCTGTAGCTCTGCCTACCCCACTCTGGGGATGAAGGCGTGATGTTATGTATGTATGTATGATGATTGATGACCATATTGAAATTCCTCTAAATGAAAATAAATGTTAGTCAATCGGATTGTTTGAGTAAATGTCAGGTGCTTTAAATTGAAAATAAGTTCTATATTTTGAAATAGGCGTGTGAAATATCAAAAGTTAACAAATTTCACATCGCTAAATGAGGTGGTGATAAAAGTAATGATGATCTTATTTTATTCATTGCAATTTAAAGTATGGTGACAAGTACTAGTACAGCGCCGAGCACTCTGACATCTCCTTATAGATGTTTAATCATGTGTCAGCTGTGAGCACGCGCGGGGTGGGCGGGGGGCGCGGCCCCGGCGCGGGCGGCGGCGCGCGCAGCGTCTCGGCGGCGCGCACGGCGGCGGGCAGGCGCGCGCGCCGCGTCTCGGGCACCGCTAGCACTGCTAGCGCTGCTAGCAGCGACGAAAGGCCGTAGAGTAGCGCTTGCACGTACATACTCTAAGGATATAGAAAAAAGAAAAATACATTTATTCACTACACACATAGGACACAGAAAAAAGTAAAAACAAAAAAGAGCAACAAAAGAGTAGTGAGTGTGTCTTCGCGGCAGAGAATCGGACGCTGGCTCAGCATAATGCTGAGGTGTTCAACACCTACCTACAGCGCTGATTTTTAGCCAGCTCCGTTTGTGACAGACGGACGGTACGCTAAACGAATAAATATAACAAAGGAAAAAAAAAAAAAAAACTGTTAAACAAATACGTATACCAAAACTACATGCAAATACCTTACTGAAACATAATTAACAAATAAACAAAAGAAACAAGAAGAATTTAACTAAATTAAAATTAGCGGACAAAGTGCTGGTCGGGAAATTAGAATTTATATCGACCCTTTGCCTTCTCAATCTGATCGAATAGTTGAATAGAAAAATAATCTTGCTTTTCCTACTAATCAATAGAGAACATGCAAGAAAATCAGAATTGATACGATTTAGGAGAAAATGTAAAAAAACATGTAAAACGCAATACACTAAATTTTGACCCATTTATTAAGATTTTAAATAAAATCAAAACTTATATTAACGTTTTAAAACTTATTTGAGTTTCTGCAAGGCATTTGAACTATGAGTTTTTAAAGCTTCGTATCTTATGAAAAAAATACACGACAAATACTTGCGTATACAGTTATTCCTCTCTTTCATAGTTCTTTCCAGAGAGCGTAAGAAAAAAAATTGATACGATACGAGGTTGAGACAGTAAACGTTGTCCAGTTTTGTCGATTTTTGTACATGTTGTAGATATTATAAAAATCTAGATCTGTACCCTTTCCTTTCCAAGAAAATATTTATAGCAAAGAAAAAAAAATAAAAAAACAAAAGCGGAAACGTACAGACCTAGATTTTCATAATATCCAAAACATATTCGAAAATCCTGGACATCCGAATAGATTTAGAGGGTTAGAAACGTTATTGCCCAGAGTTAAATTTGTATGGATTATTTTTGACAGCTACGCGATTTTAGCATCGCTTCACAATCCTCTTATTAATGTACCTACATATGTATGTTTAGTAGGTACCAATTTCACCATACGATTTTAAATTTAATCAATGTTAATCGACTGTTAGTTAATTTTTGACAGCTGTAAACGCTCTAATCGTCTGTTAAGTGGTTAACATCGTGTGGTGAAATTGGTACTTAATCAATAAAAAGCTAGACTTACTAGCAACGGAGTCTGCGGCGCGAGTATGGAGCCGATGCGGCCGACGAGCGAGCAGGCTGCCAGCGCCGAGCTCCGCGTGGCCGTGGGAAAGAGCTCCACGGTGAACATGTAGAGGGCGTTGAACGCAAATGTTATCGTCAGCTTGCCCACCATGAAGAGAGCCAGGCCGGCGCCTGTGTTGGCTAAAGAGGAAACACCATCCATTAAAGTTTACCCTTAGCCCGAGCCACACTAGATGCGTGCGCGTGACACGCACGTGCACGTTCACGTTCCACTGCGTTGTATAGTTCCACTGGCTTCGGAGGCGGGGTCACTTCCAACTAAGCTAGCGTGTCGTCATATGATGTATACCAATCACTTTGACATTCTTATAGCATCCTGAGGAGGCCCTAGCCAAGATGCGTTTGCTAACTAGCGTTTCTATTCGTTTTGGTTTTAAACTAATGGCGTCACTACGAGTAGTAGATTGCCTGACTTTTCGTATGACGTGGCTTCTGGTACTCACAGACAAAGAACGGCGTAACGCAGACAACACCGCAGACGAGAAAAGCGACGAAAATGCTGCGCTTTCTTCCATAGCGTTCCAACAGCATCACAAGGAAGAACGAGGCAGCGATCTCCATGGCCATGTTTAGAGCAAAATTTGCATATTTATCTCCTGATAGAGCTACGGAGTTGATGGTGAGCCCGTAGTAAACGAAGGCAGTGGCTATCCAACACCAGCAGCATACTCCGAAGCGGGCGAGCAGCACCCTGGAGCGAAGTAACTGCTTCCAAGGGTTACCCTCGGACTTCACTTCTTCGATGGTGTTTTTATCAAGATTGTTCATCACGTTCTCGTCTAATGTCACCTGAAAATGTATTATAGTCCTTCACACTGGTGATGCTGAAAGAGTATTCCAGCCTCAGAAGCAACTCCATTTTTAACCGAATTCAATAAAGGAGGAGGTACTATGTTCCACTGTAAGATTTTTTATGTATGTTCACCGATTGATGTGAATTTTTGACCGATTTTGAAAATCCTTTTTCGTTTGATAGGGTATTCTTTCGATGGGATGGGAAATCGGTATCTGAAGTTTATAGGCAAACAATATAGCGATTTTAGTATTTTCAGTAACAAGTGTAGCATTTCCATTCAAAAAGTATCAATTGGTGAAGTGGAACTGATGATGAAAACCACAGATGGCTACCGGAACTCCTCAACTGTACCTATTTTATAAGATAACTCGCTAAAGATAGTTGAGCGAATATGGCGAGCTTCAAATGTTCCATAGTTTCTTATTAATTCAGATGTGGAACTACATAACAGCGTTACATAAAATAAATGTTTAAAAAAACAAAAATCTCGAAGAACGCAACTAATAACTTCTTTTAAAATGGTACGTAATGGTCAGTCTAACTGAATTCGGCTTGTGGTTAAAATATTGTGAGAAACCGACTGATCATTACCTACCATTTAAAAGACGTTATTTGGTTAGAATAGTGCCACTCCATGTCTTCCCATGGGTGTCGTAAGAGACGACTAAGGGAATGAGGACTTCTAGTACTGTTAGGCGATAGGCTTGCAACCTGTCACTAAGACACTCGTAAACATCTTAGCCTGTTTGTGCAAAATGTGGTTGGGTCATACACACTCTTAAAAACATAAGTTGTCTCTCTTGTGGTCAATAGTTAAAAGCTTGTGTGCATATAAGTTATGTTTTTTATATGATAGTTCTAAAACAGTCCTGACGGCGTTGCGGGAATGAGTTAAGGCAGAAAATTAGGCCTTAAAAACGTTAACTTTCGGTGTGTCCACAGGAATGACGGTAACCTAAATCTGTGTATGACCCGGTTACAGAATTACCAACAACTCTTTTCGTAGTTGTTAGTATTTCTGTAGCTCTGCCTACCCCACTCTGAAAATGAAGGCATGAAGGTATGTATGTATGTTGACGACACACTAGCCTAGTTGGTAGTGACCCTGCCTTCGAAGCTAGGGGTCCTGGGTTCAAATCCCGGTAAGGGCAGATATTTGTGTGATGAGCACGAGTATTTGTTCCTGAGTCTTGGATGTTTTCTATGTATTTAAGTATACATTTCTATATATAAGTAAGTTTATCGTTGTCTAGTACCTACCAATAGTACAAGCCTAGAGCTTAGTTTGGGACTAGGTCAATTTGTGTGACAATGTCCTGTGATTTATTTATTTATGTATTACTTGCGTTTTTGAAAACGTTTTTTTTTTGTTTGTAAAAAATACCTTATTCCACTGGGCAGCTTTACGTATAATGGCTTCTGCTTGTCCAACGCGCCCGCGGGAGTGCAACCAGCGCGGGCTCTCGTCGAGCATTATCCAGTAGATCGGGAGCAGCAGCGCCGGCGCGTGCAGGCAGACCAGCAAGTCCCGCCAGTAGCGTACGCGCCATGCCGCTAGCGAGAGCAAGACGCCGCCGACGCCGTAGGCAGCGCCTGTGGCTGCCGCGAAGGCTGAGCGAAGCGACGGTCGCGCTAGCTCCACCACTGTAATACCAACCATTTTTAGGGTTCCGTAGTCAAACTTGTCCGTCCGCAGCCTAGCGCAGAGACTCTTAGTACTAGAAAGCTGTAATTTGGCATGAATATGCATATTAGTCACGCCAACAAAGTGGTGGATTCTTCAGTTTTTTTCTTTCATAAGAACCTTCTCCTGAAAGTAACAAACACGATAAAAAAATAATTTGCGAAATCAGTTCAGCTGCTCTCGAGATTTGCGCTTAGCAACACATTCAGCGATTCATTTTTATTATATAGATAATGGAGGAAATGAACTAGGAACAATTTTATAGGCAGCTAGCTGATAATGAAACTAATGATAACTAAAGCGGGCATTAAAGAGCATTTTACTAATGTCGTATTTACATATTATAATTGTATGAGAAGCCTAATCGTTTTATTAGCCAAATAAAGCACATTTGTTTTATCAGTGTCTTCTACTTTAGATAAAAGTATACTGAAGCGCTTACTGAACTAGTAAAGTCATATAAATAAAACAAGTAAGTACCGCGGAGGTAAGCGGGTATATCTACCAGATAGTTTCTTTTGGACACCGCCTTAAGTAAATTATTGTCTATTAGCCGTAGTACAAAGTAAAACTACTAAGTACAATTTGTCCTAAAGTCCTAGCTAATACCTACTTATTATTGCTGTAAGCACGTGTTCGCGATTTAATTTGACTATACAATAACGAGTTTGGAAGATGTCGAATCTGGAATATGACGAGTTAGGAATATGACCAGTTAGGAAATTGTCGAGTTTGGAAGATGACTCCTGTACGTTGGCTCTTTTACATGTCGGTAATATGGAGTGATAATCTACTAGCGCTTCAGACAACACCATCATTCTGATCTCCCCCTCTAATCCCATCATCTGATCAACTTTCAGCAACGGCAACTGGTTCAAAACGGACTTGCAAGATTATATGCTTACAGACCTACATAAAATTAAGTAAACGCTTGTGAAAGAGGTTGTATATTATTATGACGTGTACGCACCCATGACGTAAGCAGCACTGTTGAAGCCATAACCAAGCGCGGCCTCGAACCACTCCAGCACCACGTAGCTGACGTAGTTCGGCGCGAACGACTTGGCCACGCCCAGCACTCCTGCGCACGCTGCGAACAGACAGAACGCCGCGCGTCGTCCGTACCTGCGAACAACAATATTTGTATTGTTATGTACAAACAGCCACTCAATTAACTGCCCATTAAAGACGGAAGTGAGAAAATGTAGAAAGAGATGAATATAGATTTTACATAAGAATCTCATGTGCACGACCAAGACAGTTTCTGTCTGTTTATCTTCATTGGTCACTCAGCTGTGTGGGCGAATTACATGGGGGTTGGTAACTGGTGTTATGAGTGACGTATGTCTGTCATGAGTTTTTATTAGTAGTCACAAGTATCAGTAATCACTGTAATCAGTAATCAGTATCTTTATTGCTTTCATAGGTAATTACAAGATGGTACATTATATATGTTCAGCTATAAAACCCTGTAGGGCACTAGAATATAACTAAAACTAACATTTAGGTATTTTACAAAGGATTAAATTATTATATATAAGTATACAAAATAAATAAATTATATAAAGTATAAGTTTCTCTGAGCTACTTATATCTAAACTATTTACTATATTATAGAATTAATTATTATTAAGTATTACCGAACCCTAATACATAATTAATGTTAAAGTTTTTTTTATGGCAAGATGGCACACGAGCAGTCAGGCCACCTGATGGTAAATGGTATCTGAGACCCATAGACATTTGAATTCTCAAGACTATAATCTGGAGACTACAATCCTAAGACCTCAAATGCGTTGCCAACCCTGAGGACTTAGATGGATTGCCTCTATACTAGTAATTTCACCGGTTGTCTTATCCCATCGGAAAAGCTAGGTAGGTATGGGAAAACTGCTTGGCGGAAAGTTAATGGGTAAGAATGGAATATATTTATTTATTTTATTTAAGATGGTGGTAGGTCCTACCACCACTAATCCTGAAAACATCATGGTTTCATCAGAAAATAGCGTTCGATAAAATGATACAATCGATTAAGTGAAATTCGATGAAATGGTGTTTTACCTTCTGAAACAAATAAATTAATTAACCTTTTGAATGCCATTGGCGGCTGGAAATCATAGCTAATTTCAACCTTCTTCAAATACACTTAGGTCTATTTTACGCTGCCAATTTACGGCGTTCAAAAGGTTAATGTCCTTACGAATCGGAGACGTATCCAGTGAGTAGTAACGCGACGGGCAACGCAGTGTTGCGCACGGAGCCCACCAGCGTCCGCAGCCACTCGCGGCATGCCAGGTCGAACTGCAACACGAAACAACATCAATTTAGGCCACAGATGTTTGTTGCAATGACGTCACAATAGGGTAGTTTAGGAAGTAAATGGAACGGTGGTAATTAATACGTTAACGTAGTCTATTGGTGTAATATGGAGTTAAAAAATTATAATCAGGCATTAACGATATTTTATATGTTAGGTCTAAAATTAATTAGGTTAGGTTAAAGCTGAATTGAAAAAGATAATTCTAATATATTCAATTTTGGTCCACTGTTCCATTTACTCGATGGAGCGTTGTTAATTAATATACGAAAATAAAAATCGATTTTTAACCGAATAAAATTTAATAACAAGGCATTAACGATGAAACTATCTAGTCAATTGATCAACGTTATCTTTCGGTATATTACTGCAAGCCATTCATATGTACATTAAACTGGCTTTAGTTTTTTCGGTCGCTCACTTTTTGTTCGTCAAAAGTCAGTTTAACGTAAAAATGTATCGTTTGAAGTAATATACCAAAAATATTGATCAATTGACCAGGTCATTTTTGTCGTCAATACCTATTTATTAAAATTTATTCGGTTGAAAGCCGTTAGCTTTTCGTTTTAATTAGCACTGTTCCATTTACCCCCCAAACTAACCTATTGTGACGTCATTGCAACAAACCGGGATAGGTCTACATCATATTCATCAACACTATTAAAAATCAACACTATTAAAAATTTATGTATGAGTTAGTACTACTTAGACTTAGATTTGGTTCGCTTTTTAGTGTGCATTCTGATATATCAATAGTTTCATTTTTAGCATGAAACTATTGATATATCAGAACTATTTTCTTTGGTTGGCAAGTGTATTGGTCTCCTTGAGTACATTTTTACTCCATCGGCGTCGAGACTCTTAATCCGTCCTAGCGCTCTAAACCTCTTCAAATAAATTTGAAAGAGTCTCATTGTCGTCACTGGAGACCGAAGAGCTGGCAGTTTCCTCGGTCAACGCATTAGTTTCACTATTCAGCGAGGAAATGCTGCCACCATCTTCGGTAGGTACAACGCTACAGGGGTCTTTATAAATTTTGATTTTTAGTTTTAGTAATTCATTTGTAAGTTTATAGATTCTGTCCTTGAGCCTAAATTAGAGTATAAATCTGAATAAATATATCTTTTTTATCTTTCCTTTTGCCTCTGGTCAAGTTTGAGCTCTGTATCCCAAGTCAGTATCAACAACAACGTCAAATAGACCTCTGAGGCACATTTTGTTGCTCTCTAAATACTTAACCTGTTACAGCAGATGCACTGACTGAGTGATCAGTGAATGCTTGTACCTCAACGAATGTGGTGTCGTCGGTCTCATACACAAAGTGGTCGCAGCTGATGACGTCTGTTTCATGGAAGTCCTCACGCAGGCAGGAGTGGTTGGCGAGGGGCTGGTAACGTATGCAGGAGTCTGAGGGCAGCAGCCCCTGCGCGGTCTCGTTGTGGAACACGCCAAGTCCACCCTCGCACTCTGGCACCAGACATCTGAGAAGCAATGCAAGGAAATTAATAGATACTTAATGGGGTACTGTAATGCAATAAGGTTATAGTTACTAGAACTAAACCTAACCTTAACCTAGTATAATCCACGGCACGTAAGTAAAAACAAACATGGCCGCTACTGCGCAGGTAGGTAGTTTCGACTGTACTCCCAGGCGAAAGCGACGCGTGCGCTGGGTGGCGGGGAGGTGAGAAGCGACTCCCGCTCCGCTCTCACCACAGATGAGACCCTAAAATCGACATCTGCGCAGTTTTTACTTACATGCCGCGCATTATAACCTTATTGCATAGCTGTCACATTTGCTTTTAATTGTTTAAATCAAGTTAGGATGTGACGTCGGTTGTTTGTACCAAAAAAACAGAGAACATGCATGCATGCATGCATGTATAGTCAATTCGCTTAGATAGTGTCGCTACACTCGCACAAACTTGTGGTTATTGTAATGAAATACGAATTTAATTTGATGTAAACTGAGAATTCACTTGCGGGTACACCGCTCACATGCTTTGTTTTGGCGACATCCTTTGGCAAAGGGGGCACGTGCCAAGGCGGTGCAATAGAAAGGCAACCACACTTTCTAAGTGAACAACCAATTAAAAAAAAAAATCTTCTTCACACAGCTGGTATCTATAGGTCCAAGGGTGTGATATTTTGTAACAGGGCCCCTACGTATTAATTAAGCATCTCAGCCATGACTTATATTACTCGTACACGATAAAAATAGTAAGTAATTTTCCTTGGTCAGACATTTACTCTTTTTTTTATAATAACACTAATGAGTAGTATTTAAGTTATTGACGAAGATAATTTGTATGGTGAATAATAAAATTACTGACTGTATCCTAAATTTTGGAGGAGATCGCGCATAGATTTATAAATGGCTGTATTATCAACTCGCCCAAGAAATCAAGTCGACCTAAATGAAGCCAAAAATGACATGTTATCGGCGCATCAAGATTACGAACTCGTGGAATGCGAATATGATTAATTAGAGCACAGTGCATTGTGCGGCTGGAAGTAATACTTTGCTATATTTGGTTCAAGTTCATATACATACATAACATCACGCCTCATTCTCAGAGTGGGGTAGGCAGAGTACTCTATCTATATATATATATATATATATATTAGATAGATAGACCAATCGCGTCACTGGTAGGCCACGTGACTTTTCGTTGTACAAACCGAATAGAAACGCTAGTTAGCGAACGCATCTTGGCTACGGCCTCAGGGCTGGGATTCTACACGGTAATAACGATATCGTCTTTGATTTATTTCCGTATTCTCAACGTTTTGATACCTCTTATATCATTTACAATAATTGCGACCGAGTTATAAACGATACTAAAACACGTCAAACGCGATATCGTTTTAACGCAGAAGAAAGAGCCTCTGTTGTATGTAGGTGTAACACTGTATAGACCGTTCGACATTCTATATTTGAAAGTTGACGTAAGCTCAATTAGGGGGGTTATTTTGACATAGCTAGGCAGTTTATTGTACGGTGAGCGTAAAGGACAGAGCTATATAACTGCCACAGCTCTATCCTTTGCGCTCAACGTAAAATGAACTGCATAGCTAGATCATAATACCCCCCCCAGGTTCTTCACTTAAGTTTTTCACCTATATATGTGTGTATGAATGAAGACTCTTAAAGATTAACGGCCTCCAGATAACGAGACAAACAAGATGAGATAGGATAAGATATCTTTGCCATTTTAGCTGAAGAATATAAATAAATACCCGAGCTCAGTTTCTATGCTGAATTGCAAGGGATACTCTCAAAATTTCCTTTTCGCCAAAGGACCATTTCAGCTAGATGACATAAGAGTAAAATACACAGTCAGCAAAGAGTCAATTCAGCTGAATGACATGAAAGTAGAATACTCAGTCAGCAAAGTGTCAATTTAGCAGGGCCTCTATTCAGGAGCGTTAAAACGATATCGTGTTTGACACGTTTAAGAATCGTTTATGTCACAGTCGCCATTATTGTAAATGACATAAGAGTTATCAAAACGTTGACAATACGGAAACAGGTCAAAAACGATACCGTTATAACGCAGTTGAATAGAGGCCCAGGACGTCACAGAATTGAAATGAACAAGTAGCCAAACGTTTGGAAATATAAATAGTCTGTGTGATTAGAATACCTAATTAACCGAAAGTAAAATTAGTTGATTGATATGAACATAGAAGGAGTTATTAGCAAAACGTCTGGAAATTAAAATAGTCCATATAATTTGAATATTTAATTCGTCAAAAGCAAAATTAGTTGACTGTCATGACCACAGAACGAGTGCCAGGATTTAAATAATAGATAACAATTGATTGTGTGGAAAGGGGTTTGAAAGTACATATCAACAGTTGCCATTTAAAGATCCAGACGTTTTGCGAACGGGCTATTTGGCGTTCAAGTCTATTAAGTAATTAAGACATTTTGAGATACAAACGTTTCGCTACCGGGTCATTCAGCTTTTATGTCTTTTAAGTAATAAAGATATTTCTAAGATAAAGACGTTTCGCTAAAGATACATTTAGCGTTCATGTCTATATAGCAACAAGGACATTACACAATCCAGACGTTTGAGCTATATTGTCATTTGGCGAAAAGGGAATTTTGAGAGTAACCCATCCACTATATGTTATAAAGAGGAACGATTTGTATTTTTGTATGTTTGTGACGTATAAACTTAAAAACTTCTGAACCGATTTCAACAATTCTTTCACCATTAGAAAGCTATGTTATTGTTAAGTAACATACGCTTTATTTTGTTTTTCTACGCGGAAGGAGTGACGGTTTTTTGTTATTATTGTTGTTTATTACATGTTATTATGACGATTATTCTTTTAAAAAAAAATCCTTCCTCCTCCTTTTTTCCCCCTTTCCTTCTTCCTCATGATGGTGAGGATCCAACTTTTAAGATATTTTATAATTTATTTATAATTTTAATTTCTGACGATGTCAATGTAATAACTTATAATTTAACATGCTGTGTAATTTATACTGTGACTTTATATTGGGAAATGTAATTTGAATTTGAATTTAGAATTTATGCTGAATTGCAATATGCATTTTTAATAACAATACGATGATATTTACTACCTGGCCATTAATTTGTAGAATAGTCAGTCGTTGCTGGTCAATACACGTGAATAAATAAACAATAGTCCGGTCATCTCCACTAATTTTATAAAGAGGAACGATTTGTATTTTTGTATGTTTGTGACGTACTAACTCAAAAACTACTAGACCGATTTCAAAAATTCTTTCACCATTAGAAAGCTATCTTATTGTTAAGTAACATAGGGTTTATTCTGTTTTTCTACGCCGACGGAGTGACGGGTAACAGCTAGTTATGACTAAGTAGGCTTGAGCTATGTCTTCACAAAAATTATGGGAACACCTTAAAACTCCAAAGAGTTATAATTCCGAATATTTATTTGTCCGAATTTAAATTTTTTTGAATGCTATGTTACACTGAAGCTATTTTAAACAACATGTATAATTTATTTGCTATACGTTAGGTTAGGTTAGGTTTGATTAATAAGAAATATCAAAAAATAAAGTCTTCTGTAAAAAAATGTATTCGGAATTATGAAAATACGAAATTATAATTAATTCGGAATTATGTGTACCCAAAGAGGTTCTCTGCAATTTTGCCAACAAATCTTTGACAAATGCATCGTTCCGCAACCAATTCATTTGCCAACCCCCTTTTTTTCTGTAACTACAAATATTTCAGGATTTCTATAAAATTCTAACCTAACCTAACCTAACCTATATAACCTACCATAAATCCTTTAGTTAGCTCATTTTACTGGAAGGAAACATTCCTTTATTTTTTTAAAGAAACAAAACTGCATTCGAAGATGTTCTGAAATTTGCTTGTCTCACACGGGATTCAAAACAACTAAAATTTTAAGAAAACCTTACTATTTTAATATACGAATCGGTGGGATTATTCCTCATAATAAAATTTGGTCTTTGAAATAAAAAAAAAGTAAAACTAATATTAATTTTATATTATTATCAATACGAAGACCATATAAGCTTAAAACATGTTTTTAATGTAGACGGATATTAAGAAGAGAAAATAATCTTAATAACTTAACTGATAAGTTGCTCGAAATGACCCCCTTGTTCCGGATAAACTTTAGTCTAAATTTCCTACCGATTCGTATAATAAATAAAAGTTATTGGTGTTTTTTTTTTACTTGGTTCGATTTCCGGGTGAGACTAGCGAATTTTAGAAGATCTTTGAATGCAATTTTAATTATTTTTAAAAAGAAAGGAATGTTTCCTTTCAGTAAAATGAGCTAAAGTTCGCCTCCAGGGCCCATATATTTTCTCCATCCTGTATATGTATATAGATTTCCAGAAGTATTATGTACGAATACTGGGCTGGAATTCTACAAGGTAATAACGATATCGTTTTTGACCTGTTTCCGTATTGTCAACGTTTTGATAACTCTTATGTCATTTACAATAATGGCGACTGTGACATAAACGATTCTTAAACGTGTCAAACACGATATCGTTTTAACGCACTTGAATAGAGGCCCTGTTGTGATTTGAGAGCCAATGAGGCTTATAGATAAACTATAACAGAGAGCTAATGTATGTATTAGGTGGGAACTTCAGCTCTTCGATCAACTTCCCCTGTACCCGACATGTATACAACCAGGTTATCTGTTTGTTATTATGTGTGGGACAAACAGGTTTTCAGGTTGATAAATGACTATTGCTCATGGGTTATAGAACAAAAGAATCATTAACAATATACAATAGATGTGCTATTGGCTCAACAAAACACTAAAAATGTTATTCAAGCCACGGGTAAGTTGTTAACAATACGTGGTTTAATTTCACTCAGTTCACGGTAATTTTCATGCAGGTTTTCCTGCTACTTTAGTATTCTGTCCATTGTTGTTCTGTCTTTACAACAGTTTTTTTTATTTTTTATAATTCACTAAAGTTGCCAATACGCTAATGACATTGCCAATTGCCATGGTATGCGCTTGAGCGATCGACGCTTATCCTTCATATTATCCTCGATCAACGTCTGACAGAGATAAACTATCATAAACAACTATAGATTACTTTATTGATAACCAGATAAATCACCTTGTATGCTAATTAGCCTCACGACGCGGTGAGAAATAAAGGGAAACTAACAAAAATACCTCTTAATGTCATGTCTGCTTGTAATGTTTAGAAATGATAATCAGGGTGGCCACTTAGCCAGTAATAAATTCAAATGTATATGGGTCTCAGATTCCACTTATTACCATAGGGTGACCAGAATGCTCGTGTGCCTACTTCTTGCCATAAAAAAATAGTCAATTTCCCTATAAACCTAAATTGAATAACAGGTAACTCATCACTTCATCGAATTTCATTTCATCGAACGTTTGTTTCAGGGTATCTTAAACATTCATTACTGTTAGGTTAGGTTAGATGTTTAAGATACTCTGAAAACATGGATTCAGCAGAAAATAGCGTTCGATGAAATGATACATTCGATGAAAGGTGTTTCAATGAAATGATAGACACCTGAAATAAAGACGTTGCTCGTCCCTCAATTTAAATTTTGTATGTTGAGTTGTGCTTGCCTGATGCAGTATCTGAGCTGCCAAAACTTGGAAGCAGTGGAAGGGACAAACATATCACTCCTAAAGCTCTATCTCTTTTACTGACTAGAACTTGATTTAAAAGCACTTAATAAGGTTTCTGGGGTTCCTCTCCGAACACTTAAGGAGTTATACGTACCGAAAAGGTACATGGTCCGCTACGAATACGTAGTTTAGTGAATACATGGCAGCCAGCAGGCCTGGCAGGCACCATAGTGTCACGGCCCATCCCTGGTACAGTCCAAACGCTCCTAGTGAGTCCAGGGCCAGTTCCAGCGGTGGGTCCTCTTTGACTTCGTCGACTGCCCTGCAGAAGAAAGACTCCATCAGGGGGATATAATTGAACTGTTAAATGGGGCACTTGCTTGCCGAAATGAAACAACAGCACAATTGACTCTTTGGTCAGCCGTATTCTCTTCCTGCGTCCTGGGGTGTGATTCTCTTGAGCTTATCCCTTTTTAACTCAACGCATCTTTATTAAACGGCGAGTTTAAGAACCCCCATCAGAGCGTAAAACACACTTTAGCGCGTGCATTTTTAATTAGGTAGTTTTACAAAAAGCCACCCCCGTGTGGTTACCGGGTTAGAATAGTGCCACTCCATGTCTTCCCGTGGATGTCGTGAGAGGCGACTAAGGGAATAAAGGCTTGTAGTACTGTTAGGCGATGGGCTTGCAACCTGTCACTAATACACTGACTGGTAAACATTTTAGCCTGACTGTGCAAAATGTGGTTACAGAATTATCAACAAGTTTAAAGTTGATGGTATTTCTGTAGCTCTGCCCACCCCACTCTGGGAATGAAGGCGTGATGTTATGTATGTATGTATGTACAAAAAGTCGCGAATTCTTTGTCTTGCCTCCCGTTTGTCAGACCTTTTGTTTTCATGGGCCTCATACCTCATACATAAAATAAGTGGTCCTTAAGAGTATTGTGAAGCTGAAATTTCCATACAAAATGCGGTAAGGTTTCTCTCCCTGACCAGACCAGAAAATCTAGGTCTGTACGTTATCCTTTTCAAGACAATATTAGAATAAAATAATACAGAAATGTACAAAGTTATAAACCGACCGCTTTTCCCAATCACTACAACATATTCAAAAATCGAGGAAATCGGACTAAGGCCGCCCGAAGTAAATTTGTTTATGTTTTTTTTGACAGCCTCGCTATTTAAGTAAGTAAGCGTTGCTTCCCAATCCTCTTAAATGTAGTCATAAAACGTCGTTGGTGAACTATAAACTTATAAATTTCCTACATTTTATATGAACTCGCTTATCGTGAATCGTATAGAAATGAGTTTTTGTCAAAAAAACATTTTTTGGGACAAAATTGGGACAACTAACTATCCTTTTTTTTGTGAAAGCATCTACTTAATATAAAAACCTAACTAATGACTCCAAATCGGTGGGTCTACGTTAAGTATAGCGGAGATCCTGTCGCCACCTTCCGACTCCATCAAACCAGCTCGATGGTACCATATTATTTAATTGACATCAAAGTTAAGTAGGCACACTAGGCAGGTAGGTGGTTGTATCTAGATACCACATCTTAATCCTTTCAAAAGTCTATATAAACATCCTGTTTATTGACGATGGTATGTGCCCCCACAAGTATATACGTAAACTCTGTGGTCTGCACCACCGTTGTTTTATGGAGAAGCCAAATAAGCACACAGGCCACCTGATGGTAAGTGGATTCTGAAACCCATAGACATTAACTTTTCCTTCACCAGGGACACATATTTATGTCCCCTCTTTCTACCCTCGTTTTGAAAAACTGAAGAAATCTATGATTTTGTATCGTTCCCAAAAATTTAATTTCTGGAAAAAAATAATTTTGGAATTTAAAAAAAGATCACTCAAAACTCCCTAGTACTAACGATGACAATCTCGCAACTGCAAATGCATTGCCAACCCTGAGGAGTTAGATGGAATGCCTCTATGCAAGTCATTCCACCGGTTTTCTTACTCTCGCACTGGAATACAACGATGCGAACAATGCTGTTTGGCAGCAGGTCAAAGGGTAAGATAGTAGGAGCGTTACGGACGGATCCTGCACAAGCTTCTTCTACCACTAACACAGCAACGCTCGTCACCTCCGAAGCAGCCAAGGACTCTATTTAATCCTTCTTCTCTAACAGTCGTATTGTTGACGCTACGTAGGTTATTCACTGACAGTGGCATATCAGCGACTAAAACGTCAACATTATGATTGCGTTATAAAAGGAAGATAGAAGATACGCTAAGACAAATTAAAGTTCCAAGGCTTTTGAGCATGTAATATAACATGAACCATAATAGAGTTAATGATAAAGTGGGCACATTCACATGCAGATGCAGTCTCGACATGCATGGTTTATAATGTGAAACCATACGTGGAGGAATATTGGTTGTCTCATAAACACTAGACATCTCATTGTTTCCATGCGATCTCAAATATCTCGAAGACACATGCACTTCATAACATTGCTTGACACACATTAAAATTGATGGACACATTCACTTTTGCATAAAGTCGCAAAGATTTTGAGGACTTGGCTCTTTAAACAATGAAAGATCAATTCACAGTTATGATAACACTATCAAGTGACAGTGATATAATATTTACATTATTTGGTGCTTCCCTACGGCGATTTTAAATCTGTTTTAGAAATGGACGGCACGGCTGCGTCGCGCGGGCTCGACATGGCGACTCCGGCGCAGCACGCGAGAGCGCACGCGCAGCTGATAACAATATTTTTCATATCAGGGATTCTCTACAAGGCATTCAAACTGAAGTAGGCTTTAGATGGTTTAGGATAATCAAAATTATGTCAAAGTGACGGAACGCCACATTTAGATGTAAATGTTTTCTAAAAGGGCTTTAAGTATAAAATGGTTAATAACGAATAAGTATTAAAAAATAATAAGGATATTAAACGATATCTCGATTAATCTTGTTTTCAATGTATGGGGCGGCCTAGGCACCATTTTTTTATTATTATTATTTGTCTTTACGCGCGGGGAAAGTCCGTAAATTCCTTCGGTGCGCGTTTCCGGCTTGTTCCGTCTATCCCAAATGGCTATCCAACCTGTTGGGATTACTTGGGATTTGGGATACATGGATTTTTTCCCACCCTTCCCAACTTGTGAAAAAGGAACTTGTACAGTTTTTGAGAGAATAATCTAATTCTTTTGAAGAAAATATGAACAGTTGAAATAGACGGAAGAAGGGTCGTTTTCAAAATTATGTTACATAGTTAAAGGCTTCATGAAGAAGAAAATCACGATCGCTTCCTTTGTGTTACGAAAGTTAGTCATACAAACTAGGTATGTGGGTATAACTTTCGTTACAGTGAATTAATGAAAAACTCTCGAAACCGTTCTTTAGCTATGTTGGGAAGAGTGGAAAAATCTCTGTTGGGATAAACGGAACAAGCCGCGTTTCCGACTCGCACTTGACCTGTTTTTATGTGATATTGTAGCATTGTGTGGACAACGCTTTTATGTACCCGTACACATAATGAAACGACCGTGCCGGTACATTAAGCGTGACTCGTTACCTGCGTGCGACTAGACAGTCAACTAATTTGATTCTACTGGACTTTGTTAAAATGACGTTGTCAACCAAAACGTAAGAGATTTCTTATGATTTAGCTTACCACGTCACGTTGACATAGTCCATAGTGGCTTTGGAATCATTTGGTTGACTGTATGTGTGGTAGACGACACGTTGGTCTAGTTGGGAGTGACCCTGCCTCCGAAGCCAGCGGTCCCGGGTTCAAATCCCGGTAAGGGCAGATATTTGTGTGATGAGCATGTGTATTTGTTCCTGAGTCTTGGATGTTTTATATGTATTTAAGTATTTATTTCCCTATCTAAGTATGTTTATCGTTGTCTAGTACCCATAGTACAAGCCTAGAACTTAGTTTGGGACTAGGTCAATTTGTGTGACATTGTCCCGTGATATTTATTTATTTATTATATGTAACTAGTAAGAAATTATGTAATGTAGTGGTTCGTGTACGCGTGTCTAAAATAGAAAGTGAGTTCGAACCCAGGGCACTGCACCTTTTGAATAGGCTACTGTCCTGGAAACAACGTTTCAATCTTGTAGGCATATTTAGGGCACTAGATTGCTTTAAAAAAATTAAGCCTGCAGAAATGTTATAGCAAAATGTTCATAGTGTATATCGAGTTTTTTTTTTACTAATAGGCGCAAAAGATCTAGAGTAACTTTACCTTTTTTAACCGACTTCAAAAAAGGAGGAGAAAAAATGTAACACTACATGTATTTTTCTTCAGAGGTGGTCCCATTCCCACCAAATCTCAATCTGATGTGGGGATTAGTGAGAAATTGAGGCAACTCCTCAAATATTGTAGGCGAACATTTTAGTATTTTTAGTAACAAACTTGGAGAAGTGCAACTGATGATGAAGACCACAGATGACCACTGGAACTCCTTAACGGTACCTACTTCAAGGGTGGCGATAAGATATCTCGATTAAGATAGTTGAGCGACTACAACGAAGAGTATTTACTTGTTGAAATATGACTATTGCTTTCCCGCGGCGTTACTTGCGCAAAAAATAACTTCTTTTAAAATTGTAGGCAGGCACCTAATAGGTTAATCCAACTGAAATCGGCGATCACAATATTTTCAAAACAATAAAGCCGAATTCAGTACAGATTTTTATTTATATTAAATATTTAGCCAAAAATTTCCCACCCGAATTTTCATTTCACCGAATGGTATTTATTTATTTATTTGCACACATGATACACAAGATGATAGGTACATGGGACCCTGTCAGGGTATTGCAAACATTTAAGTACAATTTTAAAATTAGTTATTACAAATTACAATAGATCATATATCATTAGGCGAGTTAATGCATGCACTGCCAAAATTATCTATTACATCATTGTGGGCATGCAACTTTGATAAAAAGAGATATAATATAAAAACAATAAATATCACAGCACAATAATAATAGGTCATTTAACATTTACTCTGGTGTCAACAATAGGTTTAACATAATACATGTCATGTTAGTGTTCTAGGGTCTCATCTGCCATAAATTAATTCCAATTACATATAACATTTGTCAATAAGTATTATTTTTAATTTATTAGAAAAAGCATTTAATTTATTTTCTGTTTTTACTACATCCGGCAATTTTTTATAGATTTTTATACATCTATAGTAAGGGCTTTTCGTTACATGAGTTTTTTTGGTAGTCAAAAACCTTATTTTCCGGGGGAAATACCTTTGCATACTTACCCCAACGGGGGCCAGAGCGGGTTCTGTTCGGCTTGCACGGACAAAAACCCCGGGGCGTTCCATCAAGGCCCTCCTCTGGGACCGCTTTAGCCCCAAAACGTAGCCCCCCAATAGTTAGTGCCCTGTGGGCTCGCTTTAAGGCGGGGGACTTCACTAGCTCCCTCTAGACTGTACTTAATTTTACATCGATCAGTTGAGGTGTTTAACCAGAATAACAGAACAAACATACACTCTCGCAGTTTAATCAATAATTATCATCTACAACATTAGCATTCGTTAGCAATGAGGTTAAGGACATGATTGAATTCAGTTTTTCTTTCAAATTAGATTTGCATTATTCTGTCTTCTTCTCTTGAATATGTCGCAAATATAGAGAGAATGAGATAGCACGAGATAACCAATATTCAAGTTTCATTTTCATATAGGCCTGCTGTTTGCTCAAATGTCCTTAGGCGGACCGGTCCTGCGTCATCATTACCATCTCCGTCCAAAAGGGATTAAGTTCCTATGGAATTCAATGAACTTAATTACTTTTTACCTTAACAGTGTTAACTAGTTATTTGAGAGGGCAAGTTGGTAACCGGCTCGGGTCAATGACCCCACACGTGGTTACCAAACGCGCAAAAACCGCCCTTTTAATCAACTAACCGCTTTTTATGGCCGACGATACCTCAATGGATAAGAAGTTTTTTCTTAGAAAACCATAACACGTTTTATTGAAGTTCAACTTGTCCATATGGAGTTAGGTTTCGTTTTATGGTCGCCTTTATCTTAGTGGATAAAGCTTCCATCACACTCGCACTGTACGTTTAGTCACGCGATAAACACGATCATAAAAACCCCCTGGACCGTAATAGGCCCTCAGACATAATTAAAAGCCCGGAGACCTAGGGTACATTTACTCAGGAGAATCTGTCAGTGAGGGATTAGCGATACACAACCTCTGCGGTATTCATTTGAAAGCCATAATATTGTTTGTCCTAATCTATTGTTTAGTCTAAAAACTTTTCGTCTAACATTCTATAACAATTTACAAACATAAAGTATGCCTTCATTCCCAGAGGGTAGGTACAGTTACAGAAATATAGGTAGTTCCACGAGAGTTGGGTGAATGATTACACACACAGCTACATGAAGTACTGATATAAGAACAGTAATGTCAAAATCCCGCTTCATTAACATGACAGTGTATACCAAAAACTCTAAAAAGATTTGCTTATAATTCCGTAAACACATTTTGCACAATCAGGTCAGAAGTACAGTGGACAGGTAGCAAAAGTTTATTAGTGGATAGGTTGCAAGCCCATCGCCAAGCACCACTAAAAGCCCTTATTCCCTTAGTCACCTCTTACGACATCCACGGGGAGACATAGAGTGGCACTACTCTATCCCAGCAACTTCACGGAGAACATCTAGGTATTGTATAGATTAGTTGGTTTTTATATCCATAAACGGCAAACGAGCTG
Organism: Acleris holmiana; assembly: GCA_949316455.1. Taxonomy (NCBI): domain Eukaryota; kingdom Metazoa; phylum Arthropoda; class Insecta; order Lepidoptera; family Tortricidae; genus Acleris; species Acleris holmiana. The sequence goes on from OX438774.1 coordinate 1,291,240, forward strand.
GGCCTCTATTCAGGTGCGTTAAAGCGATATCGTGTTTGACACGTTTAAGAATCGTTTATGTCACAGTCGCCATTATTGTAAATGACATAAGAGTTATCAAAACGTTGACAATACGGAAACAGGTCAAAAACGATATCGTTATAACGCAGTTGAATAGAGGCCCAGACAGATCACTTGATGAGAGGCAGTCACCGTCGCACATTAACATCAGCAATGCCAGGAGCACAGTAAAGTTAGGAAAGATTAGTTTTTAGGGTTCCGTAGTCAAACTAGGAACCCTTATAGTTTCGCCGTATCCGCCCGTCCGCAGCCTAGCGCAAAGACTATTAGTACTAGAAAGCTGTAATTTGGCATGAATATGCGTATTAGTTACGCCAACATAGTGGTACAATAAAATGTAAACAAAATATATTTAGTGTGCCTCCCCTACACGAAACGTGGGGATGTTTTTTTTTCTTGTCTACCCTATAGTGCGGGGTGTCGTCGGCTAGGTCTTTCAAAAATATTACGGGTTTGTGAAAACAGTTTTTCGATTGAGTAATCCGTTTATGAAATATTAAGCTTTAAAGCCTAAACTACAAATACAAAATCTGAAGAAAGTCTTAAATGAAAGAGCATAACGAATTTTACAGGAAAACCTACTAAAATCATCTAAGACGGCACCAATTTTATTGACTTTAAATAGAAAATTAGTTATTACTTGTTGATTTTTATGTTTGTAGTACTTAACGGCTTCGGAACCCTGCACTGGGCCTCTATTCAACTGCGTTATAACGATATCGTTTTTGACCTGTTTCCGTATTGTCAACGTTTTGATAACTCTTATGTCATTTAAAATAATGCCGACTGTGACATGAACGATTCTTAAACGTGTCAAACACGATATCGTTTTAACGCACCTGAATAGAGGCCCAGAGCATGGTCCGACATGCTCTTGCCCGGTTTTTTTAAATGATTAGACTATTGTAAAAACAGTTTTTTTTTATATCACGGTGATGCTGAACGAGCACACAGGCCACCTGATGGTCAGTAGGATCGGTGACCCATAGACATTTGCATTCTCAAGACCACAACCTTAAGACTGAAATCCTAAGACCGCAAATTCGTTGCCAACCCTGAGGACTAAGTTGGAATACCCTTCACGACACTGCGAACACTGCTGCTTGGCGACAGCTTTTTTCTGCCCTTAGTTGCGGCTGTCAAAAAGTTGCAATTCACATCCTGGCGAACCAAAAGGTGGAATTGAGATGGGGCCATCAAAAAATTAATGTATTTTTTTCAAGTTCGCGGGCGGGGTCTGGATCATTCAAATTACCTGTATTAGCTGTAAGGTCATGTTTGGTATCATTTTCATGTTAAACAAACGTGGGTCGTCAGGATGAGCATTGCAAAAGGATTTTTTTGTTGAAACGCCGCAAAATTGAGCCTACATACGTGACTAAAAGTGGAATCGCGGGCAAAAGTTAGCTACCTATAAATGTGGAAAGGACCGCCGTGGCGCCAGTATAGTCCACATTAGAAGTGGTAAGTGTTTCCTTATTAGGCCTGCTATTACGTGGGGGCAAAGTGGTCCCGCCGCCACTTTTGGACATAGGCGTCAGCTGACTCTTGAAGACTTAACTTATTAAAAAAGCCAGTTTTTAGGGTACCTCAAAGAAAAAATGGGACCCTTAAAGGATCTTTTTGTTTTCCCTCCGTCCGTCCGTCCGTCTCTCCATCCATGCAACGCTATTTTCTGCTGAAACCATGTTTTCAGGGTATCTTAATCATTCATTACGTAGGTTAGGTTAGGTGAGATGTTTAATATACCCTGAAAATATTATGGTATAAGCAGAAAACAGCGATCGATGAAATTATACATTCGATGAAAGGTGTTTGATAGACACCCTTCAAGACCCTATATCTGGGGAAGGCGTAGAGATATCGAGTTGAAATTAAAACTCTATTACTCAAGTGTACCTACAGTTCCTTGAAGCTGTAATAATATCAAAAAAAGTTCACGTGCAAAAAAGATAAAGCTGTTGATGCTGCTAAAAACGTATATTTCGAACAAAAGACAATGGGCAAAAATTTATCGAATGTGTTACCCGCCCCAATGGACATCATTTATATTATATATCAATGGAAAGGTATCTTTAAGTAGAGGAAAGATAACCAGGGCGCATATCTCCATTTGCTGTTCCTCTTTCCAACGACACCACCGTGATTGCTATTAAGTGGGTACTAAAATGCCCATTGTCGTTTATATTATAGGGTACCCATTGTCCTTTAGTGACAGGGTATTTTCCAATTTTTTTCATGTTAAGGAGAGGGTACACGAGCACTCAGGCCACCTGATGGTAAGTGGAATCTGAGACCCATAAACATTTGAATTCTCAAGACTATAATCCTAAGACCTTAAATGCGTTGCCAACCCTGAGGGCTAAGGTGGAATGCCTCTATGCTAGTAATTTCACCAGTTGTCTTATCCCCACACCGGAATACATCAATGCGAACACTATTGCATAGACCTAGAATCCAGAATTTGTCAAGAAGAAAGTTCTTACAGCACAAGTAAAGCAAAAAATCTAGATATATAAAAGAAGGACAGAAGGAGGTAGGAAAGGAGAAGGTTTAGTGGTAGTAGGACCCTGTGCAGGCTCCGTCCAGATTGCTACCACCATCTTATCCATTAACCACCCGCACAGCAACAGTGTTCGCAGTTGTGATCCGGTGTGGGAATAAGACAACCGGTGAAATTACTAGCATAGAGGCATTCCATCTTAGTCCTCAGGGTTGGCAACGCATTTGAGGTCTTAGGATTATGGTCTTGAGAATTCAAATGTCTATGGGTCTCAGATTCCACTTACCATCAGGTGGCCTGAGTGCTCGTGTGCCTTCTCATTAACATAAAAAAAAAACCATCTGACTAACTGACTCATCAGCGCACAGCCCAAACCTCTGGGTCTAGAGATTCCAAATTTGGCACGTATATTCCTTATGAGGTCTATGGGTTCACGAAGAAAGGATTTCTGGAAATTCATCTCCTAAGGGAAATAGGGGCGATAGCGAGAAACTAAATCTCCTCGTACGAAGTCGTGAGCGTCCTCTAGTGACGAAATAAAGTTCACATCAATGTATACTAACGATATTTGCTAATCTGCCTCCGAATCGATCCATCCACTTTAGATGGTATAGACAGACAAAGGTACGCAGAAACACAAAATGGGAGTACGCATGGGGGTTTCAAAGAGACAAGGCCAAGGCTAACATTGGTAGAAAGTTAATTAAGTCGATCGACGATTGGATTATCGGTCATGGAAAATCTAAATAAACAAGAATACGCAGTCAGTTGGTAAATTACTAGTAAGAACATGTTTTTCGGTAATCTAGAGGAGGAATCTTAAGAGGCATAAGAAGCTAAAAATTTCCATACAAAATGCGGTAACCTTTCTGTCCTTCAACGTTGACCAATTTTAATGATTTTTGACTATAGGTATTGTGAAAAAAATAAGTTAGAAATTTAAAAAACCCGGGACTAAATACATACATACATAACATCACGCCTTAATTCCCAGGGTGGGTTAGGCAGAGCTACAGAAATACCAACAAATCTAAAAAGACTTGTTGATAATTCTGTAACCACATTTTGCAGAAGTAGGCTAAGATGTTTACCAGTGTATTAGTGACAGGTTGCAAGCCCATCGCCTAACAGCACTACAAGCCCTTATTCCCTTAGTCGCTTCTTACGACATCCACGGGAAGACATGGAGTGGCACTATTCTAAACCGGCAACCACACGGGCAAATAAGTAAGTAAATAACCTAAATAGTCTGTAAGAAAACCTCTAAAAAGTAAAAAAAAAAATAAGTAGTGGCCCTAAGGGCTGATTGTTTAATAAGTAGATAAGTAGTTAACTGGACACTGACACTAACTAAACTGACACGTCGGGGACCGCTAAGTAGCTGGGGTATTTTATGTTATTTCATTTACTTAGCGGTCGCCGCCGCGTCAGTTTAGTTAGTGTCAGTGTTCAGTTAACTATCTACTTATCAAACAATCAGCCTTTAGGGCCACTACTTATTATTTTTTAGTTTTTAGAGGTTTTCTTACAGACTATTTAGTCGGGGTTTTTTTTAACTTTTTTTTTGTTTCACGCTTTTAAACTTCTCCATCTGTGTTTGTGGCATCGTAGCTCCCAAACGGATGAACGAATTTGAAAGCAATTTTTTTTTGAATAAAGCTACATTAATCAGGATGGTTCTTAGCAAGATTTTATGAAAATCGGTTTGGCCGTTAAGGAGATATCAGCTCCGCAAGTAGGTGTCGCCGTTGTTTTTGGGGCTTTTAACCTCGTAAAAGCTCAATATTTCAAAAACGGCTGAACCGATTTTTATAAAACATGTCTAAGAATCACAACTAGAAAACCTGCTTTCATTTAAAAAAGAACGCATTCAAATCGGTTCATCCATTTAACACACACACTTACACGTCAAACTTATAACACCCCTCTTTTTGCTTCGGGGGTTAAAAATTGGTCTGTACGTATAACTTTTAATATTTCCGCAATGGTTCCCCAAAATGTAAAATATGATAAAAACATACACATTGTTTTTCAGACCTATCTAATGATACATAAGTCGATGAAATAATCTAAAATATTCTATGTATTACCTACTTGTATGACAGTTACCTGAAAAACATTTTTGATCAGGTTTTTATTTTACAACCTTGTCGACCAATTTACAGCTTTGTAGTACAGTCGACGACACTGTTAACTGTACATTTACAAACGGACATAAACCTTATTGCAACGTATTAAAGTCTACGGGTGGTCAGTTAACAGTGTCTTCGTGTGTCTCTGAGTTAAACCACGGACAGATGGACAGAAGGACAGACCGATGGTGAAACTATAGAGGTCCCTTGTTGACTACGGAACCCTAAAACCAAACAAAACTATTAATACTTGTTTTCGCTTGCTTATCACACAAATATATTTGCGTTCCCAGAAATCAAACCTGGGACAACGTATATGAAGCTAGCGAGCTTCGGTTTCGTAGGCAGGGTCATTAACGATCTCCCTGTACGTCGAAGAATATTATCATAATTTGCAAAACATGATATTCGCAAATCATGATATTCTCAAAACACGATATTCGCAAATTGTAGGTAGGTTTAGGTTATGTTAGTTTTACAGCAGGCCTGGAGGGCCAAACCACCCAGAAATGGGAGCTCTAGATAATTGATGTCTTGGTAATAATGATGTTTTGCGAATATCATGTTTTGCGAATATCATGTTTTGCGAATATCATGTTTCAATATCATGTTTTGCGAATACCATGTTTTGCGAATATCATGTCTTGCGAATACCATGTTTTGCGAATAATATGTTTTGCGAATACTATGTTTTGCGAATACCATGTTTTGCCAATACGATATCAACATACCTAATGCCTGGACTTTTGTTCAATACATAATGCGGCAGAATTTACGCAACCGAAAATAAGCGATTCACAACTCAAAATATTACGCTCATTTGGTTTCATCCTAAAAGCGAAACATATTTCGTTTGGTTCGGTTCGGTGCGACTTTGCTAGCTGTGAAGACCCTAAAAGGCCCTATTTTATTGTTTTATTTTTAGTTCCTTATGTCCATCATCAAATAGCCAGCCTAAGAAACTAGTAGTACGACGGTGGTTTCTCCGCTTCGGAGTAAAATGCACGAAACGGAAAATTTACACTACACACAAATGTAGCCAATAGCAAAATTTACAATATGCACAATGTACCCAACGCATATTATGAAACACGCGGAACGTACACAAAGCAAAATGTACATTCGAACAACGTACAAATCTGAAAAGGGTGCATTTTCAGCAAAAGCATTCTCGCAAAATGTACAAAAAGCGAGGAGTGCGTGAAATATTTTCCATAAGTTAAGTCTGAATTTGTTTTTTCATATAATTTCAAGCTATTTGAACTTCCCACACATAAAACGACAAATCCTAAGTAGTTTCAATAGATCATAGCTCAACTAATTGCACAGAACTGTTTTTAGCTTTTTGTACCTTATGCGTGTAGGACTATTTGCACATTGAACTTGTTGCATTATGTACATTTTGCGAGTAGTGTGAATTTTCCGATTTGTACATTTTGCGAATGTATTTTGGCTTTTTTAAGTTCCACGTGTTTCGCAATATGCGTTGTGTAGAATATGCGTATCTACATTTTGCCATTGGTAACGTTTTGTGTTTTTTGCTCCGAAGCGGGTTTTTCAGCGGTGAAAGTACGGTGTTAAACTCTATTTTTCACGCTTTCATTTTGCACCAGAACGTAGGGCAGGGAAAATCCTACCATGTTGGTGGTTGTTTTCCCTTGTCCACTGCTCAACTTCGTAAAGTTTTTCTAGTGGGAAATCACAGTAGCATCGGTGACCTAGTCTCAGAGTGTTGCACCGTGATAATAAGTTACCACGTTCGAACTCCAGTCGTAGTGATGCACCAATGGGTTATTCTAACTTACGTACATCAGCCCATTTTGCCCGTGTGGTTTCCGGGTTAGAATAGTGCCACTCCATTTCTTCCCGTGGATGTCGTAAGAGGAGTCTAAGGGAATAAAGGCTTGTAGTATTATTAGGCGATGGGCTTGCAACCTGTCACTAATACACTAGTAAACATCTCAGCCTACTTATGCAAAATGATGTCACAGAATTATTAACATGTCTTTAGAGTTGTTGGTATTTTTGGAGCTCCGCCTACCCCACTCTGGGAATGAAGGCGTGATGTTATGTATGTATGTAAGTACATCAGCCGACACCCTTACGGTAAACGAAACCTTTGTAAAAACCTGCACATTCAAACATGAGTGTGTCAGAAGGGTAATTGCACCAAAAATCCTGGAAGATCGAAGATCGAAGAGTATCTGAAAGGGTCGGGTGTGGGGTCCGGTCTAAACAGACGTTTGCAAGGACTTGTTCAGTTAATTATTCTAGTTGTGGCTTTTGATGTAGAGACCTGTCGTGAATGTTCTCGTATAGTCATTATTTTTATTGTTATGTTATTGACCTTACATTTGTAATTATTTTATTTGTGATAGTTTTAATAATTATTATTTATTTAACTTTACAGTATTATTTTGTTTTATTATTGAAAAAACGACTTTCTGCTGGAGTTCCTTGCGGCCTTTCTTCTCCGTATTGATGGTTTTGTCCTAACCATTTTTTTAGGTTGACTCTATATTACCGACCTGTGAAAGAGCCCTCAGTTTACTGAATAAACAATTTCAATTCTGTTTTTTTCACTTCTGCCCATCTGTAAAAAATAAAGTATCTAAGAGGAAAACCACCTCTAATTTGGTGAAATAATTAGGTTTTGGTGAAAGAACTGTGGAGACTTACCAGTGTTGCCATGTTGAACACTCATATGTAGCTACCTATATATTATTCAGGCTAAAATCAAATACATTTTGTTTTCTATAGAGCTCTCCATTTCTAGAACATTTACTACCAATCGCCTTAATTCTCGTATAAAATAGACTCCATATTGTTTTTGACACTGGGAGCGTCAACCCTAATTAGCAAGTGTGTGCGCATGACCAATGGCCTGAAATTGGACTCCTAACTAGGGTTGCCACCTTGCTTATCAACATATAATTATAGTCTATGGGCGTTCTAATTATAAAGTGTACCCTAGTTAAGGAAAGTTAAAAAACGTTCACGTTTGTCAGTTTTGTGACGAAATTAGCCATATATATATATATATATGGATGGAAAGTACCTTGAATATTGTAGATGGAACATTTTACTTAAAGAAGACATTATTTTATTTTAAAATACAATTTAAACTGCATTCATAGATTTTTGAATAATTACATGGCTGAACCGGGAATCGAACCCGATGCACGTCTTCTTTCAGTAAAATGTTCCATCTATAATATTCAAGGTATTTTTCCTCCATATGGCATAGCCGTGGGACGCCCTGTATAGTACAATACTATATGTACAATACTAGGTGGCAACCCTACTCCTGACCGAATGTGCGCAGGCGGTGCGTTGATCTCGAACACTCGTTAAGATCTAGATCACGTCTTTTTTGGGTTCCGTAACAAATACTGAAAAATAGAACCGTTATAACATGATTTTTTTGTGCGTCTATCCGGGTGGCCGTTTAGTTTGCATAAAAGCATTTAGCATTATTTCGTTACCTCGTAAGGCCTACCATACCACAAACCGGAAGATTTTTGTGGATGGGAATTTGTATCTAACAAAAGGAAATAAAGTTCAAATACGTTTGCTCTTTAACGCCATTTTAAAAAAAATAACATACGAAATTGGACTTTATTCTCGTTGCAATGTAGTTTAAATTAAATTACCTTGATGATGTACATCCTAACGAGGTCCATCCTTATTAGGTTAACTACGTTCAAAAAGCATAACGTTTAGCATAAAAACAAGGTGTATAATTTTATCTGGCATACGGTCATTAATCATGACAATCATTTTCTTATTGTTTATGCGTTTTAAATGACTTTCAATTTACTAGGTTAGGTTAGATCTGTGACCAGATTAGTAGAAATCAAAGACTAGAATAGGGAATCTGCATTAATTTCCTTACGCTCTCTGGAAAGTGCTATGAAAGAGAAGAATATCTGTATACGCGAAATAATTGTCAAGTAATTTTTTCATAAGATATGAAGCTTTAAAAAGTCATAGTTCAGAACCCCTGCAAAAACGCTCTATACAAAATCAATAACAGGAATGACATCACAACTGTTGATCCATTTTTAGGGTTCCGTGGTCAGTTCCGTTTCGCCATGTCCGTCCGTCCGCATCCTAGCGCAGAGACTCTTAGTACTTACTAGAAAGCTGTAATTTGGCATGAATATATATATTAGTAACACCAACAAAGTGGTACAATAAAATGTAAAAAAAATATTTTTTTAGGGTATCCCCTACACGTAACGTGTAGATGTTTTTTTTTTTTCTCGTCTACCCCATAGTATGGGGTGTCGTTGGATAGGTCTTTCAAAAATATTGTGGGTTTGTAAAAACTAGTTTTTGATTAAAGGATCCTTTTAGGAAATATTAACCTTTAAAGCGCTAATTTTTGTTAGAGTCAAGTGTCCCCCTCTTACAGCCAAAACTACAAATATTAAAAATCTTAAACGTAAGCGCATATAACGACTTTAAAAGGAAAACTATCACGACTAAGTAGACATCATTGGTTCTTGAGATACAGGCGATTAAAGTGTTTACGAGTATACCTACTAAAATAATCCAAGACGGCACCAAATTACCTTGAATAGAATATTAGTTTTTACTTGTTGATTTTATACTTAACGGCTTCGGAACCCTACACTGAGCATGGTTCTACATGCTCTTCCCGGTTTTAAAATATGTGGACCTTATAAAGAAATTTGCATTTATTTCGTAAATTACTATGTTTAAGCCTATCGTTGAATGAGGATGCTGAAAAAAACAATCTATACATAAAAAGGAGTTTTAAAATTTCATCAAGTTTTGATTCTATACTCGTATAAAATCTTAATAAACGGGTCAAAAGTTATTCATTGCGTTTTATATACTTTTATTTAACATTATCTCCTAAATCGTATCAATGTAACTCAATTCTGATTTTCATGCATGTTCTCTATTGTTTTCTTTTTAAACACAGCACATTGTGTTTTTAGAAATTTTGCATTTCGTTGTTATAGATTGTAATTGTTATAGGTACAAGGTCTGTTTGACCATGGGGCTTTAAATGTAGGGATCGATTCTACTCCTCAAAAAGAATTCCTTTTGTTCTACGACTTTAAAAAAAGAAGGTTTTTTTTTTTCATTAAAAATAAAATAATTCACTGATTTTACTAGTAAAGTTTGAAAGTTTGATCACCTATAACTTACTGTAAATTAAGTTATTTTCTAATTCGTAGAACAAAAGATGTAGCATTTGAGGAGTAGAATCGATACCTACATTTAAAGCCCCATGGTCAGACACACCTAAGTTAATCACACAAATCGAATTTATGTAATTCGTTTTATGCGAAATGAAAATGAGTACGTTCGTTTTTATGCAAATCATTACACACCTCGTCTATCCGTCTAGTCTGTCCGTCTGTCCGTTTGTCAAGACTCTTTTTCTCTGAAATAGCTGAAGCTATGATTAATTGTTAAACCTTTGTCAAATTAACAAATAAATGTATCTTTATCCTTATCCATCGGACTCTTTGGAATAGTTAGTGTTAATGAGGTAGCACAACAGCACGGTAATTTTCTCGAACACGGATATTTCCAAGACCACCAACCAAATCTAAAAATTAATAGTATCTAACATGTACATAATGTTTTTTTAAGAGCTATACTAATTATGAGGTATTATGTCTCAATAAAATAAGTTAAAAAAATCTTTGCTTTAATTGTATGGGAAATACCGGTTTTTTTGTAGATTTTATATTACAACTATGTTGGTCTAACTTCAATGAATAGCTATGCCATATTATTTGAAGTACCAAGGGTCTGTAATTAAAACTGCCGACGGACGTATATGGGTAAGGGCCAAAAAGTTGGCCACGCTAACTCACTCAATTTTATTTTCTACTAGCGACCCGCCCTCGCTTCGCTCCGGATTAAAGTAATATACATATAAACCTTCCTCTTCAATCACTCTATCTATTAAAAAAAACCGCATCAAAATCCGTTGCGTAGTTTTAAAGATTTAAGCATACATAGGGATATAGGGACAGAAAAAACGACATTGTTTTTAACCCCCGACGCAAAAAAACGAGGGGTGTTATAAGTTTGACGTGTATGTGTGTGTGTGTGTGTAAATGTGTATGTGTCTGTCTGTGGCATCGTAGCTCCCAAACGGATGATCCGATTTTAATGCGGTTTTTTTGTTTGAAAGGTATATCAGTCGAGAGTGTTCTTAGCTATGTTTGGTGGAAACCGGTTCAGGTCTTCAAGGTCATCAGGTCGTTTGTTAGGTGTGATAGGAATGATACACGCTCAATTTGCTTGCAAGCATATGTGGGATCTGACATTTGAAACACTAATGTCTTCTGGAACCACTGAGCTGGTCTGCTGTTAGGGCTCGAAGATAGGAGACGTAACCCTGGACTGCCTCTTAGTAAACCCATCGAGTTTGGGCTCGTTGGATTTGTCTTAACTAGTTCTCTTTATGATAGATTTGTTTATTTTCAAATTCATTTGTTATTTTTAACCCCCGACGCAAAAAGAGGGGTATTATAAGTTCGACGTGTAAGTGTGTGTGTGTGTGTCTGTCTGTGGCACTGTAGCGCTTAAATGGGAGTAACCGATTTGAATGCAGTTTTTTTTTAAATGAAGGTAGGTTTTTTAGCGGTGGTTCTTAGATATGTTTCATCAAAATCACTTCAGCCGTTTTTGAGATATTGAGCTTTTAGAGGGTAAAACGCCCCCAAAGTAACGTCGACACCTACTTTCAGAGCTGATATCTCATAAAATGCCTCAACAATTTTCATGAAATCTTGCTAAGAACCATCCTGAATAATAAAGCTTTATTTAAAAAAAAATGTGTCCAAATCCGTTCATCCGTTTGGGAGCTACGATGCCACAAAAAGACACTCATATGGAGAAGTTTAAAAAGCATGAAATAAAAAATTAAATTAGAAAGGGTGATAGGCAATTTTGTATGGACACCGTCCCCCCCTCCAACAGTAACGGGCTGCAGGTCTATATGTTCATTAGGACCCAATAAAAGACAAAATACTTATCTTCGTAGCAAAATCAATGGGAATTTTTTAATGAAAACAAAGGGCCAGGCAAGGCAAATCATCTACATACGTGTTCATTTTCAAACAAATTCCATAGTTCCATACGATAAGATTATGATTTTTCAAGAAAACCCCATACATATGGTGATCGTCGCCATAGAAAAAATACATCATATTGCCAAGATCTATAAACTGGCACATGTTTCATCACTGTTGGTGGGTGGGGACATTTTTACCCATCGTCCTTTAAAAAACCCCCGACTAAATAAATAGTCTGTAAAAAAAACCTCAGTGTTCAGTTAACTATCTACTTATTAAACTACTACTTATTATTTTTAACTTTAAAGCGGTTTTTTTACAGACTATTTATTTAGTCGGGGGTTTTTTAAATTTCTAATATACTATGTAGTGATGGAACTTTTCCGTTGTGACACGAAAATTAGCCATACCGCCGCCAGCCGCCAGCCGTAGGGGTAATTTTCGTGTCACAGTGGAACTTTTTTCACGTTTGTTGTTTGTATGGTTAACTACGCTGTACTATTGTTCAACTATTCGGTCCTTACCCATATAAAGAAATTACAAGGGTTCCTTGTTGAGTACGGAACCTTGAAAATGTTGGCTTTGGGTTTTCTATATTGTGGGTCGCCGACTTCAGTTTGACGGATCCATTATCATTGGATAAGAAGTTATTTTTGGCTTTTTGGAGTTGGTTTATTTTTTCTTTATATAAATTATTATTATTATATTATTATTATTATAAATGAGACGTGCGTGCGACCCTTGTTGCTCTTTATCAGTCTTGTCTTAAACTAAACTAATTTAAATGCATGAAGCTTTTGCTGTACGCCTGTCCGCTGTCGGTTTGGTTACAATCACAGCTCGTTAGAGAGAACCCGGCTTCGCAGGAAAAGTTTCTTAGAAAAAGTCGCTAACCTATGTATATGCGGTAAATGACGTCAATCTATAGAACTATGCCCTTTTTTATCCTTTATGTCAGTTCCGTAGTGATTTCGCCTATGTCAAGTAAGTGAGATTCTAAAAAATAACAATAAAAAAAAGGTTGCGTGCGACATAGTTTTAGTATTTTTTCTTAGCTTAGTTAACCTTCCGTGGTTTCACCTGATGGTTACATGCGTTAACTTAAAGCTAGAATTACGCAGTTTTTCACGAATAAAGTATTCTTCTTTCTTTCAAAAGTGAACGCCGGAAATTTATCAATCGGCCTTTATTCACATTTATAGTATACGAAAAAATTAAGACGCGTGTTAGTTTGATAGAATGGACTTAAACTTCGCGAACCGCTAGTGTCTCAGAACCCTTTACCAATGGCCTTTGATGGGTTCGAACCCGCACCGCCAGCTGCCCGTGCACCGCGCCAATTGGGTCATCGACTCCCTGACGTGTGCTATTTCTGTGAGAATAGACGTAAAATTAGCCGCAGTAATAATAGCTTTGGATGTGCCACACGGGGCTGAAGTAAGTAGGCACATCGCAGGGCCTGTCTTACATTAGACTATTTATTAATTACTGGGTGAGGTCTGTGATTGACGACACGTTGGCCTAGTTGGGAGTGACCCCGCCCCGGAAGCCAGCGGTCCTGGGTTCAAAGCCCGGTAAGACCAGGGGGGTGTTTCTCGCAACACAGCGCTGCGTCGATCTCAAAGGTGAAGTTTTATCCGGCAAGTTTAAGAAGTCCCGTCGGAGCGTACATAACAAATTTTAGCGCGTGCCTTCTTAATTAGGCAGCTTTATACGATACTGAACTCGACTCACCTGCCTGCTGCCTGCTGCATGATAATGATAAAAATGATAATAATATTTATTTCACTGTTTTGTATGACTCTGCACAAGGTAGACGCCTCCTAGTAAGTATAACAATACCTGTGTCAGAAGACCTCGGTCTTTCTTAGATTATACTTAGCTAGTTACGTTGCGAACAATATTTCTAATCTACTTAGGTATATGTGATGAACGCGAATATTTGTTTCTGAGTCTTGGACGTTTTCTATGTATTTAAGTATGATAATCGTTGTCTAGAACCTAGACAACGATTACAAGAAAGAAAGAAAGGAAGAAACATATTTATTCAGCACACACATAGCAAAAAATAAACATCAAAAAAAAAACTAGTACTAAAATAGTTATTTCACCAATTTATAGTGGATTTGTAGGTAAAAGGAGCCAGCAATGTGTGGATGAAAAGGGTCTGACTCAGCTTGTGCTGCGACTGCGGAGCAATCACAACGCTGGTATTCTGTCAGAACCTAGGAATCTGCGAGTGCGTTAGAACATTCGAGTTTTGGTTAATAATTGTCATAACGGTTAATAATGAAATTAATAAATATTGTATAAACGAATATCGGAGGAAAATATTCAATTAAAAATACATACAAGTTAGAAAGGCCTTCAGCAAGAAAATAATACTGTATAATGTTTAAACACAAATCACAATACCGCAATAAAAATATGTGTTATAGAAAAATATTTAAATAAATAAATTAGTTGGACAAAGCAGGGCAATCCTCAGGTTCCAGTTTGGATTTGGACAAGCCTACAAGCCTAGAGCTTAGTTTGGGACTAGGTCAATTTGTGTGACATTGTCAAGTCATATTTATTTATTTTTGTCCAGAGGGGTGAGCTGTTTTCAATTTTCATAGCATGGACATACCTTGTCATTCAATGGTAGATGTGGTGTAATTTAATAACTAATGAAATTATATTTTTTTTTTGGGCTGCTTACGACTTGGACGCGTTTCAAAGCGAATGGCGGGAGCATGCACTCAACCGGGACGAATGGCGAAAAAGAGGGGAGGCCTTTGCCCAGCAGTGGGACACCAAAGTAGGCTAATAAAAAAAAAATGGGGTGCCTTTCTGCTACGATCTTTACGTCGCATTGCCATCAAAAATGAATTTTATAGCAAGCTATGCTACTAAGTAAATAAAGTGATATGATAACATAATAACGCTGCTTAAGTCGCTTCTGTCATCGGCGCCTGAATGCGATTTGTTTGCGAGCCGATGGCGAAGTGTATGTCGTGAGTGCCTGAGGTATTGTGAGGCGATTTTTTCATTTTAGATAATATATTAAGCATTTTTCATTTTTTACTGTATTGTACAGGGTAGTGGTGTAAACTGTAAGGCTGTAAACAAAAAAAGTTTGAATAAATAAATAAATACATAAATAATTATATATAAATATTCATATTTTTTTAAAAACCAACTCTCTAAAGAAGAAAACAATTCGCATTCGAAGGATCAAACCCCAAACTTTAAAATATTCGATTTTACAGTGTCGCGTTTATTTTTACTGAACATAAGAGATAAGTTGTTTCAATTATATCTTCGTTAGCACTCCATTGGTCAAAGCGGTAAAATGAACAAATTGGGCAGTTAAAAAATTGGTCTCGTCGGTCTGGTAAGAAATCTCACTTCATTTCGGTTATTATTAAAAAAGGAAAATTAATTAAGTACCGTTGTATAATTTATGATTTGGGACTGGACTCTGTTGTCAAATCAAAATTTACCAAAACCAAGTTATGAAGGCCAGCTCTGTTGACCTAACTTATGACTTCCCATTAACTCAATGGGGATCCCATTCCTGGGCGGTGTTTTCTTCAGGCTAAACATAAAAATTAACGACTGACTAACCCTTTTTAGTATTTTTTACCTAACCGTTAACTCCCTTTCGGAAGTTTGCCGCACTTTTCATTCAAAGTGACTTGAATTTAAGAGCACGCACTGAACTGCCGAACTGATTTTCTAATCGCTCATATCCTATTTTTTACTGCTCATTTATTTATTGAACTAATTCATTATTTTTGGACATGACACCTTAGAATTAAATAGCCGACAAATTTCAGTCTTATTAATTACCGTTCACGCTTTACTGCCGCACCCACTAACTAATTAATCAACCGCCTGTTGAATTTTTCCAGTTATCACAATTATTATATTACTTATTCAAATAACTGTTTTAAAAATATCACATCCTCATCCACACTCATACATTGGCGTGTCGAGAATGACAAATTAAAATAAAAACCTAATTTCTAAAAAAACCCATGCAAAGACGTCGAGAAAATTTTTAAAGTGTAAATAATGGGTGTCTATAATTCAACGAAACACCTTTCATCGAATTTAATTTAACCTACATAATTTATGTTTAAGATAACGCTATTTTCTGCTGAAACCATAATGTTTTCAGGGGAAAACATTATGGTTTCAGCAGAAAATAGCGTTCGATGAAGTGAAAATCGATGAAGGGATGAGTTACCGTAAATAATAAAAGTTAAAAATCCTAATATTTTTTCCCCTAATTGTAAAGATAATTGTTTAGAAATTAAATGTCACTTCATTGTTGAAATTCTCAGTGGGGTTCGACAAGTTGCATTCGACAATCGTTAGCGATTATGTTTCGATTGAAAAATCTATGGAATTGACGTTATTACCACGTGACTCTCTCGGTGGCTTGCGTCAATTCCATACATTTTTCTATCGAAACATAAGCGCTAACGATTGTCGAATGCAACTGACTAGTCCCACTGGGTACTTCAACTCTTTTTAGTTGTTAACACAAAAAACGGCCTTCGATTACACCAATGAATGTTTTAATTATTTTGTTCATTCGATAAGCGTATTTAAATGGACGAGGAAGCCGGCTAATAAGACGCAAACATCCTGTCTCTATCTGTTGCGGTTAGGGCCCAGCAAAACAAACAACACCCACGTTTTATTAATGTTATGTAAACATATCGAAAACGCTAACTTCACCTACCCAACTGAGATCCTTTGTTTCTCCTGTTACACAAACAAAATCCTCTTGTAGTAATCCGATGATTTTAGAGGTCGAAACGTCGCCTTGATTCCCAGAGCGGGGTAGGCCAACAACCTTAAACTTAATGATAATCCTGTAACAACAGTTTGCACAATCAGGCTAAAATATTTACCAGCGTATTAGTGACCGGCTGCAAGCCTAACAGTTACTACAGGCACATATTTTTTTTTTTTTTTTTTTTTTTTTTAATATTGTATCAACTGTCCTTTACATAAATGTAGTTTATGTAAGTTTAAGTATGTATATTGATCTATAAATATATATTTCTGTGTCTAGCATATTTATGTAAGTATTTGAATGTAGTTAATTTTATGTTTTTAGTTAGGACTTATTTGTATGAACTGATCCTAAAGAAATTTGTAAACTTGCCTACCCGATGCACAACCTTTCACTTTTCTCAATCCCTCAAGGGTTAGCTGGAAGAGATCCCTTAAAGGGATAAGTTCGCCTTTGTACATTATTTTCTGGTATCTTCATTGTATTATTATTATTATTTTTTCTGTTTTATTTTGTACAATAAAGTGTTTACATACATACATACATATTCTCTTAGTCGCCTCTTGCAACATCCACGGAAAAACATGAAATGGCACTATTCTAACCGGGCAACAGCACGGGTCAAATAAAATAAAAAGAGAAAATTATCGACTTGTTTGAACTTCTTATGTAAGAGGAAGAGGGAGACCATGCTTACTTAATCTGGCATCACAAGTCACAACGTCAGATGGCTAATATCGTGTAAAAGTTGTTAGAGAATGGAGAAAACTTTAGCTCTTAAGATACCTAATGATGATGTATTCCATGTTCATTTTATCAAGCCTGATGATATACGCAATAATATTATTTGATTTGAATTAATATTGGTTTTCTTTAGTACCTATATTTAACTAAATTATTCAGAATAGTTTTATTACCGTTTATACTGGGTGATTTTGGAGCCATGATCAGGAATGGCCAGAAGTGAATAAGATGGTCATACCGAACAACTTTTCCGATGGGACCAACCACGAAATCGCTAAAAAAAAACAGCTGTTCTATACATTAACTCTCAATTAATTCACCGTTAATCACCCAGTATTAAAAGTGTTACTTGATGCCTGCTCCTCAGCACTCGGCTGAAGCCTTATGCAAAAATAAGTTAACCCCAATACTGCGAGGTGCGTCACCCTGTTATAATTAAACCTGATTATCTATGCTAACCGCCCATGACACACAATACAGGAAAACAAATCTAAAACCAAGCTAAATACTAATAAAATAGAGAACATAATCTAACAACACTAAAGGTATTGGTCTGAATATTCATGAGCAAGATCATTCTCTGGCGCCACCGCCATGTTAGCTTATGTAACCAAAGTTATATGGTAATTGCTAGGTTAGACTAAACCTTAGGTTATTGACTCCAGTTAATGTCACGTGGGGCTTAGTGATCTAATGCTCGTGTTAATAATCAGACACACTTAGCGATCCGTCTGACCTAAGGTCTAAGGCTATCTAGTAATCTGTTTTATGTAAAACCGTGTTCGAACATTGTAGTATTCCTCATGAAGTTGCTATGATAACAAGTAACAACTATGATTTAGTGGTATCCTATCGCAAGTCTGGGCCTCTATTCAGGTGCGTTAAAAAGATATCGTGTTTGACGCGTTTAAGAATAGTTTATGTCACAGTCGCCATTATTGTAAACTACATAAGAGTTATCAAAACGTTGACAATACGTACCTTGTAGAATTCCAGCCCTGAAGTTTTGTATCCCAACTGTTCCATTTGTCCGAAAATTTAATCGTTGATTTTATTTTCTAAACGCATTAACTTTTCATGTTCAAAGAGATATGACTATGTACAGAAAGTAGGTTGTAGGTTAAGTTTATTTTACGACAGTCCAGGAAATTAAACGGTTACAAAAATATAAATAGTTTTTTAAAAATTTCTAACTTATGAATTTTGGACAAAGGAATTTGGTAACTGAAATAACCAATAGCGCTTCCCAAAAGAAGACCACTGCTGAGAAGAAACACTGCAAGAAACTCAAGATGCGTCAGACAGGCATCTCAACCAAGATCAGTTTATCAATACGGTATTAAGAAGAATGTGAAGCAAAAAAAAAATCCATACAAAATGCGATAATGTTTTTCTTCTCTTAAACGTTATCCGATTTTTGCGATTTTTGAATACGTTGTACATATTATAAAAAATGTACTCTTTAAGTTTTCCTTTCCAAGAAAGTAATTAACAGAAGAAAAAAAGAAGAAATGTACAGACCTAGTTTTTCATAATATCGTACCTTCGGTAGAACAAGGGCAAAATTGCCCCTTTAGTCACATTGTACATGGTTCCCTTTGTTCTAGTGGACAAGGGCATAATTGCCCCTTTAGTCATATTGTATATTATTATAAGGTGCGATATCTACAACATATTAAAAAATGGTGGAAATCGGTTTAGATTTAGGGGGTGAGAAACGTTATCGCCCGGAGCTAAATTTGTATGGATTATTTTTGTCAGCTACGCGGTTTAAGCATCGCTTCACAATCCTCGTAAGTCTCTTTTGACTAAGGCTTAAATATCAGTAAGCGGCTTTCAACTCGGTAGACCGCTGAGCTAGTGAGTTTGGCCAACTGCTAAAGAGTGGAACTCACTTCTATTATCTGTATTTCGTGAATGATATGAATGAAAGAGGACTCCACTCTCGACTACGTCGTCAGTTATCATCAGGCGAGATAGTGGTCAGTCGCTGTCCCAGCTGTATTTAATTTTTGTATCTTACTAAAATCATGTTCTTTTTGCCATACTGTAGGTATGCTACTGCTTGCAATAAATTCTAATTTGGTTTAAATAATAATGTAACTTTTGTATGAATATGTATATTTTAAATAGTACTGAAGCATTGACTGTTGAGAAGGGAGTTCAAAACTTAAGGAAATCCTTTCACTTTTAATTTCACGAAGGAAGAAAAGAAACGTGGCTACACATGTTGTATCTGAGACCCAATTCTAGTGACTTCGTGATGGTTTTTCATGCGAGATATGACGAAAAAAATTATGCAGTTGACAGTTGCGAAATATCGCATGAAAACTCATCTCGATATCACGTGAATTGGGTCCCTGGAAAAATTTAAGTACTTCAATGTGTGCAAAAAAGAGTTTGGAAAAAAGTTCAGAACGGCATTGGCAACATGATCCAACTTTTAGCCAACAACTGAATGTGTTGGTTGCCAATTGAGAATATGGTAACTCTTGGAGAACTCTTTTTTACCAAGCTATGCGGTTGTGTCGGTGTCCTAAGTAAATTCCATACATTTTGTCAGCTTTCTACAGTTTGCAGACGTTGTAGGCCAATTATATTTTATATAATGTGTTTTTTTTTCTCTGAAGTTCTGTTCGACTGCTCGGGAGGAGTGCTACGTCGAAGGCTCAAATCCTATAGCGTTTTTACAGAAAATGGTTTTGAAGGTATATGCAAATTCAGACTACCAGCGCCTAGTGTGGTGCGGGCCTCACGTGACCGCTCTCACCCGGCGGGGGGCGAGCGGGGGCGGGCGGGGGCGGGCGGCTCGGGGTGCGCTGGCGCCGGCTGGAGACCGCGCGGCGCGCACTCCCGCGCACGGCTTCCAACCGGCGGGACGCGAGCACACCGGGCCCTTATTTACAACTTAAGGGACAAAAAACAAAATTTGACTGTAAAAATATTAATGTAAATTAGTTTGTGTGCGACAATTTTGATTCGGAATACTTTCGCATTTTAAATTACGTCAACTATACCAACGTTTATTTACGTTTGCATGCGTGCGTAACGTCAACAAATATTTAATTCGTAGTGTAAAAGCTAGGGTTGCCAATTTTGGTAGCTTAGGGTTGTGTCTAGTTTTTGATATAGTTTTGTTGATTGTGTTGTGTGATGGCGGGTACGGGCGATGCTGAACGTGTGTGTGGGTGGGGCCGCTGGCAGGCTCGGCTGGCGCTGCTTCTGGCGCTACCAGTGCTGCTCACCGGCATGTATGGCACCAACTACGTCTTCCTTGCCGCTGACACCAAATATAGGTAAGTTTTTGCTAACCTAGCACACTAAAATCGGGTATAGCTTTGCGCTTGAACTTAATCAGTTATGTTAAAAACGATGTAGATGTTAAAAACCAGCTAATAGTGCGTTAAACAATATTTGGCTTACCTAGGTATATAAATGATTTCGACACTCTCTGATATATATTTTTGATTTCGATTATAATTATCGTAAGGTAGGAGCTTTTATGTATGCGATAATAACTAGTTTACCAAGAAAATGGCCAAGTGCTATTAGATGGTGATTAAATGATAATATTTCACTACAAATATCATTGATCATCACAAAGTCTTAAAAAAAAACAAAAAACACGAAATGCTACATTTTAAATATAGTTATACATACAGGCGGTCTTACCGCTAAACAGCGATCACTTCCAGACAACCTTGGACAGAGAAATAGCTAACGACAGAAATACAATATGGCAGGCGGTGTAAACTAGTTGCTTTAGAACTCAAAATATACAAAGTAAACTGTAAGAAACAGTTGATATATATTACTATTTTCTTACTTGGTTTTAGCGCGGGCTTGTCTTACGGATTCCGATTCAACTTAAACAGTCATTTTACTTCTTGAAATTTAACTGAATTTGACCCTCTTCAGAGATTAATTTTGACCCGAACATCCTGCAAAATTGTATTGTACATGAAACAATGAATAAATAAATAAATAAATAAATAATTTTAATTGAAACTACTTGCGCCTTTGCAGTCTCGATTGCAAATAAAGATACTGTTGCATTTTAAATGGCTTTCATGTTTCTTCCGTGATCGTTATCTTAAGTAATATGATTTATACGGTATATGTATTGTGTTTTTTGTCATTAATTCATGTCATGACTAAGCAAAAAACCGCCGTGAATTTTGACGTCTATCGTAAAAAAAATATGTGAGAAACAGATAAACTAAAAGAAAGGATAAACAAAAGGCGTGTTGAAATATGGTTTTAGTTTCCAATATCGGTAATTTTCCATAAGATTTTTAAGACACACACATTTAGATATTCGTTTAGAACGGAAAATTAATTTAAAATACATCATCGTTAAATTAATATTAAATTGACATTCACAGTGTATAAATAAATTTTTGACACTTAGGTGTATGTCAATGTAACAAAATGTTAACCTATTAGGTACTTATGCAATTCCGATTGATGATCCAGGTACGATGATGAAGACGGAAGGTGGCCATAGCATCTCTTCAATGGTTCTTAGTAGATCCATTTAGAATCGTTTTACATAAAGTGTGATATTGAAATGAATGCGGTGTGCAGGGTCCGTCCGGATCGCTACCACCATCTTATCCATTAAACACCCGCCAAGCAACAGTGTTCGCATTGTTGTGTTCTGGTGTGGGGATAAGACAACCGGTGAAGTTACTAGCATAGAGGCATTCCATCGTAGTCCTCAGGGTTGGCAACGCATTTGAGGTCTCAGAATTATAGTCTTGTGAATTCAAATGTCTATGGGTCTCAGATTCCACTTACCATCAGGTGGCCTGAGTGCAGTTAACATAAAAAAAAATTATGGGTCAGGACCAAAAAGTTGTCCACGCTCACTCAATTAAATTTTCTATGGAACTTTTCCGTTGTGACACGAAAATTAGCCATACATTTGTAGAGATAATTTTCGTGTCACAACGGAACTTTTTTCACTTTTGTTGTTAACTACGCTTAACTATGGTCAAACTATTTGGTCCTTACCCCGATTCACTATAATTAGGTATCCACATCAGTAATTAACAAAAGTTTCGATATTAAATTAACAGACACTTACAAATAAACTTAAAGGAAACTTAAGTGCCAGAAATAAAAACTTGCTCTTGAACAGGCTCGATATAAACATTAAAACGTACAAAAACACAATACACTCATGCGAATACCCACTATGTAGACGATTCCACTCATGTTTGTTCAACTTACTCCTTATGGCAAACGTCAAGGTTACGAGATGGTATACAGATTGGTTAAAAAAAACACCATAAATGTGACCTAAGTATTTTATTTAGGTATTTAAAAAAAAAATGTTACTTTGTGTACTGCCGTACATTAGAATTTCCGCACAGTGGCTGTGTCGCACAAAGATACTGTCGTAAAATAGTATTCTCGCACAGTGAGATGTCGTATACTGTAACGTCGCACTTAGGTAATGTTATATAATAGTATTGTCGCACACTGTAACGTGGAACAAACGTACTGTCGTACAATTGTATTACAGTTGTCCACTCTCCTCTATCCGCTGTTAACTCTGCACTCACACCTTTCATTATACTGGGCATTGCCTGTAATAGGTAGGAGCAATAAATTGAGGGATCGTTTCTACTGTATAAACATAGCAACATTTGTTCTACAACTTTGTCAAAATATGTAATTTATTACTTGGGATTTTTTCGAACAAACTAAATAGCATTTTCTAGTTGACATCTACTGTAAGCCTAGCAACTTCGTAGTTTCCGCAGTACATTGCTGGCTTGGAAAATCCTAATTCATTAATATCTAGTAAACAACAAGTTATTTTCAAAAGTTGTAGAATAAATGTTGTTACGTTTGTGGTGTGGAAACGATCCCTAAAGTTATTGCTCCTATTACAGGCAACACTCGGTATAATAACATGCTTAACACAATCCATCTAAATTATTTTCTGTGTTCCTCTACCCTTATCCATCAACAATGATACTCATCACGCTAAATAAATAATAAATAAATATCAGGGGACAATCTCACACAAATTAACCTAGTCCCAAACTAAGCTCTAGGCTTGTACTATGCGTACTAGACAACGATAAACGTACTTATATAGAGAAATACATAGAAAACATCCAAGATTCAGGAACAAATCAGTATTCGCGCTCATCACATAAATATCTGCCCTTACTGGGATTTAATCCGGGACCGCTAGCTTCGGAGGCACGGTCACTCCCAACTAGGCTAACGTGTCGTCAAACACTACACGACTCTTTTATTTATGTTTCCTTCATCCCTCCTCATAATTGTTCATACCACGCCAATCTATTACTCCTCAACTTTTCTATTATTGACTATTTCCAAGTAAAGTAAGAAGTATTTATCTTGATATGGCACTCCTACATAAAATTATTAATGGAAAAGTCCAAGAGCCGTCTTTGCTGCGTTGTCTAAATTTTGCAGTCCCCAAATTGAGTTCACGGACCTGTCGTCTCATGTTATTCCGCCTTGATCGTACCAGGACTAAGCTGGGAAAGTCCTTGCCTCTCTATCGTTTGCAGCAGCAATACAATGATCTAGCCAAAGCCCGTTGCATTGACGTTTGCCAGATTTCAATGCCAGTTCTGCGACGTAGACTGCTGAAACCATCGTCACCACACTCCCGAGTTTCACAGGGCACGTAATTTATTTATGTTTATATTTTACTCCTGCTCGTTTTTTTTTTTTTAATTTCATTTTCTGTTTCTTGAAATTGTAGTCTTTTTCAAATGTTTTAATTAGTCTCCATACCAATGCTGTTGCACGCCTATAATTGGTGCATAAACGGGAATTTAACTTTTATATTGTGTTATTGTATAATCTGTTTATGTTACTGTTGGTGTGTCTTTATAAATAAATAAATAAAGTGAACTGCGTGTATAAAAATAAGTAACACATTTTGTTTCTTGTTATTTGACTAGAGGACGCCCGCGACTTCGTAGTCGTATGCGTAGAATTAGCTTTCATGTACTGTCCTTAATTCCCGTTGTTAATATAACGAATTTAAAAGGAAAACTATTACGACTATACATGCGATTAAAGGGTTTATAACTACTAAAATCATCTAAGACGGCACCAAATGACTTTAAATAGAAAATTAGTCATTACCTGTTGATTTTTATGTTTGTAGTACTTGCATAGTCCGACATGCTCTTGCCCGTTTTTTGTTTTTATATCGTGGAAGCCGTAAACTGTTTTAGCGAGCATTATGCGAAATCATACATTCGGCCAATCGTGATTATGTGTAAACAAGGGGAACCGGCAGCCGTTGAAAAGTAGTTTCTATGCGGAAATGTGCTCGTTTTCTGTAACGATTCTACAAGTATCTAAACGTCACAAGGTTGCAAAAAAAGTAGCGCTTATTGTCTCGATACTCATTACGGAAACTAGCTTGTAAGTGGGTATTAACGGTAGCCAAATCTGGCACGACCCAGCCGACTTTCTCTGGGTCACGTGAGCCTTTGGAACTGTCATGGATCATCAGTCTTCAATGGCTTATAAGTGTTCAATAGGTAGTTCAATTAGGTTTTATGAGGCGCTTAGCCTAGTTTCTGCGAAGCGGTCCTGGGTTCGATTTTTGGTAAGGGCAAATATTTGCGTGAGGAGTGAGTCTTGTTTTTTTGTGTGTGTGTATGTTTTCATTTGTCTAAGTATGTTTATTGTTGTCTTGTACCCACAGTACAAACCTAGAGCTTTGTTTGGGACTAGCGGGCCTAGTCATGTTTATTGGGTTGGATCGATGCGGATAAAACACCTGTCACTTTCTGATCAATAAATGAGAGTGACGGA
Organism: Acleris holmiana; assembly: GCA_949316455.1. Classification (NCBI taxonomy): domain Eukaryota; kingdom Metazoa; phylum Arthropoda; class Insecta; order Lepidoptera; family Tortricidae; genus Acleris; species Acleris holmiana. Next base: position 1,316,365 of record OX438774.1, read on the forward strand.
TGCGTTATCCACCTCTAAAAAGGCGACCACAATTCAAACCTAAGTCAAGTTGTTTTTGGTACTCACCATTATATCGAATTATATTTCATCGAACCCTTTTTTGATTTTGCTAATTTCTGCTGAAACCACCATGTTCTAGGATATCTTAAACATTTATTACGTTATTTAGGTGAGGTTAGACTTGTAACTACCAAAACAAATTGACTCATGCGGCGAGAACTGCCTTTCGACGAACTGTATATTCTGCACAATTATACGTTCGTTGAATGGTATTCCGATAAAATAATAGCCCATTGCTTTCTTGATCGATGGCGGCGCTGTCATAATGACAGCGATACCCAACGTGAAACAAGAAGCACCAACATTATTAATTGTCTTTTTGCGACAGGGTTGTATAGTGGCTCAACAACAGCAATTAGCTTGAAAGGGCACTTCTACTTCTACGCTTTTGTACACCAAAGTTTCCCAAGAATAAACGCTAAAGAGAAGCTGGACGGTCTCCAGGTCATCACTTCATGTCTGTACCTCCATCCATCCATCACATCACGCCTTCAATCACAGAATGGGGTACGCAGAGCTATAAAAATACTAACAACTTTAAAAGAGCATTTGTCAAAGAAATGCCACATTATTTGACATCTACAGATTTAAATAAAAAAAAAGGCAGGTAGGTAGAGAACATCAAACTATGCAATAATTGATTAATATTCTAATGTGTCTCAAAATATTAGTATGAAAAGTACCTTTTGCGTTACCAAAAACGTATGAATATCGGTAACACATAAGGAACTTTCCATACAAATATTTGGTGACACATTAGAATTATCTCTCTACCTACCTGCCATTTTTTTTTAATCTGGATATGTCACTCAAAGTGGCAAAAAAATTGAGAACAGCTCAAAAAGACTTATTGGTAATTCTGTAACCACACCTTGCACATTCAGGCTAAGATTGTATTAGTACCAGTGTATTAGTGACAGGATGCAAGCCCATCGTCTAACAGTATTAATGCCTGATTCCTTTAGTCGCCTGTTACGACATCCACGGGAAGATATGAAGTTGCACTATTCAAACCGGGCCTCTACCTTAACGGTGTAAAAGATCGATGAAGAATTAACATCCTGTAAACTTAAGTTGATCGGATGACAACGAAATATAATTAATAAACATTTAGATTAAAACCCCGTTAATTATAATGAACCCCTATTTACAGAGCTCATGATCTCTTGAACAGCCTCATAAATCTGTGACTAAAAAAACAGACAAACAAACAAACAGACCAACAAAGAGATATAAATATAAATATCAAAATATAAATATCACGGGACACTGTCATACAAATTGACCTATTCCCAAACTTAGCTCTAGGCTTGTACTATGGGTACTAGACAACGACAAACATACTTAGATAGAGAAATAAATACTTATATATACAGGAAAACATCCAAGACTCAGATACAAATACTCGTGCTCATCACACAAATATCTGTCCTTACCGGGATTTGAGCCCGGGACCGCTGGCTTCGGAGAGTCACTCAAAACTAGGCCAACGTGTCGTCAATATGAGATATGCAGATACACAGTCATACATACTCACAAGTTAAACTTATCTCTCTTACTCTACTTACCTTCTCTTTTATCTGCTCAAATTAATTTCTTCTTGGTCTTCCTCTGCCTCTCTTTCCCTCTATCTTTCCTTCTGATGTTCTTAAGGAAAAGGTCGTGTCGTAGCAGGTGTCCTATTAATGTTCCTCTTCTATTTTATATTATTAAATTTATCACATCCCTATTTTTACCCGACTGGCGAAGGAAAAGAGAAAGTTTTTGACGTGTATGTATGTTGTTTGTTCCCTCGTAGAGGCTGGATGGATGGGCCGATTTCAGCAAAGCGAGATGTTGTTAGATTCGTCTTAACGTCGCAAATGTCACTAGGTACATTTTAAATTCATTAATTTACTAAATTAAAACAAAAAACAATAAAGCGGACTAAACTATATAAATGTTTGGTAAGTAACATATATAGACGATATAATCAAAATATTATGTCGAGATAAATAGTTATTCACTAAAGAGATTTAGGAACGGATTTTATTTATTTCATTTGCATAACATTAGGTACATAGTGAAATCAGATGGTGAGATAAGACAAGTTCCAATAATGCCAATACGACTACCTTATAATAGTAGGTATGCAAATACAAGGAAAACTTAATCTATGAATATTTATTGCATTTTCGTCGTTTCTCTTTAAGAGGTACACTAAGCATATTAAAATACACATTAAACATATTGTTGTTTAATGAGAGCCAATTTAGTACTGCACGCTTGAATTTGGAAACTGCAAATCTAGAAGATTGTTCGTCGAGTGTCCGTTTACGGCCCGATGCAAAACGAAGGGCCGTAAACTACACGAGCTTACCCTTGATGATAATTGTGATAAATACTGATTTATACACTTTTTTTAGCTTGGATTAGTGTCCTACTGCTGGGCAAAGGCCTCTTTCTCAGATTTCCATCCCGGTCGGTCCATAGCAATATGTGACCAATCTCTTCGATATGCATCTGTCATCCCGCCACCTTCTCCTTGGTCTGCCACGGCGCCGGTAGCCGTCCTATGGCACCCACTGAGATACTATCTGTGCTCTACCTGGGTACATTCGGCAAACGTGACTGGACCAATCCCATTTTAACCTAACGGTTTTTTCACTAACATTAGCTATACTCGTACTACACTTACCGCCTGCTTCACAATCGACAAGTAAAGCTTATTTGACAGATAAACTTAGCCCTTTCTCTTTCTGACACTTGAAAATAGACAAGGAGAGAGACATCTTTATGTGACAGATAAATTTACTTGTCGATTGTGAAACAGGCCCTTAAAGAAATAAAATACACACAAGTAACAAATACATTATCTTAAGGAAGAACGAGCGCTCCATCAACATTATTTTAGCGCTCCGTACAGTTTGCGCCCCGAAAAAAGTTACAGAAGGTTAAGACGCCCCTATTTGTAGGATCCAACTTGCGTGGTTGATTGACCTTCTAGACGCTTCTAGAAACATCATCAAAGTAATCTATATGAATAGGATAAAAGGAATTATAGACCATATACAATTTACAAAGAACAGATAGTGTTAAACCATCGAACAACTCTTTACTGTGCTAATAAATAACATGCGTTCTAATGAAGCTAAGAATAGTCGTGAATGATAGCAGTTTAGATCTTTGTGTTCAGTTCACACGTAATCACCGGATCTGGGGACGATTAACCCTAGTTAAAGATAGCAGTTTCTTTGTGGATACGCGTTATCATCAGTTAAGTGCGCAATAGTTACATGCCGTTAAAATGGATCCCGTTCGTAATACATTAAAGCATTAACATTGTCGCTTAAAGTTCGTTGCCGTTACCGAGCTTTAGTGGACTATGAACAGTTGCTTAAATCGCGAGGCTGTCAAAATTAATCTATACAAATTTTGCTCCGGGCGATAACGTTTCTCACCCCTAAATCTAATCCGATTTACACGATTTTTAAATATTTTGTAAATATTGTAAAACACTAGGTCTGTACGTTTCCGTTTTTTTTCAAGTTTTTTCCTTTCCAAATAAGTATTTTCTTGGATAGGACAACGTACAGACCTAGTTTTTCAGAAATGACCATCGTCGTCAAGTTGCACAAACAGGGACAATTGTCAGGATCCTGAACTAGGATGTTAAGAAGAAAAAGAAGAACAGTTGATGGATATATTTTGTTCTGTACAAAATAAAATTGATGGGTCATATTGTAGGTTCTCCATGACTCTCCGGCATTCAAACACGTCTATATAAATTTAGTCAGTATTCGTGATCCCAAGTCCCAGAAGGAACGGAGGCAACAATGACATTTAGAGACAGGAACCGGGCGTCTACCGCCTGACCCATATCGCCCACGCCGACCACTTCTGGCCACTGACTAAGCATATAGTATCTTCACGTTCCCTTAAATGTTTAACCACCTACTATACTTTACCGATTTAGTATTGTTAATGGATGGTGAGTCATCTCATTAATTCACAAATTGTTTGCAAACAAGAAATATTTGCTAAATTACCCGCCCAAAACCACATGCTAATGCTAATTCATGGTAATGATCAAGTTTATTACCATACCTAATAACATTAGTCAAATGGACACGTAATATATTAAAATTGGAAAATTACTTAGTGAATTTCATTAAGAGCTTGTTTTGCGATGAATATTTTTTTTGTAGCGTCGACTTAAAGGGAATCCTATGTTGTTTCATTGTGATTTAATTCCATAACAGTTTTTTTGTAGTTGGATGCAATTCGCAAAGCTACTTTAAATTATACTGTACTAGCGACCCGCCCTCGCTTCGCTCCGGGTTAAAGTATTATACATATAAACCTTCCTCTTGAAAAACTCTATCTATTAAAAAAAACGGCATCAAAATCCGTTGCGTAGTTTTAAAGATCTAAGCATACATAGGGACAGACAGCGGCTAGCGACTTTGTTTTATACTATGTAGTGATGATACAGATGGAGAAAAAACGAATGCCACGTGGACGGCAACTATACCTTAAATATTGGAAATAGGGAATTCTACGCAAAGGAGACTTTATTTTATTTTTAGAAGCAATAAATACTGCATTCATGAATTTATAGAAAATTCGTCTTCCGTAACGTGGAATCGAACTGGTCAAGTATGATAAAAGAGTAAAGTCCCGTTTTATGATACAGATCGAAAGGGTCATTGATAAAGGGATTATTTATATCTACAACGCATACACCATTCAACTAAATAAATACCGTAAAAAACACTTTATTGTTTTGTAATATTTGATCAGTTCTATTTCCAGTTACGATAGACGAACTTTTAAAAAATCCTTGAAAGCAGTATTTATTGTTTTCAAAATAAAATAAAGTCTTATTTGTATAGAATTCGCTATTTCTAATATTAAGGTAGTTGCCATCCATGTGGCGTTAGTTTTTTCCACCCTGTATACATATACGAGTTATACTGAATAAGAAATTGTTACAAGTATAGTCAGTTACCCCAAGAAAGAACTACGTAGTACATACTGCACTTCCCTTCCCAACTTAGTGCGTACGCTAACGATTAGTTTATAATTACACTAGCCAATGGTTTTACGCTTACAAGTCTTCAGGTCTCCAAGGTTGACTGGAAGAGATCGCTATTTAGCGGTAAGACCGCCTGTTGTATACCTATGATTTAAGTGTACTGCTCCGTGTTCTGTTTTTTTTTGTGTTCATTAAAAAGTATTTGTATTGTATTGTAAGTCTTTTTATTTGTTCGTGATCTTTGCACTCCTTCGTACTTACTGTTTGGACTTAGGTGCTGTTTGAGATGAATGCTTTTTCGTTCTATATTTCAAATCATCGTATTCGTATCATTTTTAAAGCATTACCAATTAACATACGTGGCTCAACTTTTCGAATAAAATAAACGCTCGCAGATCTATTTTTAATAAGCAAGGATATCTTTTTAACACGCCAATGCGGAACACGATATTATTAGCTTATCACCACGTGGTCCTCACGTGTTAGATATTTATAAAAGCTACGTTAGTCTACTCTGCTACAAGGCCATTGCTCCGTGGCCTGTGAGGCGGTAGCAACACGTGGCCTAGATTAAATGACCTGCCCGACCTGTGGGAGCACTGTCCCGGACACCATAAATAGGCCACCGATAGCAAACGAACGGTAACACCTAATCTCTTGTTAGTAAAAATGGCAAATGGACACAGAGGTGCTCGTGTTGCTGGGTGTAATTTTGGTGGTCACACGCGCGCACGCATAAGCAGAAAGTTTTTATTTTATTTATTTATTTATTTTTATGATACGGAGTAGGCACACGAGCACTCAGGCCACCTGATGGTAAGTGCAATCTGAGACCCATAGACATTTGAAATCTCAAGACTAATATTAAGACTGCAATCCTGTGACCTCAAATGCGTTGACAACCCTGAGGACTAAGATGGAAGGCCTCTATTCTAGTAATTTCACCAGTTGACTTATTCCAAACCGGAATACAACGATGCGAACACTGGTGCTTGTCGGTTGGTTAATGGATAAGATGGTGGTAGTGATCCGGAGGGATCCTGCACTAGGGTCCTACCATCACTAACCCCCCTATTTTAAGTATAAAATGACTACCTACCTATACACGTCACAATTTTAACAAGGATCAAATTCCGAGATTGTCCCTGTGGTAGGTATGCCAGGGAGCCTCCACTTACTTACCATCAGGTGGCCTGAGTGCTCGTGTCCCTTCTCCTTATCATAAAAAAAAACTAAGGTACTTCTTTTCGCTTAAAAGAGGTATAAATAAGTATGAAACCGTTCTTTTTTCTAATTATAAATCAAACAACGATAAGCATACTTATGAAGAGAAATACATAGAAAACAAATATTGGTGCACATCACATAAATATCTGCCCTTACCGGGATTTGAACCCAGGACCGCTGGCTTCGGAGGCAGGGTCACTCCCAACTAGGCCAACGTGTCGTCAAATAATGTCATTTATATTTTTTAACCGACTTCAAAAAAACGAGGAGGTTCTTAATTAGTCATAATATAATATTTTTTTTATGTGTGTTCCCCGTTACACGCCGCTGGACCGATGTGAAAAATATTCTTTTGTTTGATTGGGTATAATACTTTACTTTAGTCCCATTTCCAGCACGTCAAGATCTAATGATGGGATCTTGGAGAAAACAAGGGAACTCCTCAAATATTATAAGAATAAAAGTATACGTGGACGACATAACAGTAGGTATTATTATGACCTCTAACGGCCGAATCCTATATTCTAACCGCGGACAGATAGCCTTACTTCGGATTAAAATTTGACACATTTTGTATGGGCAAATGTCAAATTTCAACCCGAAGTAAGCCTTATCTATCCGCGGTTTGAATATAGGGTTCAGCCGTAAGTGGTATAACATAAAATATATGTTTTAAAAACTCTAAACCGTCTTCAAAAAGCAAGAAATAAGCTAATAATTCAGTCCAACTGAAGTCGGCGGCCTACTATATTTTTAACCAAAAGCCGAATTCAGTTGGACTGACCTGATAGCTAATAAACTATAATTTTAAAATAAGTTATTCCTTGTTTATTTACGTGACAATAAATCATTTTCTTAAAATTTGCTTCGTGATCTGTGAAGCCATGGCAACACGTGGTCTAGATTAAATGACCTGCCCGACCTGTGGGAGCATTGTCCCGGACACCATAAATAGGCCACCGATAACAAACGAACGGTAACATCTCTTGTTAGTAAAAATAATGGCTGATGGAACAAAGAAGCTGTGACGTGCACGGTTGCACCAAAATAAGGCCGCTTCCTGATTTGTCTGTATTCTTGCAGTAAAACAAGGAATCGGCAAGGGTTGCTAGGCAACCAGTGGCATCTACCAATCAATGATAGTGGTAGGTAGGTAGTGGAGCGGTGCGTAAGGAAAAAAACCACCAATAGAAATACTTGATTTTCCAACCCTCGCTCAGCGCAGCTCTTGTATTGGTCCGGTGAGGCCCGTGGTCGAATGCGCTAGCAGAACCTGCGACCCTCGCTAATTACGGCGTGGAGGGACAATTGCTGGGTTTTTAGTACCTTGCCCCGGACCTTCCACCTCAACCCCTACCGGGACCCTACCTTGGAAACTAGCGGTCCCGGTCTCCAATCCCGGTAAGGTTAGATTGCGATAAGCACGAGTATTGGTTCCAGTCTTCGATCCTTTCTATGTATTAAAGTATATTTATCGATATAAGTAAGTTTATCGATATTTAGTACCCATTGTACGTACAAGCCTAGGGCTTTGTGTGGGGGCTGTCTATCATTTCATCGAAACACGTGTCATCAAATGTATCATTTCATAGAATTTTATTTCATCGAACGCTATTTTCTGCTGAAACTATAATGTTTACGGGGTATCTTAAACATCTTACCCAACCTACGTAATTAATGTTTAATATACCCTGAAAACATTGTGGTTTCAGCAGAAAATAGCGTTCGATGAAATAAAATTCGTTGAAATGATACATTCGATGAAGTGATGAGTTACCAAGTTCGGGACTTGGTCAATTTGTGTGACATTGTGCCGTGCCGTGATATTTATTGGTTTATTTTCTCCCGCACAACGCTCCGCTACCTCTCACAGCTTTGGTGGATAGTCACCCTAATGGGGGTGAGGTTTGTACTTACCCTGGAGTTTGATAGCTAAGCTTAGCTATAGTAGTGGTAGGACCTTGTGCTGGTACGGGCTACCAACATCTAACCCATTAAGCCCCCACCAAACAGCGTGTTCGCATTGTTGTGTTCTGAGCGGGGGTAAAACCACCAGGGTTGGCAACGCACTTGCAGTCTTGAGATTGTCGACCTCAGATTGTAATCTTAAGATTGAAAAGAGTGCAAGTTTAGTAACTTAATATACCTACCTAGCTTGCTATGCTGGGGGGTGATTCTCTCAACACAGCGCTGCGTCGATCATAAAGGTGAAGTTTTATCCGGCAAGTTTAAGAAATCCCGTCAGAGAGTACAAAACACATTTTAGCGCGTGCCTTCTCAATTAGGCAGCAGGTAGATGGGTCGAGTTCAGTGTCATAGAGCAGCTAACTTACCTACTTACTTACTTTTTCAGGTATTTTATTTAATAAAAATAGCCTACCTGCACGTTACATATTTAATCATTTCTACACGTTAGAACTTTGGTTCCACAACTAAAACTGCAAATAACTACTAAAAATCGTAAAAAAGCAAATGTTATGAATTTAAAAGGGTAACTATCCCGATTTCACGACTAAGTAGACTTGACTGGTTCTTGAGATACAGGCGATTCAAGAGTTCATACCTCCTAAAATGATCTAGGACAGCACCAAATCAATATAATCATAAAATTCGTCCTTACTTGTCGTTTTACGAAATAGTTTTTTTTTGGGTTTGTAGTAACGGCGTCGGAACCCTACACTGAACATGGTCCGACATGCTCTTGCCTAGTTTTTTATTATTAAGGTAAAACTCCTATTATGGACAATGCTCAAGATATGTCAATCCCATCAATATAAGAGATTGATATGCTTGTAGCGTTACAATTAGATTGTATTAAAATTATTCGGGATACCACTATTTGAATGTAATGTTCGCTATAGCCAAGTTTTCATAAAAAAATGTAAATATTCATCACTGGAGCATTGTCCCTTATATGTGCTTTTACCTTATTAAGTGCTTAAAATACCTGTTAATAATACCACCGAAGGCCACAACTTATCCACGAATTAGGTTGTCGCTTGGATCTCTCTCTCTTTCTATCTAGTCTGTAACGATAGAGACACACTGAGCGACAGATGAGAATATACAACTTGTGCTGGCCGTCCAGCTCTCCAGATATGTTACAGTGCGACTCTCGCGCCGGTTTGAACTGGTTTTCGCGATTGAACCTGTTCGGGTTCCGCGGAACCCGTTTATGGCTTGTTCTGGGCGTGAGATCACTTGTATACCACATAATTAAGTATTCATAGTCCGTGACATACGGTGCGTTAAAATTTCACACAAACGATTATAGCAGGCGCTAAAAAGGTTCAAAAGGATGTTACTACTGTTATAAATGAGAAAGTTTGGATGGATGGATGGATGTTTGTTACTCAATCACGTCAGAACAGCTGAACGGATATAGACAAAATTTTGGATATAGATAGATTATAGTCTGAAATAGGACATAGGATTAACGACTTCGACGGAGTCGCGGGAAACAACTAGTAATTTATATGTAGGTAGGTTTGAGTACAGTCAGTCTCAGCTTTAGTACTTTTTAATTAGTAATTTAAAATTATGACTCATAATTGTTAAATCTAAACGAGTACGATCGAACTCAGTTGATGCACATTTTAGTAGGTACCTACCTTGTCGTGTATAATTATATTGGACCTATACGCCTAATAAATTCAAACGTTACGATGACAAGGTACTAAAATGCATAACTTTTGAGTTCGACTATACCTACCTCGAAAAATTGAGATAACCTTTTCTGGTCGACTGTAGGTACTCCTTCTGTCATACTTACATATGACGCCTTCGCCGGAAATCCTGTTACCAACTTCTGACTCCATCATCAGATCAACTCTTAGACATCATAATTATTTATTCGTCGGTGATATTGAAAAACCGCGTAACCAACAAATTCAATAAGTTGCAAAATATACCTTACTGACTTACTTGCTAAGGTGTATTTTGCACCTTATTTAATTGGTTCGTTACGCGGTATGGCAGTACCTATCACTGACGCATAGTCATTGGCTAAACCATTAAGTGTACTCCAGGCGCTCTGGGGGTGATTCTCTCAAAACAGCGCTGCGTCGATCTAAAAGGTGAAGTTTTATCCGGCAAGTTTAAGAAGTCCCGTCGGAGCGTACAAAGCACATTTTAAAGCGCGCCTTCTCAATTAGACAGCTTTATACGACACTGAACTCGACGCACCTGCCTGCCTAATTGAGAAGGTACGCGATTCAATGTGTTTTATACGCTCCGATGGGACTTCTTAAGGTGGTACGAATTAGAGCAGCCTCGGGTTAAGGCACGCACGGCTCAACTATTTTGCTCAAATTTGTACGCGCTCACGCGCTGTGCGTGAGCAGTGCGCGAGCGGCGCGCGGCGAGCCGACGAGAGTCGGTCTCTTGACCGTGCTCAAAGGCGCTTCGGTGTGCAAGCCTCGCGTAATTTGGTCGTGTATCTGAGCGTGCCGCGGGCAGCACGACAAATTCTAACTTGTCTGTGAGCGGCGCGTACAAATTTGATAAAGTACCTGTGCCGTTCCACCACCGAGGCGATTTCTTCATCTTTTTGTTAATATTTCGGTGACTTATGATAAACGCAGCCGCGGCTGTCATCGTGTCTGACGCCATTTTGAAATGACGGCTCGCGAGCAGTTCGCTGCGCAGAGCGAGCATGTCTCTAGCTGAGCCGCTCAGATTCGTACCCAGCTGTAAACTTGCCGTATAAAACTTCACCTTTTAGATCGATGCAGCGCTGTGTTGAGGGAATCACCCCCCTGTTATACTCGGTAAAACAATTTGCTTTTGACATGTTATCGCATTGGCAACTTTACGATAGTAAATAAGTATTTGACAGTATTGGCGGCCAACTAAAAACAAAAACAATGAATGGTTTTTCCGAGCAGAATAGAGCCCCAAATTATTATACAATTCCAATTTATTTTTTTATTTATTTTATGGTAAGGAGAAGGCACACAAGCGCACAGAATTTAATTTTTTTAATTAGATTTGAATTCTCAAGACTATAATCTTAAGACTGCAATCCTAAGACCTCGAATGCGTTGCCAACCCTGAGGACTAAGATGAAATACCTCTATGCTAGTAATTTCACCGGTTGTCTTATCCCCACACCGGAACACAATGCGAACACTGTTGCTTGGCGGGTGATAATGGATAAGATGGTGGTAGCGATCCGGACGGACCCTGCACAAGGTCCTACCACCACTCCCAAATTAAGGAAATTGATTTAAAACTTACAAACAAACATGTAAATAAACCCTTGCAATAATAGACAGTAATCTAATGAAATATTACAGGAATGTTATATCCATATTTATTTATCATTATTTATTGTTATGACTTTGTTATCACGTGTTGATCCAGTGAAAACCAGTTCCGGAGCGAAGCGTGGGAAATTTAATCGATATTATAGTGACATCAATTAAATGTTTAGGCTAGACGGTTTATCAGCATGCCAAGATGCGCGTACGCCACCTATAGCTATAGACGTTATACCTGGCAGTTGAAAATATGTTGTTACTCGTAAGCGGGAGGTCAAAAAAGTACCAAGTTTTAGTCTTTTTTTAAGATTAATTTTATGGACTACATTGTAATCAGAAGAATTACAATGTAGTCCATAAAATTAAACTTAAAAAAGTTACATAAAGATATCCAAATTTCGAGCTCGTATCGATTAGTACTTACATCCCTTAAATGTTTTACATTTCTCCTGTTCGAAAAATAAGGTGGGACCTCTCAATAGTGGGATGAAAATGGCATTTCTTTCGCTCAATTGGTTCTGCAGCAGGGAAAGATTAACACACAGACAAAGTAACTTTCACATATATAATATAGTATGGATAGCAAAGTTTGATAATAGTATGTTAATACTTTAATCAATTTGAGGCTACGCCTTTCGGAGGGAATGTTTTACCCGAATAAATACCGAAACAAATTGACAATTTACCATAATGTTTAAGTATGATCTATGTTTTTTTAAATTATTTGTTAAGGAGACAGCACGGTAAGTGGAATCTGAGACTCATAGACATTTGAATTCTCAAGTCTATAATCCTATGACCTCAAATGCGTTGCCAACCCTGAGGACTACGATGAAAAGTCTCTATGCTAGTATTTTCACCGGTTGTCTTATCCCCACACCGGAACACAACAATGTGAACAATGTTGCTTGGCGGATGGTTAATGGATAAGATGTTGGTAAACATATAATATGTTTGTATGTCTTTGGTAGTTACATAATATTTAAATGTAACATCCGTTTCACCTACCTATGTTTATGAAATAAATTATTTGAATTTGAATTTGGTTTTGAATTTGACTTGCTCCATAGAGAAAAAAAGTTTGCTTTAATAAAATATACACACATTGGATGACAAAAAAAGGTAAAATTGGTTTATTCTGTAAGTAGCACGGGCACTTTTACACGTCAAAACTCTACCAGCTTTCACACATACATACATACATAACATCACGCCTTCAATCCAAGAGTGGGGTAGGCAGAGCTACAGAAATACCAACAAATCTAAAAAGACTTGTTGATAATTCTGTAACCACATTTCGCAGAAGTAGGCTAAGATGTTTACCAGTGTATTAGTGACAGGTTGCAAGCCCATCGCCTAACAGCACTACAAGCCCTTATTCCCTTAGTCGCTTCTTACGACATCCACGGGAAGACATGGAGTGGCACTATTCTAACCCGGCAACTACACGGGCTTGTGGACTTTCACAATTATTAAAAAAACAAGGTAAACAGAAGGAAAGGTCACACAAGTTGACCTAGTTGCAGACTAAGTTCTAGGCTCGATGGAGCCAAGATAAATACACACTTAAATACATATACAACCTACAAGACTCAGAAACAAATATTCGCATTCATCACACAGATATTTCCCCGTAATGGGAATACAACCCATAACCGCTAGCTTCGTAGGAAAGTCATAACAGGGTCAATCAACTTTTCTTTGTAGCTCGTTGCCATGGTGACGTCTCCTGGGTCACTCTTTAAAACCACGATTTTAAAGTATATAAATCCAGCAAACATCGGCTTTTGTGGCAATTACAAGCCCATTCTTTTATGGGTTTTCTTCCAAGCGTATTAGTAGTGTATATTATAACCATTTTTCTAAGGAACTCTATCACTGTTGTCTCCTGGCTTACGGGACAGAATAACAACAACGAAAAGTTGATCCACCCAACAAACACATCATTACATAAACAAACTGAACACAATAAAATCCGGTGCTTCATTTCTATATAAAATTAATGATTAAGAGAACTAATGACCTTGAATATAATAACCTTAATATTTAACTACGTTGTGTTAGAACAGTTGCAAATATTTGGCCACATGTAAATTGCACGTGACGCCTTCTATCTCGGGCTGCGCGTGCGCAAGAGCGGGATAGCAACAGAACTCGTGTCGATACTTGAGACTTGAATGAGAATAATTGGAAGATCGCAAACACACTCGTTGTTTACTAGCGTTCGTAATATAAAACAAAAGAAACTTAATCGCATTTAACTTTTGGGGACAATACAATTGATTAATGACTGTCAGGATTAAAACACCCTATTATTCCAATCCAAGTAAAATAAATCGACTCAAAGTAACACTGATGCTACCACTTGAAACGAAAAGGCAATATGCGCATATGAACTTCATACACTTATATAACTTTTTCCTCAGAACGGCAAAGTAAAGAATAAGTCCAACATTTTCAAACATTGCCTGTTTTCTTTATGAAAACGCAAGAAAGTCGATTCCTCGATTACCAGTGAAATTGCTAGAGAGAATCACCCCCCAGGGCTGGAATTCTACAAGGTAATAACGATATCGTTTTTGATGTTTCCGTATTGTCCATCCACCACCATCTTATCCATTAACCATCCGCCAAGCAACAGTGTTCGCATTGTTGTGTTCCGGTGTGGGGATAAGACAACCGGTGAAATTACTAGCATAGAGGCATTCCATCTTGGTCCTCAGGGTTGGCAGCGCATTTGAGGTCTTAGGATTATAATCTTGAGAATTCAAATGTCTATGGGTCTCAGATTTCACTTACCAACAGGTGGCCTAAGTGCTCGTGTGCCTACTCCTTAACATAAAAAAAAAAAAAAAAACTCATATCATTTACACGACACGGCGACTGTGACATAAACGATTCTAAAACACGCCAAACACGATATCGTTATAACGCAGTAGAATAGAGGCCCAGCCCAGCGCCCGTTGTCTGTAATGTCTCTAGTCACCGATTGATCGTGTTACGGTGTCTGAATATGTTATCTCTCGTATTTTTCCACCCGTTCTATTTGGCCCTGAACTTGCTAAACCATTAATTGCAATGTCATTTTTTGCTGGCATTATTTAAAGTAGATATAACAACATTCGCTTTGTTACAAAGTAATCTAATTAACTAGACAAAAAACCGTTTAAAGTAAAAACTTTAATGAAATGAAAATTTAAACAGTAAATGCTCATTGATAAGTCCAGGGGTCGGAATAGGCAGTGCCTATTTGCCTAAACTTCGCGGGAGGACGTAACTAAGTGTGGTTACAACCACCAAAAATTAAATGTATACAATTTTACATGATCATCAATAGCAAAAACATCATCAATATCATAATTTCAATCATAATTACGATGATGTTGATAATAGTAGTAATTATGATATTGATGATTCAGATTGAAAGATGTTTTTGTTATTGATGATCACGTAAAAATATTTACAACTAGACTCCGCCCGCGACTTCGTACGCGTATAAATCAGTTCCCGAGGGAATAGCGATATGAAAGGTAGCCTATGTGTTAATCCAAGGTATAAGCTGTTTTTGTTCCAAATTTCACCTAAATTCGTCCAGTAGTTTTTGCGTGAAAGAGTAACAAACATCCATACTTACAAACTTTTGCGTTTATAATATTAGTAGATTAAATGTTTTTAACATGATGTGATGTTGAGTTTTAGTATCAATTTCTACATTTATGTATTATTTAAATAACCCGGAAATCCCGCATACAATAAAAAAGAAATCATTGTTTTTGGTGGTAGTAACCACTCTTAGTTACGTCCTTCCGCGAAGTTTAGGCAAATAGGCACTGCCTATTCCGACCCCTGTTGATAACGGTTCGTGATTGAATTGCGTATTATTTTAATTTACTTCTAGATAAGTTGGATTATATCGCCCTCGTATTATGGTCGGCATTATCGCTGTGAATAAAGCGTCTCCCGCATTTACATATTGGTCAGTAAGTGACATGTTTTATACAATATTCACATCTATAAACACGACCATGGGCTCGCAGTAGGGATATAACGACAGTGAATAACAGTTGTTTTTTTGTTGTTTGTTGTTGTTATTACTCTAATAATTAAATTACTTTATCTATGAATATATGAATATATTTACATCGCATTTAACCGTGAAAGACACCTAGCGCCCCCGAGATTTGTATAATAACAGTTGGTTGGCCATTGAACAATTTATACTTAAATACAAAGAAAACATCCAAGACTCAGGACCAAATACTCGTGCTCATCACACAAATATCTGCCCTTACCGGGATTTAAGTATTATTAATATTATTATTATTATTATTTTAATGTGCTTTCATTTAAGATTTTTCTAACAAAATTAGCGCTTTAAAGGTTAATATTTCATAAACGGATCCCTAGATCGAGAAATTTATTGCACGAACCCGTAATATTTTTGAAATACCTATCCAACGACACCCCACACTATGGGGTAGACGAGAAAAAAAATACATCCCCAAGTTCCATGAGTACACTAAAAATATTTTTTTTTCTAGATTTTATTTTACCACTTTGTTGGCGTGACTAATATTTATATTCATGCCAAATTACAGCTTTCTAGTACTAATAGTCTCTGAGCTAGGCTGCGGACGGACGGACGGACGGACATAGCGAAACTAAAAGGGTTCCTAGTTTGACTACGGAACCCTAAAAATCGACTATAAATTAAATTAGTACGGCTAAACAAATTGCATTTAGTGGTGGTAGGACCCTGTGCAGGGTCCGTCCGGATCGCTACCACCATCTTATCCATTAACCACCCGCCAAGCAACAGTGTTCGCATTGTTGTGTTCCGGTGTGGGGATAAGGCAACCGGTGAAATTACTAGCATAGAGGCATTCCATCTTAGTCCTCAGGGTTGGCATCGCATTTGAGGTCTTAGGATTACAGTCTTGAGAATTCAAACGTATATGGGTCTCAGATTCCACTTACCATCAGGTGGCCTGAGTGCTCGTGTGCCTTCTCCTTAGCATAAAAAAAAAAACTAAAAATGGAACGACATGACTACGAGTAAACGTTCGGCAACTTCGGAACGTCAATTTTAATTTACCTTTAATTAGATATTCTGCACTCGTAAACGTCCGCTGAATGCAACGTGCCCGGGGATTGATGCGAAGTCTGAATTATGCTGTTGTACTGCATTATTGAATCATTGTGTATCAATCATGTTTGAGCGGATCTGGATCCACAAGAAGACTTTTTAAAAATGTCGACAGTTTTAGAGGCAATTACGAGTAATAAAATAAATAATATCAGGGGACAATCTCACGCAAATTGACCTAGTCCCAAACTAAGCTCATAAGCTAACAAAGCATAAACATACATATAAGACTGTCAAACAACTCGCGCTCTGCCTAGCTTCGTAAGCAAGGTCACTACCAACTAGGCTAACACGTAACGTGAAGAGTGAGTGATAGTGGAGGGGCGTTCGATTTCAAATAGGACGCTCTCTACCTCCAACATGTTAATAAAAATAAATCCCAGCATTACCATTTCTCCACCAGATGTCTAGTCCCGGAGTGCGAAGACAATTCCACTTCGTTCGAGGCTGCGTCCGAACAGGGCTGGGGAGCGCACGCGCTGCCCAAGGACGCATGCGCGCGTTGGACGCCGCAAGATGGCTTCTGCGACGCAGAATCCTTCCAGAACACCACTCAGAAGTGCGACGAGTTTGTCTACCAGTCGCATAGCAGCATTGTCGCTGAGGTAACATTTTTTTATTGAACTTTATCTTATTTAAATAAAGTCTTCGCACTACAAATGTCTGCATTTGTCAAACACCTCAGAGAAGCTATTGCTGATCGATGGGACAGATCTTTAAGCTTAGTAATGGGATGGTTAAGGAACACGATTTAAATTCAGACCACTAGCCAAATTATTTGGCTTCGACGGTGGCGCGCTCTTGCCACGCTGCTGATGCTGAGTTTGTGATTTTGAAAATGATTTTGATGTTTTTGTACCTTTTTATAATAAAATAAGTTTTATGGTAATTCATATTTAAATACAGATACACTTCGAGTTTCGACCCTGTACGATGTTTTGTGAAATTTAACCCCTTTACAGCTGGGCCTCTATTCTACTGCGTTATAACGATATCGCGTTTGACTTGTTTTAGAATCGTTTATGTCACAGTCGCCGTTATTGTAAATGACATAAGAGTTATCAAAACGTTAACAATACGGACACACGTCAAAGACGATATCGTTATTACCGTGTAGAATCCCAGCCCCGTTCGAATGTACAGGTTTGCTCATTGCACGACGTTTTCCCTTGTACGGGTAATGTAGTTCGTAAAACCCAATTTGACACTGCCCATGTTACAATCATGTCTACACAACATCTAAGCCACTATATGTATTGCCCCCTCAGTGGCCTATTATTATTATATTACTTCGGCAGAAAATAGTGTTCGATGAGATGAAATTCGATGAAATTGTACAATCGATAAAATAAAATTCGATAAAAACATGGGTTACCGCCACCGAGTTGTTCCCAGAGGAGGTAAGATCTTGGTTCAATAATGAGAAAATTACTGTAGCATTCGTGTGTGCTTTTGCATAGTTGAAGGATCGATTGGCCTCTTCGTCCCACTACGTAACCAAGTTTTGTAACCGCCTACAAAGTTGGAAATATTTTATAGAAAAAAAAATATTCACTAAACACAACAAGACACACAAAAAGTTAAAACAGTAAGTAAAAGAAAAAGTGGTAGCTTTAGATGTGTCTTCATGTCATTTTCAAGTTCGTAACCCAGTTACGCATTGAGGATTATCTGTCTCGTTTTGAAACCATTGATAACCAGCTAAGGGAAAAAGGGAAATATTTTCAACGGTAGGAAACTCAGTTACATACTCTGAATTGTTCGTACTAATATCGCTTTGTAACTACAGTATTCCTGTTGCTGGTGATACCTGGGTTACAAACTGAGGAAAATATTTCCAACTTCATAGCCGGTTACAAAACTTAGTTACATAGTGGGACGAAGAGTGATTAGCAGTATTTTTTGCATGTTGCTACTATACCGGCCCAGTGTGATAAAATAAGCCATATCTATGTAATGTGTTTACATACCACTTCTATATCGCACTGGGCGACGTTCATTCCATGTGCAATATTAGTAACAACTGATATAATATTATTATCAGTGGTTTAAATAACCATTGGAACCACCATTTTCAAATGCCTTAAGCCTTAAAACATAACAATTATTAAAAACAAGCTTACTTCCGTTACTTCATATTTATTATCATGAATCTTAGCTAATCGGTTAAGCGGTTTAGCTGAAAATGCAATAAACAAACCATTTTTGCATTTGTAGTAATCGAGCACTCAGGTTCTCTGATGTTAAAGACACAAATATATAGAGAAGGCAAACTGGCGCACAGGCAAACACAGGTCACAGTTAAGTACGAGCAGAGACCCGTAGACAATTGCATTCTCAAGACTGCTATCCTAACACTGAAAATACATTACCTACCTTAAAGTCTAAGATAGGATTCCTCTTTGCTAGTCATTACACCGATTTTCTTATCCCCACACTGCAATGGATAAATTGGTGGATTCAGACCCTGCAGAAGGTCCCCACCATTAAGGTCCGAGGTAGTCCGGAGTGTTATGCTTTATTTGTAAAAATATTTATATAAAAATATTTCAATATTTGTTCCTGAGTCTTGGATGTTTTCTATATATATATTTAAGTATGTATTTCTCTATTTAAGTATGTTTATCGTTGTCTAGTACCCATATTACAAGCCTATACTTAGTTTGGGTCTAGGTCAATTTGTGTGAGATTGTCCCCTGATATATTTTTATATTTTTTATTTAATCTTAATTGCACATAAATACAAATTTGAGTACTAAAGGTGAACTTAATGCCTAATGGCATTCTCCACCAGTTGAACTATGGGTAAATCAGAACATTTTTGAAGATGACGAACGATAGCGCTGAGAGACAGAAAAATAAAAAACAATATCTTGCACCGAAAATACATAATATGGAATACAATCATGCATACCAATAAATACATACGTGAAAATCTACATAATATACACTAAATGAATTTGTGTCCTTGGTTATTTCTCTATCCAAAGTTGTCTAGAAGAGATTGCTATATAGCGGTAAGACCGCCTGTTGTATACCTATGATTCAAATGTACGGTTCCGTGTTCTGTTTTTTTTTTTAGTGTTCAATAAAGAATATTTGTATTTTATTGTATTGTATTGTAAAAGGATAATTAAGTATAAGATATCACAACTGTGTGAAAATGTGTGATCGCACCAATTTCTTGAACGCGAATTTGTTAGGGCTTGCCAGATTTTGGAGGGAAGACCGATCCAAAGACGAATGGCTTGAATTGTGAAAGAGTTGCTAATAAAACCAGGGCCTCTATTCAACTGCGTTATAACGATATCGTTTTTGACCTGTTTCCGTATTGTCAACGTTTTGATAACTCTTATGTCATTTACAATAATGGCGACTGTGTGTGACATAAACGATTCTTAAACGTGTCAAACACGATATCGTCTTAACGCACCTGAATAGAGGCCCAGAACGGTGAAGGGAACAAAGAGTTAAATTGCGAGCTGGGTGTTGTTAACGAGCGCTAGAAGAACCAAGATATTGAAAGAATGATTTCAGGCAACTAGGAGAAAAAGGATCACTTAAGATGGAATTAAGTGTGCAAAGCATTCTAACATGCTTGTTTCTGTTTCAGTTTGACCTGGCATGCCAAGAATGGCGTCGGTCCCTAGTGGGTACGATCCACAATGTCGGTATGCTGATCTCTCTGCCCATCATGGGGCACGTGTCGGACCATTACGGGCGGCGGGCGGCTCTGATCGTCAGTGGGGTCGGCGCCGGAGTCGTGGGGCTGGCCAAGTCCCTGGCTGGCTCGTACTACGCGTATCTGTTCGCTGAGCTGCTAGAGACCGTGCTTGGTGCTAGCGTGTATCCAGCAGCTTTCGTACTCAGTTAGTATAATGTATCTATGGTATTGGGTAACCTATAATTTTATCAATTTCCACTTTTGTGGTTGCCGGGTTAGAATAGTTCCACGCCATATCTTCCCGTGGATGAAGCGACTAAGGGAATAAGGGCTTGTAGTACTGTTAGGCGATAGGCTTGTAATCTGTCACTAATACACTGATAAACCTCTTGGCCTGTTTGTGCAAAATGTGGTTACAGAATTATCAAGAAGTCTTTTTAGAGTTGTTGGTATTTCTGTAGCTCTGCTTACCCCCACTCTTGGATTGAAGGCGTGATGTTATGTATGTATGTATGCATCGATTGTATCATTTCATAGAATTTCATTTTATTGAACACCATTCTCTGCTGCAACCATGATGTTTTCAGGATATCTTAAACATTAATTACGTAGGTTAGGTTAGGTTTGACTTGTGACTATGATGAAATGAATATTTTGCTATTATTATATATATAAATGGATATTTTTTGTTGAAAGGTGTTTCAATAAAAAAATAGGTATGTAGGTACTTATGGTATTGGTAGAGCTTGTGTAAGTTGGAATATTTTGCTCCCTCACCGATAAAATGTACTTGCACTTTGTTTCTTTTGTTTTTGGTAATTATAGACATACCTATCGCATATTGGAATTAATTACTTTCTGAATTATAAGTTTGGTGCCTATGTCCGTTTCTCGATGACTTAGCTCCCTAGCGGATAGGCAGAATTCAACGCGTTTTTAAAATGTGGTACATGTGACGGATGAAAAGAATTAGCTGGATTGTGAAGATGACGAATGAGGAAGTACCTTCTTATCATAGTGAAGTAAAAGAAAAGTCGAATTGCAGTCAATAGAAAATAGATTAGGGAAGATGTTTGGTCACCTTGACCACTACATTAAAATGATAACTGAAGGAAAAAAGAGAGACCAAGAAGAACTTACCTAGTACCAATTAAAAGAAAAAGTAGGCGTTGTGCCGCATCAGTGTTTTAAAGATAAGGCTTGGAATAGGAAAAGTAAATAACGATGAAATCTATTTAAAACTATGTATAAAATAGCCTAAAATAAATTCAAGCTGACTTATCTCTAAACTTTAACCTTTGTTAAACCATGTGATAAAATTACTTCAAGTGTTATTTCTCTAATTTCAGTGATAGAATGGTTGGGAGTGGAACACAGGATCCTGACAAGCTTAGTCCTTGGAATCCCACTAGCGGCAGGAGCAGCCACTCTGTCTCTTCTTGACTACCTCCTGGGCTACTGGCGAACATGGTGCCGAGTGGCCTACCCACCTTCTCTTCTGCTGCTGCTGTATCCCTGGCTTCTCCCTGAGAGCGTGCGGTGGCTAGCCATCCGAGGCCGCACCGCCGATGCTCTGAAAATCGTGAAGAAAGCGGCGAGATGGAATAGGATAGTAGCTTCTGATGAAGCTTTTGAGAAGATGCTGAGTAGTCAGGATGAGAAGGTTCCTGTCGCGAAGGTTGAAGACGAGAGTCTCTGCACGGCTTTTATCAAGTAAGCATGCTAGCAAACATTTGGTATCTCGATACACGGCTACGGCTAATGGCGCATACGCCTTTGTTGAGCTTTTGATATTCTACTATTTAGGCTAAATTGGTTTACTTTTGGTATTGTATGCTAAATTGGGAAATGTAGCAAGCTGGTGGATTATTCTCATGAATTATAAATTATTATTTGAAAGAAGTGTTATTACCATTACTATTTTGTATGCACTCCTGGGCAAAGACCGGGTCTCGTCCTCAGGTTTCTATATTTTGCTCAGTTCTTTAAAAACAGTTCGTCGAAGAAAGACACTTTTTGTTTTTAATTCAGCTGTTTACACACGGTTGGCCTAGGATTGAATAATCTAGTCTACCAAAAGGAAAGTAATTGGATAAATCGACGAACTATGCTTTATAGAGTTCTTAATAAATAAATAAAACCGGCCTCGTGAGGAGTCGCTGTGTTTAGAATGTAATTACATAATACGGTCATAGATATTTAGATGCAAATGGTAAAGGAAAAAGACAAATTTACTTACAACCTCGCCCTTTTTATGATAGGTTGATATCTCATTGACACATTTAGATGCACGCCAAACCAATGGCAAATGTGCATACTGCAAAAATGTCTCCTATTTTCATCAAATTTTTATTATGGTTTGAGTCATTATTTGGGCGTTAGTTACGAATCACTTTTGTGGTCACATTTTTGTAGAAGTGGCTGCAGATTTCAATGTCATTTCTAGTTAAGTATTTAAGTTTACCGGATATCCAACAAATATCCAAAAACGGCATCAAAATATATGCTAAATTTTTCAAAAATATGTCCACAAAAGTGAGACAGTCGAAACGCTCGAATACGAGTAACGACCCGTTTGCAACCAATCAAACATATGGAACTCTTGATGGCAAGTAGAATCAGAGGCAAAATTTATGAGTGCAAATGCTAACCTGGAATGCCTCTAAGCACTCACTGGTTATATCACCTCCGCACTGAAATGCATCGGTGCAACAGCTGCCTGGAGGCAGGCTAGCTGTGTTCACTGACTTCTCAGAACCCAACGTTTCCCAGACTGATTCATTACCCAACCGTACCATGTGGCATACTGCTTTTTTTTCGAAACTGTAAATATTTATAAAACTCACGTAACTTAACCTATAGGGTTCTAAATGATGGTCTTGATAAATTCTGAAATACTTACAGTTTTGGAAATAAGGGGTATAGTGCCAAATGATACGATTGGGAAATGAATCAGTTTGGGAAACCTTCGGCGAAAATAAAGTGCATCGGCTTGCTGGTTAGTAGTTGGTAGCGATCTAAATTGATCCCACACATATAATTATGTGAGCCTATATTAAATATATATTGTTACTTTTAATAGTGTCCAGCAGTGGAGATAGATATTGCACTAGTAAATATTATCGGCTGCGAAACCTGTGCAGATAACTTGACGTTCAAGCGGAAAACACACTGAATGCCAGTGCTGGTCGGGTCGTGTTCCTTGTGTGTGGTCGCCCAGAAATTGAGAATAATATTCGTATAGAGATAAGTGATAAAGAGCCGCGTACTCCTCGCCCGTGTCGTTTGTATTAGTATGTACCTGATTCTATATTTATTAGTTTGGTATATTTTTAACTATTACCTTTTATAACTAACTTCTTGTTCCTGTTCGCGATTAATCTGCACCACCTACCGAGTTTTTTTTTTAATTTGACATCGTATCCCTTCTAAGGTTTTCTGGAGGAGATCAGCGGTAAGACCGCCTGTTGTTTACCTCTCCCACCATCACCATCCACCACCACCATCTTATCCATTAACCACCCGCCAAGCAACAGTGTTCGCATTGTTGTGTTCCGGTGTGGGGATAAGACAACCGGTGAAATTACTAGCATAGAGGCATTCCATCTAGTCCTCAGAGTCGGCAACACATTTGAGGTCTTAGGATTATAGTCTTGAGATTTAAAATGTCTATGGGTCTCAGATTCCACTTACCAGGTGGCCTGAGTGCTCACGTGCCTTCTCCTTAACATAAAAAAAACCTTTTTTTTAAATTGTGCTATTTCTCTGTAATGTATTTGTCTGTATGTATGTATGTATGTACTCCCAACCCAATCTGCGCCAACGTTCTGTGTGTTTTTCGCCTTGCTTTAATTTAGAAAACCAAGCCCGATATGATTTGATTTAGCTAGCATCTTGTTACAGGTACGGTGCGCTCCGGCGGCGGTTGCTCGTATGCTTCGTGTGGTGGGTGTCAGCGGTGTTCGTGTTCTACGGGCTGGCGGTGCGTGCGCACGCGCTGGGCGGGCAGGCCAACGCGACCTACGCGCTGCTAGCCGCCGCCGAACTGCCGGCGCTGCTGCTCAACACGCTGCTGCTCGACCGTGCCGGCCGCAGACCGCTGCTCACTGCTGCTTTCCTGATTACTGGTGCTGCACTCGTTGCGATGTCCTGTCTTCCTGGTAAGCGGTTTACTTCAAATTCATACTAAATTGTTTTTGACTTGTATATATTTTTGTATTTTAACTTCTCCCGCTCTAAAATGACTCATAATAGCTATGTACAGGCGGACTTAGTGATACAATTAGTCGTTAGGGACTAAAGTGTCATTTTAAGCCCTAGGGCCTAAGTACTTTTTCTTTTTAATTTCCTTATAAAAAGCCTTGGAACCACAGACAGCCAAATACATGTTGCCATGTTGCATGAGTGCGCGGTGGAGCCGCTGCAGGGCAGGGTAGGCTGGGGCTAGGCATACAACCTACACAGCCTCAGTCTTCGGTTCGGAAATGTTGTCTATGATCTATTTGTAATGTTCTTACCCCAAAAATAATCTTCTAGCTATCTCGTTTTGTTTTACACTGACGGGTTAAGAGTAAAAATGATAGCGCTATTAAATTGTATTTTTTAAGGTGTCTGTGTTAAAACTATTGCGCTGTTATTACAAAAATCATAGGAACACGCCTTATCTTACACAAATTGACTTAGTCCCAAACTAAGCTCTAGGCTTGTACTATGGGTACTAGACAACGATAAACATACTTAGATAGAGAAATACATACTTAAATAGAAAACATCCAAGACTTAAGAACAAATGTTCGCACTCATCACCAAAATATCTGCCCTTACCGGGATTTGAACCCAGGACCGCTGGCTTCGAAGGCAGGATCACTCCCAATAAGGCCAACGTGCCGTGCGGCCAATGTTTAAAGTAACAGTTTATTATGATTGACTTTTACTAAACAAATTTTCAACGGTTGTTTAAGGTTTTATAATAATAGCATTATAATTTAAGATTTATTTTTCTCGCATCGATGTGAAAAGCAGAGTGTTTAACACCAACATCTTATATGCATATCGCAATCATTCACGACCAGCTCTCTGTTAATCTGTACCAACTTTAAATGTTCTTCTAGAAGACAGCGGCAACTGGGGCAAGGCTCTATACCTGGTGGGCAAGCTGGGTGCCACGATGGCGTTAAACGCTCTCTACGTGTACACAGCTGAGCTGTTCCCTACGAGGGCGCGGCATCGCCTGCTGGCAGCGTGTTCCACGCTGGGACGATTGGGCGCTGTCCTGGCGCCACTTACACCGCTGCTGGTAAACTTAAATATACCCTCTATTTTCTTAATGTATCTCGGCACGCTTCGTTTTTCTATGAAGACGAATGACAAATATGGAATCCTCTTGAAACGCATAAAATATTTTCGCATAATGTTTCATTTTATGTACCGACAGTTCTCCGATTATTCCCGATTACAGGCAATGATGGCCAATCACACAATAACCTAACCTAACCTAATCTGTGTAACCCATGCTTAAGATAATATAAGAAATAATATGTTGTCAGCAGAAATTTGCTGTCGATGAAATGTGAAACGACATTCGATGAAATAAGTGTCGGTTATTTAAGGCGATCCCTTTCATGAAATACTTACGTTCTTTTTTAGGGTTTCCATTCATCTGGCATAACTTTTTTTGGCATAATCATCACTTGGCATAATTATCATTTGGCATACAGTCTTTTTTTTCAGAAACCGTATACTTTCAGGATTATTTAATATAGCATTGCATAGAGCCCATTAGGTTAGGTTTATTTTATAACAATCCTGAAAAGTATACGGTTTCTCAAAAAAAAGACTATGCTAAAAGATGATTATGCCAAGTGATGATCATGCCAAAAAAAGTTATGCCAGATGAATGTAAACCCTTTTTTAGAACTTTTGGTATAGTGTTGCATTCGTGTTTTTCTAATCGCTGCTTCAACGGAATTACTCAAAAACTTATTAGGCGTTATGAGTTAGTACGAGTAAGGTACAACATAGTTAAGGAGCTTATTACACCCTGAATTAGTCACTAACAAGAATGACGCAACAATAAGTTGCTATGAGATGGAGATATATCCTTACGTATCTAACGTATTGCGACGTATGAAGAAGTAGTAAAAAGGCTCACGAAAAGTAATTAAGAGAGTCTAAAATCATCACTCAGGCACTTTATTAATATTATTTGGTATTCGATAAATTGTTTGTTATTCAATCAGTGTTAGAAGTGAAATCTACTAGCGCCGGCAAAAATTTACACCGGACACAAAATTATCGGACTCGTATAGCTCCATCCCCTGTTCTGACTGGAAATTAGCAGTGTAAGTCCATTAATGCCTGCTGCAAGTCCATGTACTGTGAACCCTGTATTTACTTCTTTTTTATTTCCTCAGGCGCAGTACAAGCCCTGGCTGCCGACTGCGCTATTCGGAGCCCTGCCCCTGATGAGCGCGTTCTTGACGCGGCTCGTTCCCGACACTCTGCACGCCCGGCTTCCTGATTCCTTCTCAGACCTGGAGCCTGCCAAACCGACCCACGACGCCGACGACGTCTGAATAATATCCCCAACTTGAATCTAAGAGGTTGCTACGGACAACAGTGGCAGCCTAGTGAGGACAATAATATGCTAATATAAAGTAGAATCCAAGATCCGATCTGCCTTTGGTACTAAACCTACCCAGGGAAGCTGGTTGCGGGCCAGAGATCCTGGATCTCCGAGCCTATATTAACCTAAAGGCTCAGTTACATTGGTCAGTAGCCTGCATGCTTTTCGTGGTACATTGCCTCGCTGCAATAATTCCTGGCTCAATAATGTTATAACAACTCGTCAATTGATTGGTACACGCATGCAGGGGACCAATGAAACTGAGCGTTTAGGGTCACGGTCTATGCAAGTAGGAATCATGGCCGAAACTTCTTTGTTGAACCTTATTGCTTTCACATGGTATTCAAAATGCCAAATGCAATTGTTATAGAGATAAAAGCCACACAATAACAGTGATTAATACTTTATGAATAGGCATATATTAATTTCTCGATAAGTCAGAGTATGGTGTTGCCCTGAGTTCGACCAGGCAACTTACGGTACACTCAAAAGCAATAAAAAAGGGCCGCAGAATACGTAAATTTGTGTGTGCAGGGACCAGTTTTTTTTGCTCTTGATTGTATTTCCTGTAGCAATAAGTTATAAGAGATTAGTTAAGATCCATTTGCGCAGGCGCTCAGCTTGTGCTCAAAGTACAATTCAGTAAGAATGTTGTTAAGATTTTTGACGCCAGCCAGGAGTTTAAATAGCGTTTTTACACGTCCATTACTATTTCGAAAACTTTTCTCTTCAATTTGCCGCCATCTTTGCCGCCTTGAGAATTTGAAAGGTGTAAAGAACTTAAATGTCATCCAGTGACGGCTCCAGGCAAAAATATTTTTCGAGACTTTAGGGCCTGTTTCACAATCGACAAGTATGTGTAAAATAAGCCCTCTCTTTGTATATTTTTACACTTGGAAGGGAAAGGGCAAAATTTATTTGACAGATATGCTTCACTTGGCGATTGTGAAACAGGCGGTAAAATTATGATTGTGTCGATGGTGTATGCCAATTAGGTTTATGAAAATGTACATCTTTGATGTTAACGTAGTACTACTCGTAAATAACTTACCTAAACCATTATTCATGCTCTGGCTGGTTATAATTATTAACTACCGTATTAACTAGTTTTTAAAGCTCTAGAGGTTGAATTTAATACTTTAATCGTTAGTTGAAAGGTTGAACTGATCTTGTAAAATGGTGAAACCATTATTTTAGTAGATCTCTTCGGTGAAGTAGAAGTGAAATGAGTTTTATTAGCGCATTCGTTGCCTGAAACGCTTAGTAAACATGCCTAAAGGTTCCTACAAACCAGGGTTCGGATACCGGTTAAATTTTTAAACCGTTATCATGTACTTGACGCAAATCCTTTTCATTTCGGTTCCGTTCGCATAAACCGGATTAAATAGGTATAGGTATTATAAGGTTCTTTACGAATGTGATCCAGATCATCAGTGCCTTCAACAAAACAAGATTTTGGAAACCCGAATCCCTTTGCGTACAGATAAGGTAGTACTTCCATATCACAGAGTTTAAGGGTCAAAGCCTATAACGCTTTTGGATAGAGTTTCTTGGGGTGTCCCCTTATTTCACCGACACTCATTTCATAGGAGCATCCTTTCACAGAATTTCACCTCATCGAAAGCAATTTTTTGCTGAAACCCTGTTGTTTTCAGGTTATCTTAAACATTAATTACGTAGATTAGGTTGGGTCACACTTCTGACCTTCACAAAATCTAAACTTGCTCCTAGAAAAGCGTGTCTCTGAAATGAAAACTCTGTTAAGTGATTATGATAAATTCTATGAAATGAGTGTAGGTGAACCAAGGGTTAACCGTTTGTTGGACTAATCCAACGATACAAATTCCGAATGGAAAACTCGCAAAAATATAACCCTTCCTCTTGGGTACTTCATGTCTTTTCATCAAAGAGCGCGGACGGCAGCATTGTGAGGCATGTTCTATCCACAACGCTCAAGATGTGTCAACAATTGCATACAAAAGACGTATATGGGCACCGAATGCGTTCTAATAGGTATATAGTAACATAGTTTGATTTCGCTTGTGTACGTTATCGCTTTAAGTCGTTGATAAAGTAGTATTGTTGTATGAAGCGATAAATTACAGTGTCCGTCTACGAGTCTTATGATTTTAACTGTATTTTTGGGGAAAAATCCATTTTTCCAAGGGTGTGAAATGTGTGATTGTGTATGATTTGAATCTTAAGGATTCATTAATTTTAAATGCTCACTACCATAGCTTGTATCGTACGAATTTTACTACAGTTTTGCACTGTTAGAATAAGTTGCTATTAAAATATTTTCAGGCGTCGCCTGTCGTGCTTGCAACAGAGCATTGTAATACTTAATTTAAAGAAATAATTGAAGCTATTGATGTCTTGGTTTATTTACTCTCCCTCAATACCTTAAAGATGCTGTATTAACCATTTAAATCTAAACTCCTGGCAGACCCTTGGGTTATCCTAGCGACCTGACCAAGTTCTGATTATATCAACAGTCAAAGGTCGACTGTGAGCTCCATTTTATTCTCCGAAGATTATTTTTTTAAAGAATAATGATTGACAAATTCAGTATTTTTGCCACTTATTTCGTCAACTTTAGAACTTGTGATTGTTCACTCAATTTGCTACGTTGCCGCTAGATGGCTCTGTTACCAAAACCGCGCCGATATTAGTTGGTCATCACTGGTGACCACCATGATTAGAACTAAAGTTAATTCGAACGTTTTTAATTGAGATGAGTAAATGTAAATGTAATTAAGCCAAATTTGACGGCTACGTATCATTTTTTAAGTGGAACAAAGCCGAGAGTCATAACATAACACGAAATATCACACACACACATCACATGTTAACCTCTATACGGCAGGATTTATTGCGGTGGACAAAAGTGCACATATAGAGCAACCGACACTCTCGCACTTTCAAACTTATCAGGAAGTGACAGATGTAAAAAATAAAGATGTTTATCCAGTAAGTAGGCCGCACGGGCACTTTAAAACGTCAAAATTCAACCACCGCTTCCCAAGGGGAGACCACCGCTGATATAAGAAACGCCGTAAGGAACTAATAAAAGTACCATGTGTAGTTAAGCGATAGGCAAACGTGTCAAAACTTATAATAATCGCAAGAGCTACTAAATAAATATAATAATGATATTTATAAATACCCATGACGGTGTATGACAACATTAAAAAAATCGATACGTTCTCCTACAGAAACCATCATCATGTTATATCCATATCTATCCACAGCAATATTTACGACCATAAATACCCCATGCACATATTTAAAATTATTCAGGGTTCTCTGCCTTTTCGCCGACAAATCTTTGACAAATGCATTGTTTGCCAACCCGTTTTTTCTGTAACTACAAATATTTCGAGTTTTTATAAAACTAACCTAACGTAACCTATACGATGATCCTGCAATAAATCCAGAATAATTTACAGTTTCGGAAAAAAACGCGGGTTGTCAAATGTTATGTTCGTGAAATGAATCATTTGTGAAACGTTGGTTATGAAATTATAGGATCCCATTATTCAGTTAGAGCTGTAGTTGCCCCTGTACTGTATTACTGATTTATTCCGATCAATAGTTTTTACACTGATTTTTCTTTACTTTTTGACCGTTTGTTTGTTTGCCTGTACGGTAAAATTTGCTTTCGATCTCTGCTAATTTCCTGATGAGCTACAATCTTAAAACTTGAAACTTTTTTAGCCTCTTTACCTTAAATAATAACTCAAAAATGTTCGTTCGCATTTCCTCCATAACATCGATGCGGTACTTTCGCCAATCATTTAATCGTCTGAATTGGCCCGTTTATAACTTCAATGAGCCTGCTACAAACCGGGAGAGTCATCAAGCGTCCTCTTAGACTCGTCAAGACCCACGCAACGCGAAACTGGATTCAGTTTGTTCTTGCGATGGAACAAAGTAACACTAATAACTTGGTTTTTGTTGAAAAAAATGTGTCCTAACGCGATAAAAACTGACTAAAGGCACCTTAAGAATCTAAAGTTCTATAAGTATACGAAAAGTAACTATAAACTAAATTTTCCTTTTGAAAATTAACAACGTAACTCATCAGACCGTTTTGATTGCAGTGTCACTACAATTCTAAGGGTTATGTTAGTGTTATACTTATCTTATAAACACAGTGTGTTATAAATTGCAAAGAAAAATAAGTGCTGTTTAGAATTAAATAGTTATACAAACGACTGCTCAAGCGTAACGGACAATTGAAGCGGCGCAAGCGCTTGCACAATGCGCTGTCCGAGAGCGCCGGCGCAGTACAGCGGGATCGCGGGCCCGGCCCTGACCGAGCTTTAGCAGAGACAGCTTGAAGCCCGCTGGCTTCAGTATCTCAACGGGCATGCACTAAACCACTCGTGCAACTTCTAACAGGAAAACGCGTTTCAATTGCGACGCGTTCGAAATCTAGTCTTCTACAGGGTGTTCTAAAATGACCAAGAGTGAGAAGTGTTCCAAAGAGTCAGCCATGAAGGCACCAGGAATTGACTGTGACGCGGTGGTCGCTCAGCTGGGTGGCTGGTTTCGTGCACGCGTGTTAATTTGTGCTGCTATGGCTGCCATCCAAGTTGGGCTGCTCCACACTACGTATATTTTCCTGGCTGGTGATGTGCCTTACAGGTCAGTGTTTTGATACCTTTAGATGTTTATGGAAATTCTGGGGTCCTATTGAAAAAGGGTATAAAAACGGAGCATACTCGACTCGAAACCCTTTTTCACTTGATCTTCAGAAGACTTATACCCTTTTTCACTATGACCCCCGAGTGGGGTAGGCAGAGCTACAGAAATACCAACAACTCTAAAAAGATATGTTAATAATTCTGTAACCACATTTTGCACAAGTAGGCTGAGATGTTTTCTAGTGTATTAGTGACAGGTTGCAAGCCCATCGCCTAACAATACTAGTTAGAAGCCTTTATTCCCTTAGTCGCCTCTTACAACATCCACGGAAAGACATGGAGTGGCACTATTCTAACCCGAAAAATAGTATCTTATTAATAACCTTAGACAGGCATAGAATAGTCTTTTTTTAAACGCTTAGATAAGCATGCCATGAACACAAATCTATACTATAACTAGCGACCCGCCAGCGGCTTCGCCCGCTTCTATTTTTTTTTTCATATCACTCAGGGGTATGAAAAATAGATGTTGGCCGATTCTCTGACCTACCCGATATACACACAAAATTTTATTAAAATCGGTCCAGCCGTTTCGGAGGAGTTCAATAACGTACACCGTGACACGAGAATTTTATATATTAGACTAGCGATCCGCCAGCGGCTCCGACCGCTGCAATTTTTTTTTTCATGTCACTTAGGGGATGAAATATAGATGTTGGCCGATTCTCAGACCTACTCAATACGCTCACAAAATTTCATGAGAATCGGTCAAGCCGTTTCGGAGGAGTATGGGAACGAAAACTGTGACACGAGAATTTTATATATAAGATATTATAAACAGGAAAGATTTGTTTGTTTGTTTGTTTCGAATAGGCTCCGAAACTACTGGTCTGATTTGAAAAATTCTTTTACCATTAGAAGCCGACGTTATCCCCGATGAACATAGGCTACTTTTTATCCAGTGATTCAAGAGGAAGGTTTATAGAGGCTAAATACTTTAACCCGGGTCGCTATATACAAAAAACACAATTGGTTGTTTTGAGAAGAAAGTTAAGAAGAATTGTGCAAGGTGTTAACTAAAAAAAATCTAACGTTCTTGGTTGTACTTAATTTAATCCCACTCCATCCCCATATCCGCTCAGCATCCATGGGCTGCATCATTGCTTCTGCAGCGCTGATAACTGGAAACCAGGGGTGAGGTAGGAACTTAGGCATGATTGTATGTGGAAAATAACAAAATTATTTAAAAAAAAGTTTGTCTTTGAGCCGCGTCAATACTACTTGATACCATTAACAGATCCACAAACAAACATGCAAACAAATTTACCACTTTAATGTATGCCTCCGATGTGAAAATTCACGTAAGTACACTCAAAGGTACAGGGTGATCAATCCAAAGAAATCAATACTCAATTCTCAATCATTTATTGCAATCATAATGTTTTACATAGATCTTACTTGCTAGCTTAGAAGTTAACACTAGAATAGCTCATTGTGAACCCTGATGGGCACCGCAAATATGGGAGAGGACTATTTACTGTACTATAAATTTAAGTCCGTAATGCGACTATGCTTTATCCGGCCAAAACACAATATTCTCCGTCGGAGCGATGTTTGCAAATTCATGGTATTGGTATTTTTTCAAACATTCGCTCTCATAGATTTTTGGTCGACCACTAAACCACTAGGTAACGGCACCAGTACTCGACATAGGACCAATGTTCGACACTGACTCTTGTTCAAAGAAGATAAGAGTTATTCATTTGTTTTGCAACAATCAATTTATAACCCTATGATCTTAGAATTAAAAGCTTCTGTCGATTACTGGTGCATGTCAGGTAAAAGTGTCGAACATTGGTGCTTTTACCTTATGGGTAAACCGAGAGACAAGGAAAGTTGTTCGTAGTTTCCCGTCGTCGATTTAATATAATTGCATTTAAACATTTTCAAATGCTTTTAAAGCAGAACTTGAAACCTATTTTTTATCTGACGACACGTTGGCCTAGTTGGGAGTGACCCTGCCTCCGAAGCCGGCTGTCCCGGGTTCAAATCCCGGTAAGGGCAGATATTTGTGTGATGAGTACTAGTATTTGTTCCTGAGTCTTGGATGTTTTCTATGTATTTAAGTATTTATTTATCTATCTAAGTATGTTTATCGTTGTCTAGTACCCATAGTTCAAGCCTAGAGCTTAGTTTGGGACTAGGTCAATTTGTGTGATATTGTCCCGTGATATTTATTTTTTATACTCAAATCTCAGTTTTCTATTTATTCTGGCTATGGAGATCCAATGCAAGGATTTAGTACCTACTTCAGTAGCTTGATTGATTGATCAGCCATTTGTATTTATAAAATTAGATAATATTAAGTTGGTAAATAAGGAACAATTGTTTCACAGTAACCTTTCTGAATTTTTACTTATAACTGTTCAAAATTTGTAGACTATATAATAGATAAATACCATCGGAAAATCTTACACATATTGCCTAGTCCCAAACTAAGCTCAAGGTTTCTACTATGGTTACTAGACAACGATGTAAATACTTATTTAGAGAAATAAACACTTAAATATTTAGAAAACATCCAAGAAAAAAATACTTGTGACCTTCACATAAATGTTTGCCCATACCAGGAATCGAACCCAGGACCACTAGCTTCGTAGGCAGAGTTATGGCCATTAATATATAAAACTGTCCTTTAATGTATTTCAAAGACGACGGTGAAGTGACAAAGTACTAAAGTGTGCAGCTAGTAAATAATGGTCCCCATTCACGTTGAGCCTCTCATTCTATCAAATAGCCGCGTCCCACTCTTCTTTTACGGTCGACTTAACGTGAATGGGGGGGCCTTAAGGCCAACTGTACTAAACAACAATTTACATACTGAAGGGTAAATACGGGACCCTATTACTAAGACTCCGCTGTCTGTCTGTCTGTCTGTCACCAGGCTGACTAGCTAGACAGTTGAATTTACACCGATGATGTATTTCTGTTACCGAAAACAACACTTAAAGCTGGGATTATTCTCTCAACATAGCGCTGCGTCGATCCGAAAGGTGAAGTTTTATCCGGAAAGTTTAAGAAGTCCCATCGGAGCATACAAAACACATTTTAGCGCGTGCCTTCTTAATTAGGCAGCTTTATACGACACTGAATTCGACTCACCTGCCTGCTGCAATTGAGAAGGCACGCGCTGAAATGTGTTTTGTACGCTCCGACGGGACTTCTTAAACTTGCCGGATAAAACTTCACCTTTCGGATCGACGCAGCGTTGTGTTGAGAGAATCACCCCCCTGCGCTCACGCCTTTCTCATTTCTCATTTAATGAAATAAACGATTTGAATTTGAATAAGATATTTAAGGAGGGCTCTTATACAACAAACGTGATTATTTTCCGTTTTGTGCTCGATATTAATAACGACGACAGGTACGCTTGAAATATCTACAGAATAATATTCACAGACTTCAAAAATAAATAATTAAATTAAAATATAATAAATATTTCAGAGGGCTCCCATACAACAAACTCGTTTAAGTACTCGATCTTTATACAGACACTGTCCGCACTTGGTTGTTTTTTCACTTAAGGTAATTTTCTTATGTCAGAGTCCTGTCAACAGTCAATGATGGGACAGAGATGCTCGTATGAATGGTGGGTAAGTCATACCTAAGCGAGATATTTTATAACTGCTTCGCGTTCGTTATTATATTATTACGGCTTATTTACTCAGTAGAAGACAGGTCCAAGCTAGCAAACGCGCCTCTTTTACATTCGATAACTTATCATGTTTGTTGGTATGTATAAATACATATCACAGGACAATGTCACACTAATTGATCTAGTCCCAAACTAAGCTCGAGGCTTGTACTGTGGGTACTAGACAACGATAAACTTACTTTTATAGAGAAATGAGCTAAAAAAAATTAGTTTAAACTGTAAAAACTAAACGATACGAGTAATTATCTTTTCAATAGAAAGATTTAACTAGATTTAAAATCATTCTTAACTTGAAAGTACGGTCTGGGACGGTTTAACATACTGAAACGAAAAATAGATTTATTCAATAACTCAATAAGAGAAAAAAACGGGTTATAACCAAAAAAAAATATAATTAATCGAGAGGTGTACAAAAAATACTCATGTAGGTAACTTTTAATCACACTAAGTTATTATTAGGGAATACACGGGATCCTATAATTTCATAACCAACGTTTCACAAATGATTCATTTCAAAAACATATCATTTGACAACCCACGTTTTTTTCCGAAACTAAATTATACTGGATCTATTTCCGGACCATCGTGTATAGGTTAGGTTTGGTTAGTGTTATGAAATTCCTGAAATATTTTCAGTTACGTAAAAGAAAGCGGGATGGCAAATGAACAGGTTGCGAAACGATGCATTTGTTAAAGATTTGACGGCGAAAAGGCAGAGAACCGCTCATTATAAATACATAGACAACATCCAAAACTGAGGAACAAATATTCGCGCTCATCACACAAATATCTGCCCTTTCCGGGATTTGAACCCAGGACCGCTGGCTTTGGAGGCAGGGTCACTCCCAACTAGGCCAATGTGTCGTCAACCTAACATAGTTATTTAAGATCTCGTTGTCTGGTTTTTATTGTACATAGGTAATTAGGCCTTAAAACACTCTTGTGATCTTATTATGTTTTTTAAACACACTCGTGTTTAAACACCCCTCATTATTGTATTAGTTAGGTACATAAACTACTAGTAATCATTTGTGTCTTAGCAATATGACTCACTACGTATTTTTAGCAATTTTTACAGTATTTTAATATTTAAAATTACATTATCTATATGTATAGTTTCAATGCTTAATGACGTAGTTAAAAAGTGGTTGAACATGCAATGCTTTTGGTTGGATGAAACAAAATTATATTTAAAAAAAATGGAAAAGTAAAACGCACTAGTGCGAAATATCCAACTTTCCGCTCGATATACAGCTACGAAAAGTACCACTTTTTGAGCAAGTGTGTTAAAAAAATAAATATACACATACATACATAACATCACGCCTTCATTCCCAGAGTGGGGTAGGCAGAGCTACAGAAATACCAACAACTCTAAAAAGACTTGTTGATAATTCTATAACCACATTTTGCACAAGAATAATAAAAAAATTGACGGAGAACAATTGAATAGGTATGGTTTGTACGTAACGTTATTTTACCATTTTAATACTCTCCGTCCAAACACGGACGACTTTGTTATTTTTAATATTAATAAAGATGCCTTCGGATTTCCCCTCACTGTTCCATTAAATAAAAACACTCTGTATAGTGAATTGAGAAGTGTTTTTTTCCGAGCTGCTATATTGTATGATTGTATCGTTGCGTCACAAAATCAATCAAATATTATTATTCAATCAATCAAATTAATTGTTTATTATGCTTCAGAGGTCGCAAACATGTTACACTTTATAGTACCGCTGTAAGGTGGCGTAATGACTAATGATATATAATTACCGTTACACAAGAAACATATATTATAAATTAGACGAAAGAAAAGTAGTTCAACTGAAACACTATTAATTTAGATCAGCAGTTTTAATTATGAATTTCACTTTATCGACTGTATCATTTCATCGAACGCAATTTTCTGCTGAAACCATGTGTTAGGTTAAGCGGCGAGAATGCGTTACGACGAAATTTTTTTTTTTGCGTAATGATTTGTTTGTTGACAGATGTTTCGATAAAATGATAGCTACCCCACTAGTTCATTTATTCATAAACACACAACTGCTAAAATATGCATTGTCCTTGTCTGCCATTGTGATATTTACATCTCACAGAAAGTGACGCATTCTTTAACTAAAATAGGTGCGTAATCCTATTTAGAAGAATTTTGGTATGGAGATGGCTTGAGTCCCGGGGAAGGACAGAGGGTACTTTCATCCTGAAAAAATTGACAGTTCCTGAGGGAATAGCTATAAATGACTTTGATGCGAACGGAACCGCGGGAAACAGTATCTCAAATTTGGATACTCGCAAAAACCAAAACCTATTGAGTAGGTCCCGTTGTACGCATAAAATTTAGCTATCTACGGTAATTAGATAACGTTAATTTGCAAAAGACAATTAGATCCACGGTAATTAGATAACGTTATTCCGCTCACGTTGATTTGAAAAAGACCGCGCATTTTAAAATACGTTCGCTATTCAAAAACCATGTACCAATTTCTATTTAACAGCTCATTACATTATTAAACTAATAGTGGGTGCGTTACACAATCTAATTACATTGTGAACTACTAATATTTGACTAAACCGACCTTATAGTGACGCAAGTGCAGACAGCCAGTGAACTTGACTACAGTTTGATAATGACACACATTGTGAAGTGGGTGAGAGGCGGGTTAACCTACCGTCAAGCGTTTGCATTGTTGTGTATCGACTTCGACTCTCCACGATTTATGCAATTACCCTCTTACACACTCTGTTCGAATGTGCAGTTTTCCTCAGTGGTTTCTTCACCGTAAAGCTGATAGACTGGACGGAATGTGAGCACCGATTAGTTTGTTAGTACCAGTTCATACCAGCATAGAGGTATTCCATCTTAGTTCACAGGGGCGACGCTTTTGCAGTCTTGAGAATGTAAATTCTATGGGTCTCTCTCAAATAGCATGTATAATAATTTAACTTTGATTCCTATAGTTTCAAAGTTATCCATCGTTGCTTATGTTGGATGAAACAAAAGTTTCTCTCAAAAAAATTATTGGTTTTTTTTTTGCAAAGTCTGCTTATCAAGGCTGCGTTGCCACCAGAGCTGTGCGAGATAGCGGAGAAGTTTGCGAGGAAAAAATCCACCAATAGGAGAGCTGCGCTGAGCGAGGCTAGGAATACTATTGGTGGATTTTCGGTTCGAACCAGCATTGCAGCCTTCCATCTTAGTCCTCAGGAGCGACGCTTTTGCAGTCTTAGGATTGCAGTCTTGAGAGTATAATTGTCTATGGGTCTCAGATCCTACAAACCTTCAGGGTGGCCTGTGTGTTTCTTTGCCTTCTCCTAGCCTTAAACACCGGGCAAGAGCATGTCGGGGTATACATCCCAAAACCGTTACCACCAACACAAAATGCTATCTCGAATAAATTGACTTTGATTCCTATAGTTTCAAAGTTATCTATCGTTGCTTACATACAAGAATTGCTCGTTGAAAGGTATAATATTATTGTTAAGCCAAATTCAGCTTAATTGGTTCCCGGGAAGTGGTTCAAATCTTCCTTGCAAGATTTGACCCGAACACACATACAAACATTGCAAGCTACTAAAAAGCTTGTAAAAACAGTGTGAACTTGTTTTCTGTACTTATGTAATCATCTAAGGCAGCACTAGCAGCAGGCAATTGATTTATTGCCTGCTGCTAGTGCTGCCTTAGATGATTAGTACGTATGAACACTTAATTCGCTGTATCTCAGGCACAATCAAATCTACTTACGGCCGAACCCTATATTCAAACCGCGGACAGGGCCTCTATTCAACTGCGTTATAACGATATCGTGCATGACGTGTTTTAGAATCGTTTATGTCACAGTCGCCATTATTGTAAATGACATAAGAGTTATGAAAACGTTGACAATACGGAAACACGTCAAATACTATATCGTTATTACCGTGTAGAATCCCAGCCCAGATAGCCTTACTTCGGATTAAAATTCGACACATTTTGCATGGGCAAATGTCAAATTTCAACCCGAAGTAAGCCTTATCTATCCGCGGTTTGAACATAGGGTTCAGCCGTTAGTAGTCGTGATAGTTTCCCTTTTAAAATTCCATTATTATTATAGTACGAGTATGCCTTAATTAAAGATATTTTTCAGATTTTTAAGCCTTGTCGTTTTGGGTTTGGGGACGCCCAATTAATTTATTGATAACACATATTATAATAATGATTAACTTTAAAAGAAAAACTATCACGACAAGTAGAGCCGTGATTGGTACTTGAGAACAGGTGACTTATGGCCGTATTAATAAACTGATCTCGACTTTAATGCCCGTCTAAAAATACGTCAAAGTTAACGTCAAACCATAGAAAACTGTATTTTGGATGCATCTTGAGAAGAGCATTACAGTCGAGATCAATTCATAAATACGGTTCTTAGGTATTCATTTCCATACAAATCACCTAAGACAGCACCAATTAATTTTAAATAGTAAATTCGTTTATATCTGTTGTTTTTAGAGGTAGTTTTGGTGATTGTTTTATAAAGCATGGTTCATTTAGAATTGGTACATATTACCAAGGTTATAAAATTTAAAATAACTAATGAAATAAAACATTTAGTATTATAAATTGTAAAATATGTATTATTATTTTACATTTTACACTAAAAGTATTCAGTTGTCAAAACCATGAATGTAATTCCGAACTTTTTTTTAATAGATCCCTTCATCTTCTGAACAGTGCTTTTATTTACTTTTTTGGCTTGAAGATTCCATGTAGATCGCAAAGAATTTACATCTTTGACCATTTTGCCACTCTTTTTGAGTTTCCCTTTCATAATTGCCCAGAGGCCCTAGCCAAGATGCATTCGCTAACCAGCGATTCGATTCGTTTTAATTTGAAACCAATCGCGGCACTGGTAGATCACGTGACTCGTCGTATGACGCGATCTACGAGTGCCGTGATTGGTTTAAAAACAAAACGAATCGAATCGCTAGTTAGCGAACGCATCTTGGCTAGGGCCTCAGTAGTTCTCAATTGGTCGAAACTGTGGACAATTTGGAGGATTCATGTTATGAGGCACGTAATCGACCTGATTGGTTTCATACCACTGTAGTACCTTTTTTGAGTAATGGCAGCTTGCTAAATCTGGCCAAAACTTCACAGGAAGACGGTGGTTTCGAATGAAAGGCAAAACTCGTTTCTGCAGGCACTCTTTCATGTAAACATCTGACGTCATTGTAGAAGACGTAACGAAAATTTTGGTCTTTACGCCACAACTACAGATCCCTTGCCATATCGTGTACTTTTTTGCAAATTTTTCCAATTTACCAAACTTATACTTTTCTTGAACATTTCCTCTAGCATCAGCCAAATACTTTGAACAGGGCAGTTGCTTAAAATCGAGTTTAACATACGCTTCGTCGTCCATCAAGAAGCACCCTTTGAATTTTGTTAAAACTTTGTCATACAACGAGCGAGCTGGCTTTTTAACTTGAAGGTTCTGCTTTATGGTGCGATTTGGCTTCTTTATAGCTTCATAGCTCTTATAACCAGCTCGAAGGCGAATCCGTCTCACAGGACTGCGACTTTTTTTAATTTACGGGACAGATCGTAATCGGACAGCCCTGGATTTTGTTCAACAGCTCTCAACACTTTCTTTTTAAGTTCTCTATCCCTGGTACCCGATTTACGATTGATCTGTGTCTTTCTGCGGCAAGACAGGGTCTCCTTATATCGTATAATAATTCTACAAATGGTACTTTTGTGAAAATTTAGTGCCTTAGCTATCTTCGACCCAGATCATGATGGCTTTTCCATGTATTTGTTCACAATTACTTTCGTTTTTTCAAGTTCCATTGTCGATAACTATTAAACGCATTGATCAAGGTCTATAATTTTTGCACCATTTAAACATCAAAAGATTGTCAACAAACCGTGATTGTCACTTTTGAAATAAGAATTCAAGAAACATTTTTTTTTAATTAATTTATACGTGCCAATTCTAAATGAACCATGCTTTAGTAACGGCGTCGGAACCATACACTGAGCATGGCCCGAAATGCTCTTGCCCGGTTTGAAATGGCATGTCCATTTTTAATGCCACTCAAAGGCGTGGCCAGCCCGCAGGGTATGTAGAAGTGATCGTGTCGCAAACGTTAGATAGACAGCTGTTCGAGTTTGACATGAACTTGAGATAGATGATAATGACATACATAGCGAAGTGGGTGAGAGGTGGCCCAGGGTTCGTTAGTTCTAACAGAACGCGAGCCAGCAAGTTCAATTTAACTAGTACTTTTGTCTTGCCTCATAGAGGTGGCAGCTTTACATTACCGTAGCTTAAGAATGTTGATTGGTTAAATACAGGCAATTAAGGGTTTATACCTACTAAACATACTACCAGGACCAAATAACGTTAAATAGAAAATTGGTGATTTTTTGAGGAGTTTTTTTGTGTTTGTTGTTTGGTACACGGCTTCAGAACCATACAGCGTACGAGTATATCTACACTAATATTATAAAGAGGAAAGATTTGTACCTATTTTTGTATGTTTGTATGTTTGTAATGAATAGGCTCAAAAAGTACTGGGCCGATTTAAAAAATTCTTTCACCAATAGAATGCTACATTCTTCCAATATGACATAGGCTACATTTCATTTTGAAAAAAAATTAGGGATCCTTGGTAAAATTTGAACAATGTAACCGAAGGTGTAGAAAAATGAGTCTTAAAATGTCTTTCGTCGAATGCGCTGCCGAAACTATTAGCGATAGAACAAAATAATGTACAACAATATTGAAGAACATCATAATGTCTACAAAAAACTCCGCGGTAGCATATGTCCAACTATTGTAGTTATGTCACTACAACAACTTTTTCATTTTAAACATTAATGAAAATGCTAACCAAATTCAAACCATGCTATTTATTATGTGTTTATATTAATCCTTATTCAAATAAATTATTTTATGGTCAAGACCATTTAACTACCTATAAAATAGTTTTTAAATTATTTAAATTGGACTTTCGATTCAAAAGATATTACGAATTAAAAAATTCAAACAGTAAACAAAATCGCCATAGCGCCGTGGCCGTTGTTTGCGATGCAGTCTGAAAAGCGCGCCGGGCATCGCGGCGGGCGGGGTGGAGGGGGCACTGAAATACAGGAGTGGGGCGTGCACGTCTAAAAAAATTGCAGCGGGCGAAGCCGCTGGCGGGTCGCTAGTATTTCATACAGGCATACATTTTATCCAGACGTAGTTAACGATCATGTACAAATCATGTGAAAAAGATATTTTGTTGGTAACAATTATTGAAGTGCAGTATTTTTTTAAAAATTCGTCTTATGTTTATTTATTTATTTATTTATTTAGGACCTTCAACAATAAGTACACTGTTACATAAATAATTGACATGCACACTTACAAGCTAAGCGCCTTATTTCTTACAGAAGATCACCGCATGCGTAGAACAAAAAAAAAAGAAAACTGAGTTAAATGTACTTATTTAAGTTCGGCTTAGTATGTAATTAGAACTACTTAATATTAAGAAGTTCTTTCCTAATTATTGGGAAAGAAGTTTGAAGAAGTGTTTTGTTAAAAAGATAGAAGTTGTTTATTCAGTAAGTAGGCCGCACGGGCACTTTTACACGCCAAAACTCTACTGGCGCTTCAAAGAGACCACTGCTGAGAAGAAGCGCCACAAGAAACTCAATAGTCTGTCATTTTTTGGGGTTCCGTAGTTAAACTAGGAACCCGTATAGTTTCGCCATGTCCGTCCGTCCGTCCGCAGCCTAGTGCAAAGACTATCAGTACTAAAAAGCTGCAATTTGGCATGAATATGCATATTAGTCACGCCAATAAAGTGGTACAATAAAAACACTACACGATTCGCGAGGATATATATTTTTTTCTCTTTTAAAATATACATGCGTAGTTAAGCAGGAAAAAGTGACGAAAATTCTAATAAACAAGAGCAAATAAATAAAATAATAATAATAAATTAAATAAAGTTTTGATACATTCTCCCACAGAAACTGTGTCCCCTAGATTAGATAGGTACTAAACTGTTACGTTAGGTATCTTCGGCCAAGCATTTTTGTCTGTTAGATACTCCTCGACCCTATAGTAAGCTATAGAGCTGTTATATGAAGTTTGAGAGCGTCCATCAGTCGTCAATGTATTACCTGTATCCAAGTGCAAGGACGAGATGTGGAAAATAAGTACCTATCTCCACCACTCATACCATATGAAGCGAGTGAACCGCCACAATTAACCACCACGACCACGATTAGTGGTGGTAGGACCCTGTGCAGGGTCCGTCCGGATCGCCATCACCATCTTATCCATTAACCACCCGCCAAGCAACATTCGCATTGTTGTGTTCCGGTGTGGGGATAAGACAACCGGTGAATTTACTAGCATAGAGGCATTCCATCTTAGTCCTCAGGGTTGGCAACGCATTTGAGGTCTTAAGATTATAGTCTTGAGAATTCAAATGTCTATGGGTCACAGATTCCACTTAACATCAGCTGGCCTGAGT
Source organism: Acleris holmiana (assembly GCA_949316455.1). Taxonomy (NCBI): domain Eukaryota; kingdom Metazoa; phylum Arthropoda; class Insecta; order Lepidoptera; family Tortricidae; genus Acleris; species Acleris holmiana. The sequence goes on from OX438774.1 coordinate 1,360,240, forward strand.
GCTCGTGTGCCTTATCAATAACATAAAAAAAAAAAAATGACATTTATTGGCGAAGTAAAAAAATGGCGAACCGTAATTAATAAAATGTCGAGTACGTGGATGCTTTAATTTAATTGGCGCAATGTGTGATACATTGCTTGCTGAGTAAATTAGTAAGAAAAACAAAACACAACTAATGTTGCTGTTACACAAGTATTTACGTTAATTAGTAAGAAAAACAAAACACAACTAATGTTGCTGTTACACAAGTATTTACGTTAATTAGTAAGAAAAACAAAACACAACTAATGTTGCTGTTACACAAGTATTTACGTTAATTAGTAAGAAAAACAAAACACAACTAATGTTGCTGTTACACAAGTATTTACGTTAATTAGTAAGAAAAACAAAACACAACTAATGTTGCTGTTACACAAGTATTTACGTTAATTAGTAAGAAAAACAAAACACAACTAATGTTGCTGTTACACAAGTATTTACGTTAATTAGTAAGAAAAACAAAACACAACTAATGTTGCTGTTACACAAGTATTTACGTTAATTAGTAAGAAAAACAAAACACAACTAATGGTAGGTAGGTAGTCATTTATTTCGTATTGGAAATTACATTATTACATGTCGCATAGTTATAATGAATTCACAATAAGATCGTCAGTGTAAAAAAATAAAGTAAAAATAAAAATGTAGAAATAAATAATGTCAAAGTGTACAAAAGCAAAAAGTACTCAATTTTAAAATAGAAATAAAACACTAAAAAATATATAGATAGCTCAAATGCTACAGTCAAAAAATGACAAAAATACAATAAAATTTAAATGTCACAATTAAGAATATAAATTAAAGTAGTAAAAATAATAAATTAACAATATATTATCTAGTCGTCACTATATTCTATGACAGAATATAGTGATTTCGTCAATGTTGCTGTTACACAAGTATTTACGTTAATTAGTAAGAAAAACAAAACACAACTAATGTTGCTGTTACACAAGTATTTACGTTAATTAGTAAGAAAAACAAAACACAACTAATGTTGCTGTTACACAAGTATTTACGTTAATTAGTAAGAAAAACAAAACACAACTAATGTTGCTGTTACACAAGTATTTACGTTAATTAGTAAGAAAAACAAAACACAACTAATGTTGCTGTTACACAAGTATTTACGTTAATTAGTAAGAAAAACAAAACACAACTAATGTTGCTGTTACACAAGTATTTACGTTAATTAGTAAGAAAAACAAAACACAACTAATGTTGCTGTTACACAAGTATTTACGTTAATTAGTGTGTATATTAACTTTCGTTAAAATATGTATGAATGTATGTATGTAAACACTTTATTGTACAAAATAAAACAGAAACAATACAATGAAGATACCAGAAAATAATGTACAAAGGCGAACTTATCCCTTTAAGGGATCTCTTCCAGCTAACCCTTGAGGGATTGAGAAAAGTGAAAGGCTGTGCATCGAGTAGGCAAGTTTACAAATTTCTTTAGGATCAGATCATACAAATAAGTCCTAACTATAAACATAAAATTAACTACATTCAAATACTTACATAAATATGCTAGACACAGAAATATATATTTATAGATCAATATACATACTTAAACTTACATAAACTACATTTATGTAAAGGACAGTTGATACAATATTTAATTTAGGAGCTAGGGTCAAGCCAAAACTTCATCAATTTGCCCTTTAAGGAGTCAACTGATTGTGACTGCCTGAAGCCGGCCGGTAGCCGGTTCCACAACCTGACAGAGTGCACTGAAAAGGATTTAGAATAGGATTTTGATTTGTGAGACGGGAAAGCGAGAGTGAGAATATATGCCCTTATGAAATTTACACACACACAAACACACACACAGCAGTGTTCGCGTTGTTGTGTTCCGGTGTGGGGATAAGACAACCGGTGCAATTACTAGCATAGAGGCATTCCATCTTAGTCCTCAGGGTTGGCGACGCATTTGCAGTCTTAAAATTGCAGTCTTGAGAATGCGAATGTCTATGGGTCACAGTTTCCACTTACCATCAGGTGGCCTGTGTGCTCGTTTGCCATCTCGATGCCATAAAAAAAAAAAAACACGCTGTATATTCAGCGGGCACGTATCATAATATATAAAGTTCAAAACACATAATGTAACATAATACATAATGGTCGTAATATATAATGGTTTTAATTCAGAAACCGTAAAGTTTTCAGGATTGTTATAAAACAAACGTAACCTATTAATGGGTTCTAAGTAATGACCTTTTAAAAAATGGTGGTGGTAGGACCCTGTGCAGGGTCTGTCCGGATCGCTACCACCATCTTATCCATTAACCACCCGCCAAGCAACAGTGTTCGCGTTGTTGTGTTCCGGTGCAATTACTAGCATAGAGGCATTCCATCTTAGTCCTCAGGGTTGGCAACGCATTTGAGGTCTTAGGATTATAGTCTTGAGAATTCAAATGTCTATGGGTGTCAGATTCCACTTACCATCAGGTGGCCTGAGTGCTCGTGTGCCTTCTCCTTCACATAAAAAAAAAAAAACCTGAAAAGTTTACGGTTTCAGAAATAAAACCATTATATATTATGAACATTATGTACTATGACCCGTTATGTGTTTTGAACTTTATATATTGTGATACGATCCCATATTGAGCATGGTCCGACGTACTCTTGATCGTTTTAGAACCTTTATAACGTCAACGACGCCTAAAGTTGTCACAACCCTAAAGGTGCCCACAACGCCACCGACACTTATAGTCGTCACAGGTACAGTTAAAAAGAGACGTTATTCGTATGGATTAAGTTAAATTTTGCATAACTTTTAATACTTGTTTGGCGTGTGAGTGACGCATTTGGGTCATACACACTCTTAAAAACAAAAGTTGTCTCTCCTGTGGTCAATAGTTAAAAGCTTGTGCGCATATAAGTTTTGTTTTTATATGATAGGTCTAAAGCAGTCCTGACGGCGTTTTTGAGGGAATGGGCTTAGCCAGAAATCTGTGTATGACCCATTTGTATTTGACGTAAGGCGTTAAGAAGGATACGGATTGCTATCTAGTTTTATTGAAACAGCAGAGTTGAAAAGTTTTTGTAAGTAGTTACAAAGTAACGTCATAGATGGCGCTACCTGTATATTAGGTGACGTGATCGTTGTACAGTCACCATCAGATAGATCTAACCGGACAGCGAGCCCATAAAAATGTGTTGCAATGGATAATAGTACCTCCTAGTATTCTTAAATCAAAGTAGTATTGGCGATATAAATTTAAGAACTAAATAAATCTTAGATCGCCATTTTTTGTCGAAAATTACATTTTTAAATGAATACATCAATATATAAATGTTTATAATGAATGTGATAAGGAAGTAATAAACATGCATAGTAATAAATTACCATTATGAGCCCGTGCGGTTTACTTACTGAATAAACATCTTTTTTGTCTTTTTATGAAATATTTGTGCGCGTGGCCACTCCTTATCCAAGGAATGTAACAGGCGCGCAAACAACCTACTGCACGGGAAAATAAAAAAAAGCTTAATGTAAAAAATAATTGTTTTCTGATTTTATCCTTTATGTCCACACAATAACCAAACTGGGAGCCAAATTTGAACTTTCTGAGTCATCTTCTACCTCGATAACCGTTTGAGATGTATTTATGAACTTTGGGGTTCTAGTAAATCTAAGGGATAAATAAGCTACATTCCATGTGTTTATGCTAAATGGTTGGTATGTGGCTCGAAAACTTGACTAACACACTGTGTCTAGATATCGTAGTCTGCAGTAAAAAGTTTCCTTAAATTTTATCGGAATTGCTGCTATTTGTGTGTTTGCAGTTTTAAAATCGCGCAGGCGCTTATCATTGATTAGTAGGCAGGGTCCCAAATTAGATCCCGGTATGGGCATTATATTTGTGTGATGAGCGCGGGTATTTGTGCCTGAGTCTTGGATGTTTTCTATGTATGTATTTCTCTAAGTACCCATACATAGTACGCGCATAGAGTTCAATTTGAGACTAGGTCAATTTGTGTGAGACTGGGATCTCTGCCGTTTGGCTAAATTATTTTTCGCCAAATGTTTCATTTGGGTAAACGCTTTTTTTTCCAAAACTGTAAACATTTCAGGATTTTTGTAAAATTAACCTAACCTAACATATAGGGTTCTACACGATGGTCTTGAAATGAATCCTGAAATATTTACAGTTTCGGAAAAAAATGCGTTTGCCCAAATGAAACATTTGACGAAAAGTAATTTTGCCAAACTACAGTACACTGTGAGATTGTCCTCCTAGAAACAGGCGTAGAGAGTTCGAAGAATGTTGTTAAAAGAGTGTGCCTCCTAGGCAATGGTTTTTATTAATGGTTTTGCCCGAAGGAGGCTAATTTTAGCAGCAGATCAGCAATTTATCATTTTCTCAGCCTCTATTGAGTCTGACAAAAAGCTGATCTAACTTTAACTCTAGTACGGTAACCACGGTTACCGACTGATCCCAATCCCTTCATGTTTAATATCGGTACCCCATTTTCCTCGCCATACACAAACACATAACAACATCCTTACACACACGACGACACGTTGGCCTAGTTCGAAGTGACCCTGCCTCCGAAGCCAGCGGTCCTGGTTTCAAATCCCAGTAAGGCCAAATATTTGTGTAATGAGCGCGGATATTTGTTCCCGGGTCTTGGATGCTTTCTATGTATTAATGTATGTATGTCTCTATATAAGTATGTTTATCGTTGTCTAGTACCCATAGTACAAGCCTAGAACTTAGTTTGGATCTAGGTCAATTTGTGTGAGATTGTCCCCTGACATTTACTCACATAAACTTCGACACACTTACATACGAGTACATATCACCTAATATTGTGTTATTCAATTTGATTGTTCTTGTCATTCCTCTGTTTTTATTATGTAGGTATTCATTTCACAAAGTCAATGACATTATTTGCATTTATCTTTATTACCTTTAGCATCACCTGTTACTATTATCTGCATTTCAGTATTTCTCTTGGCGCACATTAAAGTTACTTCTCGTATGTTCCAACTCCCACGATACAGGCCCAGCCTATTGTGGGAGACGGTTCTCTGCCTTTTCGCCGACAAATCTTCGACAAATGAATTGTTTCGCAACCTATTCATTTGGCAACCCACTTTTTTTTCTGTAACTACAAATAGTTCAGGGTTTTTATAAAACTAACCGAACCTAGCCTATAGGGTTCTACACGATGGTCCTGAAATAAATCCAGAATTATTTACAGTTTCGGAAAAAAACGCGGGTTGTCAAATGATATGTTTCTGAAATGAATCATTTGAGTAACGGTGGTTATAAAAAGGATCCCGTGGGAGACACCAATAAATTATTGTAAACGTTAAATCTTAAGTCTTTTGGTAATTCTTTTTTATTAGTATTTTCATTAATAATCAAAACCTCTATATCAGTATGTTTGGTGAAGATATACATCTGGACTACAGAAGTGAGACGTGGACACTGACAAAAAAAGAACGGAAGAGGCTAGAAGCATTTGAAATGTGGTGTTGTAGGATGGAGGGAAGGAGAAGAAAACAAATGAGGAAGTACTTAATATTGTAAAAGAAAAGAGAAGCCTGTTACAGACAATAGAAAAAAGAAGAGAGAAGATGATAGGGCTCCTGATACGACACGATAATTTTATGAAAATATCATGGAGGGAAAAATTTATGGCAAAAGAAGCAGAGGACGACCTAGACGAATTTGCTTTGAACAAGTGAAAAATAAAGTTAAGGTCGTGTCGTAGTCGTTCTTGACATCTTGATACGTTAAGATGTCAAGAACCTAGCAATCAATAGAGAGGAATGGCGGGCACTCCACCGACAAGAGCATAGCTCTTAAGTTATGAAGAAATGTGATTTTTTATCGTTGCCTATTTTATTACCCGTCGCACAAGCCTTGAGTTTGTTCAATTTGTGTCAGATTGTCCCCTGATTTATTGTATCTCTTTATATACATAGTACCTACTAAGGTTCAATCCAGGATGTAGTTCAGGGGGAAGCGAGAGAGGGTCACAAAGTCCCAAAATACAGTTTAAACACTTAATTTTTAACTTCCACATATTTCAAAGTTCTGTACAATCCCTTGAACCCCATGACGATCCCTGGATTCGCCACTGCATATCCGCGTAAAAGTTGTTTAGCGCTTTTCCCTCGGGATACATACAATTTTTCGGAATAAAAATTAACCTATGTCCTATTCCAGACTATAATCTATACGTGTGCCAAATTTCATCTAGATCCATTGAGCCGTTCTGGCGTGATTGCGTAAAAACATCGATCCATCCAAACTTTCACATTTATATTAAGTAGGATTATTTAAAATTGCATAAAACTACTTGTTTATGCCTGAAATTTTATCCACGAACTCGTTTATCGTTACTCCCACGGGATATTGCTTATCCGGAATAAAGCATCCTACATTCCAAATTCAACACTTAGCTTACCTGAATGCTAATTATTTTAGCCTTTTATGCGTAATTAAAGACAAACACCTAAACATCCTCGCTAATTCACATTCATAATAGGTGGTAGTCGGAAAGGATGCTTCAATATTACTTCCTTTTATCCTATATCCTTAACTTCTTACCATGTCATCCTAGATTTAATGATCTCGCAATTATCTCTTAACATTTATAAGGTTCAACGGAAACCGTTAAACGCAGCAGCGATAACGCGCAGAGAAATCGCCGCAGACTGCGTACGCGCAGTCGCGCCGCGGCCGGCGCCCGCGCACCTCCCTACCAAGTGTTAAAACCGGCACTTAACAACTTGAACGAAAAACGAAATAGTCCCGCACCAAGTGCAGTGCCAGAAGCGTCTGTAAAGATTCAAAATCCTTTTAATTTTGCTTTTTGAGGTGATTGAATGACTTGAGATCCTCGTGGATTGTGTTCAATTAAAAAATAAGTTATTAAAAAATTACTGTTCGAAAACTTAAGAATCCTTTTAATTAGTAGACATCTTTCTAATAACGATACAAGAAGCCTTTCCGCCAAACTTAAACAGTACTATATCTATTGTAACGTTGCGATGGCGAATAAACCAGAGAAGGACCTACAGCCTTCAGGGGGAGTGGACTGCGACCAGCTTATGCAGGAGTTGGGGCAGTTCCGTCGCTTCCATCTCCTAAACTATGTCATGGCTGCGCTTGTCACCTTCACAGCTGCACACTATGCAATCAATTATGTGTTCCTCGCTGCTGATGTCCCTTACAGGTAATGGTTAGGTGCTATTTATGTTTATGAATTCATGCATTCCTACATACATAACATCACGCCTTCATTCCCAGAGTGGGGTAGGCAGAACTACAAAAATACCACCACTCTAAAAAAGACTTGTTGGTAATGCTGTAACCACACTTTGCACAATCAGGCTAAGATGTTTACCAGTGTTTGAATTCATTTATTAATCATTTGACCTCAGACGTAATAGGAACTATTCCAAACGAGAGATCCTAATAATATACTGGATTTTGTCTAATATCACATCTTAACATAAACCACCTTATTTCAATCCATGAAAAATTCTTACTAAATTGCTTACTTAATTTTACATAATATTGAAGCCACCATGTCCATCGTAGAAAAGAACCTTGACACTTTAAAAATCTTTAGGTTTCACTTTCAATGGAAACAAATGATCGAGAAGTAATTATTATTACTACATAAAAGCGGCGTCTGCTTCCGACTTTACCAACTCGATGTTCGATGTTATTAAGTATTCTTACTGTGGTTCATACGGTAACACATGTTTATATAACGCTATGTTAGCGAATTTCGAAAATCGACAGACTATACAATTGACGTAAGCTGGGGCCCTAGCCAAGATGCAAACGCTCCTAACGTTTTTCTTTTCTATCGCTCAAAATGTATGGGATGACAGTCGACCAGGTGGACGCAGGAGAATGTCACCCCATACATTTTGAGCGATAGAAAAGAAAAACGTTAGGAACGTTTGCATCTTGGCTAGGGCCCCTGGTGATAGATAGCATCAAACATTTCGATTCGATAGAAAACAGAAAAGTTAACAGCGTTCGCATCTTGGCTATGCCTTCTCAAATAACTCCGTAGTTACCTCTCAAGTGATCCCAAAGTGGTAGGACCCTGAGCAGGGTTCGTCCGGATCGCTACCACCATCTTATCTATTAACCACCCGCCAAGTAACAGTGTTCGCATTGTTGTGTTCCGGTGTGAGGATAAGACAACCGATGAAATTACTAGTATAGAGGCATTCTATCTTAGTTCTTAGGGTTGGCAACGCATTTGAGGTCTTAGGATTATAGTCTTGTGATTTCAAATGTCTATGGGTCTCAGATTCCACTTAACATCAGGAGGGCTAGCACAAGTGTTTCGCGACTTGTTTGTCGCTCGGATCTCCCTTTCTACCTACTCTGTAGCAATAGAGACGCAATGAGCGACACGCGAGAAAATACCACTTGTGCTATATAAGCATACAGGTGGTCTGAGTGCTCGTGTGCCTTCTCCTTAACATAAAAAGAAAAAAATAAAAATAGGAGACCAACAAGCAAGTGGCTCAAGTGATGGTAGGTGACCACAGTGACTAATGAACTCCAGAGGAAATGAAAGTGGGATATCGGCCTCTAAAGAAGTGTTGGCTCGTTTTTTGAGGATCCTAAGTCAAAGAGAGTTACACCTAGGGTTGATTTGAGAGAGACAAAATGCGTGGCAATAAGAATCGCGAGAAGTGAGTGAGCGTGGCCTGAAGCTATAGCTATATGTGCAGTACTATATAAACGGCCTTGACCACTACAAGTTTCCTTTTAATGCATGCTACCTCCAGCTGACCTAGATGTGGACGTTTTTATCGGAAACGGAAGGCTCAGGAAAAGTACTAAAACCGTTTTGTCGTGAGTTGTTGACTTTGTTTGGTCGTGAGTTGTTAAATTTTTTGTTGCCCACGTGCCTACTTTGGTCGTGTTTATCAATGTGGATAAAATATCTATCACTTTCTGACCAAAACGTAAGTGCGAGAGTGACGGATGCTTTAACCACCGCGATAACGGCCTACACAATTTGGGTCGAGATTTGATTCTCAAACTCGTTTTCTTTTAAACGAATTATTAAACAGCGAGCCAGGGACAACTTGTCTCGGCAGAATATTGTAAAAAATTGTACGTATAATTTTATTATGGTCAGAGTTTTCATCGGCGAAAGAGCTCGGTCAAAGTGGTAGGTATTGAACTCTGTATGACATTTATTTATTTTTATTTATTCAAACCATTTTGTTTACAGCCTTACAGTTAAACCAAGACGCTGTACAATTCAGTAAAAAATAATAATTAAAAAACTTAATATATTAGCTAAACTACAAAAATAAAAGAAAAACTAAACTTTCAGACACAAATGCCACTGCCATCCATCGCCTCACAATACCTCAGGCACTCACGACATACACTTCGCCATCGGCTCGCAAATAAATCGCATTCAGGCGCTGATGACAGAAGCGAATTAAGCAGCGTCAGTGCTCGGGTAATCGGGGAATTTTGGTGCGACACGGTGCGTGCCCTAGGAGCTGATAGGAGATTGGAAGTCCGCGCTCTGAGAAAGTTCTTAGGCACAAAAGGAACGGCCAACCTAACAAAACGAGCAACCAGTTCGGAACAATCCGTATCACCACGCAGTACGCTGCAGACATGACATGCCTAAGAGCGCGTGCGGCGACTTTAGTTTAGTTTTTTTACCCGACTGCGTCTGAAGAAGGGTTATGTGTTTAGAATGTTTGAATGTCAATCCATCCATCCATCACATCACGCCTTCATTCCCAGAATGGGGTTTGCAGAGCTATAGAAATACCATTAACTCTAAAAGAGATTTTTTGGTAATTCTGTAACCACAATTTGACCAGTGTATTAGTGACAGGTTGCAAGCCTATCGCCTAACAGTACTACACGGCTACACGCCCTTATTCCTTTAGTCGACTCTCACGACATCCACGGGAGAATATGCAGTGGTACTATTCTAACCCGGCAACCACACGGGGGATGTACGCCTAAATGTATTAATGCACTTTAATGTATCCTTAGATATATAGGCATCCTTAGATACATCTTGGTCGTGAGATTGTCAGGCTAAGTATTTTAGTAAAAGTAATGAGAGAAAGTAAATAAAAAATGGTTTTTTAAATATATATCGACGACGATATAAAAATGCAGTCGGGTTTTTATCTGTAATCTTTATCAATATGGTTTTACAGAGTAGAATTAATATCGTTTTCGCACGACGTCAGCTATTGCTGTCGTAGCACTTCGGTAAAATTTGGTAGGGCACCTAATTTTACCCTAAGAGTACTAGCAGACAGGACAACTTTAGTTCGCAGGTTAATAATTCGTCGCTAAGACCCTAAAGTAAGGTCAATGACTCTGTTAAAGATAAAGTAAATGAAGTGTTTGTTTACATACATGTGTACTTGTTAGTTTACGCCAAATTGATTGCTTCTGTCATTAGTTTGTTGCATTAGTTTTGAGTGGGTTCTAAACATGTATGTTTAGTGGTTCTTTTAAGGTACGGTGAAGGCAAACGAGCACACAGGTCACCTGATGGTAAGTGGGACTGTGACCCATAGACATTAGCATTCTCAAGGTTACAATCTAAAGACTGCAATACAAATGCGTTGTCAACCCTGAGGACTAAGTTGTCATTTTATGTGCTAGTAGTTTATCCGGTTGTCTTATCCCCAAAACAACTTCATTACATAAATAAACATCCCGGCCATTTTGATTATTTAGTTGTTTTAGAGACCACAAGTTTCAAAAATAAAAAATGAAATAATAATAAAAACAACAGGACAGTCTCAGAAAAAAATACCTAGGCCCAAACTAAGCTCTAGGTTTCTACTATGGGTACTAGACAACGTTATCATACTTATGTAGAGAAATAAATACTTTAATACACGTGAAAGGAGACAATTCGGTATACATTGCAAAGTTAACACGGTGACTAGGTTTCATACGAACTGCGCCATGTACACTGAAATGTCACCTGTCACCTGTCATTATTAAGATGGTGACGTAGGGGGCTGGTGGCCTGTGTGATCGTTTGCCTTTGCCTTCAGCAGTCCAGTTTGCTAATAAAGATTATAGTTACTAGAACGTAGCCTTGCGTGGTATGAGCATATTATGCGGAGGGATGACAGGCATGTGACTAAAAAAGTGTATGAAAATGAAGGAATGGAAGAGACGAGGTAGGCTAAGGAGAAGGTGGAGGACTGTGTGAGAGACGATATGAAGAAGAAGGAAGTAAGTGACGAGGTGACGAGGAACAGGGAGGTATGGAAGAAAGACACGCTGCGCCGACCCCAAGAAAATGGGATAAGGGCAAGAAACTTATGATGAGTTCCTAGTACGTTTGACAAGTAACCAAAATCTTTTATACTATTAACTACTGTACTAGAGCAGGGCCTCTACTCAGGTGCGTTAAAACGATATCGTGTTTGACACGTTTAAGAATCGTTTATGTCACAGTCGCCATTATTGTAAATGACATAAGAGTTATCAAAACGTTGACAATACGGAAACACGTTAACACGCTTTTAACACCGTTGACTTCGATATTCTTCTTGGAATTCTTAATACTCTTAACTTTTCTCCTTCTTCTCTTTCATGGTTTCGGCCTTACCTATCTGGGAGGCACCAGCGTGTCAGAGTTGATGATAAGTATTCTGAGTGGTGCGAACTCTCCGCTGGTGTTCCTCAGGGCAGAATCAGAATCAGAATCAGAATAATCTTTATTCAAGTAGGTTTACAAATAATAAACTCTTTTGAAACGTCATAGTAGCGACTTAGCCTAAATTGACTGCAGGTTCAAATCGCGACCGATCAGAGAAGAACCTGTAAGAAACTCTGTCGGATGTCTTTTTTTTTTTTTCGACGTTCGCAACCTTTTGTCGTAAGGACTAAACATTTTATTACAAGCAATTCAGTCCCAAGCATTGTTATCATTAATATAGTCTTTAATACTATAATATGCTTTAGAAATTAGTTTACGCTTAACGTAACTCTTAAATTTATTTACTGATAGTTTAGTAACATTACTTGGGAGCTTATTATAGAACCTAATACAATTACCCATAAAAGAGTTTTTTATTTTATGGAGCCGCGTGAAGGGCACTGCGAGCTTATATTTATTTCTGGTATTAACATTATGTATGTCACAGTTCTTTCTAAATTTAGCGATGTTTTTATGAACATACATAATGTTTTCATAAATGTATTGACTGTGCATGGTCAATATGTTAATTTCTTTAAACTTATCTCTAAGCGAGTCTCTCTGGCCCATCTTGTAGACAGCACGAATAGCCCTCTTCTGCAGAACAAAGATGCTATTTACATCAGCAGCACTACCCCACAGTAAAATACCATATGACATAATACTATGGAAGTAACTAAAATAAACTAATCGAGCGGTATCTAAGTCTATTAATTGCCGAATCTTATTAACTGCAAAAACTGCAGAACTGAGTCTACCCGCCAATCCAGCAAGATGAGGACCCCATTGGAGCTTGGAGTCTAACGTTATACCAAGAAACACTGTATCATTAACTAGGTCTAGTTTGTCATTTTTAATAGTTACAGTAGTTTGACTATTTTTCACATTAGTAGTCATGAACTTTATACATTTCGTCTTTTTCTCATTCAGTAATAAATTATTAACACTAAACCAATCGACTACTTTTGATATAGCATTGTTTACATCGACATTAAACTGCTGTTGTCGTTTAACTTTGAACACAAGTGACGTATCATCAGCAAACAATACTATATCATGGTTATCCTTTATAAGGTAAGGTAAGTCATTTATGTAGATGAGGAATAAAAATGGACCCAATATTGAGCCCTGTGGTACGCCCATTGAGACCAATGACCCAGGTGATCGTACTCCATTCACGTCTACCCTTTGTATTCTCCCGTATAAGTACGTTTTTATTAAGTTTAGCGCAGTACCTCTAACTCCATAGTGATGTAGTTTCCTGATCAATGTGTCATGGTTAACGCAATCGAAGGCCTTGGACAAATCACAAAAAATACCTAAAGCATCCTGTGACCCTTCCCAGGCATTAAAAATGTTTTTAATCAACTCAACACCAGCTTCGGTTGTCGAGCGACCCCGAGTAAAACCAAATTGTTTATTGTGTAATAAATTATTATACCGAAAATGTTCCGCTAACTGTGACAAAATCAACTTCTCAAATATTTTACTGAAAGTGGGTAGTATGGATATTGGTCTAAAATTTGTGGGGTCAAAAGTACTACCCGTTTTGAATAATGGAATTATCTTACTATGTTTCATAAGATCAGGAAACTCACCACAATCAACACAGTGATTAAATACGACCATTAAGTCAGATGCTATGACTTCAATGAAGGATTTGAGTACATGGACCGACACTCCCCAAAGGTCACTGGTTTTCTTTATATTGATTGAGTTGAATGCCTTAATTACATCCAAGGCAGTAACGCGCTTGAATTCAAAGTATATACTGCATTCAGGCACGTTATCTTCTAAAAGTACAATGGCAGACGCAGGCGAAGAGTTCAAGCACTTAGTCGTGGACACTGGTATATCGGTAAAAAACTTTTCAAATTCAATTGCGATATCTGGATTGGAATCTATTATTTTACCATCTACTTTTAAACGATAGTCGTTAATGTTCTTTTTTCGGCGACCTGTTTCTTCATTAATTATTTTCCAGGTCGTTTTAATAACATCAGAACTATTCAAGATTTTGTTACTTAAAAAATTTCGCTTAGTTATACGGCAGTCTATCTTGAATTGCTTAAAATACTGTTTGACATGTTCCTTAAACTCCTCACTCGCGTTATACCTCCGTTCCTCATATAGTTGATACAGTATTCTTCTACGCTTATGTAAGTCCGCAGTAGCCCAGTCACTGAAAACCTTTGCACCACCAACCACAACCGATTTGGATGTAAATACTGCGTTAAATTGTTTTATGAATGTGTGAAAGAATGAGTTGTACATGTCATTGGGTCCCTTATCAGTTGTTAGAAAGGGCAAATTATGCACTAGGTTATGTCTCATTCTTTCCACACGGTCTGCAGTTATTGGCACAAAAGTAATTTCTTTTTTTGGAATATTATTCGATACGGATTTGAATTTAATTAATTGACCCAAATGATCCGATTCCAGGTTGCTGATCACACTCTTACCAATAGGAATTATATCGGTAAAAATATTATCAATACACGTGGCACTAGTGTCAGTAACTCTAGTTGGCTCCATAAAAGTATGTGTCAGGCCGAAAGATTTGAAAAGATTTATTAATCTTTTGGTTAGTGGACTGTTTTCTAAAATATTTACATTAAAATCTCCACATATAATTGTTTTTTTTCTCGAATAAGATAATTTTATTAGAACAGTTTCCATAATCTTCTCAAAAATTTCGAAATTGCCTAATGGTGGCCTATATACACATACAACTATGAATTGCTCTAACTCTATTGCAGCGAGTTCTAATATTCGTTCAACAGATAAGGACACAATGTCCTTACGGTCTTTAAATTTTAATTTATTGTTTAATAGACTCAATTTATTTTGCGCGGACTTTGTATATAACTGTATTTTCGGGAAAAGAACATATTTTTGTTTTTTTTTATGTATGGGGACAATCTCACACAAATTGTCCTACTCCCAAACTAATGTGTGTACTAGACAACAATAAATATACTTATATAGCGAAATACATACTTAAATAATTAGAAAACATCAAAGACTCAGGAACTGATATTTGATATTCCGGTCACAAACAAAGGATGCTTTTCATGTGACGACGCGTTTAGCCTAGTTGGTAGTGACACTGCCTAGAAAGCTAGGGTCCCGGGTTCGATTTCCGGTATGGGCAAATATTTGTGTGATGTGCGCAAGTATTTGCTCAGAGTCTTACACGCTTTCTATGTATTTAGGTATGTTTATCGTATTCAGCTATAGTAGCGTAAAGCTTAGTTTGGGACTTACTCAATTTGTGTGAGATTATCCCCTGTTACACACATACACAACATCACGCCCTCATTCCCAGAGTGGGGTAGGCAATTTGTGTGAGATTGTCCCGTTATATTTTTTTTTCCATTTTTACAGCTACAGTAATTGACTAACTACCTAATTCACCATACGATGTTAACCACATAATAGACGATTAGAGCGTTAACAGTTGTCAAAATGTATGAACTATCAGTAGATTAACATTGATTAAACTTAACATGAAATTGGTACTAGGGTGAATTGCAGAAAAAATGTACCTTTTGAATTTCATAACTAACCTGAGAGTAAACGAAATTGATAATTGGTGTAACGAAACTGATAAAATAAAGCGTCGGACACATGGAAGAATACTAGTGATATCTTGTGGTTTCATTCGCAGAATTATTTATTCCATTATTTATTCCATTGATTTTTTATTCCATTTCTTTTTGATTTTTTTACTCTATCAAAATGTTTTAATCGTAACTCCTCATACTTTGCAGGGTTTTGTTTTAAACGTTCTCTGTACTTCTTTTGCCTTTCAGCATTTGTCATTGGAGCCATGATCTACACAATAGTGTTTTTTAGTCGTGTTATTGAATCAATAGCTACAGCCAGCCATATCTTTACAAAAAAGAATACACGAAAAACTCCAAAAAAATCGGTTAGGGAATTGACAAAGGCAAAAAAACATTACAGTCCATATGCAAACACATATTTCGACGACCGTAATCTAAATTGACGTAACGGACAAATGGCTACTTTTCAGGAGAGCCAAAAAACAGTATTTTTTTTCTTTTAAAATTCATAGTTTTGTTGTTTGTTTACGTATCATGTAACTAAAAATAGCCAATTACTTACTTTTTTCCACTCTTTAACTACAAATAACTCAATTTATCATACAACGGTTAGTTACTGAGATAGCATGTCCCTTACGTCAAAAAATAAATTCATAATGTCCAATACCACCCTTCTCCAACAGTTGACTTTAGAGTAAATTTGATGTATCTACAAATAAATTTAAAGAAATGAAATTAAAGTGATCGTAACTCCATTGAAAGTAATCAATGACAGGGTGTAAAAGGTACATGGGAAATTATCTTAGGTGAAATAATAAAAGAAAACATAAAATGTAATTTGTGTTATTTATTAGGATAATTAAGAGATCAATCATGGAAGTATAGACATATTTATCCAGAGCTCAGAATCGCAATTATTTAGTGGTATTTGAGTGTTTACAGGACTTTCATTATTTGAATCTTATTTTTTCTGTTACTACCAGCAATATACGAGGTTCGTAATTAAAGTAAAGTGTTCTGAAGAACATATACTTAGTTTTATAATTATATTTCATCGATACATCACTACATACGCCATTATGAGCTCTCATTAATATGTCGATAGCTAGACTAGTAACAAGTAATAAAATAAAACAAAATACACGATTCGGTGTAAAAACGATTAGAGATATAAAATAAAAACATAAACAATTTTAATTCGACAGTATCAATTAGAACCTAGGTACTAATAGTAGTACCTACAATTAGCAATAGGCCAAATCCTATCTTAATTTTCATCACTGCTCTCATTATCATCGTCAGTTTCAGCTAGAGTAGCTGTTATCATTTCAGAGTGAGGCGAAGTTAAATATTCGTTATGAACACGCTTTGGGATAGTACCTAGAAGGAATTGGTATTTAATATATTTAGAAACGTGATAAAGTATTTTGGTCCTCATAGCATTTCTAAAGACTTGCAAAATAATATACCTACATAAGTAGACACAAACACGGTAATTGCATGTACTTAGCCGACAATTTGATATTTTATTAAATAAAATACTTACTGCAATAACTTATCTCGATCCCGCAGTAATTTATTGCGTCGAGCTAAGAGTGATTCAATACTGTTTATATTCATCGTTATCTCAGTTGCCTTCCTTATTATTAAGTACTTGAAACATGCGTGAAGACGAGTGCTCGTGCAAAACAGAACTGAGCAAGCATCGGCAGCACTCAATCCAGTGTAGCCAGGTGTAATTTGAAAAATGAATAGTTTTTTATCAGTCGAAAATACCTTTGAATAAACGATTAATAATCTGGATTTTTTCTTGTACGTATACAATACAATACAATACAAATACTCTTTATTGAACACCAAAAATAAAAAAATAAAAACAGAACATGGAACAGTACATTTAAATCATAGGTATACAACAGGCGGTCTTACCGCTAAATAGCGATCTCTTCCAGACAACCTTGTAAGAGAAATAACTGAGGACACAAATTAATGGCAAGGGGTGTAAACTAATTCGTTTAGAACTCAAACTAAATAACTACAAGAAACAATTAAATTATTTCAATTTTGAAATTAGAACTATTTATAAATATACTAAATATAAATACATAAAGTAAATAATTGAATAAATACATACTAAATACATGTAATTATACATCTCTATAATATATACATACATACATCCTCCAAAAACAGCCAAACAATGACAACAGACGAAGCATGAGATATAACAAAGAAAAAAAGTAAGGGAAATAATAGAAAAACTACGGAAGTGACAGAAAATGATCCTTTAGCTTGAAACGTATGTATGTATGTAAAAGCTTTATTGGAAAACTAACAATTGAATTATAGTGCGCTCATTAAAATTATTTTATTTTATTTCAATTGAAAAAAATATAGTTATCACGTGTCGTGTACAATGTAAATACTTTATACTCTGTTTGCACAAATAACTAACCCTTGGAATATTATTTTTAATGCATTTATAGGCATATTTTCAATCGATGTCCAAGGCTCAAAAATCAATAGATTGTCAAGAAAATTCAGTAGATTTCGTAACAATCAGATGAACCGGTCACACTGTCAACCACAACCAGCAGCGACATGCTCTTTCTAAAATGTTTTTTGTCGCGTACAACGAGGTGATAGTGAGATCTCTTTCACCCTCAAGCAACTTTAAGTGCGTGAGAGTGATTTAGCTATATTAACGAACACTGGGTATGTCATCTAACGAAAGAGATAACGCTAACATTTTAATGTAAGGGACGGTAGTTTTATGATTGTAGTTGTGAAAAAATGTCGTATATACTCTTAGCAAATATTTGATACTCTTACAAATTACCGTAAGGGTCACTGTTGCCTTACATTTGTGAAAGCAAAACTGCGTATCGTACAATTGCTTACAGAATAGTCTTTTACGACGCAGCAGGTAAATTTAGAAAATGATAGTTACGTCTAATTGTGATAGAATCAATTTTATTTTTGTAGATAATTTTGAGAACGTTAAATGATGTATCGTACCTTTACTTATTTAATGGCGCCTTACAGCGTTAGGTAAATTGCGAGATGAAGGTTACACCAAGAATAAATTGCAGTTTTTTTTAATTGCTGTAGATACGTCGTATTTTGTTGAAATACGGAGTCAAAGAAACTTTTTTTTAAGGCTGTAAGGGGCATGTTTTTTAAGGCTATCGAGACGTCACCTATACCAATCGATAGAGAAAAAAAAACTGAATAGAACTGCATTCATAACTCATTTTCGCCATTTTGTCCCTTACATCAATTTAGATTACGGTCGTCGTTATGTACCGTAAAATGGGGCTATTTGGGAATCACGGGGCTATTTGGAATCGAGTAATTATTAAGCTTTTAGTTGCTATAATTGTGTCATGGCAATGGCAGAACTGAAAAATTAGCCTGACACCGAGTTTTACAGTTCTATCATAGCCATGACAAGAAATATATCAACTAAAAGCTTGTGATTACTTATTACCAAATAGCCCCATTTTACGGTACTAGCTTTTGCCCGCGACTCCGTCCGCGTAGAAGTCGTTTATCGCTGCTCCCTCGGGATCTGTCTAATTTTCCGGGATAAAAAGTAGCCTATGTCCTTCTCCGGGACTCAAGCTATCTCCATACCAAATTTCATCTAAATCGGTTCAGCGGTTAAAGCGTGAAGAGGTAACAGACAGACACACCACATTCATAATGTTAGTATGGATGGTTTGTACCGTGGCAGACTTTTCGACTGAAACAAACTTACACACCAGTATTTTCTATATAGTTTTATTGTATGAAATAGGCTTTACAGTTTCTCAGTTTCGTTACATAACGAAAAATAACGAAACTGAGAATGATAATATGAGAAACGTTACCTAAAAAATATATTTCCCTTCAAACGTGTAATGCATTGTTCTAGAACTTTGTAAATTCTTAAGAAGCAGAGTAAAACTACACGGTAATGAATAAAGTGGTGTACGAAAATGAAACTTTTACCCGAGAAAATCGCCGTTTATCACCATGAGATTTTTTAGATTTTATACACTAGACTGTCAATCCGCGTGCCACTTCGTTGAAAACAAAATGGGTGTCGCTGTGTTCAACAGTTTGATAGATATCAAGGTGTATCCAGATTGATAAAAAATAATTCTACTAAGATATTTAAAACTTTTTTTGGGATTAAATGCTCCGTAACTAAAGCTGAGTAACGAAAGTCCAGTAAGTTGGGACAGGTAAATTAATATTAAAATTTCATAACTATTTACAATAAAATTTAATAGATTTGTACGGAACTTAAAGATTAACTAAAAAGGACTGTATAGTTTACAGTTATGCTTTATAAGAATTAATATAAATCGTAACAAATTTCCTAGATAAAAACACACTCGGAATTGGGACATGACCATAATATATGAAGTACTCGCGTATCGCAGGATTGTTTTTTTATTTAAATCTATATAAATAAAACAGAATAAAAATAAAAATAATTTTATCTGAATTTTAAGAATTCTCATACTTTAAGAAAAATAATTACATCGTCTTTTCTTCTCATGATATAATTTTAAATCCACCGTGTTTTCACGGGACACCAATTAAACTAAAAGGTACATTTTTTCTGCAATTCACCCACTAATGGATCCACCAAACGGCTCGCATCGCATCGGATCGAAACGGATTTTGCAAGCTTTAAACGATATTAAATCATGTACACAGTGTTTAAAGTCTATATTATAAAGCCGCGGACAGCGGCGCGGACCGCGGGCGTCTTCCGCGACACGCGAGCTTAGCCGAAAGTATGCTGTGACGCGCGATCGGCTCCGTAATAAATAGAGACTTAAACTTTCTGATCCGATTCGATGCGCGCCGTTTGGTGAATATCATCCTTAAGTGCATAAACGATGTTGCAAAGTTCTGTGACTGCTTACTAGCTTGGCGTTGTTTGACAAAGGGATCGTGTCTTCATGATCCAAGTTAACGACGCAATCTATTTGTTTGTCTGCAGATAAATCTTCGTATAAACAATGAGATATTTACTAACCTCATCATAACGAACAATATTTGTTTGGATATATTTGTAATCACGTTTTCGAAAATGTCGTTCGAGACTTCTATGAAATTTGTAATATATGTATAATTATATGTATTTAGTATGTATTTATTCAATTATTTACTTTATGTATTTATAATTAGTATATTTATAAATAGTTCTAATTTCAAAATTGAAATAATTTAATTGTTTCTTGTAGTTATTTAGTTTGAGTTCTAAACGAATTAGTTTACACCCCCTGCCATGAATTTGTGTCCTCAGTTATTTCTCTTACAAGGTTGTCTGGAAGAGATCGCTATTTAGCGGTAAGACCGCCTGTTGTATACCTATGATTTAAATGTACTGTTCCATGTTCTGTTTTTATTTTTTATTTTTGGTGTTCAATAAAGAGTATTTGTATTGTATTGTATTGTATATGGGTGGTGAAAAATGTATCTGTCAAGTGGTCGTCTTCGCGAAAGCTTTCGACTTAAGTGACGTTCGGTCTTCCATGTAAATAGTTATTTGTGTTTACATTTTGATGGCACATTCAGTTGACCGGATTCGTTATTTACGAGTACTATTAATGAACTCAAGACCAAGGCCTATAACATAACCAATGTGTCCTGCCTATTTTAACATACGCATCCGAGGCATGGTCGCTCACAAAGCAAAATCTGCACAAAATTCAAGTAGCACAAAGAGCTATGGAGCGAGCTATGCTAGGAATCTCTCTAATGGACCGCATACCTAATATCGAAATTCGCCGGAGAACCAAGGTCGAAGATGTCGGTAAGCGGCTCCTTCATGAGACAAGTGGCAATGGGCGGGACACCTGGCTAGGAGGGAAGACGGTCGGTGGACCAAGGCGGTGACCGAGTGGTGGCCAAGACACGGACGCCGATCAGTGGGCAGACCACCAACCCGCTGGTCGGACGACGTCGTCAAATCGGCGGGCAGACAGTGGATTCGTGCAGCACAGGATCGTGGTGAGTGGCGCGACCAAAGGGAGGCCTATACCCAGCAGTGGGAAGATACGGGCTGATTTGATTGATTGATTGATTGATTAATGAACTTTACTAGGCGGTGAACTAAAACAGGGTGCAGTATAGTCCTACCGCCGAACAAAATTACATAAAAGCGCCTTAAAAAGCGAAATGTAACTCTCATTGATTCGGCCGCAGTGTAATAAAAATATATTTCGAACAACGTGACGTTTATTATAAGATGAAAGTGACGCTTTTTATTTTTTAATTTAATGACTTAAATATAGATAGTAGCAAAAATTTTATTTGGAATGGCGTCTAAGATCTTTAATAAATTACCGAAAACTGTTTTAAATATACAAGATAATATGTTGTTATTTAAAAAAGTACGTTTTTAGTGAATAAGGCTTTTTATTCCATACAAGAATATTAAAAAAAAATGTTTAAAAAAAAATATATATTAGTCTGTAAGGATGCATGCTGCATGCTAATTATAGCTATTTGTATGCCTAACGGCAAAACATAGTGATCCTATTTAAGCCATTACATCTATGTTTACACTATGTTTTACAAATAAAGTTATTTGTATTTGTATTTGTATAGTTATAACAACCTCGTTTTAAAACTTTGTGGCTGAATGAGTCGTGAAGTCAGGTTCCTATAATGATTAGTTATTTATATATTTATGTAGGAATATATGTATATATGTATATATGTGTGTATTATACATGTACGTTTATATTAGTTTGTGTACTTGCTAATTTGTTTAAAATTTATTTATTTATTTATAAGTATTATCATTTCTTTTTACTTTTTGTGCAAACTTGTATGTGTCCAACCCCATGCATTGTCCTTACTCATTTGCTTCAGGGTTAGCTGGAAGAGATCCCATTTAGGGATAAGTTCGCCTTTGTACATTAATTTAGTATTATAATTGTAATATTTACATTTTTGTGCAATAAAGAGTTTACATACATACATACATACCTCGATATGTTTATAACAATTGTGATTGATATTTATTGTTTCTTAATTATTCATGTGTTTTTAGGGTTTAGTTAGGTTGTGGCTGAGGTGTACGTTATTGGAAGTACTTAGACTGAAGAACTCATTCTTCATCTACAGAGGCAAAACTAAAACAACAGCAACACAAAGATGTTATTCTCTTTAAAAGATTTCTGTCGAACGGTTGATTGAGTGAAGACGTACGAGCTGGAGACATGGTGGAGATAACTGGGATGGCGTGGCATTTGTATGTTTGAAAATTATGCTTGTTTGATGATAAATTAAGTATTAACGATACAATGATCAATGGTGACAATTGGGACAAGAGTAGACAGTTGCGATTTTTTTTAAATTTAATCAGTCGAATATTTTAAGGGGATAAATCAAATCAAATTAATTTGTTTCATTACATTGAGATATTTTCCTTACTATACTCATTATAGATGACTAAAAAGAGCACGATTCTTTGCTGAATTAATTAGTATAAATTAGTATAAATGTGAATTAATAGAAACAAACCTTTCTTATAAGTTTATTATTTAATGGACGGATCAATTAGCGGACTCTAACGTTAATATCTATATATTGCTTTTGGTTACCCATATAAAACATTTTAAGCTTGGTCTTGAACCGTTGGTTATTTTTCGCCCTATGCAATGGCGGAGGAATACAACGTGTTACAAAATAATCCGTTAAAAAAGAAATTACCAAAGTAGTGACAACCCTAGTATACTGTATACCCAAGATACTGAACTGACGTTATTTAATAAGGGTTGACACTACTTTTATAATTTCTTTTTACGGATTATTTTGTAACACGTTTATAATCATGAAGTTTCTGTACGGAATGTGTTTTCCATTTTGAATGCGTTTCTTAAAAGTATCACATAAGGTTTACCGCCTGTTTCACAATCGTCAAGTAACGCACTTCTGTCAAATAAATTTAGCCCTTTCCCTTCCTGACACTTGAAAATAGACTAAGAGAGGGCTACCTTTATTTGACAGATAAATTTACTTGTCGATTGTGAAACAGGTCATTAGACTTTTATGTACAAACGTAAATCATTAGCATTTTGTTTTATCTTTTAGTGCCAAAACAAAGTAGGGAAAACTTCTTTTTGTGATGTAATTTAAGTAATTTTGGATTAAGTAACACACCGTTAGCGAAAGTTTAAGAAAGGCACCACAGTATTTGAATAAATATCGACAGATATTTAAATATCAATAAGCTTACTGGTTGTAGGTATTCTTAATAGAGTCGCCATAGATTTAATTAATTTCAAGTCCTTAATTCCGAACTGTACAACAGCTTACCTCATGACATAAAGTTGTTATCGGGAAATATTTTTAAATCCAAATTGACAAATTGGCTTTTGCAAAATTGTTTTTATATTCAAAATAAATTTTTGAATTATAGTGACCTAAATAGATACTAAGTAAGGAAATATCGACTATTTTACTTCTAATGACTAATGATTGTGTTTTTACGGAATGTTATTTATGAATGTTATTACCTATTTATTGAATTATAATTTCTATATTTGTATTGTAATTGATAATTGTATTTTAGATTTATATAATATTTTTTTAGACTAACTATTAATATTTGCACGCTTGCATGCAGGCTGAACGCATTGGATTTTTAATTATTCAACATCTGCTGTATGTTTACTGTGTTCTGGCAAATAAATATGATTTTATTTGATTTGATTTGATTTAAAATAATTTTATTATAGAAATTTATCATTGGTACGATTTTGACAATTTGAATTTTGGTTGGCAGACATCGAATTGATAACTGTCATTTAAGAGATTAACTCCCGGGTCCTGGGTTCAAATTCCGCTAAAGGCAGGCATTTGTGTGATGAGCACGAGTATTTGTTCCTTAGTCTTGGATGTTTTCTATGTATTTAAGTATATATTTCTAAATATAAGTCGGTTTATCGTTGTCTAGTACCCATAGTACAAGCCTAGAGCTAAGTTTGGGACTAGCTCAATTTGTGTGACAATGTCCTGTGATTTATTTATTTATAGCTAACCAGCTAGCGTTTATCCAACTCAAATCGCTAGTATTATGAATGCAATAAGCATTAATAATGTGAAGAGGCGGAGGACGTCGGAAGTCGACAGTTAGCCGGTCTAATGGCTGGTCAATTATGTATGTGTGCACCGGCCCGGCGCGTGCGCACGAGGTGCTGCTGACACGTGTCTTGGGTGGCAATGACAGCTATAGTTCGTTACTAGGTTGTGTTCACGTGATGTTAATTACAGGTGGTATAATGACCGACTGCCGAAAAAGAGGGTGATGCATTTATTTATGTTCAGTGCCATAGATCTTAAGAGGCCACATATGCTGCCACGCCCACAAAAAAGGGATGGCTTTATGAGCTCCCACGTAAAGAATGTGAGATGCAGATAGATTGCATAATTGCTGTTCACTTTAAAATTACAATATTTTATAAAAAAAATATTTACCAGCATACCGTTTCACGAAGCTAAAAGGTACAAATTACAAGCGGAACTCTCTTTCTAGCAAAAGGAGTTAGAAAGAGACTTCCGCTTGTAATTTGTAACTAGTAGCTTCGTGAAACGGGCCTCAGGTTAAGACGTTCTAAATACTCAACTATAGTTTCGAAAATTTAGCCAAAAACATGCGAAAAGGAAGTCACGTTTGAAAAATAACACCTACGAGGATGTTGCTTCTAACCGTATTTTCCCTTTTAACAGTCTCAAGGAAATCTCAGCGTTGGCAATGCATTTGATATCTTAGGATTGCAGTCTTGAGATTATAGTCTTGAGAATTCAGATGTCTATGGGTCTCAGATTCCACTTCATCAGGTGGCCTGGGTGCCCGTGTGCTTTCCCATTGCCTTAAACAAAAACTTGAACACGTAGGAAACATCCAAGAATCAGGAAATTTTATTTTTAATTTAAGTAGATGCCACGCGAGCACTCAGGCCACCTGATGGTAAGTGGAATCTGAGACCCATAGACATTTGAATTCTCAAGACTAAGACCTCAAATGCTGCCAACCCTGAGGAATAAGATGGAATGCCTCTATGCTAGTAATTTCACCGGTTGTCTTATCCCAACACCGAAACACAGCAATGCGAACATGCTTGGCGGGTGGACAAATACTCGCACTCATCACACTTGCCCTTGGAAATCGACCCCGGGATCGCTAACTTAACACGTTTGCAATTATGTATACGAAAGGCGATGATTCAACAAGCGATTCAAAAGGCCATATAGAAATGTCAAGAAACTGACCATAATTCAAATTCAAATTTAAATTTTATTTCCCAATATAAAGTCACAGTATAAATTGCACAGCATGTCAAATTATAAGTTATTACATTGAGATCGTCAGAAATTAAAATTAGAAATAAATTATAAAATATATTAAAAAACATGAAATTTGAATAATTTAATTTAATTTATATAATAATGTCATCTTGCGTAAGAATATCTCCATTAAGGATCGTCATAATAACATGCAATAAACAACAATATTAACGAGGTCAGTAAAGTAAGAAGCATTAATAACACCCCGTGTGGTTGCCAGGTTAGAATAGTGCCACTCCATGTCTTCCCGTGGATGTCGTAAGAGGCGACTAAGGGAATAAGGGCTTATAGTACTGTTAGGCGATGCAACCTGTCACTAATACACTAGTAAACTTTTCAGCCTATTTGTGTAAAATGTGGTTACAGAATTATAAACAATTATTTTTACAGTTGTTGGTATTTCTGTAGCTCTGCTTACCCCACTCTGGGAATAAAGGCGTGATGTTATGTATGTATGTATGCATTAATAACAATAAAAGTCAAAAAGTCAACACAAAATACTTACATTAAATTACAAATTATGTCATTGACAGAATAAAGCGGATTATCGAACAAAAGATTTCTCAGCCGGCGCCTTAACGTTTCGTTAGATGATTCGCGTTTGAGTTCGGCGGGTAGACGCTCATAAGTAACTGGGACCGATGACGCGCGGGTTCTTACCTGCAAGCGCATGCGACGAGGAACCGTTCTCAAACGCCCGGTGTGGCGTTGTTTGCCGACAACATTCACTGCCGTGAACGAACGAG
The DNA here is from genome assembly GCA_949316455.1 of Acleris holmiana. NCBI lineage: Eukaryota > Metazoa > Arthropoda > Insecta > Lepidoptera > Tortricidae > Acleris > Acleris holmiana. Next base: position 1,386,665 of record OX438774.1, read on the forward strand.
AACATAGGCGAAATAAATGACAGTCACTCCACTGAAAAAAACACAAATCATGAGGGCGATTAAGTGTAATGTTTAGCTTATTTTCAACACAGAGCCTTATATTTACCGTGAAATTATTTATTATTGTCATTGCAAATAATCTCTGGACAATAACTGTTGAAGGTAATGTGGTAATACGCAAAAAAATGGAGGAAGATCCGCCAGCACGGATTATTCATAATGACACACGGTGATGACATTATTATACGTAAGTATTCGGGTTTGAGGCAATTTCGTAATGTAATAACTATTATTCGGGGACTTTACTACATAGAGGCATTCCATCTTATCCTCAGAGTTGGCAACGCATTTGAGGTCTTAGGATTGCAATTTTGAGATTATAGTCGTAAGAATTCCACTTTCCATCAGGTTGCCTGAGTGCTCGTGTGCCTTTTCATTGCTATAAAAACAAATTATACTGTTGATGTATGAAATTATTAATAACTTAAAATCTAAAATTTGACTTTATTATACGACCTTATCATTTTGGAAAAACTAATACAACAAGCAAGAACTACACTGTGATATATAAGTAGGGTTCCGTAAAATAAAAGAGATTTGGTGAGTGTTCCTTTAGCATAAAAGTTTGCGAAGGAAATTAAAAACAGTCCTATACTTCTTGACTCAAACTGGAACATGCTATCCAAATGCACACTCTGCTCATCCAGCTAATACCAACACCCTGAGACCATTACTCTACCACGGAGGGTGACCTTGACCAATCCATGACCAACCTAGGTCTCCCAGTCCTCAGCCTGGCTGTTTTCTCTCCAACCAATTTTATACCTATGTAATAAAATCGACAATATAAATGTCGGTGGCACGCTTTGCTTTTGCTTTAAGACGTACTTAAAACGCCTTTCGAATGGGAGCCTAAAATGGGTAATTTATGGCAATGCTGTAGACCGTCTTTCTAGCCAGTTGTGGAAGTTTGGATGGATGAATGGTTGGTTTGTTACCCAATCACGCCAGAACGGATGAGTGGATCTAGATGGAATTTGACAAAGAGATAGATTACAGTCTATACTTCGTCCGGATAGGTATTTAAAAAAATGTAAACAAAAAAACCACGTGACATTGACAGATGACAGTTTGTCAGCCAATAGGAGCAGAATACTGATACGTCAAAGCTCGACCAAACAGCTTGGATTGGTTGATGAGCAGAGCCACGTGGTTTGGTTTGTTTATATTTTTTTTAATACCTATCCAAACGAAGTATAGAGCAGGACATAAGCAACTTTTTATCCCGAAAAATTGGACGATTCCTGCGGGAATATTGATTAACAACGTCTACGCGGACAGTCTCATGACGTATTTATTCACAATACAACCTGCCAGGTTGCATCTAGGCATACCTACTAATTAAAAGTAACCTTTTTGCCTTTCTCCCAATATTGACTGTGTTTCCAACGGTACCCTCTGGTTCATCCGTAAGCAACCGATCAAATAAAACAAGACGCGTATCTTATAACCCGGTTAGGTGCGAGTCTGACTCGCACACAAAGGGTTCCGTTTCCGTACCATCGCACAACATTAAGAGTAAAAAGCGCCGAAAAAAAAAACACGTTAATTGTTCCTTTTTTTATTTTTTTCTGTTATAACAGTTATAGTTATACACTCTTAGTGGTTACACTAGTAAGGTTCAAAGATACAGGCCTACGACTGACGGACAGACAGCCCGCGTTTTTTTCCGAAACTGTAAATAATTCTGGATTTATTTCAGGACCTTCGTGTAGAGCCCTATAGGTTAGGTTAGATTAGTTTTATAAAAATCCTGAAAGATTTATACTTACAGAAAAAAAGCGGGTTGGCAAATGAATAGGTTGCGAAACGATGCATTTGTCAAAGATTGGTCGGCGAAAAAGCAGAGAACCGTTAGCACCCTTTGGGTACGGAACCCTAAAAACTTTTACAGGAATACATCACGGCAATGTAAATATAATTTTGCCCGCTAATGTCTTTGAGGCTACTTCCCCATCGTGGTCCTTCGAACCATAATTCGGCGCCAGCGCAAGACGCTTGCGGATAATAAATTTTCCTCAATTCACTGTTCTAGTTCCGAACCGGTTCGTCCGCGTGGGTAAACCCGAGAAAATGGGGTTAGTTATATCATGATGTTAAAATAAAATGTTGCAAGTAAACATTTTATTACAAAATGGTTCAATATTTGTGTGATGAGCACGAGTATTTTATTCCTGAGCCTTGGATGCTTTCCATGTATTTAAATATTTATTTCTCTATATAAATATTTATATCGTTGTCTAGTACAGCAAAAGTAGATGATAATTTTAGTACTTTATCGCACTAACGTAACAATACTGCGGCATTTAGGATGTGGTGAAAGTGACAAGAGGTACTAAAGTGATCATATATTTTTTTATGATAAGTAGAAGGCACACGACCACTCAGGTTACCTGAATCTGAGACCCATTGACATTTGAATTCTCAAGACTATACTAAGACCTCAAATGCGTTGCCAACCCTGAGGACTAAGATGGAATGCCCCCATGCTTGTAATTTCACTGGTTATCTTATTCCCACACCGGAACACAATAATGCGAACATTGTGGCTTGGGGGGTGGTTAATGGATAAGATGGTGGTAGCGATCCGGACTGACCCTGCACAGGGTCCTACCACCACTAGATATACTTTTGCCGTTGACGTACCATAGAGCCTATAAGCCTTAATTAAGGCTTAGTTGGGGCTAGCTTAATTAGTGTGAGATCGTGTCCCGATAGTTGTTCACCCTGAGGACTAAGATAAAATGCGTCTAAGCTAGTAATTACACCTGTTGTCTCATCCCCACACTGTACAGTCCATTTGCTGAGATAGTGTCGCTACACCCGCCCGCAATTGTGGTTATTGTAATAAAATTCGAATTTAATTCGATGTAAACTGCCAAATTCACTTGCGGGTACGCCGCTCGCTTGCTTTGTTTACGCGGCGGCATCCTTTTACAAAAGGCGACGCGATGTAATGGCAACGATTCTTTCAATGTGAAGCAAGACCCAGTCTGCCTTAAGAGGTACATTATCAAGGCAATTTAGTTCGAACTATATTTTAATATGCATAAAGTTCATTTTTATTTGCTTCAAATTTGAAAGTAGCTATTTAAGAGCAAAGGTAAATGAACTTTATTTCCTTGGAGGTAGATTCAAATTTCCACTTACAAAAATACCCGTGTTTGTAGTACGTGTGCCTTACAAGGAGAAGGGAATGGACTATAATAAAGCAATGCGAACACTGCTGTTTGGCGGGTTAAACTATGATAGATGGTGGTAGCGATCCAGACAGACACTGTACAAGGTACCAACACTAAAAAAAAAAAAAAAATCAAGGATCATTGTCATTGACTTACACCCAAACTAAGCTTAAGGCTTGTTCTATGGGTACTAGACAATGATAAACATACTTATAGAGAAATACAAACTTGAATACATAGAAAACATCCAACACTCAAACGTGTCGTCATAATTAAAGTTAGCAAGAGTATTCTATGGATATGAAAATAAGAAATACAAGTTATGTAATGTTATTGGCATCGTCTCATCTCATCAGTCATCACATTATTATAAACCGGGGGGGAGGAGGTCCTATTTAAAAAGGGTACAAGTTGTCTTAACTCGTAATAAAAAACGGGGCAAGAGCATGTCGGACCATAAATACTCAGTGTTTTTTTTTTTTTTTTTTTTTATGTTAAGGAGTAGGCACACGAGCACTCAGGCCACCTGATGGTAAGTGAAATCTGAGACCCATAGAGATTTGAATTCTCAAGATTATAATCCTAAGACCTCAAATGCGTGGCCAACCCTAAGGACTAAGATGGAATGCCTCTATGCTAGTAATTTCACCGGTTGTCTTATCCCCACACCGGAACACAACAATGCGAACACTGTTGCTTGGCGGGTGGTTAATGGATAAGATGGTGGTAGCGATCCGGACGGACCCTGCACAGGGTCCTACCACCACTGTAGGGTTCCGAAGCCATTAAGTAACAACAAATTTTCGATTTAAAGTCATTTGGTGCCGGCATAAACACTTTAATCGCCTGTATCTCAAACACAAAATAGATGTCTAATTAGTCGTGATAGTTTCTCCTTTTCAATTCGTTATTATGCCCTTTCATTTAAGATATTTTTCTGATTTTTAGTATTTGTAGTTTTGGCTGTAGGTGGGGACAAAGACTCTAACAAAAATTAGCGCTTGAAAGCTTATTATTTCATAAACGGATCCCTTAATCGAAAAATTGTTTAACAAACCCGGAATATTTTTGAAAGACCTACCTAACGACACCCCTCCCTATGGGGTAGACGAGAAAAAAAAATCGAAGCATTGGATCTTGAGATACAGGCGATTAAAGTGTTTATACCTACTGAAATGATCTAAGACGGCACCAAATTACATACATAATACATAACATCATACCTTTGTTCCCAGAATGGGTTAGGCAGAGCTACAGAAGTACCAACAACTCTGAAAAGACTTGTTGATAATTTTGTAACCACATATTGCACAAACAGGCTAAGATACCATTATTAGATTACCAGTGTATTAGTGACAGGTTGCAAGCCCATCGCCTAACAGTACTACAAGCCCTTATTCCCTTAGTCGCCTCTTACGACATCCACGGGAAGACATGGAGTGCCACTATTCTAACCCGGCAACCACACGGCACCAAATTACATTAAATAGAAAATTTGTTATTACTTGTTGATTTTTATGTTTGTACTACTTAACGGCTTCGGAACCCTACACTGATTTTATCCATCCTGTATATGGTTGAACGTAGTCAAATACTTGCATATAGAAAGGTCAGTCAATGGTTTACGGATTTGTTAAAGTTAACTTTAGTGATTTTCGAAAACGGTCAAAAATGTAGATTGACGTAAACTGGGGCCTTACTCTGCTGTTTCTACACGTATCGTTATCGTAATATTTTTTCAGCCGCCAATACTGTCACTTAAATAAGAACTTTCATAACGTTGAAAATGTGATAACTTGTCAATCGTTCTATGGCTGCTTATTTCAATTTCATACGTTTTATCAGTTTTCAAACACGCTAACTTTAGCGTTAAGCCTTGGTCAGTTGAAATCGCTCTAAATTAGAATAGGTCAGTTAGTAATCCATACATCTTTCGCAAAACCCAAGAATTTTCTACGTTTATCTATTGTTTTGGTTCCCGTCGGCATTCGAAAGCGATACTGTGAATATAGGATTTGTTTACCGACGCACAAACTGGTCGCGAGACAAGTCGGAGAACTATCACAATAGAATAGCGGACGCACTTTCTCTGAAACATTACTTACGTAGTTACACACTAGATGGCGTCATTTCTTGACGTCAGTTTAAACGACATACTCATTATTGATCACCGTAAACGCAAAATCTTAGTTATGAGAACGAACGTTATAATTGTCGGTTTAGTTTGAAAACCGGTTTAAGAACCTAAAAATAAACATCACAGGACAATGTCACACAAATTGACCTAGTCCTAAACTAAGCTCTAGGCTTGTACTATGGGTACTAGGCAACGATAAACTTACTTAGATAGAGAAATAAACACTTAAATACTTGTTGATTTTTACGTCTGTAGTATTTAACGGCTTCGGAATCCTACACTGAGCATGGTCTGACATGTAATTTATTGGCTCTAGTGAAAACGGATACAAGTCGACTTAGCTCTTAATAAGAAAGGGCAAACGTTATGTACAGAGTATATTAGACTTATGCCGTTTTTCACCTAAACCTTGCGAGACTTGTATCCGTTTGCACTAGGGCCACAGTTTTGTCTTGAATAATAATAACGAAATGGATATCAAAGCCTGACTTAATCTTTAATCATCACAACACAAAAACTCTAAACAAAACAGCTTCAATTATTATCGTGAATCTTGGAATTTACAAGTATTATAAATTATTATCATTGTATACTATCATTACACGGATACTTAACATACTTTGGTTGAGTGTTTTAAGGTTATTGTACATCCTTGATTGCAGTGTATTTGCATCACACCATAGAACCCTGTCGCAATGAGATGACATATTGATCTCTAGATTGACTTGCCTGGGCCTTTTTATCAACTTTTCATCAAAAATCATGAGCCTGTGTGGTTGCCGGGTTAGAATAGTGCCACTCCATGTCTTCCCGTGGATGTCGTAAGAGGCGACTCAAGGAAAAAGGGCTTGTAGTACTGTTAGGCGATGGGCTTGCAACCTGTCACTAATACACTAGTAAACTTCTTGGCCTGATTGTGCAAAATGTGGTTACAGAGTTATCAACAAGTCTTTTTAGAGTTGTTGGTATTTCTGTAGCTCTGCCTACCCCACTCTCGTGATGTTATGTATGTATGTATGTCATCAAAAATCATACAGCGGTGGGAAAACAGAAATAAACTATCAAAATGTTATATTTGAGTGTGGTGTACAAGATAATAAATATTCAGAACAGAGTCGGATAAGTGTCACGGGGCGGGGGTTACGACATGGCTGAGCAATTTAGTTTACGGTGAGAGAAAGAAACAGAGCTATATAACTGCTATGGCTCTGTCCTTTACGCTCATCCTATACTGAATTGCTTAGGCATCTCATTGTCTGGGTAACCCCCTTGTATGTTGAAGATATTAGAAAAAAAATATTTTACCTGCTCTGTGGCGGTGTCCCATACGTATTCAATGTTTGTTTGCCCATACATAACATCACGCCTTCATTCCAAGAGTGGCGTAGGCCAAGCTACAAAAATACCAACAACTCTAAAAAGAATTCGTGATAACCTCATTTTGCACAAATAGGCTAAGATGTTTACTAGTGCATTAGTGACAGGTTGTAAGCCCATCGCTACTACCCCTTATTCCCGTGTGGTATGCCATAGGGGTTTTTTTTACAGTATGCTTTGTTAGAACGTTATCGTTATTAAAAAAGGAAATAGGATTGACCGAAACTAAGTTGCAAATTATCTAATCGTTGCGTACAACGCAAATGCATCTCTTAAGTGATCCGGCTGCGACCGGCGTTTTATAAACACAGTGGCGGAAGACGCCTATTATTCTAATGATCAAATGAAATAATATTATGGTAACATGCTTGGTGACACGGCGCCGAGACAAGATTAACATTGTTCTAATTTCCTTGTTTAATATTAACACTGTGCCATTGTTAACGACTGTTGGAAAACAAAATCTGCACAGGGCTCGGAGCCGGATTCAAAAATACCGGTTAATTCCGGTTTATTTCGGTTTTGCTTCGAACTTTTCTAGGGAAGTCGAATATTTTGAGAGCTTTATTTTAATCCTTATTAACCAGTGGATTACCAAGAGCAGCGAGCGTCTGGATTAACCGGTTTTTTTTAGCTTGAAACCGTATAGTTGGAAAATTACTTCATATGAAGGTTTCACTAAAAACCGGTTTATGCGAACGGAACCAAAATGTTTTGCGTCAAGTTCAAAATAACGGTTTAAAAAGTAAACCGGTATCCGAGATTTGGACCTACCTGCGTATCGGCCTTAGGCTTACTAATGATATTAAGTGTTGTTAAGTTATGATTGTGTTTAAAGAATGTTCGCACGCCTCAATGAGATGACCATGCATGACTTAAATGCTGTTTTTTTATCTTTTGTAAGAAAGATAAACAGCTTTTTAATTCGTATTCTATCTGTTAATCAGTAAGTTACTCTACTCTATATTTTCTGTCTTAATATAAAACCGATTTGGTATTTGTTTTTACTATTAGCTTGTTGGTTTCTGAAATGAAAATAAATTGCGATAAAGTACATGGTAAAATTCAACGATTCAAGATAAAGTTATTAATTTTATCTTGAATCGTTGAGTTTAGATTCCGAATAAAAATTTCATGATCAGTAACCATAAAAAATAAATAATTCAACATCAGGCTCAAAAATACCTGACACGCGTCTATTACTAGAGGCGTATGAGCGAGAAGATAATAAGACCATGCAGCATCAGCTTTCTAATATTTCGACTTACTTGCGGACCCCTCGTCTTGCAATGTTTTTTTTAAAAACAAATGACTTCACGGGTTTTTTTTATTATTGAAAACTTCCAAGCCTCACTGGGTTTTTTTGCGGTAGGGAAGGCACTAAGGAGTAATAGATGACGAATTGGGTCTTTAAGATTTGCGTATTCTCTGCGTGTAATATGCTCTTTTTAAACAGACGGACAGAACCCTACTCGTATAGTCCGCTTACCGTCTGTAAAGGCAGTTTCATTGGGCAATAGCCCGCATGCTTGCAGCAATCCATTGAAGAGTTGATATAACATTATTTGGCCAGGAGCTATTGCTGTGATGCAGTGTATCATGAAAATAAATATATACAATAAAATACCTGATAAAATAAAAATACAAGGAAAACCCCATTTATTTATAAAAAAAAACTTAAAGAGTTTCTCATCAATAAATGTTACTACTCTACAGAAGAACTCATGAAGGGCAATTTAAAATAACTAAAGCAAACGTTATTTTTACTATAATTTAAGTGATAACATAGTGACATTATTAAATAAAGTAACTAGATTGCTATAAGTATAGAGAATGTTCAGCTGTTATGAATATTACAGATATTATATTTGTGTAAGAATTACTATGGTTCAATTTTACTTTTGTTGTACCAAAACAATACAATGCCCTTACTGGGTTGTACTTAGGTATAAGTACTTTTGGCACAAATGTAGTGGAATGTTGTAAATAAGTAAATAAAAAAATAAAAGCATGCGGGTTATCGACTAATGAAACTGGGCCGTAACGCAGGTTTTACAGCCAAACAATTGTAGCAAATTAGCAATCTTAGGTATTTTTTTTACAGGATAAGCATCTTGTATCCAAAACCATACAAGTTGTATCCATAAAGCTAAAGGGAATATCGTTGTTGTTGTTGTTTTAAAAAGCATTGGAAAACAAACGAATGAGAAACCACCAAACACAGTTTTTATCTGACTTTTCTGTTCAAAATTTTGTTCCCATTGACCTATGAACTAGAAATTTTCTGATAATGTTTAATGAATATACGTAGATTTTACTGCCAAATTCCAAATATACACACGCACACGCACTTCGCCAGTTTTTCGTTTTGCTACAGTCACTGACATAACCTCAAACCTTGAAAGAACATTCTGACCATTAGATGGCCGGTGTTAACCTGCTCCATATCATAAAAATACCTCTATCTCCGCAGATGCGTGGTCCCAGAGTGCGAGGCTGCCAACAGCACAATCTACGAGCCGGTATGGGCAGCTGGTGCCATACCAGCCTTGGGGCGAGACAAGCGCTGCGCCAGGCATCCTAAGATGGACGCTGCCCTGCCCTGCGAGGCAGCCAGCGTCTTCAACGATGACTTACTTCCCTGTGACCAGTGGCTCTATGCCTCTGCCAACACCATCGTCGCTGAGGTTGGTACTCTTCGATTGTTTAGTTGATACACACATACATAACATCACACCTTCATTCCCAGGGTGGGGTGGACAGAGCTACAGAATCACCAACTACTCTAAAAAGACTTGTTGGTAATTCTGTAACCGCACAAGTAGGCTAAGATGTTTATCAGTGTATTAGTGACAGGTTGCAAGCCCATCGCCTATCAGTTCTACAAGCTTTTATTCCCTTAGTCACCTCTTATGACATCCACGGGTAGACATGGAGTGGTACTATTCTTACCACCACACGGGCAAAGGAAAGGAAGGGTTGATACTTTAATCTTATATGTCAGAGTTGTTGCTGGTAATACAAGTTTTAAAGTTGTTATGTTGGTATTTATACTTGGAATTTCCTTCCTTTCGGTGCGAGACTCTTACCGCGTCTGCATCTCTCTCGCATCCTATCTTTTCGACATTTTGTGTAATTAAGATTGCTCCAAATAAATTACGCCTTTATTCCCAGAGTGGGGTAGGCAGAGCTACAGAAATATGAAACAACTCTAAAAAGACTTGCTTATTCTGTTACCATATTTCGCACAATCAGGAGAAAAGGTTTACTAGTGTATTAGTGACAGGTTGCAAGCCCATCGCCTAAGAGTACTACAAGCCCTTGCCTCGTACGACATCCACGGGAAGACATGGAGTGGTACCATTCTAACCCAGCCACCACACGGGATCCAATGGGATGTACCAATTACTTGAAATTTAAATACATCGACGGGCATTTCCGCCGCAGGAGTTAAAATTTGGTGGAACACATATCTAACCAAAGCTTCTAATCGTTATCAGGAATTTTTGAAAATTGTGTCGGTGAAATGAATTTTACCAAAAGGATAGATAAAAAGGAGATGTGAAGGTTGAAGACCTCCACGTCGCCTCTTTGACCTGTATGTATGTATTGTATGTATGGTTCTTTGTTTCCCCGTAGAGGCTGGATGGATGGGCCGATTTCAACAAGCGAGGTGTCGTTAGATTCGTCTTACCGTCGCAAGTTTACTCGTACTACCGTACTCAGTGGCAACTGTGTATTCAAATAAATAAATAATATAGCTGTACCAATTTCACCAAACGATGTTAACCACTTAACAGACGATAAGAGCGTTAACAGTCAAAAATGTATGAACTAATGTACACGTATGAGTCGATTAACATTGACTAAATTTAACATCGTTTGGTGAAATTGGTACTAAGTTTTTGACATCGGTAACTTGCACTTATATGGATGACATAACTTTTAATATAACCTCTCTTTTAATATTCAAATTCTTCTAGTTTGGCACTATGTCGTCCCTTCTTTCGTTCAAATATTTTGATAGTCTGCAAATAGAAGTGCAAGTGACGTGATCTTACCACAGACTTACCACATGTATATGGATGTTATTGCAACTAACGTATGTAATATCTTATCTTATTTTAAAGATGTGCCCTTTCGGATACACTTCGACCCCTTTAGGATCTTTTGTGCAATTACCCTCTTTTACACACTCAGCTGTTCGAATGTGCAGGTTTCCTCACGATGTTTTTCCTTCACCGTAAGAGCATCGGGTAATGTACTTAAGCTAGAAAAACTCATTGGTACATGGTGACCGCGAAAGTTCAAACTCGGTACCTTACGATCACGAGTCGACCCCTAAGACCGCCTATGTTATAAATAATCATTAATAAATAATAAATAAATATCAGGGGACAATCTCACACAAATTTACCTAGTCCCAAACTTAGCTCCAGGCTTACGATAAATACAATACAATACAATACAAATACTCTTTATTGAACACCAAAAATAAAAAAATAAAAACAGAACATGGAACAGTACATTTAAATCATAGGTATACAACAGGCGGTCTTACCGCTAAATAGCGATCTCTTCCAGACAACCTTGTAAGAGAAATAACTGAGGACACATATTCATGGCAGGGGGTGTAAACTAATTCGTTTAGAACTCAAACTAAATAACTACACGAAACAATTAAATTGTTTCAATTTTGAAATTAGAACTATTTATAAATATACTAGATATAAATACATAAAATAAATAATTGAATAAATACATACTAAATACATATAATTATACATCTATATAATATATACATACATACATCCTCCAAAAACAGCCAAACAATGACAACAGACGAAGCATGAGATATAACAAAGAAAAAAAGTAAGGGAGATAATAGAAAAACTACGGAAGTGACAGAAAATGATCCTTTAGCTTGCTTTTAAAAATGGCAACAGACTTAGCACGTCGTACCTCCACAGGCAAAGCATTCCATAACCTTATCGCCTTGATGGTAAAATAATTTGTGTAAAATTTAGAGGAAGAAAAAGGAACTGACAGGAGAAGGTTTTGGGACGCTCTAATAGATTTAAAATAATTGAACCGCTCCTTTAGGTAGCGCGGGGTTGCAGGGTTGAAAAGAATGCTGAAGAGGAGATTTAAAATGTGAAAGTTACGACGAGCACGGATTGTGAGCCACTTGAGCTGATTGCGAAAAACGGAGACGTGGTCATACTTGCGTAACCCAAATATGAACCGTATGCACAAATTCTGAATACGCTCAAGCTTATCTAGTTGCTCCTCAGTGAGATCCAAATAGCACACGTCAGCATAATCTAGAATAGGAAGCAGTAAACTTACTTAAATAGAGAAATACATACTTAAATATATATAGAAAACGTCCAAGACTCAGGAACAAATATTTGCGCTCATCACACAAATATCTGCCCTTACCGGGATTTGAACCCAGGACCGTTGGCTTCGTAGGCAGGGTCACTCCCAACTAGGCCAACGTGTCGTCAAATGTCTCGTATGTTGAGAAGTAAGTGGTGCGTGCGACACGTCATGTACGCGACAGAGCACAATCGTTGTGTTGAGAACATCAATAGTGCTTGCATTGTTACACCTTCGATAAGAAGATGAATGAAAAGCGACAAGGAGTGATAAAGACGATATTCTGTCTGTCACCTTGAGGCACGAATCTATACTAATATAATAAATGTGGAAGGATCTCTGTCTGTTTGTTACGCTTTAACGGATACACCGCAGAACCGTGTAGATGCAATTTGGTATGGAGATAGTTTGAGCCCCGAGAAAGGACATAGGGTACTTTTTATTCCAAAAAATCGATCAATTTCTGTGGAAATAGTGATAAACGACTTCTACGCGGATGGAGTCGTCCGGTAACAGCAGAGCTATCAGCTATAAATAGCAGCAGTTGTATCAAGGTATTTTTCTTAGTTCTCTGCCTTTTCGCCGACACATATTTGACAAATGCATCGTTTCGCAACCTAATAGTTGAGTGCTTGAACTCTTCGCCTGCGTCTGCCATTGTACTTTTAGAAGATAACGTGCCTGAATGCAGTATATACTTTGAATTCAAGCGCGTTACTGCCTTGGATGTAATTAAGGCATTCAACTCAATCAATATAAAGAAAACCAGTGACCTTTGGGGAGTGTCGGTCCATGTACTCAAATCCTTAATTGAAGTCATAGCATCTGACTTAATGGTCGTATTTAATCACTGTGTTGATTGTGGTGAGTTTCCTGATCTTATGAAACATAGTAAGATAATTCCATTATTCAAAACGGGTAGTACTTTTGACCCCACAAATTTTAGACCAATATCCATACTACCCACTTTCAGTAAAATATTTGAGAAATTGATTTTGTCACAGTTAGCGGAACATTTTCGGTATAATAATTTATTACACAATAAACAATTTGGTTTTACTCGGGGTCGCTCGACAACCGAAGCTGGTGTTGAGTTGATTAAAACCATTTTTAATGCCTGGGAAGGGTCACAGGATGCTTTAGGTATTTTTTGTGATCTGTCCAAGGCCTTCGATTGCGTTAACCATGACACATTGATCAGGAAACTACACCACTATGGAGTTAGAGGTACTGCGCTAAACTTAATAAAAACGTACTTATACGGGAGAATACAAAGGGTAGACGTGAATGGAGTACGATCACCTGGGTCATTGGTCTCAATGGGCGTACCACAGGGCTCAATATTGGGTCCATTTTTATTCCTCATCTACATAAATGACTTACCTTACCTTATAAAGGACAACCATGATATAGTCTTGTTTGCTGATGATACGTCACTTGTGTTCAAAGTTAAACGACAACAGCAGTTTAATGTCAATGTAAACAATGCTATATCAAAAGTAGTCGATTGGTTTAGTGTTAATAATTTATTACTGAATGAGAAAAAGACGAAATGTATAAAGTTCATGACTACTAATGTGAAAAATAGTCAAACTACTGTAACTATTAAAAATGACAAACTAGACCTAGTTAATGATACAGTGTTTCTTGGTATAACGTTAGACTCCAAGCTCCAATGGGGTCCTCATCTTGCTGGATTGGCGGGTAGACTCAGTTCTGCAGTTTTTGCAGTTAATAAGATTCGGCAATTAATAGACTTAGATACCGCTCGATTAGTTTATTTTAGTTACTTCCATAGTATTATGTCATATGGTATTTTACTGTGGGGTAGTGCTGCTGATGTAAATAGCATCTTTGTTCTGCAGAAGAGGGCTATTCGTGCTGTCTACAAGATGGGCCAGAGAGACTCGCTTAGAGATAAGTTTAAAGAAATTAACATATTGACCATGCACAGTCAATACATTTATGAAAACATTATGTATGTTCATAAAAACATCGCTAAATTTAGAAAGAACTGTGACATACATAATGTTAATACCAGAAATAAATATAAGCTTGCAGTGCCCTTCACGCGGCTCCATAAAATAAAAAACTCTTTTATGGGTAATTGTATTAGGTTCTATAATAAGCTCCCAAGTAATGTTACTGAACTATCAGTAAATAAATTTAAGAGTTACGTTAAGCGTAAACTAATTTCTAAAGCATATTATAGTATTAAAGACTATATTAATGATAACAATGCTTGGGACTGAATTGCTTGTAATAAAATGTTTAGTCCTTACGACAAAAGGTTGCGAACGTCGAAAAAAAAAGACATCCGACAGAGTTTCTTACAGGGTCTTCTCTGATCGGTCGCGATTTGAACCTGCAGTCAATTTAGGCTAAGTCGCTACTATGACGTTTCAAAAGAGTTTATTATTTGTAAACCTACTTGAATAAAGATTATTCTGATTCTGATTCTGATTCTAATAATATAAATATGTCAGGATTTTTATAAAACTAACCTAACCTAAAGGATTCTACACGATACTTTTGAAATAAATCCAGAATTATTTAGAGTTTGGGAAAAAAACGCGGGTTGTCAAATGATAATGTTTGTGAAACATTAGTTATCAAATGACAGTATCCCATTTTTCCCTAAATGATTTAATAAAGCTGTAATCTTGAAATTTCAAAATAGAATTTGATGTTTTTTATACCTACTATCACTGTCACTACATATTATAAAACACAGTCCTCCAGCGCATTTGTCTGTATGTCTGTACATATGTATGTTCGCGATGGTCTCAAAATCTACTGATCGGATTTTCATGCGGTTTTCTCCATCAGTTAGATTTCTTTTTCGAAATGTTTTTTGTAGCTATAATTAATCCTGGATTATTTATGGGGATTTCAGAAAATTCACATAAACCGGAGCGAAGAGAGGGCGGGTCCGTAGTATAATTATACATCAAACATAATATCACACCTTCATTCCCAGAGTGGAGTAACAAGTACATAAATACCAACAATTCTAAAAAGACTGGTTTATAATTTTGTAACTACATTTTGCACAATCAAGCTCATACCTTTACCAGTGTACAAGCCTTAATTCTCTTAGTAGCCTATTACGACATCCACGGAAATACATGGAGTGGCACTATGCTAACCCGGAAACCACATGGATAATTATAATTATACAGGGTATTTTTTTATCAGTGCACACATTTTAACATATGATTTTGTATCGTTAATATAATATGCTACGACAGTAAAACGAGTAAAAAAAATATTTTTTTTTGTTTAAAATTATCTCTCTTTTACCTTCTCGTGCGAACACAAAGTCACACTAGAAATGACGACATGGGTTGTCAAGCTGTAGGTATGCGATACATTGTATTGATACTCGAAATTTTAAATTTCATGTACAGCTTATCAGACAACAAACCCCTACTACTGATATTCTAAATTTGAAATTTTGTTTTATTAACTTACTTAACAACACTCCCCTCTCCTCGCACCCTGCATTAGGGTCCATGAATATCGTTAAGTTAGTGGAATCATTGAATCGGCAATATCTCTAATATTTTTTAAGCTAGAGAAAAAATAACACAACATGTGTTATTGATTAACAATAGCGAAGCAAATATTAAAAAATTATAAGTATAATAGTCGGTGCCGACGTGGTAATAAGCCCTCAATGTGGCCAAATACAAGTAAGAGTGTGTTAATGTTTGTTGTTTCTTAAAATACACCGAACAATGACTGTAATTGGCAGCGCATCGCGAATTAATGTAGATTTTGTTACGCACGGTTGCGCCTGCGCTTCCCCGTGCGTGAATGGGCGCGACCCTGCCCCTCCCCGCCCTCTGCCCTCCGCTCGCCGACCTTCACCTCCAAACCCATCCACCAGATAATGCCAATGATGCAAAACATCACAATGGACGGCTGAATGGTTTATTCACGGTTGTAACTGGATCCAGCTAGTGTGGTCTACTGGAACTGATTCTAGTTTAGAGTTTAGAGGCCATTGAGTAAACGCTGTAAGGGTTCTGACGTAGCAGTGGTAAGTATCTCGGTGACCCGTAGAGGAAGAATATTAAAGGTGGTAAATTAGTAAATAGTTTTTTCTTGATGCCACAAGTGAGTTCGTTAGAGGGGTTCGATTTGTTTTAATTTATTTTTATTTTAGTTAATATTTGTATTTTATGATATGTTATGATGTACATTTGTTGTGTTGAAATAAAACGTCTGACAGTAGACATGTATACATATTAGGTAACTTAATAATAACTTAGTCATAAAACACATTAACAATGTATTTTGTCTAGAGGAATTAGTAAATGAAACAATTTTTAAAATAGAATTGTTGTTTTAAATAAAAGAATTTGAAAAATAATATAGCAAGACACGGGACGAGCGTGTCTGGTGTTAACCAATGATAATCCGAGAGTGATCTGATGGATCGATATAAAAAATGGATCATAAACAATTTTGAATTTAGAAAGATTAAAACGAAATGAAAGAGTTGCCAGGAAGGTAAAAAGGAGGTTGTAACCACCTCATTACAGGGTGAGGACCAAAAAGTTGTACTATAGTTAAGCGCAGTTAACAATACAAACAACGAAGGCGAAAATAGTTCCTTATTGCAACGAAAAGTTTCATAGAAAAATTAATTGCGTGAGTTAGCGAGACTAACTTTTTGGTCCCAGTTATTTGCATTCGCTAGTCGAAACGTTATTATGTGTCATTGGTTGATTGATAGGGAATGCCTTAAGGCGACAAGTCCGCCATTTCTATCTGCTTTGTGTATTGTGCTACAGAGTTTGTTTTTAATTACCTATTTAAATGATGTTAATTGGTACGCACATTAAAATTACTTTGATTAAACTTATTATCTAATTTCAAGAGATAGTATATAACCAGTTTTAACTGGTTATTTTCATTCCTTAGTTGAAACGTTATATTGATAGAGAATGCCTTCAGGCGTTAAGTCCGAAATTTGTACCTGCTTTGTGTGTTGTGCTACAAAGTTTTTTTTTAAATTAATTTGGTATGCATATGAAATTTACTTTGGCTTAAGCTGGTGACCTAATTTTGTCTGTTACTTCCGACTTTTTTCTCAGCATAAAATATTTAATTTACTAGTAGAATTTTGACGTGTAAAAGTGCTCGTGCGGCCTGCTTACTGAATACACAACTTTTATCTTTTAATGTTTTTTAATCGTTTATTAATAACATATGAAATTTTACACATCTTTCATTACCTTTATTAATATAAGTCTAGTTAATACAAAAAGACAAGTTATATTTAAGCATGTTCACTCTTAGCAGGTTTTTTTATCTTTATTTCTCTTGTCCACAGTTCAACCTGGCCTGCCAGGAGTGGAAGCGCACGCTGGTGGGCACAGTCCACAACCTGGGCATGCTGGTCTCCCTCCCGATCCTAGGCTACATCTCCGACCGGTAATGCCTTGTATTACAAGTCATAACTATAATGAAATCAATCAATCAAGGGCTTTGATGGTTATTAAGTAAAATCATTACCACAAAGGTGTGGCATTCCATCTACGTCCTCAAGGTGGGAACAGTTATTATATCGATACACTTTCCAAAGAAATGATCGCATCGATTTTTTTTACATTTGAAAGCATTTCTTAACTCATAGGTTTTTTTTTGGAAGTCTTAAGTCTAACCTAACCTACGTAACTATCCTGAAAACATCATGGTTTCAGTAGAAAATAGCGTTCCATGAAATTGATACAATCATGAAGTGAGATTCGTTAAAATGATGGGTGAACCCTCAGTATTGGTAATGCATTTATATTATTAAGATGGTCATCGTAAGATTACCAATGTGTGCGGGCTTTAGAGTACACTTTAAAAACAATCTGGCACTGGAAGTCCTTATCCATCTTGCTTCTATTTCGAAAACATTGATAAACATATTTATAATAAATGGAACAAGCCTTTCTAAGATACAAAATTAATTTACGATTATAATAGTTATTTTTAAAAACTTGTTTAAAATTAAAAATGTTGAGTGAGATTCCCATCTCAAAACGCGTCAGAAATTTGTATGTTGTATAATTTTCCATCTTCAACTACGAGTAGGTACGTCTTGATACTCTTGATGGAAATCTTTTCTTCCACAGTTGGGGCCGCAAGACCGCGCTGATCCTCAGCTGTGTCCTGGTGGGCGCCATCGGATCCTTGAAGGCGTTCTCTGTTTCTTACGAGATGTATGTGGTGGTTGAGTTCCTTGAAACCGTGGCTGGTGCCAGCGCGTTCCCTGCTGCCTTCATCATGAGTATGTATTCTTTTGCTATCTTATGCACCTATCTGTACCCACTTGTACTCTTTCCTACAGGATCTCTTGCATAACATTTTGCCATTATTAGAAAAAGCATTTAAAAAATAGTAGAATTTTTAGCACGTCTACCAAGCGGTATAAGGTTGCCATGTTTTGAATTGTCTTCTTCAAACACCGGAAAGAAGTCAAATTAATATTATTTTAATAAAATAAATAAATAAATATCAGGGGACAATCTCACACAATTGACCTAGTCCCAAACTAAGCTGTAGTCTTGTAGGTACTATGGGTACTAAACAACGATAAACATACTAAATAAATACTTAAATACATAGAAAACATCCAAGACTCAGGAACAAATATTCGCGCTCATCACACAAATATCTGCCCTTACCGAGATTTGAACCCAGGACCGCTGGCTTCGGAGGCAGGGTCACTCCCAACTAGGCCACCGTGTCGTCACCAATATATTTACTTTTGTTTCTTTTTCAGCTATTGAACTACTCGGGCAAGAAAAACGCGTACTAACCACAGCATTCCTGGGCATCATGCTGGTGATAGGCGGCCTGAGCTTCGCGCTACTCGCAAGGACCTTCCAATACTGGCGCACTTTTATCCTCGTCGTGTACCCGCCATCGCTTCTCTTCCTTCTTTACATATACTTCTTACCAGAAAGCATTAGATGGCTGCTATCTAAGGGACGGAAAGAGGATGCTGTGGAAATCATAATGAAGGCAGCGAAAATGAATAATGTAACCCTGACTGATGAGACAATGAAGCAGCTTCAGGATAGCAAAGATGCGCCAGTTGAGAAGAAAGACATGGAGGAGTCGGGCTTGTGGATGCAGGTGCTACGGTCGCCGATTATAATGACACGATTGGCAATTTGCTCGTGGTGGTGGATCACGTGTACCTTTGTCTTCTACGGGCTGGCAATCAACTCGGTGTCGTTGGCTGGAGACAAGTATACGAACTACATGCTGGTGGTTAGTGTGGAGGTGATCGCAGTCGTGACTAATGCTCTGGTGTTGGATAGAATTGGCCGCAAGCGCACGCTGCTCGTCGCTTACATCGTATGTGGAATCTCCTGTGTGGCGATTGCTTTTGTGCCATCTAGTAAGTATCTTAATATATTAGGGGCTTCTGAAAGTCTTATTAAAGTTAATTATACTAAAACAATATTTTATTCAATCAATACATCCGTTAGGAATATGCTAAAGGATCTGGGTTTCAAATCTCTACTGATACTTTGTTGTCAAAGTATCAGTAGAATTTTGGTACCTAGTAGTGACAAATAATTCTAAATAGTAGTATTTTGGAAAGGAAATTTCAAAACTGTAGTAGATTCAAAAAAGTTCAGTCAGCAAAAAGGAACCCTGACCCACCATTAAAGTGGGGCATATGAGGGTGATATTTTACGTATCATTTTTATTTTATAATTGACCAGCTCCGTCCACGAAGAAGTCGTTTATTGCTATTCCCTCAAAAAACATCCAATTTTTCGGGATAAAAAGTACCATTTGTCCTTCCTCCGAACTCAAACTATCTCCATAGCAAATTTAATTGAAATCGGTTCAGTAGATCTAGATATTACCTCCTACAACCTCACAAACACACAAACTTTACATACATACATACATACATAAATCACGCCTGTTTCTCAGAGGGGTAGGCAGAGACCACTTCTTTCCACCTGCTACAATCCTGACAAAGCTCTTTCGCTTCTTCCACATTCATACATCGAGTCATGCATGCACGTCGGTTTCGGGTACTTAAGATTCGGCCCTTTTCCAGGTATTTCCCCGATTTGATTCAAAAAAGTACGCCTAGGGCGCCCCCTTCCGACCCTTCCACTCACTTTAGCACTGTAAATTTCTTTTGTCAATCTTTTTTCATCCATCATTTCCAAATGACCGATCCATCGAAGCATGCCCTTTTCAATTTTTACAAACTTTACCTCTTTATAAAACATATTAATATAGATTTGATTTATAGCGTCACTGTTACAGTTCTATGATGCGACAGGGTACCACGTTATTCATTGTAATAGAGCCCACGAAGCCTAACTTGCCAAGAAGAAGCAACTTAAAAGCCAGTTTTATACCTCTTTCACCTGGTTGCTGATAAACATACCCCGTAATTAGGGTTTGCAAGATCCGTTGAATTTGCCGGATCCGGATAATTCGGATCTGGGACTTGACGGATCCGGATATCCGGATATTTCGGATAATAACGGATCCAGGTTATAAATGAATTATGCTTTGATTTATAATAAGATTTATTAAAATTTAGATGCACGCACGATGCACGTAGATTTTAAACATAAAATCACAAGATTCACAAGGCTAGTTGCAAAAATAAATGCCTACTTATTATTGAAATGTTAAGTAATCCAATAATTAACAATATTCTTAGGGACAAATAATTATTGGGGTTTTGTGACACTTTAAAATATCAATTAAATCAACATACAATGAGTAACATAATAATCATTCGAGGGTCAAAAAAAATGTAATGGTTTTGCGAATGTCTTATTTAGGTATATAAATCAACAAGAACTATAAAGTATCTATTAAAACTATCATAACACACTTATACACACACATTAGACATTGAATCATTGATCAATGTTACCTTAACCTTACCATATGTAATGTAACAAATTATCAATAAAAATAAAAATAAAATCAACAAATAATCAAAAAAAAACAAATGATACAATACAAATGGGTCAACATTTAGGGACAATCAATTATTATTAAACATAGTAAATGTAACTCTCTATAATTATTTTTCTCAACTTTCAGTTTAAATTATTAATATTACTATCTATCAATCAAGTAATAGGCCTCTGTCCTCTGTTTAATTAACCAATCATAAATCACTTATTTAAACCTTGATAATATGACCGTAAAAAACTCAAGGCATCTAGAGAATCAGTTT
The DNA here is from genome assembly GCA_949316455.1 of Acleris holmiana. NCBI lineage: Eukaryota > Metazoa > Arthropoda > Insecta > Lepidoptera > Tortricidae > Acleris > Acleris holmiana. The sequence continues at coordinate 1,408,038 of OX438774.1, forward strand.
TGAGTCGTGTTCTGAGATGGTTACACAAGTAACCAGCAGCAGAAAATACTCCTCGCTGGTTGGTGATATTGTCAATAAAGCGTCATACGCACGCTGCAAATCATCGCTTCTTTTGCCGCCGCTGTCAAATAAAGCCATTTCAACCTTGATCTTCGTATCCATATCGAGCGTGGAAGTCGACTCTTGGTGAAATGTCGGATCGGTTCCAGCTCCAGCAGCTAACACTTTTTTTATTTCGTGTTTTAATTGCTCCTTCAGGTTTATAGTCGTACTAGTGGAGGTACTTGGGAGTATCTCAGGCTCAGGTTCAGGCTCAGACAGTGCCGCTCGCTAACGAGTCCCGCGACGCGACTGCCGCGAGAAAACGATCTAAATTATGAAAATTTGTAATGACAAAACAATGAATGACATTAATTTAGTTGGTGGGTGTTATTGTTAATCACACACACATAAATATGCATTTAAGAACACTATAGATAGACTGGTTTTACATTAGTCACGAATTCATGGTTTATTTTAATTTTATTGCAAGTTTTAAAGTCATCTTATAATATCCGTAGGATCCGAAATATCCGGATCCTAAGGGTTGTCGGATCCGGATCCAATTTTCGACGGATATCCGGATATTTCGGGTATCCGGGTATCCGGATTGCAAACCCCACCCGTAATCGAACCCGCAAACCTGTAAATGTACGTCAGGGTTGTCACTATGTACTAGGAATACATAAAAACACAATGTTATTTAAATCATCAAAGTTATATTGATAATATCTTACTTACCTCGACCGAACTATGTTCTTGTATAATTACGTCCTTATCCATAATGGAATAAATGAAAATCGTCAAGCTGTGATCCATCTGAACTTTCTCTAATTGTGTATGGTCACTTGATGTTTCCTCTTCATATGGCTAGGTACTAGAGCCTAAATGTGAAATACATTAAATTTTGACATCTTTTACCCGTAACAGAGTAACCATCTTTCTTTTCTTAGTGGCTTGTACTAGCTAAATGTTTGACGACGTTGTCTTTCTTTGATTTTATAATTTACTGCACATACAATACAAAAAATATTTTATTAGATTTTTCCAGTACACCAATGTACTCAAGTAATAAAGATTTCATATTAATATTTGAATGAATTACAGAAAATAATTGATTTCATTTTCAAAATGACAGACGCATTAAAACGCATTTAACATTGATTACATTGATAATATACGATTGATATATATATCAATTTTCTTTGTTAGAAAATTAAACAAGGTTATACCTAAAGAGAGTCAGTAAGGATATCAATACTTATCATAAAATTGTACTTATTAATCATACATGCAATACAGAAAGTAAATTATTCATCGTAATCGCCGACCCTAACATAAAACTGTCAAATGCTACAGTTTTGCTACACCCGTTGCGAGGTATGCTGATAAATGTATACCAGACTGGAATCAGGCCCTACCATCCCAAATTGAAATTTAACCAGTTAAACAATGGAGGTTCTTTCAGAAATGTCCTGGCTGGCGACGCTGCTGTACCTGGTGGGCAAGATTGCGATCACGCAGGCATTCAGCGGAGTGTACATGTACACGTCAGAGCTGTTCCCCACGCATGCGCGGCACAGCCTGCTCGGCTTCTGCTCCATGGTGGGGCGGCTGGGGTCCATCGTCGCACCACAGATGCCGTTACTTGTAAGTTCAGGAGAGAGAAAGAAAACCTAGTTAGTTGTTAGTTAGTTGTCTTTAACTACCGTACCCAAAGGGTAAAAACGAGACCCTATTACTAAGACTCTGTTGCTGGCAACACAGGTTTTAAATTAGTAGGTTGGTATATTTGATTTGGAACCTCTTCCGGGGTAAGAGTGGTTGCGGGGCTCTGTATCTCTCTCGTCTCCCTACCATCTTGTCGTCATGTCATTTGTGTGCTATTTAATAAACTTTGATGATTTGCAAAGTGGCTTTAATTCTTGATCATAAAAATACAGTCCACGCTCTCGACAGACTCTACTCCATCTGTCTGTCTGTCACCAGGCAGTATTTCATGAACCGTGATAGCTAGACAGTTGAAACTTTTACAGATGATGTATTTATGTTGCCGCTATAACAACAAATACTAAAAACAGAATAAAAATAATATTTTAATGGGGCTGCCATACAACAAAGATTTTTTTGCCGTTTTTTTTTTGCTCGATATTATAACAGAATATTTACTATTACTAAACATTAATAATTCAATTAACGTAATATAAATGTTTAAGGGGGCTGCCATACTGCAAACGTGATTTTTTTGTTATTATAGTCAGAAACCGGGGCAGGTGAAACAACAAAAAAGGTTATAATATAGTGTCATATATTGTACAGATAATGGTACGGAAACCGTCGTGCAAAAATCCGATTCGCACTTGGCCGGTTTTTTGCCTTGATATGCACTTGTTTAAGAGATAAAAAAAAGAAAAAAGAAATTTATTCAGTAAGTAGGCCGCACGGAAACTTCTTAAAACTACCAACTATGGCAAACGGCGGTATTTCAGACAAAACTCTTGTACCAAAATGTAAAAGAAGAGAATTTAATTTGCTTTGGGTATTGAATTTGAGATACCACAATAATTCCGTATAAACATTCTTAGCCACCATGCACTACTACATTAATAATTTTTCTGAAGTCCTGGTAGGTCCGCTTGTTGTCTACCGTGTAAAAAATTCATGTTTTTGTCTTTCCATGTTTATTTTTCTTTGTGCGGTGTTCAATAAAGCGCATTTGTATTGTGTTGTATTGTAGGTATGTAAAAAGGGAGTCAGATTGTTACTGTAACTATAAACTGTTACTGTTTATTTGCAGGCCGTTTACGTGGATTGGCTGCCATCAGTACTCTTCGGTTGCGCGGCTCTCGTCGCTGCAGCCCTGATGCTGACCACACCTGAGACGCTGAATACGCGGCTGCCTGACACCATCCAGGAGGCGGAGCAGCTGGCTTCACAGCACAAGACACCCAAGATAGACACTCTGGAGATGAAGGCTAATTGCTGACCGAAGGGAACTGGCGGCGTCAACTGCAGACTGTCAACTGTTTTACTCCAAAATCGAATTTCGAAATCGCGTTGGCTCTGTCTTTCTATTTTAATTTAGTAGATATTTAAGTGTGGATGGGATAGAACGAGTGAAGTTTCGAATTTAGTGTTTTGGATTAGCCAACCAGGGCTTATCGCTTAATAATGTACAAGCCAATACTATTTGTAAAAATCCATGCAAAACCACTATAAGCTTGTACTTTATTATGCAATCGGCCCCAGGGGTGTTATTTTCTGAAATAAATCTGTTGGTAAGCCTAACTTGAACTGTCAAAGGTCGAAGGTACCTCAAAGGATACCTATCTATACCGCTGTCATGTTTGGATGTAATTTATGGACCTAGCTTATTGCGGTATTTTCCCAACAGCGATGATTATATTTTATTAGTTGACCAAGTTGGCTTATTCACCTGCTGCATGATAAAAACACTACATGCGATTGATAAAATTAAGATTAGTATTCATCGAGCGATTTTGAAAATAGCACCCTAGTTGATGATATTGCCATTAAAAAACAGATGCAGGAGATGATGCCAAGTTATTGTTGGTAGAAGACCTCGAGTTCGAGTCAGGTTAATAAGTACGGGTAAAGGTTGAATACTGAACTGTCTTTTTGTTAACTCAAAGAAGATTTGCTCGTATCAAACTGTAGGCGCGGTACTGGATCTCAATTATGAGTAGACCCCGAATCTTTGTGGCAATGACGACACAATAGGCTAATTTGGGGAGTAAATGGAACTGTGTTTATTAATACGGCAACCTAGTCTATTGGTGTTCTACGGAATGAAAATTTTACTATAAGGCATCCACGATATAAATTACCTATAAGTCAATTGTCAATTGATTAATCAATCGACGATGTTCTTTCGTTAACTGACTCTACGTAACAGATCAAAAGTTGTTCTAAATGACTTGCGGTTGTAATAATATTTTTTGTCGTGAATGCCTAGTTAATAAAACATATTCGGTTAAAAAAGGTAATTATTGACAAATTGTATTAATTACCTGTCACTATTTCACTGGTAAACATCTTAGCCTTTTTGTGCAAAATGTAGTTGCAGAATTGCCAACAACTCTTGTTGTAGTTTTTGGTATTTCTGCAGCTCTGCCTACCCCACTCTGGGAATGAAGGCGTGATAATATGTATGTATGTATGTATTAATTAACACCGTTCCATTTACTCCCCAAAATACCCTATTGTGACGTCATTGCCACAAAGATCCGGGGTCTAATTATGAGACAGTATTTACCATTCCAATATTTTTTTTATTTATTAAACGGTAGCTTATTTTGGTTTGTATTTGATGTTATCGGTCATGTACGTACAAAGCTATTTATGTTATATGTTATCCATTAGTTTTTATGATCATTAAATTAAGACACGATAAGACAGCTGTGTAAATACAATTTATTTACGTACATGTGTTTTATTTTAGCAGGCGTTAGAAACATCATCATTATAACTAGACAAGACTGATGACGGATTATAGGTCATGACCAGAGGGCGGAATTTCTCATGGCAAAAATTGATATGTCATAGGGATAGAACGAAGTATTTTATCGACTATTGACAAGTAGTTCTGGTTTACGTAGCACAAGATCTTTTACGATATTGATACATTAACTTAGCAAAATAATTTTCCAATATTAACAGTGCCGGAGTAGTGGTGTTTTAGACTAATATAGTTTTTGATAAATGTAGGTGTAGTTTTCATTATTATTGTACAGTTCTATGTCTTAAGTTTAGTTTTATTTTCATTTGTTTGTTTTAGGCAAAAATAACATAATATTTACAAATTAAATCCTAAAACTTCACATATTGTTGAAAACAATAACTAAATGCGAATCAATAATGGCATTTATATTTTAATATAAAAGCAAAACTAAAATAACAAAGAGATTAGTTATTACACAATATCGATAACTGGAAAAGTCGATAAAGCAAAATGTTCTATCCCTCTGACATTTCAATTTTTGTCATGAGAAATTCCGCCCTCTGGTCATGACATCTAAACGGTTAGTAGCATTCAATCGTAAGGCAGGAATTTCACTCCGGCGGCGCACGCATCCATGCTACATGTGAACCACATGGATCAATGGTGCTAGGCGTTCACAGACGTCATTTCCTGCGTGGCACGTGTCGCTGTAGCTGCTGTACCGATAAAAAAAAAATTGCAACAAGTCATCGAAAAGCAAAGTTTGAGAACCCAACTGCTGCGATAGACCTGCAGCATCAGGAGTATCAAGACAGGAAATGGAACATGAATTTTATTTATTGATCTATATTTTTGCCCCTGTGTGGTTGCAGGTTTAGAATAGTGCCACTCCATGACTTCCCGTTGATTTCGCAAGAAGTGCCTAAGGGAAAAAGGGCTTGTAGTACTGCTAGGCGATGGACGTGCAATCTGTCATTAAATAACTGGTGAACATCTTAGCCTACTTTTGCAAAATGTGGTTACAGAATTATCAACAATTCTCTTTAGAGTTGTTGGTATTTCTGTAGCTCTGCCTACCCCACTCTGGAAACGGAGGCTTGATGTTATGTATGTGTTTGTATTTTTACTATAAAATGAGCCTATGGGTTTTATATTTCAATTTGAGTTGAAGATATCATAAGTAAGGACTTGTTTTTTTATTTATAAACGCGCAATAGCTGAAGTGCGCTTTTTCTTTTATTAATTCCTCCTTGTTTTACCAAGGTGTATTTTGCCAATGTTGAGTTTTAAACAATCACCATGAATTTATAAAAGAAAGAAGTCCATGGATGGGTCGTACACAGATTTAGGTTAGCGTCTTTCCTGTGTAAACGCCGGAAGTTAACGTTTTTAAAGCCTAATTTTCTGGCTAAGCCCATTTCCGCATAAACGGCGCCAGGACTGCTTTAGACCTATCATATAAAAACAAAACTTATATGCACACAAGCTTTTAACTATTGACCACAGGGAATACAAGTTTTGTTTTAAGAATGTGTATGACCCGGATATGACACGCGAGCAAGATTGTGCGGTTAAAGAGTATTTACTCGGAGGACTAAACAGAAGCTTTAAGTTTTCATGCAGTTTGTTTACGATCTTTTTTTCAAGGCGTTGAGCACATTGACTCTTTCCTTTATTACTAGTCACCGAAGGTTCAAACTAAGCTAAGACTTTTCGTATTGTTTCATTATTTTCCGTAGTCTAGTGTAGTTTAAAAATCATGTAGAGAAGTATTATTTATAAATTTAAATCAAAACTAGGCAACGATAAACATAAATAATAATGGGAAACATAGTTAAGTACCCGCCGCGCACATCACAAAAAATGGATTTCCTATACGGGGAACTGAACCGCCAGCTGTGTATGCAGGGAATACTAGGCTAACTGCGTTGTTAAACTACGAATATAAAGTTATGATCAACAATATCTACATATCCTATTTCCCTACAAAATATTAGCGCTATCGCTCTAGCATATTGTTCAACAGTTTCAACAGAAACCCAGAACCACAATATAATCGTAATTTAAAAATACAACGTTATTTTTGGATTTTTATTTGCTATTTCCAATCACATTCACCTTCGATAGCGGATTGAATACTATTTTGAGAATCCAATCTTGCGCAGAGTTTGAAAATCCCCATGTTTTGGTGGCGACCTAAATACGCTGTCGTTTGATCGTAATACGCAGGCGCGGTTAGTTTTGTGCTCATGCGCACGCGTCGCGGACTACTCGCTCTAGGAGATTCAGACAACGTTAAGAGTCTGAAATCAAAGTCCTACCTTTTTGACCATGTTTTTATCAATGTATACTGATATGAAATCAGCATTCAAAGTAACTTACCTGTGACGGTGATATTCCATTTCCGCGTAACTATCAAATTCATTATGACTCAAAATTTACCTTATTGTCTTACTTGCTAAGGCAAGCATTTGACCTCGATCTCAGCTGATGGAACGTGATGATGAAGTCGAAGATGTAGCATGCTTACCTAGATAGTGTCTATTCACTTTAGACTAGAAAAGGTCCGAGTTTACAGGAAAAAGGTCAGCAGGAAGAGAGACCTTATTTAACTTGTTCTTTACGCGGTATTAGAGTATTATCGAGGCTGTGTTTGACATAGTAGCGACGTCTATTGTTGTTTGTTTCAAAACTCTGAAGTTTGATTTAAATTAGACTTTAATTAGTAAAATAAATATCGTAAAAAAACGGTAATAAAATAAATATTACGGGACAATATCACACAAATTGACCTAGTCCCAAACTAAGCTCTAGGCTTGTACTATGGGTACTAGACAACGATAAACATACTTAGATAGAGGAATAAATACTTAAATACATAGAAAACATCCAAGACTCAGGAGCAAATACTCGTGCTCATCACACAAAAATCTTCCCTTACCGGGATTTGAACCCGGGACAGCCGGCTTCGGAGGCAGGGTCACTCCCAACTAGGCCAACGTGTCGTCAACTAAACTGTTTCTTTAATTTGTCTAAATAAAAATCACAAATTGTTGACCATATCTTGTTCTATTCCCAAACATAAAAAGTATTATATTTATTTATTTACGAATAATTCACCAAAGTAAATATTAGCATTAACATATCATAACATGTCTATCCGGGATTGAAAGAAATATGTAGATCACGTTTTATTAGTCGGACCGCTTTCAGTAACGCTCGGGTATTCGTGAACGCTGCGCGTGAGTTTAAATGATTTATCGTTTACTTATAACCTACCGGTTTATTAAAGTCGCGTTCATTTCTGTAGATAAAGTATCATATATTTGTCAAAAAGGGACGCACGTTTTATCCACAGCAATAAACGCAACTATAATAAGCCTGGAGCTACTATTTTGATCATGTTTATCGATGAGCATAGACTCGAATAAAGCATCTGTCACTTTCTGGCCAGTAAGTGCAAGAGTGGCGGAAGCTTTATCGATGTTTATCCACCGCGATAAAGGCGACCATAATATGGTAACTGCACGTGATATTAGGAATGTTGCGTTCAATTAAGACTTGGTCGTGTTGTGAATGGTAAAAGTGTGATTTGTTGTGAGTGTCGTGAAGATGTCTCGACGGGAAGTGGTAGCAAGAGCAGACCGAGGAGATTACCCTACTCTACCACCTAGTAAATGCGCGAAGGTGAGTTGGATAAGTATCTTTTAGTAGTACTCAAAACGGTGTCCCCTTGTTTTACACAATCCCATTATATAGAATGTATCACTTTGCAGAATTTTCATTTCATAGAAAGCTAATTTTCATTTGAAATTTTCATGTTTTCAGATTATCTTAAGCATGAGTTAGGTTAGGTTAGGTTAGATCTGTGACCACCAAAAAATAATCTGAAAACAGTAAGGTTACAGCAGAAATTAGCTTTCAATTAAATGAAAATTCTGCAAAGTGATACATTCTATGAAATGAGTTTCTGTAAAGCAGTGTACAACCACTCAAAATAGACTTATTTCCGAGGTGAGAACATGCTACATGTTAAAGTTGAAACCAGGACATAACAGAATAAAAAACGAAAGACGAGTAGGCTGGGTTGCCAGCTGTCACGGAAGGACTGTGGCCATAGAAACTGCCAAACTGTCAAAATGCATGTCATTGACATAACTGCAATGTAATTGTCGAAGCGATTTATACTCTATTGGTAACAACATTAAATTTAAAATCCTTATACTATTACTAAGCAGTGAGCCACCTTCTTTGGTATGACGGCAGGTAAGTTATCGATGCGACTCTCAATACTCTACATTATCGATAACGATAATGTTCGGCAAACTTGTTTAGGGCCACTGGTGTGACAACACTGAAAATCGACACTTTTTCCCTTTCCTTTGACATAGAAAAAATAATTGAATGCATACAGGGCTGGGAGCCCTGGAGGGTAGGTAGCGTTACGCATAAAAAGGAATGTCGATAAGGTAATGAAAAAAAGAATATAAATTACGTGGTGTTTTATATAACAGTATTGTATAGTTACTATCGAAATATAAATAGGTGTATTGAACTATTGACATAAAGTATTACAATAGAATAATAAGGAGGTATAACAAAATAAATAACTAAACAAGGAAAATACTAGTACTAATATTACTAAATATTACTATTACTAGTAATACTATTCTTCTTCGTTTTCAGTGTCACTATCGTCATTATCTACTTTGCCAGAAATATCTTAAACATTTAGTATTATTCATTAGATAACTTTAAAAACAATATCAATAACATTTCAAAATATAATGATTATATCGACGTTTACATTATAAGTTATCGACATGTTACACCCCTAATGGTAGCCGACGTTTACTGCCCTTCCGGCCAGATAGTTTTGCGGATAGTATAGTGCTCCCCTAGTATAATACTCCCTTAAGACCTCAAGTCTTATATAGTTCCCATATTCAGCGGCTTAGGCTGAGCGTAATCTTTCAGTCTTGGAGGGTTTAATATGTGATTGTATAGAATTGACTAGCTTTTGCGCGCGATTCCGACCGTGTAGAAGTCGTTTATCGCTACTCGCTCGGGATCTGTCCATTTTTTCGGGAAATTGTGCTATTCCAGACAATAATCCATATCTGTGCTAAATTTCATTCAGATCCAAAACAAACGGAAATTGCTAAACGGGTCGTATACACTCTTAAAAACAAAAGTTGTATCTCCTGTGGTCAATAGTTAAGACCTTGTGATATTATGATAGGTCTAAAGCAGTCCTGACGGCACGCGGCGTTTTTGCGGGAATGGGCTTAGCCAGAAAATTATGCCTTAAAAACGTTAACTTTCGGTGTGTCCGAAGGAAAGACGGTAACCTAAATCTGTTTATGACCCAAACAAAGCAATTCAAGTAAGGCAATGACGATCTGAAATGTTGGATCTCGTACAAATAGAAAAGCGCTACGTTATAAAAGACGTATTCAATCTTTCTATGAGCATCTACCCACAGTCCTAAGAAATGAATCTTCGGATGCTTGGCCACTGATTTAAAAATCTGTTATTACATAATTGCCTAGAATCTGCCCGCGACTTTGTCCGCGTGGAAACTGTCATACATGATTTCTGCGAAACTTTAACCGTTTCCGTAGCGCACTCAGCGGAAGCTCTCAAAAGGAAAAAAAACCCCGATTTTGTAACATTTTTCATTGTTGCTTCGCTCCTCTTAGCCTTAGCGTAATTATATGTAGCTTACGCCTTTCTCGATAAATGGGCTATCTAACACTGAAAGAATTTTTCAATTCGGACGAGTAGTTCCTGAGATTAGCGCGTTCAAGCAAACAAACAAAGTCTTCAGCTTTATAATATTAGTATAGATTCTGGCATTTGAAATATAAATGTACTTTTGACATTGTGACGAGCTAAATTATTCTTTTTCGTACTGTTTTTTTTCACTTAATTTATGCTTTTGTGCACTTTGTCATTGCTTGATTTTTAGTCTAGTCAGAGTTGGCAACGCATTTGAGGTCTCGGGATTGCAGTCTTAAGATTATAGTCTTGAGAATTCAAATGTCTGTGGGTCTCAAATTCCACTTACCATCAAATGGCAGGAGTGCTTCTTGTGCCTTCTCCTTATCATAAAAAAAAGTGTTGAAATCTGGCCATGGAAATTGGAGTCTTGAGATTGTAGTCTCATGAATGTTGAAGTCTATGGGTATAAGCTCTCGTTTATCATCATATCGTGTGCTTATTTGCCTGATTGTTTTGCCATAAAAAGACAGGCAAATAAGCACATCTGACTGACTTTTTTAAGGCAAAATGTCAGGGCTCTATGATGGCTAAACAATTGAAGATTTAGACCGTACGCTGAGGGGGCTGATATTTTCCAGGTCCTGTATTACACATGGCGCCTGTGCTCCGTGGTGTTCTCCCATTTCGTGATGATCAGCTTGGTGGTGGCCTACTGCATCCTTGGAGCCGTGACCTTCGAGCAGCTAGAGGCCGCGCATGAGAAAGAGGTAAAGAATCTGAACCTGGTTCAAATAGAAGAAGTACCTATTTGCCTGTTCATTATAAAATTTCAAGATTACAATGACAAGGCTGACCATTTCCCTTTGAATACTGTGGCTGTTATGCATGAACTCTTAAAATCTTCAATGTTCAAGGCAGCGCAAGGGTGGCCTATGCGTGCTCTAACTCTGTCCTTTTCACAGCTGAAAACTTAGCAGGATTTAGGAGTTCAAAATATGTCCTCTGTACAGAACTGGTTTACCAGACGGTGTTCTGGGTTACTATTGAACTGTAAATAGCAAAACCGTAAAATCTCTTAGGGATTTGATTGAAAACGCCAATTTGACAAAGTTCTGCAGTGGCAAAGTTGGAAGTCTGTAGGCACCAGTGTTGGACACTTAATGATAGGCACCAATAATTATTAATTCAATGATCATGTGGTCATAACTTGATTATTGCAAAACAAATGAAATGAAATAAGTTTATGTAACGTACACAAGAAAACAACGAAAGATATTTTTAAAGTAATGTGGAGGAATAATCCAGCGAACAAGCTAACAAGCGTAGATGTATAATTTACTCTTAAATCACCCATATCTTTAGAAAAATAAGAATCAAGAGTCTATCATTGGTTCCTGTCCATTACTGGTTCTATCGTTTAGGTGTTTTCGTTTGTTTTGTCATTAGTTACTTTCCTTTTTGTATTTTTATAGTTATTTACCTACATACATAAATTAAGTCTGGTTTCCAAGTAATTTCTATTTAGATTGTGAATACTCATACAAAACTAAATAATCCTGTAATATCTCTATCAGCATCTGGTCTGGCTCGGTTGTAATGGAGTGAGCTGCTGAAAGGTTGTTTTAGCGAAATCACTTCGCAAAGCTAACAGCGGGATAAAAGACTTTAGATAATTTAACTATTCTCGGAAAATATATCACTACATTTTGTTACCAGGACTAAGCGTTAATGGACACTGAAAATGCATCGACTTGCTAACAACTTCAAACAAACGTATCCATTTTAACAGTTAGTGTAGATAGTTTGTTTTTGTTAAAGAAGATCATGAATATGCTGTTGTGATGGCAGGTGAAGATGAACATCTCCCGGCTTCGACGAAACACGACGGACAGCATCTGGACCATGACGGTGCACGCGTCTCTCTTCAACGAGTCCAACTGGACTGCTGATGTCACTGGCATGCTCAAGGTATGTTTGAGTTATTGTAAAGGTTCCGTAACTTAATCGATTTATTTAGTAAATAATATTTTTGTAGCTAATTAGATTTTACATCCGTTACTTATAGGCTGGTTCACCTTCCAAGAAAATAGCATAGCACAGGTCTACTACCTATGTACCGCGTAATTAAAGCTTTTGGTGACAACAAACTCAAAATATAATAGTGATCTGGGATAAACCAAAAAACTGTAAAAAGTAGGTATTTTATCAGTGTTCAAACTTCTACAAAATTTACATCATGTGTAATGTTGTCTCGAGACTTTTGGATAGATGCTTAGCCTAGTATTGCTAACATGAGACAAAATTCTGCTGCAATTTCAGTTATTGGTATAATACTTCAGCACCTCAAAAAGGCAAATTCTATTGTTCAAAGACAGTTGGCAAAATCTAATTTTGCTGCGGGTGTGCAACACGAGACCAAAGTTTTTGCATTTCGTGTATTTGAATCCTGGCTGCACTCAGGATTCTAATCTAGAATCACACACTACACTCGTGGTTTTAATTCTAGAACCTTTCACTTAATCGGGATTAGAAATCAAACCTCGCAGCAAAAACTAGCTTTGCTCTCTTGTTTCACGAATAACCATTTATTAATATACTCGGCGTCAAAAAAAATCCCCGTGTGGTTGCCGGGTTAGAATAGTGCCACTCCATGTCTTCCCGTGGATGTCGTAAGAGGCGACTAAGGGAATAAGGACTTGTAGTACTGTTAGGTGATGGTTTTGCAACCTGTCACTAATAAACTAGTAAACTTCTTAGCCTGATTATGAAAAAAATGTGGTTACAGAATTATAAAAAAATCAAAAGGTTCGATATTTTGATGCCGAGTGTAGGTCAACTACTCAATACGGACTATGATTATTGTTAATGTTCTCCGTCTTTCGAGGAAGATGATAACGATTCTTATGTAGGACTTCGAGAATGCGATCCTGCTTGAGATGAAGGTTCGCGGCTGGGACGGTTCCGAGAGCACCGATGACATCCAGTGGACCTTCACCGGGGCGCTGTTCTACTCCATCATCGTCATCACCACCATTGGTAAGTTGTTAATTAATACGATCTATTACATATTTTTTAAGTGTTGCCCACTACTTTGTTTGAGAAGAAGTCGTTTAATTCCCTCGGGAACTATACTATTTTCCGGAGTTTAAAGCATCCCGTGTCCCTCCCCAAAACTCAAGCTATCTCCATACCAAATTTATCGCAATCGGATTAACGGTATAGCAGCGCATAAAATACGAACAGACCAACAAATCTTGATTTTTACATTATCAGATTATACAATATTCCCTATTAACGTAGAACATGATGATGCTAATGCATGTTCGGAACCCTTCGTATGTGAATCTGACTGGCAATCAAATCAGACTTTATAACCGTTATACCGTTATGAAAAATAACGTTATCATAACGCTATTCTTCGTTTGAAATACATAAATACTTTTTTCATAACGTTATGCTAAGTAACTAAGTATATGAATATCGTAACTAAACCTGAATAACGTTATCAATATTGCATTGTTGCATATTGCCAGTTTGTAGTTTCAGTGCCCTAAATCAAAGAATCGTGCCGCTGGCGACTCTTAATTACTCTGTGGCTTATTATAGGAAGGATGGAGAACTCATCACTTTATCGAATTTCACTTGATCGAATGTATCATTTCATGGAATTTAACCATAATGTTTTCAGGGCATCTTAAACATCTAACCTTACCTAACCTACGTAATTTATGTTTAAGATATTCTGAAAACATTAAGGTAAGGGAAATGATACATTCGATGAAAGGTGTTTCTATAAAATGATAGACAACCGCAGATCGGCGGCAATTAAGGCCACCGCGGTATTATTAGAACCAGTGAAATGAAATGCAGTAAAAGAGGTGACGTATCAAAAAACAGCGATGGCTAAGTTTTCCATAAGCCAAGTTGTCAAGAAAAATAACTGCAACTGCATAGTCATAGAAAAGTTTCATTTATTAATTTATATTAAAACAATGAAGTCTTATGATAGGTTTGTTATCGTTACAGCTGGATATGATTCCTTTCATTTACAAATTGAATTTAGGTCACATTTCTGGTACATGGTTTATTATGTTTGATTCCATAAAATAAATGTTACAACTACCCTAATTATATCAAGTAATCTTAGGTATTTATCGTGTTTTCTAATTAAAATGGTGTCAAATTATTCAGGCTAGGAAGAAAAAGTAGTATATAACAACGAAGTTGACAAAATATTACAGTGGATTTTCAAATTGAGCCTGCAACCTGTCACTAATACAATGGTAAAAATCTTAGCCTACTTCTGCAAAATGTGGTTAAAGAATTATCAACAAGTCTTTTTAGATTTGTTGGTATTTCTGTAGCTCTGCCTACCCCAATCTGGGAATTAAGGCGTGATGTTATGTATGTATGTAAAATATAAATATTTATCGATTTATCCTTGTAAGGCCCACGTCAAATTTCGCCAGTTCAATAAATAATCTAGTGTCAGTCATTTAAAGTTTAAAGTCACTTTGACAAATGATATAATATGGGCCATTGGGCCTTACGAGAACAATACATCATAAATATACTAAATTCTTATGTTCCGATTCCTTTATGAGGAATATCGATGAGGTTCGTCAGTGTAAATCGAAAACCCATGTCGGGATTGATTTTATAATTTACACCCTGTATAAAATACACCTTGAAATAATATCACATGAAATTACTTTATTCCAATGTTTAATAATTGCGAAATCTTCATTGACGCCCTGGTTTCGCTAGTTATCAAAAAGGTACATGTTTCTGTAAGCGGCTGAGAAGAACCAGTCATTGAAGAAAATTTACAAAATGTGAATGATGCCAGTCGTCTTTTAGATTTAATGGACATAAACTGTCAAATTAGCATCAAACGCCGAGAGTTTTTCTGAATAATAATACTGGTCCGTACAACGGGGAGCGCGGTGCGCTCGCGCCGCTGGCCACGCGCCAACTCCGCGCCGTCTATCAAAACTTTATTATTCCCCACAAACAGAAACTCGCCGGCATTTCAGAAATCACTCGACAGATTTACGACGAGCCTACACAAAAACATTATGACGAATAAAAAGCAACGTGATGTATAGATTTGTTTAATTAGCACACGCGCACTCTTGACTGTTGCACGGGTTACACGGCCCGTGGCAACGCACTCGCGGTTTATAGCGGGGTCGCATTCGATATCCGGCAAGAAGGTATCATTAGAATCAGTCCCGCTAAATAACCCAAAATGGAAGCGACACACAGGGCCCGAGAGTGTCCGAAGCATTTTTATCGCGGTTAGCACGGCACGAGCAATCGCAACGTTAGCGCTACACTAATATTTACACGGCACTCGCCGCGCGCGCTACGACCACAATAAATTAGTCTTATTAGTCATTGCACATCATAAACTCAGTAACTGAACTGACCGTAGCCGCGCGGGCCGATATGGCCTGTCGGGCCGCCCGGGCCGACTAGGAGCCGGCGTCCCGGCCCGATGATGCCAGAGGGTCCTCCGGGCCCTACTAGCAGCCCCGGTTGTGATGCCCTGTTATCTCGGTAATCGTACGGGCCGAGCAACCCGGTGGGTCCACCAGGTCCAACCAGCACCTGCTGCCGCCCCCGGCCTCGCGGCCCTATTAGCCCGGTCGGTCCGCCGGGACCTACTAGCACTTGACGCTGCCCGTACTGCTGCGGCCCAAGAAGCCCAGTAGGACCCCCGGGACCGACTAAAACAGGTCTCTGGGCCGATTCTTCTGGCCCTATTTGACCTGTGGGGCCTGTCGGTCCGACTAATACTCCTGGGTTAGGAGCAGACATAGGTCCAATGTTCCCTGACGGACCAGTAGGGCCTACAAGTACTCCTGGATTACGGCGGTCGGGCCCGATCTCGCCGGTGGGGCCACCCGGGCCTATGAGAATCCTGTTGTCACGATGGTTGGGACCAATCGCTCCGGTAGGGCCACCGGGGCCTATCAAAACTGTAGGGTTGTGTATGTTTGGCCCAATATTGCCAGTCGGTCCATCCGGCCCTTTAAGGGTGGGTCTTTGTGGTACTCCAAATAGTTTGGACTGTATTCCAACGTTGCCATTATTTCCGAACGACCCGATGCCAACTACTGATGGTTCATCTGCAATATGACCTTCGGCGAATGCACCTCCTCTCCCATCATGGCTCGGCAGTAGCATGGGGCGCTCATCCTCAATCTCGTTGAATACATCTGAAAATTCAGCAAATACATTACTTGTACTCATTCGTATTATCTAATTGATGTAATAAATATAAACCCGTGAAGTTGTACCCACTTTTTAGCGTTAGCTTACCAACTTTTTTTCCTGTTTTGTTTGGTCTTTTGTAGCAGCAGAGGTACATTCCAGAGGCGCAAGCTTGCTGTGAGGAAAGTTAATGAGGATCATTTTTCATGTTATAACATTGAATAGTCAAGGATGGTATAAAGTATAAAAAATACCGGCAGGTCGGTGCGAGGGGTGCATTCCGGTGTGGAGACACACTTGCAGTACTGGAGCGAGTCCAGGGTGCCGTCAGATTCCTGGAACCTTCTGAAACTAAAGCAGGAAAATCGATTTGTTTTGAGTCCGTAAACACCAACCACTATAAAGGCGGTCGCAGCGACAGTAAATGTTTGGGCACACCAACCACTAAAGGCGGTCGCGGTGACAACAAAAGTTTAGGCACACCAACCACTAAATTAAACAACACAATTAAAGATTCATACACCAGTTGCTCAATAATCACTGCTAAAGGCGGTAGTCTACATGTTACAAAGGGACGACAGCTCAACCCGGAAATATGAGATTAGGGTATTTCTGGTACTTATTTTTTCTCCCGTGTGATGGCCAGGTACAATAGTGCCAGTCTATGTCTTCCCGTCGATGTCGTAAGAGGTGACTAAAGGAATAAGGGCTAGAAGAACTGTTAGGCGATGGCGATGGGGATGGGCTTGCAACCTGTCACTAATACAATGGTAAATATCTTGGCCTGATTGGTAACAGAATTATCAAGAACTCTATTTAGAGTTGATGGTATGTCTGTAGCTCTGCCTTCCCCACTCTGGGAATGAAGGCGTGATGTTATGTGTATGTACGTAATTTTCCTCCAAGAAAATCTTAAAGGAGAAGTTAAGACAATAAATAGTATAAAGAGGCATCCTCAAACTCATTCATATAGCAATTAGAGAAAATGTTAAACATAAACACCCTACTATTTTGTCACGGGTTGAATAGTGGAAGGAGCGCTGATAGTACAGTCAACAGCAAAAGTTGATGATCATTTTAGTACCTTGTCACTTTCGCTACTTTGCCGCATCCCAATAAAGTACTAAAATGATCATCTAATTTTGCTGTTGACTCTACAGCTGAAGTCTTAAACACGAGTCTACGTACTTCTGGTCTTCTGCGACGGTCACAAGCCGCTGCCGGTGCGGCTCAGACCGGACCGGGTAGCGGCCGGAGCCGGCGCCGGTCGTGGGCCGGTTGTAGAACCCCTCGGTGTCGGTGGGCTCCTTGATCTCGTCGGCTTGGACCTTATTCTGACGATAACTGGGGGTTTTAGATAAAATAAAAGTAAGTATTAGAATATTTATTCACCAACAAAAAGCAAACACACACACAAACACAAAAATAACACTGAATTGTACAACAATAAACATAATTGCTTAGAAAAGGCACGGAACTCAGCTATGGAGCTGTTTTTCAGTCCACACTTGGGTACAGGAGTCTGTTTTAGTAGAAGGCTGTCAAAACAAACTAGTGCTCTATTTTACAATTATGTTAAGAACACAAAACGGTTGCGAAAAAAAGTTGAAAAAAAAGAAGAAGTGTTGCAATTAATTAAATAAATTAAGTCATTAGGACATTACTTGTTGACGTTACAATTAATCCAACAACAAGACTTCTTTAGCGCAGTTTTTTTTTTACACGCTAACCTAAAGTTTAAAACTGATTTGGTGTTCGAACCTCGCCGAGCGACCTTAAGACTGCATAGAATTTGTACGAACAAATTTTTGTGTGTCGTCAACATACATATGAAATATCCCAAAAAAAGCACTGTCAAGCATATCGGCAGTATACAAGGGATACAGTGTTGGGCCCAAAATAGAGCCCTGTGCAACTCCCTTAGTATCCGGAAGAGATTGAGATTGTATTTTAAACCCACAACTGTTGACACTTTCCTTCATCATAATGATTTAATACTAGATTTTTCTAACCACTTCTAGGGTATTTTTAAAAGTTTTGTAATAGTTATTACACTTCCCGATTTCAAAAAAGGCAAGAAGTTATTGTAGATACATGAAATATGACGGTGCATGAAAAGCACTATGAATTAAGTATAATGAGTTAATGAGTATACACAAAGTTTTCAAGTAACGACGTCAACGGCTGTCCATCAAATGCACAGTCCATAATTAAAATCACATTTAAGATTTTCAATTATCGTTGCCTTGGAAACTATACATTTATTTAGGACGAAGTAGGTAGGTATGTACTTAATACTCGAAATGAAAATATTGTTGTTATTACACAGCGATATAAACGTAAGTCTTGGCTAAACAAGTATAGACCAATGACCTGGACTTTAACGAATAGTTTCAAAATATCTTATCTTCGAATGAACTGTCTAACAGTAAAATCGCTTTTTATAAAAAAATATATTGATTAAGAACACGTAGAACTCGTTTATTTTGGTTTTGTTCCCCCGGAATCTTTTTTTTTGTTCAATACTAGTTTATCACCTAATCCAGGATAATTATAAGACCCACAAAACTGTTCTTGAGTAAGCACAACCTCTACCTACGAGTATACTATTTACCAAGAGTGGTACCTACTTTGCGACATTATTTGATTCCATTCAGTCTTTTTGTAACACCTATTAGATAACAAAATTTAAAAAGTTATGAACATTAAGCGATAGATATAATTACTAGTTTCATTATGGCCCCAATTTCGGACACATAACGCAACTGATATTTATAAGTCACAAATCAATCACGACGTTGTTGGTAAATCACCGGCGCCGGCGCCGGCGTCTTGCGGAAGCTAATGCGCGTTTTTTGCTCGATATTTGGGCAGAATTGGCAACTGTATTCTTTTACATCACAAAAAGGGGTGTGTAATGATTTACATAACATCTAATGTAAGTACTAATTTTTAATTTGCATAAAACGAATTGGATAATTTCGATCTGTATAAACCAATTTACGATGAATTTTTTTTTGGACAATTTTGAATTGCCTTTGACTACTACTAATTTAGTCACAGTTCTAACCTAACCTAACATAGTAAGAAGAAATTGACCTAAAATGCATAACAACACAAAAATAATTGTTTTGATAAATTGGTGTTATTTTATTTAAACGTATTTTTGTATGCTAAGCGCTTTTATGCAAGAAAGAAAGGGTTTTTGTCAAGAAAGAAGTATTCACTTCACAGGAGGCAGAGGAAAGTAGTACACACACAGAGTCCAAACAATTATTATCATTTAATTATCATGTCAAATTTTACTTACTGTCTATTATTACCATTGATGTAATTATACCTAAAAAATACGAGAAATAACATTAAAATACTTTATTAAAGTAAAAAAAACATTAGATTTATTTAAAGTGTTATGAGGCTAATTATTATGTAGATTACTTATGTTCACAATTCATATCAGCCCCATGCAATTAAAACTACAGTTAAGAGCAATGCAAACGGATCAATTAGTACAGAACTTCCATAGAAAGTAATTCGTTTCCATTGCTCCGGAGTGTATTCAATAGATAAAAACCTTGAACTAATGGCGATGCCCTACTTTGAGAGCTTATCTCTTAAACGGCTTGACTGATTTTGATAAAAGCTAGCTTAGAACCATCTTAATAAAATTAGCTTTCTTTTAAAAAAAAACCACGTCCCAATCGATCCATCCGTTTGAGAGCTACGATGCGATAGACAGGCACACAGATACATGGGTTAAAGAATAAAATGCTGTCTAACTTTAGTTGTCATTTACCTCTCGCAGAATGCATTTTACGATGCAAGTTAGAAGTACGTAACTGCCTACGAAGCTAGCCCCGGGCTTTTATCCCAGAACTAGTTTTAACCATAATTGACCATCACATGCGGATTTATTCCATTCGGCGTAGAGGGTTCGTGGGGACCTAGCCCTAAGCCTTTTAAAATAAATTATGAAGAGGCTCATTGACGTCGCAGGATACTAAAGAGCTGGGAGATTCCTCGCGCAGCATATCAGTTAAGCAATTTAGTGAGGAAATGCTAGCAGTATCTTCGAGACAATTAAATTTTAGGAGCGTAATTCATTTTTGGTTTTAAGAATTATTTGTTATTACTTCATTTATTTCTTAAAAAAAAACTGATGACATACATCAGTTCCCAAGCATTTTAGGTATTTTGTTCGGGTTTATATTTTATGAAGGTCCAGAATGGGCCGATTGTGCAAAATGTGGCCACAGAATTACCAACAAGTATTTTTGGAGTTGTTGGTATGTCTGTAGCTCTGCCTAACTCTGGGAAGGAAGGCGTGATGTTATGTATGTATGTATGTACAAAATAGTTGTATTACATAACATTGTTCTTTTTTATGGCAGGGAGAAGGCACACGAGCACTGAGGCTACCTGATAAGTAAGATTCGAGACCCAAGGGTATTTGAATTCTCAAAACTTAACCATTCGAACACTGTTGCTTAGTGGTGGGTTCGGTGGGTCTTAAGGTTGGTTTTGTGGCGGAGCCCTTGCATCTTGATCTCTTGAGACCCGGTGTGCCTCCTATAATCGAGACAATTTAATTTAAACTATATTAACATGAAAATAAAGTTAATTTTTATTTGTTTCAAATTAAAAAAATTGCATTTAAGAGCAATGGTAATTGAACTTTATTTCCTTGTCGGTAGATTCAAATTCCCACGCACAAAAATCTCCCTGTTAGTGATATGGTGGGGCTCGAGAGGTAAGTAGCTGCTTTAATTGCCCCGTTATTTCCGTAGTAAGCTTGTAACTTGCTACACCAGTGCGTCTTCCTTCGGTTTCATAATTTGGCGCCGTTGCGCCGGCGCAGGGAATTCCTAACCTCTCGCCCACCACTGGACCGCGTCCAACGGAGTAGGCACTATCGCAACAAAGTGGAGAGTTAGCCAACAATTGCTCTAACACGGTCGCCTCGCCCTAAGCAAGGCAAGTGAAATTACTAAACATCAGGGTCACCAGGGTCCATATTATAGTCGCCTTTACCAAGGTGGATAAAGCTTCCATCACTCTCGCACTTACATACTGGTCAGAAAGTGACAGATGTTTTATCAACATCGATAAACACGACCATAATAGGTGGAGATAATTTTACATAAAAAAAACAGGACAAAATCATCCTCAGGGTTCCGAAGCCGATAGAACAAATACAAAAACTATCTCAAAAAACTATAAGTATGAACTGATTATCTGTTTTAAATTTGGTGATTTTAGGAGGGGTTTCTTTGGAAACAATCAAGTGGTGATCGTTTTGGCTTGTCTTGTATCGGAGGTACCTACCTAAAAATGATTTTTCAAGATTTTATAACATAACTTTAACCCGTTAAACGTTTGCCCGTGTGGTTTCCGGGTTAGAATAGTGCCACTCCATGTCTTCCCGTGGATGTCGTAAGAGGCGACTAAGGGAATAAAGGCTGGTAGTATTATTAGGCGATGGGCTTGCCACCTGTCACTAATACACTAGTAAACATCTTAGCCTACTTGTGCAAAATGTGGTTACAGAATTATTAACATGTCTTTAGAGTTGTTGGTATTTCTGTAGCTCTGCCTACCCCACTCTGGGAATGAAGGCGTGATGTTATGTATGTATGTATAACATAACTTTGTCAGCACAATCTCAATGTATAACCATGCCAAATTACAGCTTTGAGTCTTTGAGGGAAACCGCGGACAGACAGATATGGCAAAATTATAGTAGTAACTGTAGTGGCTACCACCGTCTTGTCCAATAACCACGCGCCAAGCAACAGCGTTCGCATTGTTCCGTTCCGATGTGGGGATAAGACCACCGGAAATTTACTAGAATAAAGGCATTCCATCTTAGTCCTCAGGGTTGGCAAAGCATTCGAGGACTTAGGATTATAGTCTTGAGAATTCAAATTTCTCTGGTCTCAGATTCCACTTACTATCAGGTGGCCTGAGTGCTCGTGTGCCTTCTCCTTAACATAAAAAAGGTTCGTACTTTGACTTCGGAACCCTAAATAATATGTTTATTCTGTACTAGCGACCCGCCCTCGCTTCGCTCCGGGTTAAAGTATTATATATAAACCTTCCTCTTGAATCACTCTATGTATTAAAAAAAACCGCATTGAAATCCGTTGCGTAGTTTTCAAGATCTAAGCATACATAGGGACAGACAGCGGGAAGCGACTTTGTTTTATACTATGTAGTGAAGTAGGCCGCAAGCACACTGTTACGTGATAAAAATCTACCAGCGCTTCCTTAGGAATTGACTTGTTCCAAGCTAAACTCTTGATTATGGGTCCTAGATAATCATTTATGATACCTATTATAAATAAGTAAATTATTGGATGCATAAAAACATCCAAGAGACAAGAACTCTGTCCCGCAATGATGGTCTTGTTCGAAGCGCTAATAGATTCAATTCATATTACCGACGTGTAAAAGAGCCTTCATGTGGCCTATTTATTGAATAAATATATTGAATTTAGAATTACGTTTTTTTTTCGAACAAGCACTAATATTTGGTTATACCGACGATCGAACGCATCGCCTCTAGCTTCGTACTACAGACTGGGAAAATTGCATTGTCGTCAAATGCAACTAAACAAATACATTGAGATACAATAACAATCGGTAATGCATGTAAATTTTTACGCGTTACGTCTTGTCAAACAAACAGTTGGTGTATCCATCATATTGATTGAACGAATGATTGACTGAACGAATGATTGTTGACACTAAGTAGAGCGGAGAACAAAAGGAATGCTTCCTGGATACGAAATAAGACGTTCCTCAATGACGCAAGTTGATGTCATTCCAGCGTCAGGTTAACAGTGTCGTAATAATATCTCACAACAATGGGATGACGGAGGACCGAGTACAATCACATAGAACTATTTATAGCGCGTTTTATCTAACTGCACTTTTTAAATAGATTTAGATTGCTTTAATTAATTTAATTAACTTCGTTTTTTTTATGATGAGAGTAATAACGGTCAAAATCGCACATATCTAATATATAAAATGGTCGTGTCACGGTGTACGTTATTGAACTCCTCTGAAACGGCTCGACTGTTTCTTATGAAATTTTGTGTGCATATCGGCCAACATCTATTTTTCATACCCCAAAGTGACATAAAAAAAATTGTAGCGGGCGAAGCCGCTGGCGGGTCACTAGTTTCCTATAATAACAGTCAATATGGAGAAATATTTGTGCAAATATTATTCTAATTCTTGTTATTAGTTAGGTACTTATAGTAGACAGAATTATTTTAATTTCTAATTTTTACTTCGGTAAAGGGAAAAACGGGTGCAAAATACGGGCACCTATTCTCATCTTAAATACGAAAGTATAGTGGTGGTAGGAACCCATGACCCTCCGTTCGGATCGCTACCACAGTCATATCCATTAACCTACTTATTAACAGAAATTGGCGCATTGATGTGTTCTGGTGTGGGTATAAGACAGCCGGTGAAATTACTAGCATAGAGGCATTCCATCTTAGTCCTCAGGGTTGGCAACGCATTTCAGGTCTTACGATTGCGGTCTTCAGATTATACTCTTGAGAATTCACATGTCAGTGCGGACACCATTCGCTCGTCACTTTCCACAATTCCTTCAATTCCTTCATTCTTTTACTTACAATCAGATCCTGAAGTCATGCCGCGTTCAGGAATTAAATACGAAGGAAATGCAGTCTAAGGTAAAAGCATGGCTCTTCACTCTAACTTACTTAGAAGCAGAAGCCGTCTTAAAACCTGTGCATTAACACGCCCTGCAACACTTACTCTCACTCAAATTCAGTCACAGACTTTCACCCTCACACACACACTCACACACGCACACGCACACGCACACGCACACGCACACGCACACACACACACACACACACACACACACACACACACACACACACACACACACACACACACACACACACACACACACACGCGCGCGCGCGCGCGTACGAAGTTCCCTCTTTTTTATCTTTTTGTATCTTTTTATTTTATTTAAATTTTAAATTTTAATTATTACTTTCCACTTTTAACTTATTGCATTCATTTTTTTTATTTATTTTTTTAATCATTTTATTTAAACCTTGCAGTTATTGTTACAATACTTGTGTTATCCATTGACGTTATACCTGCTGTTAACCATTTTTGGTAATCACAACCGGGGCTCACGACACAGGCTCGACCTAGTGTGAGCTCCATTGATACTCTTAACCAAACAATTACTTGTATTATCCAGATAACCAGTGAGATCATTGTAACCTACATATCTTGTAATGTAAACTGTCTGGGAAATTAATAAAAATTACTTACTTACTTACTTACTTACTTACTATGGGTCTCAGATTTCACTTGATTGATGTAATTAATGAGGTGTTATATTAGCATTGGGATTTAGTCTACCTTGCTTTTATGTATATCGTAATGATATTGCTGACGTTATAATTTAGTTTCCATTAAAAACTATTTGTAGCGTGACCAAAATAATTGTTTCATCAATATTTCACCAATACCTAGTCTCAAACTAAGCTATAGGCTTGTATAATACAAGGGTACAGAACTACAAACATAGGCAGAGTCTATACCAACTAGGCTAACGCGTCGACATAAGCTACATGGACTAAAATTAAAACGAAGTCGTGTTGATAAACCCGAAATGTCCTTGTGAATAACTAGGCCAAAAAGTTTCAATTTTAAAATGGGGCCTCTGTTTATTAGACTTAAGTGACTATTGCAATACAATATAGGTAGTACAACAATTATTTATTAACTCCTTAGTTACATGTCAAAAAGTGATTCATTAATGTCATTAAACATTTCGCATTATCGTTTATAAAAAATCATTAATTGGGATTGTTATTTTTTTTCTTAAGAGCTATTATGAAAACCATTTCATAATAGCTCTTAAGAGATATTTACTTCGAAAAATAATCAATGATTCAAGATATTTTCATAAATATACAAATGACCTTTGTTTAACCTTCCTCACAGGCTGAATCTGTAAAAGTCTTGGACTTTAGTTATGAAAAAAGTCATTTGTCACTGTAACAGAGCATGTACGGACGGGGCCATTTGCAACGTTAAAAGATGGCGGACGTGTGATTTGTTTTAGACTTTAATTTTTGGGTAATTAGGTGTTCAAAGTTCTTTTCTGATAGTGATTTGTACTTTTTATGCCTTTGTGTCGCACAGTGATTGAAGACTTGGACTTATTTCGTGTATCTGGCATCTTTCTTCTCGTTTCAAGTGGACTCGCAGTGGTGCAGAGGTTAAAACTATCTTGACCTCTGACCTACAAATCACCGTACAACGTTGCCCCCAATCTTCCTAGAGAAGATTGGATTGTGTTTTATTGCTATATTGATTTATAATTATATATACTTACTTGACACTGGCGAAATCACTTCACGTGGAAACGCCATATCCCCGCGGTAGTAGCTGTTCAAGTCGCCGCGGGGGCAAAGAAAGAAAGAAGAGCATGTACGGTGACATTGACAGATGACAACTAATTATTATTTTTTTGTTTAATCATTTTTCCCCACATAGAGAAAGGCAAAGGCGAAGCCATGCATCCATTGTCATTTTTTAAATATAGTTATGATTCAAATTAATCTAAGGCCGAAGCCACTTCTTTTGTTTCTTTCTTCCATTTGCGATAAATTAAGGCCAAAGCCACTTTTTTCTGGTAATATTTTCAACTCGATGACATCTAAACTAACTATCGAGTAACATTATCATTATTTTTTTTGTCTTTCTTGTGTGTTTGGTTTATAGATTCACCCGCGGCATGTAATTTACGAGAAATCATATCTCAAATTTACAATAAATTATAATAAATGATTGGAGCGATGAATTGCTGAAATATTCAATTTACTTTCTTAAAATACGTTACATTTTCGATAAAAAAAATAAAAATGGGTTAGCAAAAATAAACAATCCCAATTGATAGGTACTTTGTAGGGTAGACCGGGGACAAAAGTAACACGGGGCAATAGTAACATTGGCTATAATTCTACAACTAAACAGAAATACGGATGTGTGTGTATGTACGACAGTGGCTCAAACCTGTCCCTACCTGCTGACCAGTCGGCCGCTCGACGCGACGCGAGACGGACGTGTCAGACGCACATTTCTGTTTTCAAGCGATCAACGTAAGTATTCACGAGTAATATTTTGTCTTTTTACTAACTTTTAAATAGCTTTAGTGTTAGACTGTTACTGATTGACGACTCGCTAGTAATCGACGTTTGAAATGTGTCACAGTGTGGGAATCTGTTAGGTATAGGAACCAAGATTTATGCAAATAATGGGATTTTGGGTCTTTGGGGACAATAGTAACGCAGCCGCCGGGGTCATTTGTAACGCTACATTTAACCCCGTGTTACAAATGACCCCAGAGAATAACATTTATTTTAAAACAATTTATATTTGTCTCAATGTACACTAACAAATTTATTTAGAGGATTTATTTAAAATATAAAGAAATTTGTCAAATCCATACTTTTTTTAACTTAAGTCATCTCTTGTTTTATCTACAGATGCCGAGAAAAAGAGAGCGAAAAACTAATAGAGGTACAAAAGATCTATTGCTCTACGAGCAAGCGTACGAAGAAATAATTAAAGGTTCATCTATTAGAAAAGCTGCAATGATGTTCGATCTCTGCCACGTATCCGATGCTACGATACAAAACAAAAATGATGGGGAATCCTCATGACAACCCAACAATGGAAGGCCATAGAAGAAGAAGCCAAGGAACGAGAACGGAAGCAAATTGCTAAAAATGTGAAGAAAACTGTGAAAACATTAGCAGAAACCAAAGACAAAGGGAAAGGAAAAGCCATGAGTAAGGGAAAAGGAAAGGGAAAAGGTAAAGGAAAAGGTAAGGGAAAAGGTAAGGAGAAGCAGGATGCTGAAGAAGATAAGAAGAATGGTTTTGTCTTGTTTGCGGAGAACCTTACAGTGAAAGCAGATCAAATGAAATGTGTTAAATGTCATTTATGGGCTCATGAAGAATGTACTGAGCAGGAAGTGACATACACTTGTCTAAACTGTGAGTAGGTATTAAGAAGGTGGGGAAAAATAAGAAAACGCCCTCATTTTCGTTGTTTTTGCGAACGGGGTTAGTTGTAACAGGGGGCAAAAGTAACTATATGGAAAACAATATTGTTGAATAATTTGTTAAGTTTATGACTTTCAGTACAAAATCATAATAAATAAGAGTGCTGTGAGTATCCTTCGGCTGTGTTAATTGATGATTAAACTATATGTTTGTTACAAGCTGAGATATTTAAGTAGGTGTTTTTTAAACTTAAGTGTTGATCTCTTTTAGTCTTAATGTGAATCTCGACACGTAAGACTGATGTAATTTGAAAGACTGATTAACCTAATGAAACTAATAATAAAGATTTTTAGATTAATATATTATTCTTCGTTTTATTGTCTTTGGAATTTTTGGTACAAATGACCCATGCTTTGGGTCAATTGTAACACAAGGAATCGATGAATAAAAACACGTTTTTCTAGCGTTCTGTTATTATTAACTTCAAATTATTTCCAAAAATATGTATACCATTAGCCTAGAATATGGTGTGTATGTGCTGTTTTTATTCAGCAACTTTACTTTCCGAACTAGAAGCTGTTATTCAAAAAATGGTTCAGTTGTCCCCGGTCTACCCTACATAAAAACACAGTGCCTATAATGATGGGCAGCTTAAGAGATTCGTCTATACTGTAGAACGTTTGTCCAGGTTACCATTTTCGAAAATTGCTTATTAAAATGGGGATGAAAGCTGCATTCCTGAGACCCTAGCCAAGATGCGTTCGCTAACTAGCGTTTCTATTCGTTTCTTTATAGATGACCTTGATATGGAGAGGGAGCGGAGGGCCCTGGCTGTGCGAAGCAACATGCTGGCCCGCAGGTGAAAATTACTTTCTTTAAAGCGTTCTGCCAAAATGTACACGTGTAACCTGTGGATAAAGTACACGCAAAAGTCGTACAGGGCCCTCCGAGTCCAATACAATAATGATTTTAGGGTGCTATTAGGGTCGAGAAGACACTGTAGCGCATCGGGAATGTTTGCAGAGGCGCGAACTAATTGTTTCTACACAATTATTCCCAAACGAGTCGCTTCCTTGATGACAAGAGTGTGGGAAAGCCCAAATAGCCTCCTGAAAGTAATAGCGGAGAGATGGGACAACCCTACCTTGGCTTTCTGGGTGAAGTTGCATACTTAATCTTGTTACTTCGCCCAGAAAATATTATTATGAAACTTTATTTTAATTAATTTAATTTTGATACTAACGCTGTTAAGCTGTATTCTAACAAGATATGGATTCAAGTCCGAAATAAATTCAATCATTCATTCATTAAACCAATCGCGTCACAGGTAGATCACGTGACTTCATATGACGTGATCTACCAGTGACGTGATTGGTTTAAAAAGCAAACGAATAGAATCGCTAGTTAGCGAGCGCATCTTGGCAATGGCATCTGGCATATTATCTGGTAGTCGATTAAGAACCAACGTATATTGAACACGAAC
Source organism: Acleris holmiana (assembly GCA_949316455.1). Classification (NCBI taxonomy): domain Eukaryota; kingdom Metazoa; phylum Arthropoda; class Insecta; order Lepidoptera; family Tortricidae; genus Acleris; species Acleris holmiana. The sequence goes on from OX438774.1 coordinate 1,437,046, forward strand.
TTTTGTTCTTGCGAGTATTGGTATAAAAGTAGTAATAAAACCGGGCAAGAGCATGTCAGACCATGCTCAGTGTAGGGTTCTGAAGCCGTTAAGTACTACAAACATAAAAATCAACAAAGCAATAACAAATTTTCTATTTAAAGTCAATTGGTAAGTACAACACTTAAATCGCCTTTATCGCAAGATCCAATGATGTCTACTTAGTCGTGATAGTTTTCCTTTTAAATTCGTTATATTTCTATGCGCTTTCACTTAAGATTTTCAGATGGCTGAAGGGGCGGGAGACACTTGATTCTAAGAAAAATTTGCGCTTTAAAGCTTAATATTTCATAAACGGATCACATAATCGAAAAATTGTTTTCAAATAACCCGTAATATTTGAAAGAACAATCTATCAAACTATACACTATGGGGTAGACGAGAAAAAAATACATCCCCACATTACGTGTCAGGGAGGCACACTAAAAAAATGTTTTTGTCAAGCATTTATTTTACCACTTTGTTGGCGTGACTTATATGTATGTTCATGCCAAATTACAGCTTTCTAGTACTAAGAGTCTCTGAGCTAGGCTGCGGACGAATATGGCTAAACTATAAGGGTTCCAAGTTTGACTACGTAACCCTAAAAATCTGCTCAGTTGTATTCACTATCCTTGTATTTACAATTACACGCGACAATACCACCTTCAGTGCGTGCGTCATTCATCGCCCATTCATTGGACGTAATGACGGAGTTGAACTAGCTGGATCAGATTAGAGTACAATGAGATAGAGCGATTGCATGACGCTAATCAGCATGCTAATTAGATAGCGTAGGGTCAAGGAGGTACGTCTTAAAATGAGGTTTATGTTTCCGTTAAAGTATTCTTTAACATGCTCAATTATTATTAGTAATGAGGTGGAAAAACCTGAATACGCTGTGGCAATCCTTTTTTTAAAAGAGTGAGGTAAACGGTTTTTTTATTAAGTCGCTACGGAACCCTAAAAGTGATGATATTCATTTTTAGGGTTCCGTAGACAAACTGGAAACCCTTATAGTTTCGCAATGTCCGTCCGTCCGTCCGTCCGCAGCCTAGCGCAGATACTCTTAGTACTAGAAAGCTGTAATTTGGCATGAATATACATATTAGTCACATCAAGTGGTACATTAACATGTAAAAAATTATTAAGGATACCTCTTTTAAACGTCGTTGGATAGGTCTTTCAAAAATATTGTGGGTTAGCAAACCAGCCCAAACTACAAATACTAATCATCTGAAAAAAACCTTTTTTTTTATGTTAAGGACAAGGCACACAAGCACTCAGGCCACCTGATGGTAAGTGGAGTCTGAGACCCATAGACATTTGAATTCTCAAGACTATAATCCTAAGACCTCAAATGCGTGGCCAACCCTGAGGACTAAGATGGAATTCCTCTATGCTAGTAATTTCACCGGTTGTCTTATCCCCACACCGGAACACAACAATGCGAACACTGTTGCTTGGCGGGTGGTTAATGGATAAGATGGTGGTAGCGATCCGGACGGACCCTGCACAGGGTCCTACCACCACTAAAAGAGATACAGGCGATTGAAGTGTTTATACTTACTAAAATCATCTAAGACGGCACCAAAATGACTTTAAATAGAACATTAGTTATTTATTGTTGATTTTTATATTTGTAGTACTTAACGGCTTCAGAACCCTACACTGAGCATCGTCCGACATGCTCTTGCCCGGTTTTTAATACTTTTAACTGCTGACAACCCTACCGTCAAGCAGCAATGTTTACTTTGTTGTGTTCTGGTCCGCAACCTTGGTACTAGCCGCATATTAGCGGTTTCGGATGGAACCTTAGACCAGTAAATCATAATAAAGGGACTACAACCATCAAGAACATTAGTTAAAATATTAAAAAAAGAAAAAACAGCGCCTTCAAAAACGCAAAGAATAACGTCAGCCCAACTCAACTCGGCAAGAAATCGTCGGTGAAACTGCAATACCGCGTAACCAACAAATTGAATAAGTTGCAAAATACTCCTTAACAAGTAAGTCAGTAAGGCTCATTTTGCAACATATTGAATTTGTTACTGACGCGGTATTGTAGTTTCACCGACGAAATGGTTTTTGCGTTTTTGAAGGCGGTTTTTCGTTGTTTTTAATGCGTTTTATTTAACTTTTAGTGACCATAATATGCTGTTACGTAGTCTCTCCCACTTTTCAATAATTAATAACCACAAGATATTCCAGGCACGCCGCAAGCAATGCCGCGGGAAAGTCACTGAGTATATATTTAATCCATTTAAATGTGCTTCATCAATGAATCATAGTCATATATATATATATATATATATATACACGTTCCCAAAACGTCAAAAAATATACATCTTTTTAAAAAAATGTCCTTAGTAAACTAATGAAAACCAAAATCACGATCGCGTCCTTTGTGTAACGAAAATTATTCATAAAAACTGTATGGGTAACCTTCGTTATACAAAGGAATCAATTAAGTTTTGTTTTCATTAAAGCCCTTCGCTATGTACTTTTTTTTAATACGACCCTTTTGCCACTGGTTATAAGGTCCATGTAGACATATATTTGACGCGATGGCTGTACAAATATTCATGCCCTTGACTGTAGCCCCGTGTGTTTGCCGGGTTAGAATAGTGCCACTCCATGTCTTCTCGTGGATGTCGTGAGAGGCGACTAACGGCCGAACCAAACATTCAAACCGCCCATTGACATTTGCCCATACAAATTGTGTCAAATTTTAATCCGAAGTAAGGCTATCTGTCCGCGGTTTGAATATTGGGTTCGGCCGTAAGGGAATAATGGTTTGCAATACTGTTAGGCGGAGGGCTTGCAACTTGTCACTAATACACTAGTAAACTTCTTGGCCTGATTGTGCAAAATGTGGTTACAGAATTATCAACAAGTCTTTTTAGAGTTGTTGGTATTTCTGTAGCTGTGCCTACCCCACTCTGGGAATGAAGGCATGATGTTATGACTGTATTTCTTATTACTAAAGCTTTTCCCGTGCATGTGATCTTACATCTATTAATACATCTTTTGGCAAACGCGGCAACGCTGAAGTGACACTAACCGTCGCGATTCGTCGTCAAGAAAGCGCACTTTGGTGTCGATGCGCACGGAGGCTGAGCCGGCGTCCTCGTCGACCCAGCGCCAGCGCTCCGCTGCGCACGCGCCGGCCAGAGCCAGCACTATCCACGCCCTGCCTGCAAAAATAAATTAATAATCGTAAATTATTTTATTATTATTGTCTCTTTTCCCGGTAAGGGCAGATATTTGTGTGACGAGCACGAGTATTTGTTCCTGAGTCTTGGATGTTTTATATGTATTTAAGTATATATTTCTCTATATAAGTAAGTTTATCGTTGTCTAGTACCCATAGTACAAGCCTAGAGCTTGGTTTGGGAATAGGTCAATTTGTGTGACATTGTACTGTGATTTATCTATTTATTTTTAAACTGTCGACGCTAAAAAGGAGTGTTATAAGTCTAACGTGCGTGTCTGTGTTAGTCGGAGGCATAGTAGCTTCCAAACAGATGGACTGATTCGTTTAAAAAATATCAGCTCTCAAAGTAGGGGATTGTTCTTCCCTGCAAAGCCAAATAGCAGTATATCGAATAAAACTCTTGTAGCAATCACAACCTGATTACTAAGACGAGAGGATTGAATCTACTTTGGCCATTAAATATGACATACAGGACTGTCTTATATCGGTGTTCTAATTATTTTAATTTTAACTGTAAAGGGTTGAATTTCTAAAAATCCTTCACTGAGTATTTACGTCGCAAAAGAAAACAGCATTCCCAATTTCAAGTGTTAAACTTGGCATACACACACACACATACGCGAAACAATACACATTTTGTGACAAATTAGGTTAATAGGAACCTCTACATAAATAAAAAAAAGGATACATAGAGTTGTTTACGTTGTAACACATACATACATAACGTCTCGCCTTTATTTCCAGAGTCGGGTAGGCAGAGCTACAGAATATCAACAAATCTAAACTTGTTGATAATTCTGTAACCACATTTTTATAGTTTTGGAAAAAGAGACCTCCAGACACAGATAAGATACGTTTTAAACTCGTACCTTCCTACAAAGAGGTCTCAACAGCTATGTAACAAACCCACCGTTGTGAACAATATAATAAAAAAAAAAACTTTAAATTAGGTACGCATTCAAATGTCCGACAGTGGTTAGTGTCGTTTGCGGTTCTCTGCTTTTAAAATAAATCCAGAATTATTTACAGTTTCGGAAAAAATGGAGGTTGAAATGAACATTTGTGAAGTGTTAGTTATGAAATGATAGGCTCCCGTCGTTTGCATATTAGTACATAATTATATCCATTTTTTTTTGTTAAGTTCCTAGTGACTGATGTTAAAAAATAGTATACAGGAATGAATCCATTCAAATATCCACAAATACACTGTGCCTAATGAAACTGATAATAATTGGGTCCTGCAACACAGGAAATCCTAGCGCAGGACCCAAAAGCATTGTTTAAGGTTTAAGTTTTTTGAATAAAAATATTTTACATTTTTCGTACAATTCTGCAAGCAACACGTTCGGATATTGCTTGCAGAACCTTTTTTGCAGCTGGATTTGAGTACCTTATAATATACTTCATGATGAAACCTTCAATGACGAGTGAATCATCGCTGAGTAAGATCTCGTGACATGGTGTCATTATCATCGCTAAGCAATTAATGGCGTCTAAATCATAATCAACTGTTTGAGTAAGAACTGTCATAATGCCCACAAAAAACGATTCTTTTTTTTTTAATAGTAGGCACATGAGCACTCTGGGGCTCTAGCCAAGATGCAAACGCTCCTAACGTTTTTTTTTTTCTATCAATCAAAATGTATGGGATGACACTCTCGTGCGTTTCGATAAAGCACGTGGTCGACTGTCATCCCATAAATCTTGAGCGATAGACAAGAAAAACGTTAGGAGCGTTTGCATCTTGGCTAGGGCCCCAGGCCACCTGTGAGAATAACGTGCCACCTAACAAGATTTTGAGATAGGCTCGGGACTTTAATTTGTCTATTCCTTATACCAACGTAAGAAGAAAGTGTAAACTTGAGCAAAATAGGTGGGCCGTGCATGCCTCAACCCGAAGCGGCTCTAATTCGTACCCAACTTAATAGAATACAGGCTCGCGAGCCACGTACACATCACACTAACTATTACAGCTCGCTAGCACAGCCAATATCTGGTTCTGACAGTTCCTTTTTCACAATTTTGAGTCTACATGAAAAGAACTCTTGACTTATATAATTATTGCGATAACTTTTAGTATGTACCTATTGTTTTTACTCGGCTGCCATCACTGACAATACGGAATCACGTCAAAAGCAAAAATATTCTACCGTGTAGAATCTTAGTTTTACGGCCAGATTTTTAACCCCCGACGCGAAAACAGGGGTGTTACAAGTTTCATATGTAAGTGTGTATGTCTGTGTCTGTCTGTGGCACCGTAGCTCTTAAACGGATGAACCGATTTGGATGCAGTTTTTAAGCTCTGAGATGATTACGAATTTCGAAATTACGAATATTAATAAAGGTGCCCAGTTTCTCATCGTGTTCAGTGAAAACGATGATAAAAACTCCTCAGAAATCGTAAAATTTCCATGAGACCCAGGCAAAATAGGGCACTCAGGCAAAGTTGGTTAATGCTTTACATCCGAGATAGGAAGGGCTCACCATGACGTCAAACTATTGTCTAAGTTAGGTAATAGGTCAGCTAGGCTGGAATTACTAACCACGAGCTGAATCATAACATGGAGTATTTACTAACATGTTTCCGTAGACTATTATGATACATGACGATCGTAATGTAGACTACTTGTACATTTAGTTATAACAAAGAAATATATCAATTAGATATGTTACATGTTTAAGTATACTATTACTGTGAATAGAGGAAGATAAGGTTTGAGGTTACTTTAATATTTTTTATTTAGCCCGTGTGGATGCCGGATTAGGACAGTGCCACTCCATGTCTTCCAGTGGAGGTCGTAAGAGGCGACTAAGGGAATAAGAGTTTGCAACCTGTCGCTCCACTAGTAAACTTTTTGGCTTACTTCAAGTCTTTTTAAAGTTGGTGGTATTTCTGCAGCTCTGTCTACCCTACTCTGGGAATGAAGGCGTGATGTTATGTGGGTTATACACACTCTTAAAAACAAAAGTTGTCTTTCCTGTGGTCAATAGTTAAAAGCTTGTGTGCATATAAGTTATCTTTTTATATGATAGCCAAAGCAGTCCTGACGGCGTTTTTGCGGGAATGGGCTTAGCCAGAAAATTTGGCTTTAAAACGTTAACATTCGGTGTGTCCACAGGAAAGACAGTAACCTAAATCTGTGTATCACCCATGTATGTATGTATGTAAGTTTACTATTAATTAATTTGTGAATTTCTTTATCTTGATTAAACTTTGTTTTGTACTCATGTCTACTCGTTGCTACTTTTTGCTTTTCTTATTTTATTCAATTACCCAAAGGTTATTATTATTATTTATTTATTTATTTAATAAGTACAATAATAAAAATAAAATTACATACATTGCCCCACAAAACTGGACTAACTGGATGATATCCTTTATAGGGATAATTCACCGTTACCACTTTCGATTAATGTTTTAAAAAAAGTGTTGTGAGAAACTAAATTATTATTTTTTCAATGATAATACCACGATGCTTATCTTACCATAGTAACTACACTTTTATTATAAAATACTAGCGACCCGCCCTCGCTTCGCTCCGGATTAAAGTATTATACATATAAACCTTCCTCTTCAATCACTCTATCTATTTAAAAAAACCGCATCAAAATCCGTTGCGTAGTTTTAAAGATTTAAGCATACATAGGGATATAGGGACAGAGAAAGCGACTTTGTTTTATACTATGTAGTGATAGTGATGATCAGTTATTCTTAGAATAAGTTATATAAAGTATGACAGGGAAAAAATAATTACTAGCGACCCGCCCTCGCTTCGCTCCGGGTTAAAGTATTATACACATAAACTTTCCTCTTAAATCACTCTACCTATTAAAAACCATCTAAATCCGTTGCATAGTTTTAAAGATCTAAACATACATAGGGACAGACAGCGGGAAGCGACTTTGTTTTATATAAAAACCATGTCCACAGGGACACCACGTATAGTACTTAAATAATTTTAAATACATACATACATAACATCACGCCTTCATTCCCAGAGCGGGGTAGGCAGAGCTACAGAAATACCAACAACTCTAAGAAGATTTGTTGGTAATCCTGTTTGTAACCACATTTTGCACAACCAGGCTAAGATGTTTACGAGTGTGTGTGTGTGTGTGTTGCCCGTGTGGTTACCGGGTTAGAATAGTGCCACCCCATGTCTTCCCGTGGATGTCGTAAGAGGCGACTAAGGGAATAAAGGCTTGTAGTACTGTTAGGCGATGGGCTTGCAACCTGTCACTAATAATAGTAATAATACACTCGTAATTTTAAATGTTTTTGTATTACCGAGTTGTGGGAAATCTTTGTATTCAAGCGGCACAGGACCGGTCTTTGGAGGCCTATGTCCAGAAGTGGACGTCTTTTGGCTGAAATAATGAGGATGATGAAGTTCCTATTCCTAAAAAAACCGGACATGTCGCAACATGCTCCGTGTTGAGTTCCGAAGACGTTAAGTTTACACTGTAGTTCATTCACTGAGACAAATTCATATGTAATTATATGTAAATGTCTCAGTGAATGAAAGTGACATGGTAATAAAGTGTAAACATCTTTATGACGTCGACTGTATCACACAAACATACAAGTAATAACTAATTTTCTATTTAAAGTCAATTGGTGCCGTCTTAGATGATTTTAGTAGGTATAAACACTTTGATCGCCTGTATTTCAAGAATCAATGATGATTCGTGACATTATTATGTGCTTTCATTTGTAGTTTTGGTTGTAGGGGGGGGGGGGGGTTATTTGTTGTAACAATTTTTTTTTTTAAAGAACTATCCAACGACAACTTACACTATGAGAGAGACGAGAAAAAAAATCCCAACGTTACGTGTCAGGGAGGTACATTAAAAAAAAAAATATTCTTTCTAGTACTAAGAGTCTCTGAGCTAGGCTGCGGACGGACGGACGGACATGGCGAATCTTTAACCCCCTTACTTATGAACGTGAAATAAGCTTGTAATAGTTTATGCCATGCTTTGTCACTTTCTGTCAGATGCAAATGTCACAATTACAGATAAGGACAAAGCATGGCATAAACTATTCCAAGCTTATTCCACGTTCATAAGTAAGGGGGTAAGGGTTCCTAGTTTGACTACGTCGTGTCGTCGTGTCGTCTATCGAAGACACGGTGGCCTAGTTGGGAGTGACCCTGCCTCCGAAGCCAGCGGTCCTGGGTTCAAATCCCGGTAAGGGCAGATATTTGTGTGATGAGCGCGAATATTTGTTACTGAGTCATGGATGTTTTCTATGTATTTAAGTATTTATTTTTCTATATAAGTATGTTTATCGTTGTCTAGTACCCATAGTACAAGCCTAGAGCTTAGTTTGGGACTAGGTCAATTTGTGTGAGATTGTCCCCTGTTTTATTTTTTATTTTTATGTACTACGGAACCCCAAAAAGGTTGAATGTATTGTTTATAATACTATCATAACGAGTGGAGATTCTGTTGCCACCTTCTGACTCCACCATCACACCAGTTCTTAGTCGCCATATTATTGTATCGTCACCGGGTTTACATACAAACACTAATTCCAAAGTTCCATTCCAAAAATGGATACGTGTTCAAAATTTACTTGCAAAACCTTGATTTTTCAAGGTCTTACTTTATTCTAATAAAAACCTCACGTTATTTAAGCGAATACATATTGTCAAAATTAAATACTAATAGAACATTATCGTAATATGTTAAGACATAATATCCCAAATAGTCCTGCAGTCTATCTGCATGCAACTTTACCCTTTACCAACTTTATTTATTCGACTGCTTTTTAACATTCGTTTTACACTGCTGCATCACATAACGTAACATGCGATAAAGTTACACTGCAGCAGTAATGTTTACGATTATGTTGTCAGGTTGTAAGTGGTCGTGGTGTCGGAGTGGGCGGGCGGGACTTGCGCAAGATTGTCAAGGACCTGAGGCAACGAAACCTTTTGTGGATCGACTTGTTTTGTGTCTGCATCGAATTCGTTAAGACACTCGTTTTTTAGGTTATTTTATGTAGTATCGTTTAAAGATAGCTGAGATTTTTAATAACATTAAATAAATATCAGGGAACAACTCACACAAATTGACCCTTCGTTGGCATTAAAGACATGAGAGACAAATTTATTATTAAATCGTTCCTTTTTCAAACTGCGCATGAGAAATCGTCGGGAGTCCAGTGTTTCCCATATTTTTATTGGTCATAAAACATTAGTAAGTACTTATACTTATCGAAAGTTATAATTTTTATATCGCTAAAATCGTAAGCTTCTCAGAATTTCTTTAATTTCTAACTAACTAAGGCTAGCTTAGGTTAGGTTTTTCCTTTTTTTTGAAGTTGTTAAAAAAAAAAGTAACAAATCGACGTATTATTTTGCACGTGAATAGACGAAGATAAGGTTTGAGGTTACTTTTTTCCGGAAATATTTAAAAAGTAGATACGGAAAAAACTTATTTTCTTATTTTATATTAGAGTGTATTTATTGAAAGAAATTATAACGTTTGTAAAGTAATTCATGCAACTTCGGTGTATAGCGTCTTTAAAATTTATTTATGTGGTAAAAGCGCTAATTTAGGGGATCATCAACAGAAATAAATTATTTTGAGAAAATAAACCTAAAAATGAATTAACTTCATCTGATTTCGTAAGAAAAAATGTATTTGGCGGGCGGTGAAATATCTGATTCGATTTTAATTAAATTCTTATAACAACTGTAACATTATTTTATCCAAATTGATTAAGCGGCCGTTCTCCAAATGTTTTTCAAACAAGCATATTTTTAGTAAAATGTCGTTTTTTATTTATTTTGTTTATGATAAGGAGAAGGCACACGAGCACTCAGGCCACCTGATGTTAAGTAAAATCTGAGACCCATAGACACATGAATTCTCAAGACTATAATCTTAAGACTACAATCCTAAGACCTCAAATGCGTTGCCAACCCTGAGGACTAACATGGAATGCCTCTATGCTAGTAATTTCACCGGTTGTCTTATCCCCACACCGGAACACAACAATTCGGACACTATTGCTTGGTGGGTGGTTAATGGATAAGATGGTGGTAGCGATCCGGACGGAACCTGCACAGGGTCCTACCACCACTGATAATCGCAATCCAAAACACAATGGCTTGCTGACCCAAATGTTCAAAAGTTTGATTTTCGTTACATATGTACTTAAGACATACAATTATTTTGGAAATTGTATAAATTGTAATGGAATCCACTTGAATCATAAATTTGGGTCAAGTTTTTGGAAATGTCCACTATTATAGTTGCAATGCAACTTGGCTTTAAAATCAGCCGCACGCGCATTGTATCGTGTACCGTCGAAATATTACTAGGTGTACAAGGCAAATAGTAATAACTTATACAGTTTTTATCGCGCCATAAAGACTTTAAACTTGCATTCCTTAAATTCTAATTTCGTTTTTAGGGTTCCGTAGCCAAATGGCAAAAAACGGAACCCTTATAGATTCGTCATGTCTGTCCGTCTGTCCGTCCGTATGTCACAGCCACTTTATTCCGTAACTATAAGAGCTATACTGTGGAAACTTGGTAAGTAGATGTATTCGGTGAACCGCATTAAGATTTTCATACAAAAATAGAAAAAAAACAATAAATTTTTGGGGTTCCCCATACTTAGAACTGAAACTCAAAAATTTTTTTTTCATCAAACTCATACGTGTGGGGTATCTATGGATAGGTATTCAAAAATGATATTGAGGTTTCTATTATAATTTTTTTCTAAACTGAATAGTTTGCGCGAGAGACGCTTCCAAAGTGGAAAAATGTGTGTCCCCCCCCCCGTAACTTCTAAAATAAGGGAATGATAAATGTAAAAATAATATATGATGTACATTACCATGCAAACTTCCACCGAAAATTGGTTTGAACGAGATCTAATAATTAGTTTTTTTTTAATACGTCATAAAAACATTGATCAAAGCTACAACGAACTTTTATATTATGTTACTTGCTGCTACGGAACCCTTCATGGGCGAGTCCGACTCGCACTTGGCCGCTTTTTTTTTTATGGCAAGTAGAAGGCGGAGAAACTTACAAGCCAGAAGCGTTGTTTTTTTAAATTGCCTGCGATCTCGTCGACAAAGATTGTTAAGGACTCTTTGATAAGGACCGGCATGAATTTATAATTCAGACCTACGTGCTGATGGATCAATCAAGCAGGGTCTAAAAGGAAACGTACGATCACGAGCGTTAATTTAAGACCCATTTCAAGAAAAATTTGGTGTTGTCAATGTCCTTAGAGATGCCAAGTCATTTGTAACTTAGAGGAAACTCAACCTTATTTCTGTAGAATGTCAGATTGACTTTGGACCTAAGGTGGGTCACAAAAAATCTTTGACTGTAAATTGTATACATTCATGTGTTTGTTTGACGATTGTTGATCAGGGGGGTTATTATGACACAACTATGCAGTTCTGTTTACGCTCAGAGAAAAGGACAGAGCTATTATAACTGCCATAGCTCTGTCCTTCACGCTCACTGTAAAATGAACTGCATAGCTAGGTCATAATAACCCTCCTGATCTTCACAAGATTAGTTGAGGCAAATACAAATTTTAATTTCGGACATGAGGAGCATCGATCATGGAGTTGTATAGCGTTATTAAACAGAGTAGTGGTAAGTAAGCTCTTAGGTTTTGGGAAATTTGTGATATCAAGGTCTTGCCACAAGGACTAAGACGGAATGTATATCGCTAGATTTGAGCCAATTTCATGTGTCATGATCTACAATTTGAAATAAGTTTTAAAGTTTTTATTTACCGTGGCATAAGTCGTAAAGGTACATGATGCTGTTGTTGTATTTAATATAAGTTTTATTGTAAACAGTTGGGGGGGATCCTTCTAGATACAATTTGCCGTTGTTATGTACCGTCTTACATACTTAGCTGTTTCTTAAGCGATTTATTTAATCTCTTAACAATGACAATAGTTGGACTTTTATAATTGACTAGTTAATGACTGACGCGCTAGCTTAGCACAGCCTAAAAGACTAATTCTAGAATTATTCCAAGCATCCGAAATCTTAATTAGATTTACGGTGTCTTTTAAATCTTATATTTAAAAATTCTGGTATTTTGAATCGAACACTTTTAAACTGTAACGACGATTTATTTAAGGCGTAGCTTTTCTTTGGTTTTAAGAAAATAATATTACTATCTATAAAATAATTTTTACGCAATTGGTTTCAAAAATACAAGTAATAAAATATAAAATTGATACAAACCCAAAAACATCTCGAATCACTTCACACAATATTAACAAAAATCGTCCTTCGACGTTCGAAATAAATGTATTATTAAAAAATATTCAATGCGACTGCGCGGTGCGCCCTCTGTGATGCAACTAAGCTTTGTGCCTGCGCCGGCGTCGTTTCAGCGCGCAGTTTCACAACAAACCTGCGCGTGCGACTTAGGTCATACTGCCGCGGACTTTATTTGATGAGCCACCATACAACCTTGACGCAGAGAATTGATGGCAAAACATAAGGCTATTTTTGTTTGTTTGACCGCTTAGATTTTTAAAGTTAGCAATTCTATAAAAAACACTTATTTATTTATTTAGGCTAGTTGTGCCCGTGTGGTTGCTGGGTTAGAATAATACCACTCCATGTCTTCCCGAGGACGTTGTAAGAGGTGACTAAGGGAAAAAGGGCTTGTAGCACTGTGAGGCGATGGGCTTGCAACCTGTCACTAATACACTGGTAAACATCTTAGCTTACTTGCGCAAAATGCGGTTACAGAATTACCTAAAGTCTTATTAGAGTTGTTGGTATTTCTGTAGTTCTGCCTAGCCCACTCTGGGAATGAAAGCGTGATGTTGTGTGTGTGTGTGTGTGTGTGTGTGTGTAGTTGTTTCCCGCTATCGCTATTCCCTCAGGACCTGTCCAATTTTTCGGGATAAAAAGTATCTCATATCATTCCTCGGGACTTAAACTATCTCCATACCATATTACATCTAAATCAGTGGTGGTAGGTAGGACCCTGTGTGGGGTCCGTTCGGATCGCTAACATCATCTTATCCATTAGGTAACCTACCGCCAAGCAACAGTGTTCGCATTGTTGTGTTCAGGTGTTGGGATAAGACAACCGGTGAAATTACTAGCATAAAAGCAATCCATCTTGGTCCTCAGGGTTGGCAAAGAATTTAAGGTCTTAGGATTGCAGTCTCAAGATTATAGTCTTGAGAATTCAAATATCTATGGGTCTCAGATTCCACTTACCATCAGGTGGCCTGAGTGCTCGTGTCCCTACTCCAAATCATAAAAAAAAAATATTGTAAAAAAAACTAAAAAGCGAGATATAACTTCTTTAAAAATGATAGGTGTAAGTCACGTGCGCCCTTGTGGTTGCCGGGTTAGAATAGTGCCACTCCATGTCTTCCCGTGGATGTCGTGAGAGGCGACTTAGGGGATTAAGGGCTTGTAGTACTGTTAGGCGATGGGCTTGCAACCTATCACTAATACACTGGTAAACATTTTAGCCTATTTGTGCAAAATGTGGTTACAGAATTATCAACAAGTATTTTTAGGGTTGTTGGTATTTCTGTAACTCTGCCTACCCCACTCTGGGAATAAAGGCGTAAGGTATGTATGTATGTAGGTGTAGGTCAGTCCAACTGAATTCGGCTCTGTTAAAAATATAGTGAGACACCGAATTCAGTTGGACTGACCTTTTTGGGAAATTAATCAATTTGGCAAAAAAAAGTGGCGGCTGAAAATCAACTCTAATATCTATTAGACTTAGATATTATAACTTTTAAGTTTTCGTTTACTTGATTTACCAACTGTATCGCATCAGAAAATTGTGCTGAGACAAATTGAATGAGTTCAAATACATACATACATACATAACATTACGCCTTTATTCCCAGAGTGGGGTAGACAGAGCTACAGAAATACCAACAACTCTAAAAAGACTTGTTGATAATTCTGTAACCACATTTTGCACGATCAGGCAAAGAAGTTTTGAGTTCAAATAGAATAACGTTATTGTTAAACTGTGTACAGAGATGATAACAATGACATAATTAGAACCAACAGTTTATCCATCGCGGACGTTACAAGTACCTTATTACTGAACACATACGTGGATGATTTATTGTTATAGAACTCATTGTAGAAGATTATCAATGATTTGACAACACGCAGGCCTAGTTGGAAAATATCCTGTCTTGGAAGCTAGCGGTCCTGGTTTCAAATTCGTGCTCATCACACAAATATCGGTAAGGATAAGGATATTCGTGTGATATAGGCCCAATAATATATAATAAGATTCCAAAGGAAATACGAGGTAGTCCCAATGACCTAGAATTTATAAAAAATTTGAAAGCAGTACTCATTTTTAAAGCTTTTTATTAGTTTAGCGAATTTATAAACTAAATATCCATTAGTCTCAAATGTCTCAATTAACCGGTTCGTTTATCCTTCGCGAAATACAAAAATGCACCGTGGCGAGTATTGTGTTATTAAGTAAAATCAATTTAAAATGTATAAATAAAAAACTGACATGTATTTTTTTATCTTATTAATAGAATTTGAATTGAATTCGAGTGGGGCTTATTCGTGATTTTTGCTCCCAAACAATAAACATGATTATTTTGCGGTGTTTTCTCGATATTAATAACGTCAACCAGGTAGACTAATATAGTGTCTAAAGTTGTATAGATAATGGTACGGAACCCTTCGTGCGCGAGTCCGACTCGCACTTGACTGGTTTTTATAAAGTCAGTGTATAAGCAATGTGTATTGTTGGTACGTCTCAAAATAAATAAATACCGATACAGTTGTATGAACAAAAAAAAACGAAATAACAAGCCCTTTATTCTATCGGATAAAACAATTTTTGTTTTGACACGTTACCGTATTGTTTACGTTACTATAGCTCTTTTTTACTATGCAGTAGGTAAATGGCGGCCGGCTTGATAACAATACTGTTGAATATAATTTAGAATTACACGTCTTTAGCTCCGTCTGGCGATCTTTAATGATGCGTATGCCAACTTTAATTCAAAATTCAAATTTAAGCGTTGTCGTGACAAATAATAAAAATAATAAAAAAAAAACACAAAATAAATAATATTAAAAAAAAGCCACGAAACTACTACTAGCGTTTGCATCATTCTATTCGTTAAAAAAGCAGGGCAAGAGCAGGTCGGACCATGCTCATTGTAGGGTTCCGAAGCCGTTAAGTCCTATAAACATAATAATCAACAAATACATAATACCTAAATTTCTACTTTAATTCATTTTGTTCCCTCTTAGATGATTTTAGTAAATACTTTAATCGCCTGTATCTCAAGAACCAATGATGTCTACGTAGTCGTGATAGTTTTTCTTTTAAATTCGTTTTAAGCGCTTTCATTTAAGATTTTTTTCTGATTTTTAGTTTGTAGTTTTGGTACGGGGGGACACTTGACTATAACAAAAATTAGCGCTTTAAAGCTTAATATTTCATAAACGGATTACTTAATCGAAAAACTGTTTTCACAAACCCGTAGTATTTTTAAAAGACCTATCCACCAATACGGCACACAGTGGGGTAAACGACAATAAAAATACGTAATACCCACGTTACGTGTACTTACCCTAAGATTTTTTTTTACATTTTATTTGCACCACTTTGTTGGTGTGACTAATATGTATATACATGCCAAATTACCGCTTTCTAGTACTAAGAGTCTCTGCGCTAGGCTGCGGACGGACGGACATGGCGAAACTATAAGGGTTCCTAGCTTGACTACGGAACCCTAAAAAAATTAATGTGAAATAACTATTTCGGTTTAAAATAGAGAAGCTGCACAAAAAAGCTTTACTCATATAAGGATTCATACCAGCACCGGTTAGCCTTGACCTTTTAAAAGCTAAGGTCACCGGATCAACCTTTGTGATTTTTTTGGTGAAATCACCAACAAGTGATATCGTTAAAAACCAGCAAAGCACGAATGCTGTGTTAACTTAAAGTTCTGTTTGTGCTGCACAAAAGTGGCAAAGTTTAAAGATACAGTAAACTTTATATCCGACCTATCCATAACCTCCTAAGACCCACCATACAACGAAATTTGCCAATGGAATATGAACCTATTACAAATGCAATAGAGTCAATTTTCTAGTTTGATTGTCCCTCATAAAAACAAAGGAAAACCTATTTTATTTCCTTTGCAAAAGGTCTATTTTCTAATGAACGTATTATGTACAATTTTTGGTACGAGAGGCCTTAGGAGGTTAATTAGTGTTAGGATGATGCTGCTTTGATATAATATTTGACGACACGTTGGCTTAGTTGGGAGTACCTTGCCTCCGAAGCCAGCGGTCCTGGGTTCAAATCCCGGTAAGGGCAGATATTTGTGTGATGAGCGCAAACATTTGTTTCTGAGTCTTGGATGTTTTCTATATATATTTAAGTATGTATTTCTCTATTTAAGTATGTTTATCGTTGTCTAGTACCCATAGTACAAGCCTAGAGCTTAGTTTGGGACTAGGTCAATTTGTGTGAGTTTGTCCCCTGATATTTATTTATTTATTATTTATTTATTTATTTTTATAATTATGTCTTGGATACTTAAAAATCCTTCAGTTTTATACATAAAACATCGCATCTGGTAAGACCGCCTGTTGTAATATACACCATACATAAAAGTTATTTGTTTCAAATTTTAACTTTCTGTTGTTCGGGATAAAGAGTGTTTTATTTAAGTACTAGCTTTGGCGCGCGACACAGTCTGGGTATCTTAAATACATATCACTAACACCTTTGGAACTGACAATTTTTTCGGGATAAAAATTAGCCTTTGTGTAATTTCAGACTAAAATCTCATTTTGTGCTAAATTTCATCCAGCGTGAACAACAACAAACAACAAACAAACAAACATGCAAAGTTTTGTATTTATAATATTAGTAATGTTGTATCGAATATTACGCACATCGTCAACATAAATAGGTTAAAATATTCAAAATTTGGTAAGTGTGCTATGTAAGGATAATACACAGCTGCGGAACCCTAAAAACTGCCGTATTTATCAATGTCCTTGACCAAGTAGCAAGCCTTATGATACATATCTTGTAATTACTGTCAAGGACGACGATAGGTACTATGGGCATGGGTATTACGGTAAAGATGTTATTGTATTTAAAACCGTAACTTAGGGAAAAATGGTCACTGAAAAATAAGCTTTGTCACTTCTGACAATATTGTGATTCTTGTGCATAAGTGTCTTAATTCGACGTTAGATATATCAACTACGACGTTAGTTGCATTTCGGACTCAAGGCACCCCTGGAAGACACCCATGTCCAATAATTTATGTTTCTAATTCAAATGTAACTGAGTCGACGGAGCTCCGCTTTTGCGAAGCTCCTATATCTGAGGGTTTTGGCCATCTGGGCCGGCTGAACAACTAACATAATCTAAACCTACCTCATACTTATTATACTAGTTTTGGTCAGGGGTGTCCTCCAGGGGTGCCATTGGGACTGGACTGTTGAACCACTAAATAAAGAACTTGCCATTGTTACTATCACATTTTGTTGATATAGCTAAAATCATAACTACTTAATTAATTTTATGTCAACCAAAAGAAAATGTCTCATGGTTGGTTGTGTTTTTATTACCCAAACAGAATCACTGTTTTCCATGAAAACGAGCACACAGGCCCCGTGCGTGATTGATCAGATATTTACCCTTAGGAATATGTAATCTCAAGACTGCTAATGCATTGCCTATTCTGAGGACTAAGATAGAATCCGTCTATGCTAGTAATTTCACCCGTTGTGTCTCCACAGCGACACACGATAATGCGAACACCGCTGTCGGGCGATGGTTTATGTCCGGTTGTTAAGACCCTTTTGCTCAGGAATGGGTAGAGGTATCAAAAACAAATGGCTTTTTTTTTAGGACCGTAGCGCGTAGTTAACTTAACTAATAGAAAACAATCAAGGAGGAGGCCGCAGAAGAGTATAAGAGATTCGAGAGTTGCACCTCCTGTGCACTCAAAAACAAACGATTCGTAAGAATCTTCCTATAGTTTCCGTCAATATTCTGTAAAAAAGTCAAACTACTGCACAATTCAGGAGGATTAACTTAGGGCAAGTTTACTAACAATATATGGACCTCATTGTCGTCTGAATAAACATTATTTGAATTTGAAAAAGCAACATGTGCCTATCATGGTATTGATCACTAAATTAATGGAGTGTACATGGGTCATACACAGATTTAGGTTACCGTCTTTCCTGTGGGCACACCGAAAGTTACGTTTTTAAGGCCTAATTTTCTGGCTAAGCCCATACCCACAAAAACGCCGTCAAGACTGCTTTAGACCTATCATATAAAAACATAACTTATATGCACACAAGCTCTTAACTATTGACCACAGGGGAGACAACTTTTGTTTTTAAGAGTGTGTATGACCCACATTCAAATATTTACGAATCAAGTACCCTGCCTTCCCACATAATATTTTACCCGCTTAGTTAAATTTGTTATGCTGAATTTATTTCTGAAAATACAATTTGTAGAATGCATACTGAACGATGGGCTAAAAAGGTTACCGATTGGCATCCACAAGGATATCGGCACAGAGGAAAACCTAAAAGAACATGTTGGACTACAATAATGTTTACATACGATAAACGACTTTGTCCAGCAGTAAACGTCTTGCGGCTGAATGATATTGATGAGAAATACCGCTTAACTTCATCAATGACTCGGTTGCCAAAGGTAGTCGAGGGTGGGAAAGCCCAGGCGAAATGTTGCAAGCCAATTGTGGCTTATCTCTGCTCCAATTAATGGTCGAAGGCCACCGTGGGATTTACAAGCGATTGTTTACGGAAGGTCGCGAAATTGCTAGTGGTGTGGCTCGACTATTGTTTTCGCGATACTTACGTTTGACATAATGGAGTGTTTGTAAAGGATATACGTAATTGTATTAGACCAATTGGAACGGTATTGTTATGGTTTGTTAGTGGAAAATTAGCGGCTTCTGAAGCGGTTTGTCATATGACCGCCGCCCTTGAACAACAGCGGGGAACAACAGCAACATCTATGGTTTATTGGATTATTTTTTTATGACCATATACTCATCATCATTATACCCTAACCCGCCATTATACCCGCCTATACTAGTCATTTGCGGCCATTTTCATCTCTTGCCGGCCACATTGCAAAGATCGTCACTCCACCTAGGAGTTTCTCAGGAGTGTCTATAATCTTATCGCAACATCCAACGCTATTTTCTGTTGAATCCATAATGTTTTCATGGTATGTTAAACATCGTGCCTAACCTAACCTAAGTAATTAAAGTTTAAGATACCCTGAAAACATTATGATTTCTCGGTTTTTCGATGAAATTAAATTCGATGAAGTGAAATTCGATAAAATGATGAGTTACCGTCACTGAGACTAGGCTTAGTGACGATCTTCGAACCAGTGACTAAACCGCTGTTTTTTAGGTTATATTACACAAAAGAAAAAGAGAGATAAACAAAAAGGAACAATACATACTGACAGACAAAAGGCCTGTTGTCACGAAATGACGTTATGCTGACGTTAAAGACAACGCTGATCATCTATTGGAAAAGAAGCAACTGAAAACGTATTTTTATAAAAAGAACGGCTTACTTAGTTTATTTTTGAATCAGACTAAGACTAATCTTGCTCGGTCGTCCAATTATATCAGTCCGTCCCCGTATCACTCGAATCTAACAAAAATTTGCGCATTAAAGCTTAATATCAAAAAAAAATGAATGAATGAATTCAAATGTCTATGGTCTCAGATTTCACTTACCATCAGGTGGCCTGAGTACTCGTGTGCTTCTCATTAACATAAAAAAAAAATATAAACGGATCCCTTGATCGAAAAACTGTTTTGACATAGGTATCCAGACGTATCCAACGACACCCCACACTATGGGGTAGACGAGATAAAAAAAATACTTCCCCACGTTACGTGTAGGGGAGGTACCCTGAAAAAAAAAAAAAAATTACATTTTATTGTACCACTTTGATGGCGTGACTAATATGTATATTCATGCCAAATTACAGCTTTCTAGTACCTACAAGTACTAAGAGTCTCTGTACTAAACTGCGTACGGAGGGACACGGTGAAACTATAAGGGTTCCTAATTTGACCACGGAACCCTAAAAAACACGCAATACGATGTTTCTAGAAATCTTAAATGATTAGGACGGTTTTAGTTTTTGTAAAACATAACTCTATTTGACCCGTGTGGTTGCCGGGTTGGAATAGTGCCACTCCATGTCTTCCCGTGGATGTCGTGAGAGGAGACTCAGGGAATAAGGGCTTGTAGTACTCATAGGCTTGCAACCTGTCACTAATTCACTGGCAAACATCCTAGCCTGGGGCCTATTGCATAATAAAGTACAAGTCTATACTATTAGTAAATACATACATACATACATAAATCACGCCTGTTTCCCAGAGGGGTAGGCAGAGACCACTTCTTTCCACTTGCTACGATCCTGACAATACCCTTTCGCTTCTTCCACATTCATACATCGAGTCATGCATGCACGTCGGTTTCGGGTACTTAAGATTCGGCCCTTTTCTAGTATTTCCCCGATTTGATTCAGAAAAGTACGCCTAGGGCGCCCCCTTACGACCCTTCCACTCACTTTAGCACTGTAAATTTCTTTCGTCAATATTAGTAAATATCCATACAAAACCACTAATTGCTTAGCTTATTAATATTAATATTATTATTTTTTTTTTTATTTTTTTTATGTTAAGGAGAAGGCACCCGAGCACTCAGGTCACCTGATGGTAAGTGGAATCTGAGACCCATTGACATTTGAATTCTCAAGACTATAATCCTAAGACCTCAAATGCGTTGCCAACCCAGAGGACTAAGATGGAATGCCTTTATGCTAGTAATTTCACCGGTTGTCTTATTATGCTATTGGCCCCAGATTGTGGTTACAGAACTATAAACAAGTCTTTTTAGAGTTGTTGGTATTTCTGTAGCTCTGCCTACCCCACTCTGGGAATGAAGGCGTGACGTTATGTACAACTCTATCTATTTATGTACTAGTATTTTTTCCTTTCAAAGGAAATTATCATATTGGCGGTTTCAATTATTTAATTAGCTTTTGGGGTTTAGGTTTTTGATACATAATTTAATTAAAATTGTACCGTTAAAGAACTTTTGCCGTGTTTTAGCGAAATAATAGATTACTTACTAAAAACTGTCTCCATGCTTTGTATATACACAATCGAATCTAATTAGGTATTAATCGTACTTAAATACTACAAAAGGCAAAGGTATTTTATCTATAAATTAGTATTGTGTAAAATATAAACGATTTTTTAGCTCTGTATGGAAGACACGAAAAATTAATTGCAGTTAACGATGTATACCTTAGGCATGTTTTAGTTAAAAAAGCATTAAAAACCCGAAAAAACGCGTATTAATATTTTATCTGTTTGACATAAAAGCACCAATGTTCGACACTTTTAGCTGACATGCACCAGTAATCGACAGAAGCTTTTAATTCAAAGATCGAAGCGTTATAAATTGATTGTTGCAAAACAAATTAATAACTCTTATTTTCTTTGAACAAGAGTCAGTGTCGAACATAGGTCATTTGTCGAGTACTGGTGCCGTTACCTTCGGTCAACGCTGTAACTATTAAAGTATAAATAGTTTAAACATGAGACTTGAACAGGTCGATGCAAAATATAAAGTCAAAAATGTCAAAATGTCACTTTGCAGTCTTTAAGTTATAGCACGGCAGAAAAACACTCCTATTTAATACCAAACAAAGAATAAACAAAGACTACTTTTTACCTTAGCAAACGATATTAATATCAGACAGGTATTACCTTTCATTACGTTAAATTGTCGATAATTTTGGCGCCGAGGGCCAAAGGAGTCGGCCTCGGCGGCGTCCGCCGGATGGCCGCGTCACTCATCGATTCAACAATCTGGCCCAATTTAATATGTTAATCATTAGATTATAGATAAAATTATTATACTACGAACAAATGACACGTTTGGATTTCCCGAATAATAATTTGTGTCATTGCAAGGTCGCGGGAATTCGCTGGGTCGCTACATGGGGAGCCCGGTCTTTGTTTTTTGTAGTTATTTAGTTTGAGTTCTAAACGAATTAGTTTAGGTATGTACACAGCCTGCCATGAATTTGTCTCCTCAGTTATTTCTCTTACAAGGTTGTCTGGAAGAGAGCGCTATTTAGCGGTAAGACCGCCTGTTGTATACTTACCTATGATTTGAATGTACTGTGCCGTGTATTAATATGTTCTCGATGTCCATCTTGAGATACGTCAAAGTATCTGTAATGCTTTCCCTATAAAGAGGTTGATGAATTTGTAGGAAGGTTACATCGGTTGCGTCGGTTCGGGTGCTTTTAATGAATATCACTTATAAATTGACCTAATTCCAAACTACGGTAAGTTTGTGCTCTGGGTACTAGACAACGATAAAGATATTTACTTATTTAGTCATAGAAAAAAACCAATTCTAAATGCGAGCATATCATCAACATTCATTTTGTCATCAAGCGTAAAAAACGACATTTAGGGTGCTACACAACAACAGTAGGTACAATACATTTTATACAGGTAGACATCAGGCGGACTTATCAGGAAATAGCGAACTCATCTAGACCACCTTACAGCAGATAATTATTATGAATGATCAAAAAATTCGAGGATATTTTTTGATGATAATAAAATAAAATAAATATATGGGAACAATATCACACAAATTGACCTAGTCCCAAACTAAGCTCTCGGCTTGTACTATGTGTACTAGACAACGGTGATGAAATTAATCTAAACAACTACTTAATAACTCATAATGTAGATAGAGCTCCATTCCTTTATCATGCGACTAGACACGGAATAGGGTTTGACCCGTTCTTCGCCTTCGATATGCCAGCTCTATTCGCACGATGCGGTTCGAGTCTATACGTTTCTAATGAGGACCGCTGAGTGGAACTCCCTTCTGGCTGATTTTCTTCCTGCAAACTATAACTTTGGACCTTTTCAAATCGAGGGTAAACAGACACTATCTACTCGTAGGTAAGCATGCTACATCTTTGGCTTCATCATCACTTTCCATCAGTTGAGATCTAGATCAAATGCATGCCTATCACACATAAAAAAATTGTACATTGGTGAGGCCCCAACAGTAGCTAGAGGTTCGAATAAGTTATAGATTCAAAACACGGTATTTTTCGTATTCTGGTGTTTCCTACAAGTTAATTGAAGCGTGTTAATTACTTTAAGTAAATTCTTACTTATTGACAGTTCACAAAAACTTGATCAGTAGGATATAAAATGTTTCAAGGTTGAATCTAAAGTTAACTGTCTGTTACTTAACACGAACACAGGTAGATAGTTAAAATACTTATACGTGTTAGCCGACTGCCGAAGGCAATGTTTTTGAGCTGGGCCTCTATTCATGTGCGTTAAAACGATATCGTGTTTGACACGTTTAAGAATCGTTTGTCACTTTCGCCATTATTGTAAATGGCATAAGAGTTATCAAAACATTGACAATACGGAAACAGATTTCGAACGATATCGTTATTACCGTGTAGAATGCCAGCCCTGTACTTATGTATGGTTCCTTGTTCCCTGGTAGAGGTCGGATGGATGGACCGATTTCAACAAGCGAGGTAGGTGTCTTTAGCCGATTTGTCTTAAGTCGCTAGTGTCACTGGGTACTTAAATAAAAAAAAAAAAAACCGTTGCACAAAAAATATATCAAAGGTAGGTAGATAACGTTTTTAAAAAATAATACTTACCAGTTTTACAAAAAAAAAAACATTTGTTACAAGTTACAACTAAGCGTACGCGGAACTGATTCAAAATGTCAAAGGAAATGATTTGGCATTTGTAAATGTTATTAATGTTATTATGTATGTATGTTCTCAATTATCTATTCCACATTCCAACGAATGTGCCTCGTGTGCCTCTTTAATTAAACAATTTTAGAACAGTTCTTAAATGAATTATTACACAATTACTCGTATAAATAAATAAAAAAAAAAACGCTTTCCAAAAACACAAAAAGAAATGCATCGGCCGGGAATCGAACCCGGGCCGCCCGCGTGGCAGGCGAGCATTCTACCACTGAACCACCGATGCTCATACTAAGGGGACCAAATTAGTCATCCTATGAAACTTCATCGCATTACTATCAGATGACGTCACACTGTTAGCGCATGCTCTAACAATACCTTTATCGCGCTACTTGTTTGACCGTGTTTCTTTCATAGTTGTTTTGTATTGAAGTTATTTATGAAATGCTTCGGTTACTCAAGTGAATGAATGGTTGATTAAGTTAGTACATGTTGAAATTATTCCATCGCCTATGTTAGTTCATGAAAAGTTATTAAGTAAGTTTCAATAATTTTGTGCACATTTAGTTTAACTATTCAGCGAGAATATGCTGTTAGCATTTTGGGTACTATGCCACAGGGGCCTTTTTAGGGTTCCGTATTGAACAAGGAACGCTTATAGTGTCAGTTTGTCCGTCTGTCCGCGGGTAACCTTAAACACTCTTGTTACTACAAAGCTGTAATTTGGTATACTTATACATTTAAGTAACGCAGTTAAAGTAGTTAAATAAAATGTCGAAAAAAAAAACCGTATTCAAAGACGTCAAAACTGTCAATACACCTTTATGCCCACCATCTTATCCATTAACACCCGCCAAGCAACAGTGTTCGCATTGTTGTGTTCCGGTGTGGGGATAAGACAACCGGTGAAATTACTGGCATAGAGGCATTCCATCTTAGTCCTCAGGGTTGGCAACGCATTTGAGGTGTTAGGATTATAGCCTTAAGAATTCAAATGTCTATGGATCTCAGATTCCACTTACCATCAGGTGGCCTGGGTGCTCGTGTGCGTTCTCCTTAACATAAAAAATAAATAAAAAAAAGCCACTGTCAATAAGGTTCATGTATACATATAAGTACTTGACGCGATGGCTGTATAGATATTGCCCTTCATGCCCTTGACTGTACCTCCACTAAATTTACATCTAAAGCAAAGTTGAAATACAATTTACATTATAACATCAAAAAAGGTACCATTGGATAGCTCTAAAAACATTATGTAAGTACTTATTTTTTAATATTCATCTTTAGATTTAGGGGACCGTTTAGAAAATGTTGAACTTGAAAAGTGCTTCGCGATGAGTTGCCGCGTGAAAGGGGTGATTCTCTCAACACAGCGCTGCGTCGATCTTATAGGTGAAGTTTTATCCGGCAAGTTTAAGAAGGCCCGGCGGAGCGTACAAAACACATTTTGGCGCGTGCCTTCTTAATTAGGCAGCTTTATACGACACTGAACTAAACTCGCTGCCTGCTATGTAATTGAGAAGGCACGCGCTAAAAAGTGTTTTGTACGCTCCGACGGGACTTCTTAAACTTGCCGGATAAAACTTCACCTGTAAGATCGACGCAGCGCTGTGTTGAGAGAATCACCACCCAGTAAACTTACTCTCAAGGCTCGGTAATAATTGGTATTACCAGCACGGCTAGCACATGACGGCGTGCGGGTTAAGTCTTGTCTTTTTTTATGGTAAGGAGAAGTCACACGAGCACTCAGGCCGCCTGATGGTAAGTTGAATCTGAGACCCATAGACATTTAAATTCTCAAGACTATAATCCTAACACCTCAAATGCGTTGCCAACCCTGAGGACTACGAAGGAATGCCTCTATGCCAGTAATTTGACCTGTTGTCTTATCCCCACACCGGAACACAACAATGCGACAACTGTTGCTAGTTAAAGCAGAAGCCCTCATGCCAGTACACACTATAGAACTCGAAATGTAAAATTTCTGAATTGAGTCAATGTTATTCTGAAGGTACGACTAGCAGCAGAGCATTTAGAAGTTCGCTCATAAGTTTCATAAGTGCCTGTTCTTCCTCAGGCTACGGCCACATCGCCCCGAAGACCCAAACCGGCAAGGTGGTGACCATCTTCTACGCCATCCTTGGCATCCCGCTGATGCTGCTGTGTCTCTCCAACATCGGTGACGTCATGGCTTCATCGTTCAGGTACGAGTACACGTGACCAAACCCATATACTAGACTGATTCTTAGTATACATTTTCATTATTTTTAACCGACTTCAAAAAACAAGGAGGTTATACGTTCCATTGTATGGTTCTCCGTCAATTTTCGACCGATTTTGAATTTTATTTTTTTGTGGATAGAGTATACTTCCGTGATGGTCCAGTGGTCACCAAAACTGAATCTCATGAGGGAATCAGTAAGAAAATGGGGGAACTCTTCAAATATTGTAGGCAAACATGTAGCGATTTTAGTATTTTTAGTAACAAGCTTAGTATTTATTATTAGCTTAGCTCATAGACATTTGAATTCTCGAGACCATAATCCTAAGACTTCAAATGCGTTGCCAACCCTGAGGACTAAGATGGAATGCCTCTATGCTAGTAATTTCACCGGTTGTCTTATCCTCACACCGGAACACAACGATGCGAACACTGTTGCTTGGCGGATGGTTAATGGATAAGATGGTGGTAGCGATCCGGACGGACCCTGCACAGGGTCCTACCACCACTTAGTATTTGCATTCAGAAAGTATCACTTGGTGAAGTAGAACTCATGATGAAGACCACAGGTGGCTACCGGAACTCCTCAACAGTACCTATTTTAAGGCTGGCAATAAGATATCCCTCTAAGATACTTGAGCGACTACAACGAAGAATATTTACTTGTTGAAATCTAATATATAAAATTCTCGTGTCATGGTGTACGTTATTGAACTCCTCCGAAACGGCTGGACCGATTTTAATAAAATTTTGTGTGTATATCGGGTAGGTCTGAGAATCGGCCAACATCTATTTTTCAATTGCAGCGGGCGAAGCCGCTGGCGGGCCGCTAGTATGACTATGAATTTCCCGCGGCATTGCTTGCGGCGCGCTTGAAATAACTTAAAGTTTCATAAAAAATAAGAAGTGGGACTACATAACAGCGCCATTATGATCACTAAAAAGTACTAAATAAAATAAATGTTAAAAAAACAAAAAAACGCATAAAATAACTTCTGTTAAAATGTGTCCAACTGAAGTCGGCTTTTTTTTTTAAATATTGTGGTCGCCGACTTGTGGTTTACACTTTGTTATTCATAATCATCGCAACTGCTAAAGTGATTTTTACTGAAACCGGACCTTAGGACGTTTATAACCTTCTAAGGCCCAAGGTCCTATCCATAGTACTGTAGTAGAGAGGACAATAGAGAGATCTCTCTCCAGGCGCTTGCAAGTGCCAGTAGTAGATGTCTCCAGTAGAGCTCAGAGACGCGTTGGCGAGTGTAGCAGGAGAAGAGGAGTGGAGTGGAGAGTACATAGTGAGTCGTGTACCTGCTCCGTGAAGTACTCGTAGTAGGACGCAGTGAGTCGCGTTGTTGGATGAGAGTATTGTGCACACTGTAGACACCAGGCATGGAGATATATCAGAATTCTAGTGGTGCACAGTGTGGGTTGTCTGGCTTGCTGTGAGACTGCGTCATAGTGCTTGAAGGTTGTCAGGTTTCGTAAATGTCCATTGTCGTGGGTTACCAATGTAGGAAGAGAGGACAATAGAGAGATCTCTCTCCAGGCGGGTGTTATGCCTGGGGACCGAAGTCAATTTGGATGAAGTTGGAAGTTGTATATAAGTCAACCGGCTGGGCCTCTACTCAACTGCGTTATAACGATATCGTGTTTGACGTGTTTTAGAATCGTTTATGTCACAGTCGCCATTATTGTAAATGACATAAGAGTTATGAAAACGTTGACAATACAGAAACACGTCAAATACGATATCGTTATTACCGTGTAGAATCCCAGCCCTGAAGAAACTTCGTTAGCGCCATGTAGCGCACTGTCAGATTTAGTTGCGCTGTCTGACGCTGGTGGCGCTGGCGAGTTGTTTTGTAACAAGTTGTCACTAGATGTCGCTAGGTCGCCACAGTACTTATTAACTTTGTCATTCAGACCCAGCCCCTTCGACAGTTGTGTAGTCATAGCATACCACGGTCCTACCAGTAGGACTTATAGAAATCCTATTGGTAGGACCGTGGTAGGTACGCTATGACTACACAAGTACAATAACAGAAAGAAAAAAGTATTTTAATTACTTGGGTCGTAATGAGTATAAAACAATAGTACTACTGGGAGGGCTACGGGCCGGCCGTAGTGACTAAATGCTGAATTTTTCGTTGGGCTTTAGGAGGATATAACAAACCTAACCTAACCTAACCTTATTTAACGGTTGAATAAAAACCTGAAAATAAACAGGTGTATTATTCATATTGATTAAGAAGAGTGATCATTATGATGTAAAATGATATGAGAAATATTTTCGGTATTCCGATAGTAGGACTTATAAAGTTATGTGAGAAAATGCGCACCCGGTGTACAGTCGACTATAAAAATATGTATCCAATTCTGCACCTTATTTTAATGAAAGTGCCTACAACTTGAAACGATATTTTAGCATCTGTTATTGCTAATAAGTTAGTTTAGGCGCTCAGTTAAATAGTGACCATTTATTTTTACATTAACATTGGTCTTTCGAGCCGGATTCGGAGTGCGCATTGTTGTGTTCCGGTGTGGGGATAGGGCAACCGGTGAAATTACTAGCACAAAGGCATTCATCTTAATCGTCGGGGTTCGATTTGACATCCTAGGATTGCAGTCTTGTGATTGTAGTCTTGAAAATTCAAATGTATATAGATTTTTTAATTGTTTAAAACAAAAGAAAATTCATGATTACATTTAGTCGGACTCGCCCATTAAGGGTTTCGCAGCAAGATGATTTATGACGTATTAAAAAAAAACTAATCACTAGATCTCGTTCAAACCAATTTTTGGTGGAAGTTTGCTTAGTAGTACATCGTATATTTTTTTAAGTTTTATCGTTCTCTTATTTTAGAAGTTACAGGGGTGGTACACATTTTATCACTTTAAAAGTGTCTCTCGCGCAAACTATTCAGTTTAGAAAAAAAATATATAAGAAACCTCAATATCATTTTTTTTTTTTTTTTTTTCTTTTTTTTGTACCTATCCATAGATACCCCACATGAACGGGTTTGACGAAAAAAAAATTTTGAGTTTCAGTTCTAAGTATGGGGAACCCCCAAAATTTAGTTTTTTTTTCTATTTTTGTGTGAAAATCTTAATGTGGTTCACAGAATACATCTACTTACCAAGATTCAACAGTATAGTTCTTATAGTTTCGGAAAAAAGTGGCTGTGACATACGGACGGACAGACGGACAGACAGACATGACGAACCCATAAGGGTTCCGTTTTTTGTCATTTGGCTACGGAACCCTAAAAACATCATTAAAGATACGAAACAAGTGTTATGTTTGAAAAATAAAACTATGGATAATTTTGTTTCGTATCGTGTTTTCACATACATCCCGACACGTAGACGCGTTTTGGTTATTGAGACTTGGATCTTTGAACACTATCGTTGTTAAAGTATGTGCCCTCCTGACTTTAGAGGAATCTTTTCAATTCGACGCCTTGAATATCTGTCAACAAAGAAATGCCTTAAATCATTAGGTAGGTTAGGTAGTCATTTAGCAATTACAGTTTTCAACATTAAAATGATCCCTAGTGCTATTGTAGATCCTATTGAGTTGCAGATTCCTGTATTGGAGGGTATGCTGCTACGTGTGCACACGCCCCCCCAAGCGCCGCCGACGTCACCACCCCTCCATCAGGTATACGTTAATCACTTAGTTGATCACGTACCACACTCGAATGTATACGCGAATTTTTAGTGTATGGTGTACTGCCTCATGTACACAGAATAGAAGCTCCGCAAAGCGGTGCTCATTCGATTTTGTTTTTAATTAATGATTTTTGGTCTCAAAGTATCTTATTTCCTTCTGAATTCGGACAGAAATTATATGCCATACTAATTTTGGGAAAAGTATGTAAGTTCGACACATTCGACGAAAACTTATATGGTATATTGAAAAATTACCAAGTTATTATTTGTTATGCAACAGTTTTACCAAAACATTCAGTTAAAAACTAAAAGTGACTTAAAAATATGGTTGGTTTTGTCATGGTATGTAGGTAGATTCACATATTTCAGGCCCCTATCCCACAAAACTTTACAAGTGTACAAATTGACAATATTGTCAACTTTTTCTATGGAAAACCTTACAAATTTGTTAAATTGTACACTTGTAAGTGTTGTGGGAGAGGGGGCTGGTCTACCCTTTTAAAAATAGTAAACATCAGTCATTGCTCGAACCTCGTCTTTGATTTGTTGTGTTCTAAATACTTTTACATGGCGCAGTCGGTAGAATACGATCCTACGCTCCCATAAGGAATCTGATTTCCAATATTTATGGCGTATGCATCAGTCCACCTATTTAATGAAAGGATATAGGACTTTATACACAGTGTTTGGCATGAAATAATAGAAACATTATTTTCAATAGACTCGTTAAAATGTAACGCGTCTCGTTAAAATTTTACATTTTCTGCATACAAAATGTGTCAAATTTTAACGAGGCGTCACATTTTAACAAGGCGTTTTGAATATAGAAACCTAGGGTAATCCAATTTGTGTTGATCTTTCTCGATGGTGTCAAGATTTACTTCTTATCGGCCGGACACTAGCTTATCGACGGGCACTAAAACTGACAGAGAAAGCAATATAAATACGAACTTCTCCGACTAAACATGATGTCGCATTTTTTGCGGCGCTTCCTCTCATGGGAAGTGCTGGTAGATTTTAACGTGTAAAAGTGTCCTTGTGTTACTTACTGAATAAACATCTTTAATCTTTTGTCGTTTAAGGGCTCTGTTCCACTCGGTAACACCATATTGTCATTGCTCTAGCTTTTATTAAATTAACAGTAATGAAAACCGATTTAAAAAAAATGGCAACCTAACCATGGCCATAAAGTCATAATGTTTAGGCTAAGAAAAAAGCGGCTTTTGTGAAGATTAAAGGAGTGTGCCTTCTGTACTTGTACTTGTGTTATCTATTCTGTGACCCAACTGGTACCAGTTGATAGTGACCCTGCCTACGAAGCTAGTGGTCTTGGTTCAATTCCCAATATGAGCAAATATTTGTGTGATGAGCGCGACTGTTCGTTCCAAAGTCAATGTTTTGTATGTATTTCAGTGCAAGTCTAGAGCTTAGTTTAACTAAAATTGTCGCCTGATATTATTTATATTTATTTATACCATTACATGTCAAAATAGAATAGAGTCCCGTTACATATAAAAGTAATGTAATTTGTGTGGCGCAGGCGCTCCGTGCGCGGGAGCATGCGGCACGGCTCAACGAGGCGCAAGCGGCCCGAGCGCGCGCACTCCGACACCGAGTGCAGGTTAGTGCCTCCTACTTGGACTACTTGGGGGTTAACCCCAAATGATTTTAATGCAGCATTTTGAATTTAACAGTAAAAATTTCCTACTTTAGATTTTAAAAAAGTTGTTTTTTATGACCGTTTTGTTAAAAAAACTGATTTTTTATGTCATTTGTTTTTGTATGAATATGTATTATTAATGATATATTGCAATGCCCTGACAGGGTATTAATAGTTAGGGAGGCGAATAGGGGAATTTTCGGCAATACTCGAGCGTGGCAGTTTAAGATATGAGAGATACCTTAGACGTAATAGAACAACCTTGTAAAGTATTTAGCTCTATATGTAGTGACGCGCGCCTAGGATAGACGATCAGATTAGTAAAAAAAAATGGATAGTCTGAAATACTCGAGCGCGTCAGATTAAGATATTGGGGGTTGATTTTAGTGTTTAAAGACTAAATTTAACTAATCTGACGATAAGTCCTTGACGCCGCCGAGTTATAGGGTCGCGAACTTGTAAAAAAAAAACGTTAATCCGGCATTCTCGAGCGCAATTTTTTTTTTTTTATTTTGAAGAATATAATCTAAAACTCACAAAAAATACAAAATCTGCCGGTTTCCGCATGACCGGAAGTGTGGAGGAGCCATTTCGTCTTCCTAAGAACGCGTTACGGCATATAAGTCGCGAACGATACATTTTACAAAAAAAAAAGTTTAAATAAACAAAAAAGGTAATTTTATTTTACACAAAAAAGGTCTCTTTACATTTTTGTCCAAAGTTAAAACTTTTTGACTTTAAGCATCATAAAAACTCAAACTCCCGGTTTTTTGAGTATATCTCGAAAACTGAGCGTGTTAAAAAAAATTGATATGAAATAACGATGATTAAAAAACGAGGCAAAAAGAGACCTTTTGATATTTTGAGAAAATCTGAAATCTTTCAAAAAGCGCTCGCTGATGTAGGGTCCGATCATTGTGATATCCAAACAATTTTCCCCACGCTTCAATCTTTTATATGTCACATGTACGGACTGAAGAAACTCGCTGATGTCAACGAAGCTCGATTCGACATTTTCAATAAAACATACAAGGTGCACGACACATCGAAGCCGTTCTCGTTGGATGTACGCAACTACGACGCTTGCAATTTACAGTCAGAGCTATACCAACATTGCCTCAGAACTCGGTACATCGCCAATTTGTGGAGGAATGCTTACAAATCCGACATCACTGACCTTGCACCGACCGATCATGGGTGGAATGAAAATAATAATAAATTCGAGTTCACGTGGTTCATCGGGAATCAATTGCCCGATGCGTATGAAAATGTTGTCGTACCGCCGGATATTCTGGGCAACGAGAATGACACCGAGGACAGCAATGACGAGACGGTTGATTCAGGTAAATTTTTGTACTTCTATTATTATTCTTTCAACAAAATTACTGAATAGAAATAATTGTTACGGATGTTGCAGGCACTCAGCAGGAACGAATTGTGGATGGGGAGCCGCAATACGACAGTTCCAGTGAAGAGGAAGAAGAAGATGAATTTTATTGAGCAAAAATTTTTATATCATTTCATTTTTTCATACAATAAATAATCCACTTCGTACTACATTTCATCTGCATTTACGTTGGTTGTATCTATCGCTTTATTGTCATTCTTAAATTCCCCATTTTATCAAGGAGAAAGAAAGGAAAAAAAAGAAACCAAAAAACTTTTTTCGGTCAGATTAAGAGAACCCACCAACATTTTTGTCAGATTAAAAAAATATGCTTTCAGGATACCGAGATAAACCTCCCCTATGAAAATCTGACGCGCTCGAGTATTTCAAATAAAACTTTTTTTTTTTGCATTTTCAAAAATTCATCGTAACTTTTCGTCACGCCGAAATCGTCAGTTTTTTTAAAGGGAGCTTCCTTGGGGCCTACTTAACACCCCTTCTGAAAATCTGACGCGCTCGAGTAAATTTTTTTTTTTTACATTTTTGACTACTTTATATGCCTACCCCCACCACGCAAACCGGCAGATTAGTATACCGTTGTTATCAGAGGCACTCGGGGCATACGTAGTATGAATTTTTTTAACATTTTTGAAAAACCGTACACGCCAAACCCACCGCTAAAATTGTTTTTGCCATAGGAGCTTTTCTTTTCGAAATTATTTTATCTTTCGATTTTGATAGGTCTCGACCGCGCCGTTGAATTACGCCATTTAGCTACCTCGCCTCCCTAACTATAACCACCATTATAATTGTGATGAATTTGATAGCCATAAACGATTCTATGATTCTAACGCAAAAAGAGGGGTATTGTACGTTTAACCCCCAAATGGAATGCAAATAACCTGTTATTATCCGAACTTGGGAAACCAAAAGACGGTTCTAATAACCGGTTTTAACCGGTTACTTGCATTCCCTACCCCCAACGCAATAAGAGGGGTATTGTATTCTTAACCTCAATGGAATGCATATAACCAGTTATTATTAGAATTTGAGTAAACAAAAGACGGTTATAATAACCGGTTTTAACCGGTTATTTACATTCCCTACGCCCAAAGCAAAAAGAGGGGATTAGTCGCTCAACGTGTGCATTTCTGAATTAATTCAGAGACAAACTAGAGTCGGCCTCTACTTATCATATCGTTCGATATCAAGTAACAAGCGAGATTTTGTCAAAATTGTATGCAATTGACATTCCATATCGAATAAAATGTCATCTCGAGTGATATTAGAATCGAGGTCAAATAAAATTGCTGTTTTTCAACGATGTTCGAAATTTTAATGTAATATTGATATAGAATTTGATGTTTAAGCAAGAACAACATTTTCACAAATAAGAAATGTGTTCTAACAAGACAGTTTATCTTTATGCTGGTCGTAATTTGCGGTTTTTGAGCGCATCATAGAGGGTTTATGATATGTGTGTAGATAAAGGTTATATTTTCTCGCTGCTAAGGTGAAAAATTGTATGTGCAACACAAGACCAAACTTATTTGCATCTCGTGTCTTTGAATCCCTCGCTGCACTCAGGATTCTTACCTAGAATCATTCGCTTGCTCGGGATTCAAAATCAACACTCGCAGCAAAAAGCAACTTTGCTCTCTTGTTGCACTAATAACTATTGTTGAGCTCTTTCGTGGCTATTTCTTTGCATGTGGTTGGTATTTGTATTTCAGGTACAGAGACAGCGGTTACAGCAGCGCGCGGGGGCGCCGCGCACGCGCCGGTCCCCCGCACCCCGCCGGCCTCCGCACCGCTTCCCAGCCCCCACTCACGCGCACATATGGTGAGTAAGCAAGTCTGCTCTATGTTGACGACATTTTAATGATACCAGCTACCCGTCAGCGGCTTGGCCCCTTTGCTATTTTTTGACTTTCTCGGTAGACTTAACATTTTTATCCTTTCATAAAAATCTTCTCCTGAAGATAACGAACACAATAAAAAAAGAATTAGCGAAATCGGTTTAGCCGTTCATGAGTAATGACGTGACCAAGGGAAATGGGATTCATTTTTAAATATATACTAACGACCCGCCAGCGGCTTCGCCCGCTGCAATTATTTTTTCACCTAGGGGTATGAAAAATAGATGTTGTCCGATTCTCCTCCACGCTAAGATTCACGAAAATCGGTCGAGCCGTTTCAGAGGAGTTCAATAACGTACACCGTGACACGAGAATTTTATATATTAGATATATAGATATAAAGAGTATATATAGCAAGGTTTTGGCGCTAGTCGTTAAAGTATGTCGTTTACGACTCCCGAGAGTACTGTGTAATTTACAAAAACCAAGGTTACCAGCAATACTTACCAGCGACTTATTTGTCGTTGGCTTGCTAGTCGTACAGCCTATCTCACTCTTAAATTTTTTGTCTCCTTCAACGTCGACTCATTGCTCTGTTGTTGCAGGAACAAGGGACCAATCACCAACACCTTTATCGCAATTTTACAAGCAATACATTTTGTAATGCCGTATACTTGATAATTGTTCCAGAACCAAGAGGATATGATCGAGAAGAGTCGCCGGTCCGTTACGACCGGTACGGGAGGGACCGAGAAAATCACGAGGACGAGGGTAAGCTGCTACTCTTTCTCAGAAGCTAGTTGGTTTCCATTAAGGCAAATAAATGATATTGATGTAATAAGTATGGCCTGAGCCGTTTCGATGATTTGTGCAGTTGAAGTTCCAAGATTGTTGTCTTGAAAATATAAATAGCTATGGGTCATAGATCCTACTTACCATCAGGTGGCCTGTGTGCTCGTCTGCCTACTCTATGCCATAAAAAAAGATAGTACACTAAGAACACCAGGCACAATCTTCTAATCTAAATATATAAAACAGTAGCGTGACTGAGTGACTGACTGACAAAGTGCAGCCGCAATCGCTGGACCAATGGACCTGAAATTATAGAAGAAATTCTTGGAAATTCATCGCTTAAGAGTGAGTAGCGCAAAACTAACCCTACGTATCCCATCAGAAGATCGCGGTGGACAAAAAATGGGAATTATAAGCATGCAAGCACTTTCCGCTTACTTCCCTTGACACTTCCGTGGTCCCAATTAGCCACGAAAATTCATCGTTCAGAAATAAAGATTAATAGTGATAGAAGAATAGGAGTTAATGATGATGACAATAGTGTCTATTATATGTGCTGGGGGGTTACCATGCCATTGCTTAACAAATCAGTTTATGATGACAGAAAAGGACAGAGCTATATTACTGCTATAGCTCTGTCCTTTACGCTCATCCTAAACTGAATTGCTTAGGCTTGTCATGGTACCCCACCTGATCTTATAAATACGCCACTTTACTTCCAGAACAGCTTCACCATTTCGCCTTTGGTCTACTTTAAATCGGACAGAATTGCTATTCAAATTACGCCTTACAAACACTATCGTCATAAATCAAGAAAAATAATCTAAAACTTTATTATTTACAGAGGAATTTCCAAAGATATCACTGCCATTGAAAGACTTAGAAGCTGCATTGAAGGATCTCAATGATCATCACGCCAGTTACGCGTCAAAATCCGAATTACGCAGCAAGTCATTGCCAAGGCCTTCAAAGTCCAAGCCTGACTTCGGCCCTCGACGCGACTTCTATGATTACGGTTACGAAGATGAGGCAACAGGAGGACCAGGGGGTCCAATGCCTTCAAAGGGACGTGAGCGACTAGAAATGCATGATCTCTATGACGTTGATTTTGAGAATTACAAGGAAAGGAAGGCTCTAGAAGAACGAGAAAAAAGGCGTGACAGGGTTGAAGATTTTGGACGCTATAGAGAACGTGATTATGATCCTGAAGATGATGACTATGAGTTTGATAGCCCGAGGAGCAGAAGAATGTGGGAACGCAGGTTAGTTCTTCAAAAATATTCAGTCAATTGGCCACATTTGGGTGGTTTTGCAGGTCAGTAATATAGAGTAAATCTACTAGCGCTTCGGACAAGACAATCATTGCGGAGAAGAAGCGCCGCAAGTATATGAAGCAGAAGGTAATTTACTCAAAGATAAAATCAGTAATACTTAAAAGTAACTTACATTACAGAGTGATAAAGTAACAAATAATAATAATTAAAACTAACACAAGTAAAATTATTAAAAATGTAAGGTCAATAACATTAAACTTACTCCAAGTCCAATCCTACACCCGTATTTATAGACAAGAAAATTAATTACTTGAGTAATAGTAATGTCGAAAGTCCTACTAAAGTCCTTTCTTAAGACATTAATTTTGCTTCAGTAATTACTTTTCGTGTCTATCAATAAGGGCGTTAATCTTGCCAGTTTGCCTTATACTTGTTACCATTGAGTCTTGCTATGGCGATACGACATTTTCCAAAAGAACTTTAAGCAAATTTTATCTGTCAAACAAAAAACTAAACAAATGTAACTTGTATTTCAGGACCGATCGTGACTACTATGAACGTGATCGTGACGACTACGGTTACGAGCGGCGCGCTAATCGGCGCGCGCGCAGCGCTGTGTACGACTACGAGAGACGGTGGGAGGACGAGGACGGGAGGAGGGACGTGGAAGCGGGAGGGCGGGCGCGGCGGCTGCGGCGGCTTAACACTGTCGATGACAGCGTCAGAGTGCCACCCCCTCATGCTATTGTGAGTTAGGAACTTAGGATCTTAGGATCTTCTTCTGACAATTCGCCCAAAATTGACAGAACTACATAAATGTCTTTACTTTCTTGACTTAATTCTGGGTTCCTAGTGAAGTCTTCTGAAGATCAGCTGAAAAAGGGTTTAAGTCTGGTATACTCCGATTATTTATAATATGTACCCTTTTATTAGGGTTCCGTAGTCAAACAACACCCTTATAGCTTCGCCATGTCCGTCCGTCCGCCGCCTAGCAAGACTCTTAGTACTAGAAAACTGAAATTTGACTTGAATATGCTTATTAGTTACGCCAATAAAGTGGTATAATAAAATGTAAAAAAATTTTTTTTTAGTGTACCTCCCCTACACGTAACTTTGAGATCTATTAATTTTTTCTCGTTTAGATAGGCCTTTAAAAGATATGACGGGTTTTAAACCCAGTTTCTCGATTAAGTCATCCATTTATGAAATATGAAGCATTAAATCGCTAATTTTTGTATGACTTAAGTGTCCCCCAACCTTCCCCCACTACAGCCAAAACTACAAATAATAAAAATCAGAAAGAACATACAACGAATTTTTAAAGGAAAATTATTACGATTAAGTAAGTAGACATCATTGGTTTCTGATATACAGGTGATAAAAGTGTTTATACCTACTAAAATCATCTAAGACGGCACCAATTGACTTTAAATAGAAAATTAGTTTACTTGTTGATTTTTATGTTTGTGCACTTAACGGCTTCAGAACCCTACTGAGTATGGTCCGCACGCTTTTGCCCGGATTTCCCTTTCACTGAAGTCTGTGTCGATTGAACTCGGAAAAGATGTAAACAAAATGTGATGTGTCCTCTTGCATTATCTTTGCTTATTCTACTTAAGGGTTTGACGCAGACTTTAGGACCCCAGAAATTGTAGGCGGTAGATTTACTATAATGTACCCGTCTACTTATGTATGTGTATACAGGGTGTTAGGTAATGAGTGGATAATCCTTGAACTACGGATAGAGGGCACTTAGGACGTTATGAAAAAGCTAAAATAGGTCTTGTAAAAGTCGCACGGTTTTCGAGATATTGGTCAATTTAATCGGATTTTTTGTAATTTTTCCTTATGTCCGTGTTACGAAAAACCCCTAAGTTCATGTATTAATTCAATTATTTTTTCGTTGTTTCTTGCATGGTTAGAATCACTATGAACTAAGGAAGTTTTTAAAGCTACATGCCCAGTTTTTTTTTCATGACCACTTTTTGAGTAAACGCACAAAGTTTGTTTTTCCATACTACGTGAAAAACAAACGCGGGGATTTCTTAGTATGGAAAAAGTAACTTAGTGAGTTTACTCAAAAAGTTTTCAGGATAAAAACTTGGCATGTAGCTTTAAAAAATTCCTTAGTTCATAGTGATTCTAACCATGCAAGAAAAAAGTAAAAAGATATGAATTAATACATGAAATTAAGGGTTTTTCGTAACATGGACATAGGGAAAAATGACAAAAAATCCGATTAAAAGTCCAAATATCTCGAAAACCGTGCGACTTTTACTAGACCTATTTTAGCTTTTTCATAACGTCCTAAGTGCCCTCTATCCGTAGTTCAAGGATTATCCACTCATTACCTAACACCCTGTATATCGCACTGGTATATATACTGGTGTATTGGTTAGGTTAATAAAAATACTTTTTTTATGGTTAGACGCCGTCGCCGGAGCGCGACTACTGGAGCGACGAAGGTGCTGTGGTTCCTCGTCGAGGCAGATCTGCAGGTAACTTAGAATCTGTACTATCTCCTCTATCAATATGTCACAAATCTTATTATCTTAGTACTTATAATATTATAAATGCGAAAGTTTGGATGTTTGTTACTGAAATTTATCACAGAGATAGAGTTATAAACATACTTTGTATTTTTCAGCGGCTTGGGGATCTCGACACTCTGAAATTTATGCAATCGACCCGGAGCCCATCAAACAAGAAGTAAGACTTTTTAGTTCATTTTCGAAAACATCTAGGTGGTCTCTAAGTTCGATGTAATGCAAAAAATCTAGCTATCTTACTATAACTTTCGTGGTAGAACTTTTAGTTCAGAACGAAGAAGAAACAATAATAATGTTTAATGATCAAATTATCGCCCTTTTCAATTACAATACAATATAATAAACAAAAACAAAACTTTCTTCTTCTTCTATTACAGATAAAGCCTGTGCCGATCTGGCTGTGCGTTTTCTTGGTGGCATCCTACATCGTGGCGGGCACGTTCCTGTTCAAGAGCTGGGAGGGCTGGGCGTACCTGGACGCTGCGTACTTCTGCTTCATCACACTCACCACCATCGGCTTTGGGGACTTCGTGCCTGCGCAGGTACGCGAGCTGAAGAAGCTTTAACTCCTTAGACCGTCCTGGGGGGTTATCATGAGCTAGCTTTGCAGTTCTGTTTACGCTCAGAGAAAAGGACAGAGCTATATAACCGCCATAGCTCTGTCCTTTACGCTGACCGTAAACAGAACTGCAAAGCTAGCTCATGATAACCCCCCTGAGGTTTAATTACGAAGAGAAAATACCTGCTAAGTGGAAGCAATTGAGACAGTGATATAGCAAAGCAGCACTCTCTTCTAATACTCTTCTTTAGTGGTGGTAGGGTCCGTCCGGATCGCTATCATCGTCTTATCCATTAACCACCCGCCAAGCAACAGTGTTCACATTTTTGTGTTCCGGTGAAATTACTAGCATAGAGGCATTCCATCTTACTCCTCAGGGTTGGCAACGCATTTGAGGTCTTAGGATTATAGTCTTAATAATTCAAATGTCTATGGGTCTCATATTCCACTTATCATCAGGTGGACTGAGTGCTCGTGTGCCTTCTCCTTTACAGCCAGGAGCCCAGCCGTTTCAGAGGAGTTCAATAACGTACACCGTGACACGAGCATTTTATATATTAGATATACTAGCGACCCGCCAGCGGCTTCGCCCGCTGCAATATTTTTTTTTGCACTTAGGGGTATGATAAATAGATTTTGGCCGATTCTCAGACCTACCCTATATACACACAAAAAATTATTAAAATCGGTCCAGCCGTTTCAGAGGAGTTCAATAACGTACACCGTGACACGAGAATTTTATATATTAGAAGACGACATTATCAAAATATGCTTGGTTTTTAGACTTGTTATTTGTTTTTTTTTCCTTTAGGGTTTGCAATAAAATAACACAAAATCCTGAAAAGTATACGGTTTCTGAAAAAAAAGACTATGCCAAATGATGATTATGCCAAGTGATGATTATGCCAAAAAAAGTTATACCAGATGAAGGGTAACGTCTTTACAGGCCTTAAAGCGGCAGTAGCAGTAATGAGTCATTCATTTTGTTTTCTTTAAGCACAAAGTCTTTGCACCAAAAAAAACAATATTAGTAGTGATTTAATATGACGTCGCCTATAGCATAATCTCTAACCTTTTAAAAGTAGCACCGTCTATGTTCTTCTTGTGTTTCAATTGGTTGTCTGCAATATAAAGGATTTGACTCCAATTGAATTAGATTGTCATTATTATTTA
Source organism: Acleris holmiana (assembly GCA_949316455.1). Lineage (NCBI taxonomy): Eukaryota > Metazoa > Arthropoda > Insecta > Lepidoptera > Tortricidae > Acleris > Acleris holmiana. The sequence continues at coordinate 1,478,290 of OX438774.1, forward strand.
TAGCTAAGTTCTCGTCATATCGTTTACCATTTTTATTAACCTTTTAACTCCCCGATACAATTTACGCCAAGGTTTGAAGTCAAGGTCTGAATAATAACCAAAAAAAATGTTAATGAAAATTATATCGGCGTTTTCTAAGCGAAATCTATCATAAGAATTATGTATTTTGCGGCGTACCTCGTGGTTTTCAATTATTGAACTTTCTACGATCCAGAGATCTAAATTATTAGCAAATTAAATTAATTATAGTGGGCACGGACCATCTGCGTCTTTCTATGATTCTAAGTCTAAATCACGTTTGTTTTAAAGTTGCTATCTATGTTATGTTTCTGATAAAATGTTAACAGGGTCAAGGTGGTTCAACGGCGGCAGCCGTCCACTCTATAGCCCTGTGCTCGCTATACCTACTCTTCGGCATAGCTCTCCTGGCTATGTCCTTCAACCTGGTGCAGGAGGAAGTTCGCGCCAACGTGGCAGCACTGGCGATGAAGCTTGGCATCATCAAGCCAAGGGACGAGGAAGACGATGATGATTATTAACTTTTCATGAAGATAAATAGACGCGACGGCCAGGGTCGTCAACACCGTTGCTGGGCATCATGCGTTTGAGAAACCTCGATTCCAGATGAGATGAAAGTTATCAGACAGGCCACAGATAGTGAGTGGCTAACTCAATATAACTCTGTTTGAAACCTCGGACATACTTGCGACCGCTGCTTTAAGAACTGATAAATTGAACCTTCCGACTTCCATCAACCCAATATAAGTTGGTTTATTAGCTTTATTTTATCCCTTATATGTAGTCTTTATTTACTGTTTTGTGTTAGTACTTATTTATTTATGTGTATGTTAGTAATGTTAGTTTTGTACTTAAATAAGGTTAGTATTTATGGTGAAAGCCTCCTCCAAACCGTTCCAGGTGGTTTTATCCCTTGCCTGTTTAGGACATAAGTTTCCTGCTATCTGTACGATGTTGTCACTCCACTCCATGTTGTTTACCTTTCTCTCTTTTTTTGTAGATACCAATTTATAATTGTTTGTGACCATCTTTCATCCATAGCTCTCAGGATGTGACCCGAACTTTAGGCCACCATGGAACGTCTTAATAAGCAAAGTTTCATGGATCATATGGTTGATAGTATGTATGTATGTACCTCATTTAAAGTCGGTTGGACTACCTAAAGTGCTGGAACCCTGGTCGAGCTCTCTGAATTTGTACACAATTTGCTAACAAACATTACACTCATTAGAATCGTAAAGTGTGTCGTACTTGTACTATAGGACGTTGCTTCATCCCAAATTTCACAATTGTAGGTCAACGGTAAGAAACCCTAAAGTGTTATGTTTATTTACATTTCATAAGTAATTTATAGTTAACGTTTCATAATTAATATTAGAATGGATGTTAAATTAATAAATAAACGGAATGTGATTGAATCATTTTTACTCGTATTTGAAATGGTATGACAGTAAGTCCATGGAGGACATTGGAGTTGGAACGGATAGAGGAGATATATGAAAAACACGTACGTATACTTGATGGAATAAATATGTGGATTTATAAAGGAATTTATTTTAATAGGTTTCAATTCCCTTGCCAGTGTCAAGATATGCGGCATAATCATCCGTGTCTTTTGATTGGTTGACTTAAAAGTTAGATTTTTTCACAGTTCTAAGCGATGGCAAAACTTATTTCACATTAAATTTATTTCAACTTAATAAAGGGTTCTTTTTACATTTTGAGGTACGGAACCTTATAAACTACAGCAAAGTGCCATGCTTGTAAATATAAATTTAATCGTGCAGGTATTAAACAATCTGTAAATTAATTAGAAATAACCACGCATTTGCTAGAGCACCCAATATTAGTGCATTGTGTTGTTAACTGAACTGTAAATATGTTATGTGTACCTTGTAATAAAACATGATTAGAATTTCGATCTCTTTTCATCGTCATAAATATTACTTCAGGAACAAATAAAACAATCATTATTTTGATAACGATATCGTTAAAGGTTACATACTTACTGACTGTAACGAGATAAGTACATGTGAGGTTATCAAAAATAATAAACACTAAGTTTTAATTCTTAAGAGGAAATGCAACCTGGCCCCTATCCCACAAAACTTTACAAGTGTTCAAGTTGACAATATTGTCAACTTTTTCTATGGAAAACCTTACAAATTTGTCAAAGTGTATACTTGTAAAGTGTTGTTGTAAAGTGTTGTGGGATAGGGGGCTGACCTTCAACTCGATATATATTTTGCATGTTTTCGTATAGTTTTTAACTCGGCCGCCATTAATGTCAAGTAAATAAGTCCTATCAAAACGTTTAATACGTTGACGATACGGAAACATACATACATACATAACATCACGCCTTCATTCCCAGAGTGGGGCAGGCAGAGCTGCAGAAATACCAACAACTCTAAAAAGACTTGTTGATAATTCTGTACCTAACCACATTTTGCACAATCAGGCCAAGAAGTTTACTAGTGGAAATACTTATACGGAAACATGTCAAAAACAATAAGGTTTTACTGTGTTATCGTATTGTCAACGTTACGATAGATCTTATTTACTTGACAGTAGGTGGCTAAGTTAAAAACAATACGATCGCAAAAAAACTACTAGAAGCTTTGCAGGAATGACCTTGCAAAAATATTGAAGTCGCACTGAGGACCGTATTAACATGATCTTGGCTGAGGTCCCTGTCTCGATTCTTGATCATTTCGCGTTTAGTTTAGCATATCTCGAGACAAACATCTCAGTCAATACCAGTTCAGTATGTATTAGGGCGTTTTCCAAAAAAAGGTGTTCATCGTTAAGGACAAAAGTTAAGAAAATTAAACTTTTTCCATTTCGTCACGAAAATTAGCCATACATTTACATACGTTAAATTTCGTGACGAAATGGAAAAGTTAAATTTTCTTAACTTTTGTCCTTAACGATGTACACTTTTTTTGGAAAACGCCCATTAGTATTCATATCAACACTATTTAAGATTTTATTATTCTCTTGATCAACTTTTGTTGGCTTAAAAGATAGTAAAACTGTAATGAGCCTTAAATTGATTAAGTACCTAAATTCAAATTACAGCATCGTAAATATATTCGCTAAATTTTATCGCCTCGCGAGATATGATAATTTAATCAGAAAAATACATTGTTTAATTCGAGGCGGCGAACGCTGCGCACGCGCTTAAGTTAAAAATGGAGAAAGCGGAGAATGGGGAAGCGGGGGTTTTTGGTCAATTGGAAACAACAGGTCCATTGGGATCACCAGGCTCAGATGGATCACCTGATTCACAAGGACCCCCGGGTCCACAAAGACCACCAGGATCACAAGGTACCCCGGGTCCACAAAGACCACCAGGATCACAAGTACCTCCGGTTCCAAAAGACCCACAAGCTCCATCAAAGCTGCCCGATCCATCAGGTTTATTAGGATCTCCTGATCCACCAGCCAAGAGTGTCGACCTGGACACAATCCTCACGGAAGAAGTCGGCCAGTTCGGGCTCTACCAGATGGTTACACTGCTCCTGGCTTCTCTGCCTGTTATCTTCTCCGCTTTTGCTTCTGGGGAGTACATCTTCACTACAGCTAGGATACCGACAAGGTAAATGATAGTTTTAATTTTTTGCTAGGGTTAGCTTAAATAAGTATTTTTTTCAAATACATAAATAAATAATATACCAATAAAATATCAGGGTACGCTCTCACACAAATTGATTTAGTCACAAACTAAGCTCTAGGCTTGTACTATGGGTACTAGATAACGATAAACATACTTATATAGAGAAATACATAGAAAACATTTAAGACTCAGGAACAAATGTTCGCGCTTATCACACAAATATCTACCCTAACCGGGATTTGAACCGAGGACCGCTGGCTTCGAAGGCAGGGTCACTCCCAACTAGGCCTACGTGTCGTCAAACTATAACATACTTTTGTTATGGTCAACATTTGCTGTTAAAAAACAATAATAAGTAATAAGTCATAAGTCTATTGCTTGTTGAGAACTTCTGAATTTATCATCAGATCTGGGGCTCCATTCAATACGGTAAAATTATAATCGGGCTGTTTTTTTTTATTATTTATTTAAGGAGGAGGCACACGAGCACTCAGGCCACCTGATGGTAAGTGGAATCTGAGACCCATAGACATTTGAATTCTCAAGACTATAATCCCAAGACCCCAAATGCGTTGCCAACCCAGAGGACTAAAATGGAATGCCTCTATGCTAGTAATTTCACCGGTTGTCTTATCCCCACACCGGAACACAACAATGCGAATGTTGCTTGGCGGGTGGTTAATGGATAAGATGGTGGTGGTAACATTCCGGACGGACCCTGCACAGGGTCCTACCACCACGAATGCCATTACTGTTAAGCAAATAAAACCTATCAAAACGTTGACAGTACAGAAACATGTCGAAAACAATAAGGTTTTAACGAGTAGAGTCTCAGCCCAGCTCTGCTCATTCCGATTACCAAGCCCGGTTCAAAATCGACTTGTAAGATTTTAACTAAACATACAAAAAACGTGATTTTTAAACTTGGGACAATTAAATTAAACGTAATTTGGTGTTAAATTCACTTTCATATCATCACTGTGAATCTATTAATTTACCCCTTGTGACACATTATTTCTAGCCATCATGCGAAACAATTTTTACTCTTATGTTCCCAGATGTCTGATCCCAGAATGCGACGGCGCCACTCCAGAATTCTCCCCAACATGGAAAGCAAACGCAATCCCTATGAATAACGGTGGTTTCGACAACTGTGCTCGCTTCTCGAACAGTTCTGAGACCAATCCTGGAAGTAACACCTGCCCATCATGGCTCTTCGACAGCAGCAGAACCGAGAGGTGCGAAGAATATGTGTATGAGAACAGCAACAGCGTTGTTTATGACGTGAGTGCGTTTAATTGTTTTTTTTTATGGCATGGGCAAGGCAAGAAATAGTCTATGGCTTCAGATTCCACTTACCATCCGAGGCCCGTTCCACGAAGCTACAAGTTACAAGCGGAACTCTCTTAAGCAAAAGGAGTTAGAAAAAGACTTCCGCTTGTAATTTGTAACTTGTAGCTTCATGGAGCCGGCCTCAGATGGTAAGTGGAATCTGAAGCCATAGACTATTTCAATCTCAAGGTTGCAACCTAACGATGATAATCTCAGAAATTCGAATGCGTTGCGAACTATGCGTAAAATTTGGTGTGATATAGGAGGTACATTACCAAGAAAAATTAGTTAAGACTATACAAGGTATTCGACAGAGGGTTGTACAAACTTCCGGGACTAACTCTCTTGGTCATACTCATCAACTTTTATTATGGGGCCAACATCCAAATCACGAAAAAAAAGCTGTTCCATACAAACTTTAAGAGTTAAACAACCGAAACCTGTGGAACAGCTGTTTTTTTCTCGAGTGTAATCTACAAATTATTCCTTTAAGTTTGTACAGCCCTCTGCCAAACAGCCTGTATGTTACTGAAATTAAAGTTTATTTTTATTTATTTTAAATTTGAAAATGGCATTTAAGAGTAAAGGAAACTGAACTTTATTTCTTTGTAAGTAGATTCAGTCTCTTCTTGTTTATAGTAGGGCGGGCCTGACAAGGCTAGTCATTTCTCATGGTCTTTTTCTTTTACACCCGCACTGGAACACATTAATAAGCCTGTAAGATGGTGGAAGCGATTGGAAAAACCCTGCACAAGGTTATTTCACTACTCAACTTCAGCCACACGTTTCTTTAAAAAGATAATCTTTATTCGTTCGATATAGACCTCTTCCGTAGCATGCTATTTAGTTTGGTCTTTGGCTTTTCTCCAATAGACTTCATAATCCTGCGAAATTGGCATTGGCTGTGTTATTATTCATATAATTTAGATATCATTTACGATAAAACAATTATTTATCATTTACTATGTCAACATAATCTTATCGGGTTATCAACTAGGTAATCCATCTGAAATGAATAATGATTTGTTAGAATCTTGCTAACAAGTATAACTCTCTGCATATATATTGGTTCAGTCGATTTCATAAATATGTTAACACTTTAGTACCTTGTCACTTTCATTCACTGAGACAATTTCATATTATAATAATTATATGAAATTGTCTAACGGCCGAACCCAATATCAAACCTCTAGTTACAGATAAGGGGTTATCTCCGGTCGCCAGTACCTACTTATCTATCTTTTGATTGCGTCCCAATAAAGCAGATAAGAGCTGTCTATCTACAACAAAGAGTAGATAGGCCGCCTATCCGAGCCCTCCCTTGCGTTGCATTTTACGCAGACCCTCAGGGAGGGCCAACAGAAGTTTTGCCTTTATTTTATTACTGCAAGTTGAAATGTTTTAAATTGCGATGAAGGAATGTCACGTTAAGCTTAAATCGCAATGAAAAATAATGTAATTATATTTTATATGTCGAACCAGATCAATAAATTTTTTGGCTTCAATTAAAATCGTGTTGTTATAAATTAACGTCTTTACAACTGATATTGACAATGTCACAATAATTTTATTGACAATGTCAGAAGAATTTTATTCCGTGAATAAAGAAACATAAGAAATTTTCAATAAATATCCAAGAAGTGAAGAAGATACCTTAAATATTTATGGAAATGAGTACGGTAAGTATTACATGTTGTGTATTTCTAATATTATACAAAATTATCTCTAACGAGGTACCCACTCCGATTTTTTTCATAGGAATATTTAAGTGTTCTAAACCTTGGTCAAGAAATGATCTCAATGATGTAAAACCACGTAACAAGCCGTGCAGTAGGTTCTGCTCTTGTAACTGTTGCTTGCAACTATGTCCGCATTGAAGACTCTTATCGCTGTTCCCTCAGGATTTGTCCAGATACCCGGAATAAAAAGTGGCCTTTGCCCCCTCTTTAGGTTAAAACATATACTCGTATCTGTACCAAATTTCACTTCATTCGGTTGAGTTGTTGGATCGTGAAGGCGGAACAAACAAACTTATAATTTTCACAAAGATTCACGTTATTAACGCTTTTTGTCTTATTGTTATTTTTGTAGGCATCCTTCGGACCAAGGAAGAGGTTGCACCTTGTAACATTAGTGGAAGCACAACCACTGTGTTTAGCAAGGCTACAAACGCCGCGAACAATCAGCTGAAAGAAGCAACTTGGGCTACTATAAGAGCAATTTAACGCCGTGATAGCCAGTAGCCCAAGGAAAGCCGAACAATTACTGCTTAAAAGGGAGAAATGGAAAAAAACTGGCCCAAAAAGAAATAAGAAAATGAATATGAATAATAACCTTAAAGGTATGTAATTTTAATAATTTAACCGGCGCAAATTCATCGAAATGGATAAACGAACAAACGTATAAATAGGTAGTATAACATAAAATATCAGACAACGTCAAACATACTTCTATAGAGAAATAAAGAATACTTTTTTTATGATAAGGAGAAGGCACACGTACACTCAGGCCACCATGTTAAGTGCAATCTGAGACCCATAGATATTTGAATTCACAAGTCTATATAATCTTAAGACTTTAAATGCGTTGTCAATCCTGAGGACTAAGATGGAATCCCTCTATGCTAGTAATTTCACCGGTTGTCTTATCCCCACGCCGGAACACAACAATGTGAACATTGTTGCTTAATTAAGATGGTGGTATAGCGATCGGAACGGACCCCGCACAGGGTCCTACCACCACTAAATACTAATATCATAAAATATGTAAAAGTAACCCTTTATCTGTCTGTCTGTCTGTCTGTTTGTTCTGCTTTCACGGATATACCGCACCATCGATTTAGATGAAATTTCGTATGAAGATAGTTTAAGTCCTGGGGAAGGAAATAGGGTACTTTTTATCATGAAAAATTTGAAGTTGCCTTTTATTTGTCCGATTCCTGGGAATCGAACCCGGGTCGGCTGGCTTCGTAGGCATGGTCACGTCCACCTAGGCTAACTGCGTCGTGTCGTGCACTGATTGTAAACATTTTTTAAGGTTCTGTGCCCAAAAGACAAAACCTATTGTTCACACTCTCCATCTTTCTGCTTCTCCGTCCGTCCGTCCGTCCGTCCGTCAATCTGCGTTTCCGCATACGTAAAATGATTTACAGATCTGAAATTTAGACAGTTTATGTAAACGGTTGACCTAAAAGCGAATTACCATAATTGTATTGTAGGTATTGTTTTTTTTACATGTTTTAGATCTTTGCAATTGCTGTATATCGTGTACAGTTTCTGTATGCAAATTCGCTTTTGCTAGCCTCTGGGAAAAGTGGATAAAATTCGAACGAATTCTTACCTGTAGAAATGCTGGCTTTTTATGTCATTTAGTCGTGAATACCCATACTAATGTTAATAAATGTGAAAGAAATTCTGTCTGTCTTTCTAACGTCTGTTTGTTTGATACGCTTTCACGGCTAAACTGTTGAGCCGATTTCGATGAAATTTGGTATGGAGATAACTAAAGTACCTACCAGGGAAGGGTATAGGATACTTTTTATTCCCGATAATTCTTTACTGCGTGGATTGTTGGATGCCGCATGTTTTATGCTCTCCAGAATATTGTTTACGATTGTTTGAAGGCTTTTTATTACTAAACTATGCATTATGCGGGTTTTTTATTTTTGACTAATTTTCAGACAGGAGGTGGCAAGCCTGACTTCATCCCACCAGACGATGCGCTGGACCAGGTTGCCAATATTTTAGGTGTGATTTACGACGCCTATAGTGTCCAGTTTGGAGGCGACACTGTGGTCGAGGCGGAGAAGACATAGAAACCGTGGAGGAGTTGGCGACGTTTAATTTAACATTTAAATCTGATAGCATTTGTGCCCGCATGGGAGGTTTTAACTGCTTTTTTGATACTTGGCACATCTTTTTGTTTAAATATCTTATCTTGATAAAGGTAACCAGTAATCGCAACCCTGCTAATATATGTAATGTTGTAATATTATGCTGGACCGTGGCTCGTGCCCTGGACACCTCGCAGCGTAAACTGGATCACTAACAACTAGGTTAACAGTATCCTCTTTCTGTCGTATAAATATCTACGTCCATACTTTACCCAAATCCTGTATAATGTATGTAAGTGTATATGTATGTAAGTATGTAAACTCCTTATTGCACAAATCGTTTCACAAATGAAGTCCTGTGAAATAAACTTTACAAAAGTGACATTACGCCTGTAAAGGTTGAATATAGATAGATATAATACACGATGATACTACGAATTATACTATAAACGTAAGGCGATAAATAATATTCTGGGGAAGGACATATATTATTGTATCTGAGAAAATTGTACAATTTCCGAGGGATGCAATAAAAGACTTCTGCATACATAAATGCCCAACGGCGTGGGCTGTCTGTATATAAGTTTATGTTTACGCTCACTTGGAAAATTTACTTAACAGATTTAACTATTTATAAGAAGAAAGTGTGTTTACCTTTAGGAAATTTAGAAGACAAAAAAGAATGAAAAGTTAATCGTGAGATTGTATACATGGAACTTTCTGTTTTAGGAAAACTGAAGCGGAAAACTTTATCGGATGATGTAAAAGTCCATGATAGAACGAAATAAAGCTTTGACCGAGAACTGCAAATCTGAAATAAAACAGGAACAGGAACTAACAGCATTGAAAAAAAGGAAACTACAGCTGGAAATAGATGCATATTTAAATATAATATATACCTAAGTATGTTTTTACAAATGGCAATTTCCTTAACCTTTAGCAATGCAATGTGCGATGTACTTGCAAAAGGTCGGAGAGGTCACCATTTACTTAAAACTTACTCATGACAACTATAACTTTGTGAACCGATTTCAAGATTATTGTTTTGTTGGATACGTTATCCTTCAAATATGAGGAGCCCCTTGTTTGTGGAAGTTTTATATAGCTGAAAGCGTAAATTTTTCATAGTTTTTTAAATATTTTGCGTGTGAGGTTGATTTTCTAAAAACGTGAAAAATTAACAGTTCTTTAAAAAAATACGTTATGCCTTGCGATACTGAAATTATGGCTTAAACAGGTTGTCTTAAAATAATTATGGCAGATAAAATAGACTACAAATATGGTACCATAGAAAAGTTTGCGTGGAATGACGATGGGACGAAAAAAAATCGGAACTCCAAAATATTATATAGGTACATGCAAAAAAATGTATTTAATAAACTAATATTATGAACAGAGATCGGGTTTTTTACGGCAAAATGATTGTCCCATGTTTCCTAGTGCTAGAAACGTTTTGTTGGTTTGTATCTTCCGCCTTCACGGTCCAACGCCTCTGCTCTGTAACCGATCGACGTGGAATTTGGTACAGACAGAGATGTTTAAGCCCGAAGAAAGGCTTAACTTTTTTACTCCGGCTAATTAGACAGCTCCTGAGGGAACAACAGCAGTAAACGACTTCAGCGCGGACGGAGTCGCCGGCAAAAGCTAAAAGTTCTCACCGTCACAGTATCACACTAGTCATAATATATAGTTTATTCCTACATCTATACTAATATTATAAATGAGAATCTGTCTGTATGTTTGTCTGTTTGTCACGCTTTCACGGATAAACCGCTGAACCGATTTTGATAGCTATGGAGATACTTTAACTGCCGGGGAAGACATAGTGTATTTTTAAACCGATGAATGGACGGTTCCTGAAGGAATAACGATAAACGACTTCTACGCAGACGGAGTCGCAGGCAAAGGCTAGTAATGGCATAAATATGTATGAAAAATTGAATGGATGCTTGTTACTCAATCACGCTAGAACGGCTGAAGGAAATTTGGCACAGAGATAGGTTATAGTCTGTAATTGCGCATTTTAATTCCGGAAAATTATACAGTTCCCGAGGGAACGGCGGTAAACGACTTCTTCTATTACTACTAGCGGACGAAGTCTCGGACAAAAACTAAATTACTTATTGCGGAAATGTGTGTTGTTTCTTCCATTTTCACGGCCAATGGGATTTAATACATTTCTTAAAAATTGGCACGTACGTTTTATGGAGTTGGACATATTAAGATACTTTTTACCCGACTACCGCGAAGCAAAGGAAGGGTAATGATTTTGATACCCTATGTATGTTTCTATGTATGTATGTATGTATTTATCTCAAGTGTTCTACAAGGATTTTACTGGACATACTTATCCAAAATAATACCCGCTGTTCAAGAATAGCGATAAAAAACTTCTCATCGGACGGAGTCGCAGCCAAAAGGTTTAAGAGTGTCGCAATGTGTATGCCTGTATGTAAATCTGCACTAATGCCAGAAAACTAATAGATTGAAATTATATTTGCATATCAAGTCGGTGATCAACACACACAAGATCTCTAGTGTTTACTTGGTGCAGAAATGGTTTTATTTTTAAATTAAACATTGGTAATAGAATAAGTATTAGGACATGACTAGTTTTGTATAGATGTAACTACAGTATTAATTGTGTATTGAAAATGTTTAATATATTTTTAACTGTAGAAATTAAATGTTTTTCATTGTTAGAAGACCCTGTTATTAGGTCTCGGTAAGGAGATGATGACTGTACAATAGACAGTAGATAAACAACAAATATCAAAAATTAGCTTTTCTCTACCTATTGCAAGGCAAAGCACCTACGAACAAGACTGAAAGGCCCCCATTCGAATAAGATATGCTTTCGAGGATCTCCGGGATTGAAATAATCGTATAGGTGAAAAAGAAAGGCCCCTCTTGTATGTAATAATACCAATAATATCAGTGGAGGGTACACTACATAATCTCGAAATATTTCATAACTCAACCTAACGCTCTTCCTCGCGACGTTCGAATCAAATGACTGTTTATTGCATGATTTTGAATTTTCATATTACCGATCTGGCTTATTGGTTTTGGAGTGGAGACCACGCATGGGATAGGCAAGAGTTGTGTAGGTAGGCGCCCAGCTAGATGGACGACGACGTGAGGATGTTTGCTGAGAGCGGTTGGATGAGGGAGGCCCAGGATCGAGCCAGCTGGCGAGCCATGTTAGAGGCCTATGTTCAGCAGTGGACTGCTGTAGGCTGATGATGATGATCTGGATTACGAATATTAAGAATCATGGAAATCGGATTTATACATTTCGGAGAAATATAAATTCATGATTGTTCATTAAATAAATAATAATATTCGAAAAACTAGTTTTTATGATTAAATACTCGGTAATTAAAATCCGAGATTTTGATAATTTGGCCTCATACTTATAATATATTCGGAATTATATATTTTTTTAAAGTCATTTGAAGTTTTAGGGTTCTCCCCCAGTGGAGATAGCCTGGTAGGGATATGTGGTACACGGGAAATGATCGAACAGACATTTGATGATGACTATGACGAAGCAAAATACTTGTTGTTAGCACCACAATACATTATTAAACTTTATCAATCTTCGTAGCCAAATAATTGGTTGGCAAACGGTATCTACGTTGCATAATCGATACTGTTTTAGCGGTCTTTGAGTAATTCTATTTTCTTATATAAAATCGATATGTGTATGTTCCCTGTGGACTAAAAAACGGCAAACCTCGGTTTTTTGGGTGTAAGTTTGGATTCAGTTTAAGATTCTAATTGTTAAGATTGAGAAAGTTCGGCTTGGATTGACTAAAAATCGATCAAGTGCGACGAGGATAAACCCACCGAGCGTTCCGTAAACTATAGGTCTGTACAACATAAACAGAAAACCTAAGAACCCGTAAGCTGAAGTTGGTCGAGGTTGACAGAGCAATAAATGCAAACACGACAGCCCACTAAAATCGAGCGAACATTTTATTCTACTTTGGTTTCGGCGTCATTAATATAATCACGACTCCGAAGCAAGATGGGTTTGTACATAGTTTAAAATAGAGCCTCTGTATTACTATCAATACGGAAACTTGTCTCAGGTGTCCTACTGACTGCTTTACATACTCCTACTAATAATGTATCTACTCATCCTGATGCCCTACACCTACCCCCTACACCTAAACCTAAAATGGAATTTGATAACGAAGGTGTCGATGGAGCTAAGATTTTGATTTCACTTTCCTTTCGATCCGTCCGTTAAATAAAATAAAACATGTCGAGTCATAATGCAGTGAACACAATTTATTTTAAAAATTACAAAAGTAAGTTGATATTAAAAAAAAATACATATTCTTATTAATTACATAAACCACCAATTCTTGATGATAAAATATTCAAACAATGATTGGGATGAGACAAAAAGCTAAAACACTCAGTGTCATCCTAAGCCTAAAGGTGGTTTCTAAATTCGATTCGCTTTCGTTAATAATTAAGACCCTTAAGATTGCACATACTACGGATTTTTTCTCGTTTAGCAAGTCAGCAGCCACATCCACCTATAGTTACTAGCGCTTCAATGGAGATTGGACACATTTTGACTTCGTGAATTATGAAGTAATTGTCAATCAACAACTGGCGTTAAAAATATTGATTTGATTGATGCTCCGAAGAGTGTATCAGATCGGCATTAGATTCAGATACTTCAATTTCGGGTTCCACGTCCTGCAAACTCCTTTACCTGCAGATGTTGCCACAATTACAGCCCATGTTTTCAACACGGTCTTATTTTTTGGAGGCCTTTTCCATACTCCAAAACATCTGTAAAACACAAATTGTACCTAGTTAGTAAAATGCGTTGCACTACACCTACTATGTTATTATTTTGATATTGGTTTTAATGTGCGTTCGGTTACAGTTCATCTCATTAGGAGATCGTGGGTTTAGCAATGAAACTAATAAATATGACTTGCATCGGTACACGCTCACGCTCCAAGTAAATAGCGATTTCACTTTGTTTTCACTTTGAGCTAAAAAAATATTTTTAATAACTGCTCTGCATACGCCTGAATAAATAATAAGTATTGTTCATGTTTGTTTGAACTTTAGACAGTTTCAGTACAGACACACATGAAGGCTTCTGACAGAATAGGATGGCTAACACAGACCAAGTCTCGCGGGTGGATTACTCGTCATTTAGTAAAAGTAAAGGCACATTGGTAGCCCCTGTTTATTATGCAGGATCCGCATTGTTGTGTTCAGGTTTGGGGATCAGACAACCGGTGAAATTACTAACATAGAGGCATTCCATCTTAGTTCTCAGGGTTGGCAACGCATCTGAGGTCTTAGGATTGCAGTCTCGAGATTATTGTCTTGAAAATTCAAATGTCTATGGATCTAAGATTCCACTTACATCGGGTAGCCTGAGTGCTGTGTGCCAACTTCTTGCCATAAACAAAGGTGTCATCCATCTTTTACGGAACATACATACATACATGCCCAAGACTTTGTTTGCCGACGATATACGCAGGGTGACAGCGACCGGCGGAGACCAGCCAAAGTTCGGGCTGAGTGGAGTGCAAACGTGCATTGGGAGGTGCCCAAGTCGAGCAGTTGACTGTCGCGGGTGATAGACTTTATATTTGGCGGTAAAAAATAAATGCCAAATAAATGCCTAGGGTAAAAAAGCACCTCTTAACTCGGAGTTATTAAATATTGTGGCATCGTGGGGTAATCCTGGCCATCGAGCCACAAGATTGATGAATTTCAGTTGTGCGTAGGGAAAAGACCGATTTTCTATTCGTAAATTCATCACCAATGGTTGAATATTTGGTAAGTACATTGTATCAGTTGTAATAGGAAATAACAACCAATAAAACCTCATTTTTGTGGGAACTTAGGTACTTGGTGATTGCATGAGGATACAGACCATCGATTGTGCCCGATTTCCCGGGAAATACGGCAATTCTATAAAAATCTTCCTGTGTATTGGTCGTGATTGAATACTTACTTTGAGTACAATCTGGCTATACTTCCACTACACGTCCACACGCACGCACGCACTATACGTGCTGCTGGAGATTTTGTCACCCCTACATACTCGTAGTCCGCTGCAGCGACCAACATGGTCCCTAACGCGTAAAAGCGCTATTTTAGAAGTAGCTGGCGTAGCGGTGAAGTACCGTGGTTTCTAAAAAAGGATAAGGTATAAGTAATAGGTCAGTTTATATATTTACAAGAAGTTAATATGACTTGCAGAGTTTTGCTTTTCAATGGATATAATGTACGGCATCAAACTGTTTGTTATTCATTTGGGCGACATCATGAAAATTGTTCATGCAAAATACGAAACGGCACGAGATGTAGCAGCAGTAATCATGCATTAGTATGTAAGAG
The DNA here is from genome assembly GCA_949316455.1 of Acleris holmiana. Classification (NCBI taxonomy): domain Eukaryota; kingdom Metazoa; phylum Arthropoda; class Insecta; order Lepidoptera; family Tortricidae; genus Acleris; species Acleris holmiana. The sequence continues at coordinate 1,493,481 of OX438774.1, forward strand.
AGTTGGTAAGGACAAGAAAGCGTGGCGTGGCTGGCCCACTGTACCACTCAGCCAACGTTTACCAAACGATTTACTTATCGTAGAAAGCAATGAGTAGGGTAAATTAAAAACCTTACATTATAACCTTAGATATTTTGTAAAGACTCACCGTTGTGTGGTTCCTTTCAGAAATAGATATAATTCACATGCACAGACTTGTCTCAACTGAATCTGTGTATTTTATTTTATTTTAATTCATAATCACTGTATTTTTCCATGTTAATCACACGCTCCTTACAGTATGATTGTTGTCTTCAGTTTACCAATCGCTCAGTATCTCCATTTCTTCAAATACCACTAGAACTCGAACTAAAAAAGCTCGAGTCTGACATTACTTTCCTATTTGGAACTAGCTAATAATAAAATTCCGTATTAAAACATAAATGAAGCTTCTGCTATCTTGCTTCTATCCTCCGAAATCCTAGGATCGCGACAATGATTACTTGAAGTAACCAATGTCAGTGACTGACAGGCCAAAGATAGGCTATCTGTTGTTATTGGGACGCACAAACTGTCATTTTCATACAAGCAGCTATCTGCGTAAGGCTATCGGTCCTCCCACCGATAGATCAGAGCTACAGATAGGTTAGCCTATCTATCTGTAGTTTATTGGGACAGAAAAAGTACAGATAGATAGCCTTTTCTATCTCCGGTAGGGCAAAACAAGAGATAGATCGAATATAGGGAATGGCCGTTAGTGAATGAACGTTACAAAGTACTAAAGTGTTAACATATTTATGACTTCGACTGTTCCACTTACTTGATTATTAGGGTCTACCTTCTAGAATGTCAATGAGCGGTCTTATTTCCAAGTCTGAATACAATATGTGTAGACGTTGAAATTACTGCTAAATGCTTTATTTAAAAGGAGCTCCTAGACTTACGCTATATACTGTGCTTCATATACTGTGTGCAAATGGAATACGAGCAATCATTTAAACCAGACGTAGGTTATAGCTTTACAAGTCATGTAGATGTAGAATTTCGTTAATAACTCTAATACATATAGCGCAATTAGTCTTTAAAGGTCCCATCGAGCAGCAATGTACTTAAAACATTTTTAGTTGAAACTTGAAACGAAGATGTAAGTGACAGTGAATTGCAGGGGGCGATTCTCTCAACACAGCGCTGCGACGATTTTAAAGGTGAAGTTTTATCTGGCTAGTTTAAGAAGTCCCGTCGGAGCGTACAAAACACATTTTAGCGCGTGCCTTCTCAATTAGGCAGCAGGCAGGTGAGTCGAGTTCAGTGTAGTATAAAGCTGCCTAATTGAAAAGGCACGCGCTAAAATATGTTTTGTACGCTCCGACGGGACTTCGACGATCGACGCAGCGCTGTGTTGAGAGAATCACCCCTGGTTAATTGGGCTATTTCTAATACATTGCGCAGCGAATTCATTAGCATGGAAAAAAACCTGCAAACTTACACGTTTTATGTTAATTAAGATCCATATCCGTCGTTAAAATATTTGCTCGTATTGGATATAAACACTGCACTGAAACTACGATGTAATCTAACGCGTCGCTAAGTAAAACTCAATGTTTTCTTTCCCGATGGCTGCAGTTCGGCATGGCTTGCGACGAATGGCGCCGATCTCAAATCGGGTCCATCCGCACCATCGGCTCGCTCCTCGTCCTGCCCATTACCGGCTACATCTCCGACCGATGGGGCCGACGAGTCGCGTTGACGATCAATGCCTTCAACACCGGCTGGATCGGCCTTGTGCGCTCCTTTGTTAATTCCTACGAGTGGTTCTTGGCCCTCGAGGTCTTGGAGGCTTCTGTTGGTGCTGGGGCGTACTCATCTTGCTACATTTTAGGTAATATTATCTTTTAGATTTTATACTCTAACCTTATATTGTCTTTGGGTTCTTTCGGATCCACTTCGACCACTTTAGGATCTTTTGTGCAATAGAGAACATGCATGAAAATCAGAATTGAGTTTCTTTGATACGATTTAGGAGATAGTGTAAAAAAAATGCATAAAAAATGCAATTTACTTACTTTTGACCCGTTTATTAAAATGTTATATAGAATCAAAACTTGTTAAAATTTTAAAATTTCTTTATTGTTTAGATTATTTTTCTGCATCCTCATTTTATTTACGTAAGATTTTAATTCAACGATATTGGCTCTAATATAGTAATTTACGAATTAAATGCAAAGGGGAATGCTCATCTCTCCTACAAAAAAATGCCTGAGGTGTACAAGAACCAATTATACACCAAAATATGCTACGAAATTGTAAGTTCCGAAAACACTTTCAGTGATTACTCAAAAAGTCGGTGAAACGCTGTTATTTTTATACAAATAGACAAAGACAATTTTCATCTCAAACTCGTTCAAAACGAATAAAGACGTTTAGTATGTTTACAAACAAAGTAGGTATACATAGTAAGGTACATGAAAATAGTGGTTTCATGACTGGTTTAGGGTGAGGGCGATGAAGGCGTAAGTCCACGGACTGGACGACAGCGGGCGGCGGCGATGACAATCGATTTCATAGTGTTATTTATATGGAAGTGACGTCTCACGCCATTTATAATATTACAGATACGAGTAAACATGAGTGAATGTTCAAGTAAAAGTCTATAAAAATGTACATAATACTCCCATCATTATCAGACTTCAATTTAATGAGTATATTATTTATATTTAATTATAACATGTTTTTCGGCATATAGGTTATCTCTGTACATTCCAGGCATTATATGGGCATTCTCCTTTCTTTATAAGGTCCTTATATTTTAAACATGGAATAACAGCTGTGATGTCATTCCTGTCGTCGATTTTGTACGGCGTATTATTGCAGGTCTGAACGATGACTTTTTAAAAAATCACACGACAATATTATTTCCCGTATACAGTTATTCCTTTCTTTCATAGCACTCTCCAAAGAGCCTAAGAAAAAAATATGCATGTTCCCTATTACCCTCTTACTCAGCTCTTTTAATGTGCAGGTTTCCTTCACTGTAAGAGCATCGGGTAAAGCACTTAAGTTAGAAAAATCAGTGTACACGGTGACCGTGGGGGTTCGAACTCTGTACCTTACGATTATAAGCTGACAGCCTAAGCCTAGGCCACCGACGCTCTTTTGTACTCTTACCACGGCTTCTTCTTCTTCTTTTTATTCTTTGGCAGCATTTTGTTGCCCGTTTCTGGGTATATGCTTTCCGAAGCTTCTTTTCATTAACTCTATATTTTAAAAAGCCTTTGTGGTGTGTAAGCGGAAGTCATCAAAACAACTGCCATTATAACATTGAAGTTAAAGTTAAAGTATCCAATTAAAAGAAATAAGAATTAGAAGAATCAAACGTCTCAATTCATCGAAATCTATTCCTCAAACGATATGGGTGCACATATTTTTACAATTTTATTAATCAGAAAGTTGGTAACTTAGAAAACTAATTAGTACGACAGCGTATGGTTTTAGTAAAATCTTTGATTTCAAATCAATTAAATTAATGTTCTTAGTCCTAAATGCATCTCGAGAAGTTTTTGTTGGCTCTCGATTCTCATCTATAAATATTACCATTTCAGTGACGGAACTGGTTGGACCCAAATACAGAGTGATAGCTGGAGCCACCATATCAACCCTGTTTGCCCTGGGGCAGGTGATCCTTGGCTTCATAGCGTGGGGCGTTCAGCCCTGGCGAACCCTGACCCAGATCTTGTACGCTCCCCAGTTGCTCGTCGTCTGCTACTTCTGGATACTGTCCGAATCTGTCCGCTGGCTGATGAGTAAAGGCCGGTACGAGGAATCAGAAGAAATCCTCCAGAAAGTAGCCAAATACAACAAAGCCGTGCTATCTGAAAAATCTTTAGAAGCTCTGCGGGCGACCGCCGAAGCTGAAAGGAACATGGTTAAGCCCAAGGAAACGTGGCTACCGATTTTGGTGTTCAGGTCCCGTACAATTCTGTCAAGATGCTGCGTATCCCCAATATGGTGGATCACCAACACCCTGGTTTACTACGGGATGAACATAAACGCTGTTAATCTGGTGGGGAACAGTTATCTGAACTACGTGGTTGTTGCGGCTGTGGAAATTCCCGGGTACTGGACGGCCATCTTGCTGTTGGACCGCATTGGACGCAAGCCTGTGCTGATCTGCAGCTATTGGCTGTGCGCTGCCTGTCAGTTTATATTCGCCTTTATGCCTGCAGGTACGTTCGCAGACCCGATAAGAACCATTTATAGATATTAATTGTTTAGGGGGTAAATTAATTAGAGAACTAAAAACATTTCTTATAATTCATGTTATTTTGTATTATATTTAATTAGACATGATTTTCTACTGCTTAATACTAATACCTATCTATAATAATGGCACAAGAATTAAATCTCGAACAATGTTCATTAGAAAACACAACTAATGATATTTAAAGTAATCTTCAAACTGATGGGCCCTTATGATAGCGAGTTTTTATTATCCCTCGTAATAAAGAAAAGGGTATTGTCAGCTTAATCTATGTATATGTGTAAGTATCTGTTTGTGGCATTGCAACTCCCAAACAATTAGATGCGATTTTTTTAGAAAAGATTATTTAATTAAGGAATGATAACCCAAACACCACCTTGCGCTCAAGGAATCAAATAGTCCACTAGTTCAAAAGGTGGCCAAGTTGAAGTGGGACTGGGCTGGTCACGTCGGCAACATACCGAGTGAGCTGTGGGCCAAAGTCGCCATTGAGTGAAAGCCCAACCACTCAAGCCGAAAACGCGGCAGACCACGTCGGCGATGAAGGGATAAGTTGGGTTATTTTTTGAAATATAGGCCAGAGGCTGCTAAGAACAGGGAAACATGGAAAAAGTGGAAGAGGCCTTTGCCCAGCTGTGGGGCACATCAGGCTCTTAATAATAATTATTATTATTTAAAAGGGTAGCTTTTCTCTAAGTTGAATGAAAATCCTTTAAGAGTTATGGAATAGAATGGAATTTATTGCCATAAACTTTTTGTTACAAAGGTAAGAAAAAAAGTACAATAAAGAAAGTTCATGAAAAACAATCAGATATTGCGGCAAACGAAGCCATCTCATTTGCCGCGTCTGCACAGCACTGGTTTTCAGCAGGCCCCGATTTAATAACGATTTCATCTTTTTTTTGGGGTAATTCTCACAAACTGATATCCTTTTACCTAGTAGTTATCATGTCCAAAAGTAGTAATCTCCATATTTCAAGCATTTCTACTCGTACCCTTTCATCTAACAGTTATAACTAAATAACATTTCAGGTAACGACGGGTACGCCATGGCGGTGTATCTGATTGGCAAGTACTGCATCGCGATCGTGATGACGTCGGTGTACGTGTACACGGCTGAACTGTACCCCACTAAGTACCGGCACACCCTGTTCGCGTTCTCGTCGATGATTGGCCGGGTAGGATCCATCACGGCGCCGCTAACGCCGGCATTGGTGAGGACTTACAATACTACGTTCGAGCAATGAAAACGGGTCACTTTCTATGGAAATTCTGTACTAAGTGAGCCGTTTTCATTGCACTTGACTATAAATTATCATGCATACGTAACAGAACGCCTTCATTCCCAGAGTCAGAACTCTAAAAAACTTATTAATAACTCTGTTACCACAATCGGGCTGACCATTGTATTAGTGACAGGTTGCAAGCCCATCACCCAATAATAGTCCCACAAGCCTTGATTTTTCTTAATCGCTTCTTACAACATCCACGGGAAGACATGGAGTGGGACTATTCTAACCCGGCAACCACATGGACAATATTGTTACGTACGTGGGCGTAGGTAACTGAAAGAAATGCTCAAATATCACTTGTTTGTTATGAAAGTTGGATGAATAAATAGAAAGAAGCAGAAATTAATTATTGAGTGTAATATTTACCCCCTTCTTCATAAACGCACAGTAAACCAGTCAATGTACGTAGTAAATCGTCGTAAGGGTTCACTAATGTTTTATCAAAAAACGTATCACAAACTTTTGCAAACTTAATTTCTGAAATATTTACAGTTTCGGAATAAAGCGGTTTACCAAATGATAGTTTATGTTTGTGAAATAAATCATTTTGTGAAACGTTACTTTGTGAAATGGCAGGATACCTGTCGTTAGCATTGCGGTTTATTTGTTTTGTATAGCTCGTACACTTAGAAATAAATAATTGCTCGTCAACAATCCTGAACGTAGATTAATCATCTAAAATTCAGAACACCTTAAACAACGAGAAGACCTTTTCTTGATACTACTTCTCACAGATTACCTAATATTTTACTGTGTCCAGGCCCAGGAGGTGTGGGCATCGCTCCCGTCGGTGATGTTTGGCTCCTTCGCCCTGCTGTCAGGAGCCCTGGTCTTCACCACACCAGAGACCCTCGGCACTAAGCTCCCCGACACCATCGAGGAAGCGGAACAGCTCAAGAATCAGAAAAGAACCTGATGACGTTATATTAAGATTTTTTATTTAATTGTTAATAAATTATACGATCTGTACGTAAATTTTCACGGCGAAGCCATCCTGTGGGTTCCGCAAAATACGCCTTAATGAGTTAAAAACAATACTAAAACACGTCAAACGCAATATCGTTAGAATAGAGCCCCAGAATGTATACGATTGACGTAAGCTAATGAGAGATCGCGTCAACCGCTATGTCAACCCCATGCATTTCGAGCCGATAGAAAACAGAAACTTGGGGGCTTAAGAGATGTATCACGCTAACGTAAGTGGTTTTTAAAAACCGAAAAATATACATATATACATAACGCCTTCATTCCCAGAGCGGGGTAGGCAGAGCTACAGAAATACCAACAACTCTAAAAAACTTGTTAATAATTCGGTAACCACGATTTGCACAAGTAGGCTTAGATGTAATTACCAGTTTAATAGTGACGGGTTGAAAGCCCATCACCTAACAATACTACAAGCCCTTATTCCCTTAGTCGCCGCTTACTACGACATCCGCGGGAAGACATGGAAAAGCACTATTCTAACCCGACAACCACAAACCGAAAAATATTTCTAGAGAAAAAAAATATGGCCCTAAAACGTATAGCTTTTCTGCTGCTTTTAAACTGTTTTTAAATGCTTGGTTAGGTCAGTTCAACTGAAGTCGGCATCCCACAATATTTTAAACAAAAGCCGACTTCAGTTGGTTGACCCGTCCTACCATTTTCAAAGAAGTAATTTGTTTTGTTTTGTAAAATATTCGATTTTCTTCCCAAACAGATTCTCATTCTGTCATGAAAACAATCATAATTATCGTCTAAACTAATACGGGATACGGAAATTGGGATTTTAAACCGTTTTTAAAAGCTCTTACGAATAGTATGTGGTATAATAATTAAAAGTAAAGGATGAAAAAAAAAACCGACTGCAATAAAAAAATACTGAAACAAGCTCCATAATCTGTTGAAAATTGTAAAAGCAATGTACTTGGCTACTTCGGCAGAGTCAGCCAAATGCGGCAAATATGTAAATTTAGCTGATAATTGCATATTTGCGGCTTTTGCCGAAACTTTACATGAATTAAAAAAAAAACTGATTCGTACCTCAGCTGCTCAGGTGACCACAGGCTGGCTCTTTCCTCGGCCAACGGCAAGCAATACCTATCCAACGAGGAAATGCGAGTTTTGACCAAAAAATGGTGTTTATCATTCCTAACCATACAATACGATAATGACGTTTTGTTTGCTCAGATATGGCACTTCTGGAAAATTTATACTTTCTAGGATGGTGCGAAATTACGCATACAGTACAATAATTTTTAGTTTGTTGCCTTAATTTTATTTTCAGCTTTAATCTCATACAAATAAAATAGTTAATTGCTTTATTTGTATGAAATTAAAGCTAAAAATTAAATGAAGGTAAACTCTCTGTCATTGGTAAACTTACAGTAATCGTACTGGGCCTCTATTTTACTGCTTTATAACGATATCATCTTTGACCTGTTTCCGTATTGCCAATGTTTTGATAACTCTTATGTCATTTACAATAATGACGACTGTGACATAAACGATTCTAAAACACGTCCAACGCGATATCGTTATAACGCTGTAGAATAGAGGCCCTGTACGATTGTTCTGTTAGATTTGTCCCTACCTTTAATGCTACTTGTCAGTCATCGCTGCCCCTGCCACCGTCACACTCAAATGTGGACGAAGTTTTTTGGACATTATTAGATACGTTCCATCTGATACAAATATCGAGATGACGTTTGCGTCTTTGTTCTGAATAATTGTATTGCTGCATGCACCATAAAACGCTAAACGCATCTTTAATTATTCGGTAATACGTGACTATCTTCAACAATCGATAATCAACTGACAACGACCGACAGAATCTACTGCTGCAGTATAGATATAGCAAAATGGGCCAGACGCCTTCCTGATAAGTTTTATTACGGTAAATTTACTGCTTTCAAATATAGTGGGTAAAGCGATTAAAATCCATTCGATGGCAAGTCACTCGTATCGGAAGTGTAAAAGGAATTGGGGCAATAGGAATTATAATGACTAAAAATCCTGGTGATGTCGGGGAGGAAGAAGAGGTGAAAGGCGTTGATTTGGATACGATTCTGGTGAATGAGTTGGGACAGTTCGGCTGGTTCCAGGCTAGTACCCTGGCGCTGGCAGCAGTGGCGGTCATCTTCGCTGGTATGGCTTCTAGTGAATACGTGTTCACGGCTGCCAGGATTCCTACCAGGTGTGTATTTGACTGTTAGACATATTTTCTACAATGGAAGAACTTTAAATTAAATAAATCGTATGAAGTCATTTAGAAGTTGATAATTATTAGAGCTTTTTTTAGAGTTCCGTACCCAAGGGGTAAAACAGGAACCCTATAACTTAGACTCCGCTGTCCGTCCGTCCGCCTGTCTGTCCGTGTTTCACCAGGCTGTATCACATGAACCGTGATAGCTAGACATTTTAAATTTTCACAGATGATGTATTTCTCTTGCCGCTATAACAAAAAATACTAAAAACAGAATATAATAAATATTTTAGTGGAGCTCCCATACGACAATGGTACGGAAACCTTTGTGCACAAGTCCGACTCGCACTTGGCCAGTTTTTCGATAAATAACCATCTAGCACCACACAAAGTTAAATTTTGGCTTAGGACTTGACCAATGTCTGTCAAAGGTCGGATACTAAGCTGACTCGGCGACCTAAATAATAATAGTAATAAATAAATATCACGGGGCAATATCACTCAAATTGACCTAGTTTAGTTTGGGACTAAGCTCTAGGCTTGTATTATGAGAACTAAACAACGCTTAACATACTTATGTTGATATAAGTATGTTAAGTTAAAATATCCAAGACCCATCCAACTCGCACTCATCACACAAATATCTGCCCTAACTGGGATTTGAATTTGGGACCGCTAGCTTCGTAGGCAGGGTCATTACCACCTAGGCCAACGTGTCGTCAATAAGACAAGAGTTCGCCATCTTACTCTGTCCTTACACTAGCTAACGCTGTACAGACAAAACAATTTGTATTATAATCCTTAAAGCCGAAAGGAATAGACTCCAAAATTATTTTATTGTTGATTGATATAGCAAATTCAATTGACGCAATCCTTCTGATGCCTTTTTTAGATGTCTCATCCCAGAATGTGAATCAGCCAACCAGCCAGCCGACTATGCTCCATCCTGGATTCTCAACGCCATACCTGGTGACTCTAGCTCCTTTGACAACTGCCAGCGCTTCGCCAACGTGTCTGCTTCTACAAACCCTGGCACCTGCCCTGCCAGTCTCTTCGATAGGGACCAGGTCGTCGAGTGCGAGGAATATGTCTATGCAAATACGGATACCGTTGTCTATGATGTGAGTATCTAAGTACCATCAAATGCTATCATTTTATTCTAGTAAAAGTAGCACGTGCAATCTAAACCCGTAATATATTAAATTATATTTATAAAAGAGTCAAAAAGTTAAGTTTTGTTGTCGACTATTTTCGATTGCTTTATGCCGATTAAAAATGTCCAAAACGTGGATAGATTTTGGTGAATTCGGTTCACAAATATAACAATTTGTAAGTTAACGTTTCGTACCTACTCTATAACGATGACCAAATCATTATTATCGACCATTATTTAAAAAATGTATGCGCGATAAAGTAAGATAAAATTAAATTGTTTCCCATATAAATTATTGCATGCAATTTTATGGACTTAATCATGCATTATGCTCAAATTATTTGTATACCTATAATATCTTGGTATATCTAAATTGCGTTTGCGAATTTGTTATCTTCTATACATCCGGGGTTTATATGCGATATGAAACTTTTAGACTTCTAAGAGTGAATTCAACGTCAAAGCAGAGAGATAAGTTAAAGCTGGACCGCAAACTAATAATATAGAATAATTTTGTTCCTAGATTATTTGTTTTTTTTTCCGGTTATTAAGGCTAAAAACTTACGTTCGACAATCGTTAGCGATTATGTTTCGATTGAAAAATATATGCAATTGACATAAGCCACCAAAATAGTACCACGTGACTGTCTTGGTGGCTTACGTCAATTCCATACATTTGACAATCCAAAAATTATCGCTAGCGATTGTCGAAAGCAACTTGTCTAGCCACACTGGAATGCATGATGTGTTTCAGTTCGATTTGGCCTGCAAGGATTGGGAGCGTTCCTTCATCGGTTCCGCTGCAACTTTTGGCACTCTCACTGCACTGCCCATCACAGGTGATGCATCTTAGTATATTCTATGTATGAAACAATGTACATTTATTGTTCCACAAAATTACTCGTAGTTAAATAAAAACAGCAAAGAATTACACAAATAAGGTAGCAAAGGGTTCAGTGACACGTCACTAATATATTTAAATAAAAACAGAACACTTATAACTTGTTCCGTCATGTCCGTCCCTCCACATGTCACAGATTTTTAACTAGAAAACTACATCTTAAGTATATTGATGAATTCGAGTATTAGGTATCTTGTATAAGCAGCTACTTAGTTTGGTAGTTAAATTTCAAAAATAAATATTTATAGGGGGTACTCCATACAACAGAAGCAGAAAAACTCATTTTTAGCAAACATCAACTTGTGCCACATATCGACAGCTCCTGTAAAAACACTTTATTTAAGGTGTTCTTTTAAGCATTTTTTTTCGATTAAGTGAATATTTTCTGATATAATGGGTGCGAAAGTTGCATAAATAGCGTATCTATTAAATCGTAGGATCATTTTTTTTTAAAGATATACAAGGTAACGTTAAATAAACACTTTCAACGTTTACTTTCAACATGATTGGATATACCGTTAGTCCGGAGTTATTGACGAAAAACTGCGCATCTGAACAAATCGATGTAAGTTCCATGAAGATACGAGCTCTTTCGCTGGTGCACTTTATTGTATTTGTAGTAACGGCTTCAGAACCTTACCATTGTAAGGTTAGGTTAGGCAGGCATGGTCCGAGCTCCAACATACTCTACTCTACTCTAGCCTGGGTTTTTAATGGCTAACATTCCTTGCTATGTTGGCAAGATGCCATTGTCCAGGTGTAGATAATGCACGTTCGGTGTAAATTTTGATACTCGCCAGGCTATCGCTGGCACTCTGTTATGCTAGAGAGAGCGAGAAACCGACAGACAACCAAGTACTATACGTATAATTTTGTAGTATGCTACGCGACTCCATCCACTACTGTGGATATATCTAGATTAAAAGTAGATACATACATAATGTCATGCCTTCATTCCCAGAGTGGGGTAGGCAGAGCTACAGAAATACCAACAACTCTAAAAAAAACTTGTTGATAATACTGTAACCACATTTTGCACAATCAGGCTAAGATTAAAAGTACCCAGGATTTATTTATACCAAATTTAATTACAATTGGTGCGTCAATTACTCTGTAAGGAATTTTCGCCTGTATAATATTAAAACATACTACTAAAAATCATTCTTTTTGCATCCATGGTACGTGTGTGAAGTACATCATAGTATATAATAGTACAATACGAATAATTTTGGGTTTAAGGGTACGTGTCAGACCGATGGGGCCGACGAACAGCGCTTGTCCTCAACGCCGTCGCCCGCGCATGCTTAGGGCTGGGACGGTCCTGGATCAACACCTACGGCGGCTTCACCGCGCTGGAGTTCCTCGAAGCCACCCTCGGCTCTGGTGTCTTCTCCTGCGCCTACATCCTAGGTAACCTAAATGATGAACTACGAATTTATTACTAGATTTGGCCCAGAACTCAATCTGCTCAGGAGTTGTTGATTGCTAAACTGTTCTATTTTATGGAATCGAAAGTACATAAGTAAGTTTTCGGGCTAAAAGTCATTTGTGTGCAAAATTCCACATCATTTGAGGCGTTGAAGCACAAAGATAGAACAGAAAACAAACAAATTTTCAGATTCCTATTATAATTGAGGATTAGAAAGAATAAATGTGTCCTTAGTGTTGTTGTGGTGTTTTTACCTCGAAGTTCCACCGCACTACTTAATTTTAAGTACATTTAGGCTGCGTTTTCACCAGAGCTGTGCGATTTAGCGGCGCTCCGCCACGAGAACAAATCCAATAGAATTCTTAGCGCAGCTCTCCTATCAGTGGATTTTTTCCTCGCACAAAGATTCGCTACCTCGCACAGCTCTGGTGGAAAAGTACCCTAACGTAAGAGTACAATATTATCTGATTGACGGGGAGTGCCTTCGTTAATTGAAAACAAAACACTTTACATTTTAAATAGAGCTTCTGGCGGCGCTTCTTCACCGCAATGGCGGTCTTGTCCGAAGCGCTAGTAGATTCACTTCATATTACCGACGTGTTAGGTAAGAGCCCTCATTGGCCAATCTACTGAATATTGTTTGATTCTGAATTTGTATTTTTAGGTGCTGTAAATTATAGACGAATGATATGCAATATCGTACGAGGACGTAGGATTAACAGTTTTATGCATGTTTAATGTTTATCTGTAATCCTAGTAATAAATATAATGTTTTATCTGTTTTACTCTATTTCCGAATATGGCTTCTGGCCTTTAGTTATGCATTACCATAGTATAACTAAAGATTAGATTAAAAACACGCATGCAAGATTAGAGATATACCATAACTCTTTTTTATAACAGCGATTAAAAAACCCTTTATATTAAATCATGTAGGGGATATTTAACCGCCTTTGCTGACTGACTAATTGTACAGTCAAGGTCATAAATATGTATACACTTTAGTACCTTGTCACTTTAATCGCTGTGACAATTTCATATGGCAGTTGAAACATGACGTTAAATAGACAAGGTACTAAAGTGTATACATATTTATAACCTTGACTGTACAACATTAAGACTCAACCAAAAAATGGATATTTATTCCTACAGCATCAGTATCATTAGGTTCCGCAAAAGTCTGAGAAGTGTGAACTTGAAATTTAGTGGACAATCAAATACTACATTAAAATGAACAAACTCTTAAACCCGGCTTTTTGGATTGGCGTATCTCACAGCATCAGAGTTTAAGGATCAAAGGTTCAAATATGAACTCAAAATTCTAAAATCAGTCACGCCATTTAATTAAAACAAAGTTACAAAAACACGGTCATGTGTGTCTACATCAAAAAAACCGTTCCTTCCTGGGCAGATAGCTAAAAATATGGTACGTGATTTTGGAGGGTAATGACGTTTAAGCGGCATTACGTTGAATCGTTGACCAAATGCGGTCGCCTAACTTCTTTCATACTACTTCGACCAAGGATCAAGAGGCCCTAGCCAAGATGCAAACACTCCTAACGAATTCACAATACATATAGTTAATAATATTGCAGTTTTTTTATGGCATTGAAAAGGCAAACGAGCACGCAGGCCACCAGATGGTAAGTGGAAACTGTGACCCATAGAAATTCGGATTCACAAGACTGCAATCCTAAGACTGCAAATGCGTTGCCAACCCTGAGGACTAACATGGAATGCCTCTATGCTAGTTATTTCACCGGCTGTCTTATCCCCAACCTGAACACAACAATGCGAACACTGCTGTTTGGCAGTAGGTTAATGGATAAGATGGTGGTAGCGATCCGGCAGAACCCTGCACAACAGGTCCTACCACCGGTATAGTAACAAAAAAATCCAAGATTGCTTTCTTGAATACTCTAAATTTGATAGTTTTTTTTTTAGTGATGGAGCTAATGGGTCCAAAATACCGCGTCGCGGCAGGCGCTTCCATGAACATGTTTTTCACGATTGGGAACGTCTGCGCTGGTTTCCTGGCCTGGGCCACAGTAGAATGGCGTCTGCTTACTCGCGCCACCTACGCCCCTATGTTTATAACTGTTCTCTACTTCTGGATCCTCCCTGAGTCAGTGCGCTGGTACATGAGTAAGGGACGCTTTGCAGAATCCGAGAGTTTACTCCAAAAAGTAGCTCGTTTTAACGGAAAACAATTATCAGATAAATCACTGGCCGCACTTAAGGAGTCTGCCGAAGAAGAGAAACGAAAGAAAGAAAATGAAGAATTGGAGAAAGCGAGCGAACCTTGGTTGATAGTGCAGGTGTTCAGGAACAAACAGATTTTGATTCGTGTCTTAGTGTCCCCAGTCTGGTGGGTGACAAATACTTTCATCTACTATGGGTTGTCGATCAACGCGGTCAATATGTCGGGTAATAGGTATTTGAACTACGTAGCGGTGTCGGCGGTGGAGATCCCTGGATATTGGACCGCGTTGGTGCTGTTGGGAATCATTGGCAGGAGGCCTGTGCTCATTGGCGCCTTCTGGCTGTGCGCTGCCTGCCAAATTGCCTACATATTTATGCCTGATCGTAAGTCTGCAAGTATTACTTGAATAGGGGCTTTAATCACTTTTAATGTCTATGTGCCAATTTAAAACAGCGATAAAATAAATGTCAATGTAACCCCCAATCAGACATAACCGAAATATGTGTAAAGCAATCAATTTATCCAGCATTACATGGCTTTCTGAAAAATTGGGCTTATACAAACAAAAAATAAATTGTGCAGGTCTAGAATTCTACAAGGTATAACGATATCGTTTTTGACCTGTTTCCGTATTGTCAACGTTTTGATAACTCTTATGTCATTTACAATAATGGCGACTGTGACATAAACGATTCTTAAACGTGTCAAACACGATATCGTTTTAACGCACCTGAATAGAGGCCCTGTTCTGTTTCCGATATAATATTTATCTACTCATCTCCAAGTTTTACAGAATATAATATTGAATCATAAAATGTTTTCATGGTCTAAGTGTCGCTAGTCATCAAAGCATAATCTATTATTTGTGGTTTTCTAGAATACTATGGTCTGACTCTGACCGTCTACCTCATCGGGAAGTTCTGCATCGCGATGGTGATGACGTCAATATACGTGTACACGAACGAGTTGTATCCCACTAAGTTCCGCCATCGCCTGTTCGCCTACTCCTCCATGGTTGGAAGAATCGGCTCCATATTGGCCCCACTGACGCCAGCAATGGTAAGTTGAATCATTACAGCTCTAATAGATTGTGATACTGCAATGAATATAGTCGTAGAAATGAGTTGGTAAGTGATTTCCTCAGCGGCTCATCAGTGCGGGAAGGGCATCTTTACGAAAGAGACGTCTGACTTATAACCAAGTCGTGGGCAACTTCTGCCATAGCTTATTCCCTGAGGCGTAGACAAGATGCATTTTCAAATTTAAGTACACGCCTGAGCTCTGTGGTAACTGGTAATCAATTAATTTACTGTGAGAATAAAGCTTTTGAAAATGTAGTGTTAAAGATAGTTAAGCGGATTTTAGTTATAAAGTTTGCGATAGATGGCGCTTTAACCCCGGGACAATTGTCTACATCGCGCTATCGTTTGTCCTCCCCAGTATACAACGTGTTACAAAATAATCCGTAAAAAAGAAATTACGAAAGTAGTGTCAACCCTTATTAAATAACGTCAGTTCAAGAGGGTGATTCTCTCAACACAGCGCTGCGTCGATCTCAATGGAAAAGTTTTATCCGGCAAGTTTAAGAAGCCCCGTCGGAGCGTACAAAATACATTTTAGCGTGTGCCTTCTCAAGTAAGCAGCAGGCAGGTGAGTCGCGTTCAGTGTCGTATAACGCTGCCAAATTGAGAAGGCACGCGCTAAAATGTGTTTTGTACGCTCCGACGGGACTTCTTAAACTTGCCGGATTAAACTTCGCCTTTGAGATCGACGCAGCGCTGTGTTGAGAGAATCACCACACAGTATCTTAGGTATACAGTATACTAGGGTTGACACTACTTTCGTATTATTTTTTTTACGGATTATTTTGTAACAAGTTGTATAGACATTCATGTCCTAATCATTGTTACTTTGAAGACTTGTATGTAGTTCAGTAGCAACTGAACAGTATAAGTAATTGCTGCAATTTTTATTGCTACCTCTTCCGTCGAGATAAATTTAAACATGTAGAGGGTCGTTTAAGATGGGGTTGAAAAATCTTTGTTTGTTAATGCTTTAATATTGTCACTTTTTTTCTCACTGGAATTTCATTGGTTATCAGTTTCCACAGCACTCAGACGTGTATTTAGATTTGACGATGCATCTTGTCTAAGACCCAGGGACTAATCTTAGGAACAAGTTGTCCACGATCAAAACTGTCGTGTTTGGGTCAACTCATGCAATACGGAAGCAGTACCCGTTAATTGAATGGGTTAAAATTTGGATTGGGTACCTAGAGGTATATTCATACGTAAACCCAACGGTAATGCGATATCATGGTATCTAAGAGCTGTTACGAGTAGGTTACATTAGGTAGGTAGGATTAGAAAAGAGACCCGTGAGACAAGAGTTTTAGTGGTGGTAGGACCTTGTACAGAGTCCGTCCCTATCGCTACCACCATCTTATCCATTAACCACCCGCCAAGCAACAGTGTTCACATTGTTGTGTTCCGGTGTGGGGATAAGACAACCGGTGAAATTACTAGCATAGAAGCATTCCATCTTAGTCCTCAGGATCTAAGGATTATATCTTGAGAATTCAAATGTCTATGGGTCTCAGATTCCACTTACCATAAGGTGGCCTGAGTGCTCGTGTGACTTCTCCTTAACATAAAAAAACTACGTGATTGTAGACAAGGTCAAACGAGTTCAAGGTTAAGGCCATCTAAATTGTAGTACAAGATCGCAATGTGTAGAACGTTCCAGTAACGGACTCTTAAGTCAAAGTCAAAGTTAATCGGTCATTCAAGAAGGCATTCTAGAACATTCGAGAATTGGGAGTCTTATGGCGTTCGCGGCGTTATTTGTTGTTTTACTTGGAGAGCAAACAAAGCGAATAAGAAAGAGCAAACCGTGCGATTATATAAGTATTCAAAGTTTATTGTGCGATAATTGTTTTTAACGCTTAAGTGAGTGCGTTAAAAAAGTCTAGTGCATTTGTGCATTTCTACCAGCTACCTACCCCACGTTATGTAACAATACGAATAGTGTTAGTATTTTTTTATTCAAGATCTGATAGTAGCTTGACGATACGGTGGCCTAGTTGGGAGTGACCCTGCCTCCGAAGCCAGCGGTCCTGGGTTCAAATCCCGGTAAGGGCAGATATTTGTGTGATGAGGGCGAATATTTGTTCCCGAGTCTTGGATGTTTTCTATGTATTTAAGTATTTATTTCTCTATATAAGTATGTTTATCGTTGTCTAGTACCCATAGTACAAGCTTAGAGCTTAGTTTGGGACTAGGTCAATTTGTGTGACATTGTCCCCTGATATTTATTTATTTATTTATTATTATTTATTTTGATCGCAGGGAGCTTCTACGTTTGACCAGCTGCCTTTCGTGCTGTTCGCTGGTTTCGCTCTGCTGTCCGGCTGCCTGGTATTCATCACGCCGGAGACCCTCGGGGAGAGGCTACCGGACACCATGGACGAGGCCGCCAATATTGGAAATAAGAACAAGAACCTTCCTTAGCTTTTAATGGACACGATAAGGAAATTTCTCGAGGTCCTAAAAAGGAAAAAGATCATTTTGCTGTCCGTCTGTCTGCCTGTTTTTCTGTAAAGGCCTTTTTTCTCAGGAACGCGTGGAGGTATCAAGTTGATAGTATACTCATGTCTGCGGTCCCTTGAAGCTGTAAAAAAATTAAGCTTCTAAGTGAACGAAAGTTTTTTTCCGTTAACCTACAAGTATGAACGGTACGCGAACCTACACGCACTTGGCTGGTTTTTATGTTCATTACGTAAAATAAAAATGACGATGCTGAAAATCTAAACAAAGTAAGAAGTCTTAGTTTTTTTAAATATAAAATCCTAAAAACGGGTCATAACTTAGTGTACTTGCTGTGTTTTATCTGTTTTTTTACGTTTTCTCCTGAATCGTATCAATTAAACTCAATTCTGTTTTTCACGCATGATCCCTATTGCCAAAGTACCTACATTCAATCCTCTGTTCTTAGTAATGAGGTTGTGATTACCACAGGTTTAGATTATTCTATTTGGCTTAGTCTATTTTCTTGAGATCAAAGCGTATTGATTAGTCGTATCGTACTCGAAGGTCAATTCTGAGGTCCTAGTGAAAAAGAGTATAAAGTCTTCTGAAGATCAAGCGAAAAAGGGTTTAATTAAGTCTAGGATACTCCGTTTATGTACATGTAACCTTTTTTATTACGAGGTGTGTCGACTAACACCCTTTTTCACTAGGACCTCAGAACTATTATAAAGCCAATCCTGTATATTGTAAAGAAAATTAATCCATTAGGATCCGTGTGGTTGCCGGGTTAGAATAGTGCCACTCCATGTCTTCCCATGGATGTCGTAAGAGGCGACTAAGGGAATAAGGGCTTGTATAGTACTGTTAGGCGATGGGCTTGCAACCTGTCACGAATACACTAGTAAACTTCTTGGCCTGATTGTGCAAAATGTTGTTCATTACAAAATTATAGCTCTGCCTACCCAACTCTGGAAATGAAGGCGTGATGTTATGTATACTTGTAGCATTTAACTGCCTCAAATGATGTAAACATGTATTTAGTTATTTAAAGCTTAGATTTGCACGTCTACTCGATAACGGAGACATATTAATACTTTTTATAGAACAAATATTTGTTTTTTAAACAATGTCTGCATTAACATTATGCTGCCGTAACACCAAAGAAGGCCGCTAACTGCAACATAGTAGTCGAAGCATTATATACTCTATTTGTAAACACATACAATTTAAAATGCTTGTACTATTACTATGCAGTTAATCGCTATCATTAGTACCACGGCAGTATGTTAATTCTACTATTATATTAAGTTTTAAGACTGCTTGTAAAATAAGAGATTATTAATCTTTCTAGTTAGCATACTAAGCAAGGAATTAACTTCTCTTTATGTTTATTAGGTTAAGGAATAAGTAATGAAATAGAAAGAATACATTGTTACCTTATGAGATTACAAAACAGCATAACGCATTTTTTATTTCATTTTATTTTTAATAAATCACAGCACAATATTGATAAAATATAGGTATGATACAGAAAGCTTATACATAGGCCAATTGCGGGATTTTCTTATGTAAAAACTGATCAAGGAGAAATTTAGGGGGGACATACATTAAAGAAACAAGAGTGTTACATACATACATTAAAGAAACTCTTTGCCGTTAAACCATAAAAGGTGGCTAACGGCATGCATAATAATTAGTATGTATGTATGTAAACACTCCTATTGTACTAAAAAAAAAAACAAAAACTATACAATGAACCCTTAACAATGAAACTAGCCAATATAAAGTAAAAAAAAACCGGGCAAGAGTTTGTCGGACCATGCTCAGTGTAGGGTTCCGAAGCCGTCACGTACTACAAACATAAAAATCAACAAATAATAACAAATTTTCTATTTAAAGTCAATTGGTGCCGTCTTAGATGTTTTTAGTAGGTATAAACACTTTAATTACCTGTATCTCAGGAACCAATGATGTCTTCTTAGTCGTAATAGTTTTCCTTTAAAATTCGTTATATGCTCTTTCATTTAAGATTTTTTCAGTTTTTTGTATTTGTGGTTTTGGCTGTAGGGGGAGGGGGGGACACTTGAGTCTCACTAAAATTAGCGCTGTATTTCCTAAACGGATTACTTAATCAAAAACTGTTTTCACAAACCCGTAATAATTTTACAAGACCAACGACACCCCACACTACAAAGTAGACGAGAAAAAAAAATACATCCCATGTTACGTGTAAGGGAGGTACACTAAAAAAAATAAACATTTTATTATACCACTTTGTTGGCGTGACTAATAGCATCTTCATTCCAAATTACAGGTTTCTAGTATTTAGAGTCTCTGTGCTAGGCTGCGGACGGACGGACATGGCGAAACTATAAGGGTTCCTAGTTTGACTACGGTACCCTAAAAATCGGTAATGTGCTTATATCACCGATTTTTTTATACTTTATATTGGTTAGTTCATGATTATACATTGTATACAAAAAAGTATACAATGCTTCGGCTACTACATTGTAGTTAGCCGCCTTCTTGGCATTACAGTAGTATTGGACCTGGTACCAAATTGATAAGTATGGATGTGTCCTTAGCATCGTAGGGCGATGGCAGTGTTGGACACTTTAAGCTAGCCGGTACCAATAATGGACATTTAATTGTTGCAAATCAGATTGTAAAATAGTACTTACATCATAGTTGTAGTCCTCGATGCTTGTAAACATACCACCTGGGCTTAGGGGCGCCAAGGTGGTGAAGATTCTCTCCCCACGCCGTTGTTAGCCTGGGCTGCAGGAGCCCTTGGAGTGGCCTCCATGGGCCACCCGACTCTCCACTCAGGCCGGCCCCGGGTACCTCTTAGCTTCACCGTGGGTGACCAATCCACGGGTGCTAAGCCCCACCGCCATGACACCACCATTTTGCCATTTTGTTGGAGTGCTTACGGTTCTGTGAGGTCGATGAATGATTGTTTTATTTTTATTTTTATTATTATTATTATTATTACTTTTTACTACTTATATAACGTTTTCCTTTTTTAATTATACACATTTATTATAAGTAATCACCAAGAATTATTGTAATGAACTTTTATTTTATTATGGTTTTAGTAAAAAAAAAATGCATGTGTTTATTGATTTTATTTAATTTGTCATTTTATGTATTTTTTCTATTCTAATGTTATAATTAATTAGTGTAATTGGTGTAATGCCGTTCTAATTATTAAAAAAATAAATAAATAAATGACCCGTATGCTGATATGTTTTTTGATGCACTCGTGTGTGTATTAGTTGTGTTTATTTAACATAATTATATGTACTATATACTCGTATTTTTTGTCTTAATGTATAAGCGTTTTGGTATATAAATTAACTGTTAGCTTGCATGCTTCTGAAATAAATAAATCAAAATTTCGCCTTTGTATTATTTTTCATCTGTAGGTTCTACTATCCGGTACAATATCGATGCCACATACTGCAATGGTTGGTCTCTGCTCTCTTTCAGATTGCCCCTTTCGGATACTACAACGTGTTACAAAATAATCCGTAAAAAAAGAAATTACGAAAGTAGTGTCAACCCTAGTATACCTACTGTATACCTAAGATACTGCCTTCCATCTCTTAAGATCCATTCATTAGATCCATTATGGATTTACTGAGTTTTTATTTCCCAACTTGATCTTTCTTCTTAAACCGTGGATCTAATGAGATGTTATTTAGAACATTTGATACATCATTACTTCTAGTCGCTAAAAACGGAGCTGAAGAGAATATTTTTCTCCCTAGATATAACTTGTTGTTATGTATCTAGTGAAAAGATGCTCATAATTATTAAACTACATAGCAAAATAGTTGCTCTACTTCATACGAGTATTTGTGAAAAATTTCTTGTCTAACCTTTTCAATAATGTCACGCACCCGGGTTATAACTATTATTTCAAAAGAAAGCATGATAAAATGTAAATGATATTTATTGCAAAACATATGAAAAAGCAAACAACAGGCAGACAAAAAAATTTCTTTTTCTTCTTTTAGGAAGCCATTTCAGCATGTCTACTATATAAAATGGCTTCGGGCTTGGCACAGATAAGTTCGTTAAAAAATATAGCAGTTTTTCCAGGAAGTGCACAATACTTAACTCGCCATTTAACAACTGCATCTGGGCAGTTAAAATACGGTCGTCGTAGTCTCTGACAATATTGTGGCGTTTAGGCCCCGTACTTTATTTTAAATTTCTGCAAAATTCTGAAAAATTCTCTGTAGGTCGTTGAAGCCTTTTATTCTGTCACCTCTTTGATATGAAATATTTTTAGGAATTATGGCGGTTATTGGTGTTTGTTAAAATGGCTGTGTTGTTGGTATAAGTGTTAGTTATTGGATACTTAATACTGTAGTTTGTCAAATATTGTAATGTTTAAGGAGTTTTTTATAATAAGTGGTGATTGTGTCCAAATGGGTCCAGCTGAAAATCAGCGCTGTGACTTGTCGCAGCATGTTGCTGAGCTGATCGCCCTTTTGGTGCTTATTAGTTAATACGTTTTTATGAACTCAAACCAATGTAATACTGTATTAGCACTAAATAAAAGTTTCTTCTTCTTCTTCTTCTTCTTCAAACGATGAAGGCGAAATGAACTTATCTTCGATTCTTGAAATAACAGATGCGGAACTTGCAATAGCTGTCCTTTATTTATGTTGAGACTGACATTGAGGCTATGATGCCAGCCCTCGCAGATGTTATTCGTTCGGTGTCTCTCTCCATACATACACCATGTCCGATAAAAATCATTTTTCATCCAGTACTACTCAAAATAGTCACAGAACTTGGTCATTGCTTCACCAGAGCCCATTTTATCACTACATAGTATAAAACAAAGTCGCTTTTTCTGTCCCTATATAGGGATATATGCTTAAATCTTTAAAACTACGCAACGGATTTTGATGCGGTTTTTAATAGATAGACTGATTGAAGAGGAAGGTTTATATGTATAATACTTTAATCCGGAGCGAAGCGAGGGCGGGTCGCTAGTTTCTTATATTTATAGCCCCAACCATTTGGTATGAAGTAATGGGGCAGAAACGCGACTTTGCTACATAACGATATAACCCTGGTATTATGTTTCGTGCGTTTCAAGCCGATTGATTTAGCTTTACTAAATAATGCATCGGAGAAGTGGTAGTAACAACCCATTATTATGGCCAGTGGCTATCTAAAGAGTATTGACGTAGTAGTCTATGAGAAAAGTAGATCTAGCTGGAAAACTGGATCTAGTCGTGCTAAAATCTCAATAGATCCATACAATTAACCATAGGTGGATCTAACGAGAATTTCGTTCCCAGTAAATCTATTATTGTCGCCATCAGTGGATCTAGTGGTGCTAAAATCTCAATAGATCCATACAATCAACAATAAGTGGATCTAACGAGAAAATCGTTCCCAGTAAATCTATTATCGTCGCCATCAGTGGATCTAGTGGTGGTTAAATCTCCGTAGATCCTTAATGGATCTGTGTCAATGTATCTAGTGGGAAAAATAATGTCACTAAATCCATTGTTATGGATATCAATGGATCTCGTGGGAAAAAAATCTATATAGATCTATGCTCGAGCATATCAATAGATCTAAGGAGAAAAATATTCTCTTCAGATCCATTTTTAGCGACTAGAAGTAATGGTGTATCAAATGATAAATAACATCTCATTAGATCCACGGTTTTAGAAAAAAGATCTAGTTGGAAAATAAAAACTCAGTAAATCCATTATGGATCTAATGAATGGATCTTAAGAGATAGAAGGTACTTTTACCGAACAATTATCCTATACCGAATAATTGGAATTATTTCGCTAATACGTCCATGCAAAGGAGTGTCTATAAATAACTAGACATTGACGAAATACACCTTCTGTAGGAGTCAAACCTTTAACTAAAAATTTGAATTAGAGAATATATTTTAGCTATTGTGCGTTTATGAGTAAAAGGGGTCAATATCTTTTAATCGTATTTAGCTCGGGAATTATGGCGAAATATTTATTGATTACTTATCAGAAGGTAATCGATACTTACCTATATCAGAGGAGATACGAATAAGTAGTTATGTAAAAAATATCTAAATAAGTTTATATACCTATCAAAATTATATTTTTCTGGCCCAGGTTGTTCCCGATATATTTTGAGAAGCCTTTATCGTCTATCTGTCCGTCTGTCACAGCCAATTTGCTAAGAATGTACTATAACAATTAAGTTAAAATTTGTTACGGATGTAACCTATAATTATGGGACAAATTAAAATTAATGAAATACAAACTGCACCGTTTGGAATATCAAATAAAAGGGCTTAATGTGTGAGTCATTGAACTATTTAAAAAAAAAAACACCATTCCTCTATCTCCGAAACATTATTTTAAGCAACTTTATAATCACCGATTTCGGTTCCTAAAACATTCAACATTTTTGAACCGCCATTAGAAATTTAGGTAGAAACTGGATAAGGAAGACCCTAGACCGAAGAAAATGGAGTGCAATGGAAGAATACTCCACATTGAATGGCAACAGACTGAAGAAGAATATTAGAAAAAGAAAAACGCGGCGGGGGGGCTTAGTAACCGTGGACTGGTCACCCACGGTGAAGCTAAGAGGTACCCGGGGCCGGCATAAATGGGGCTGCCGTCCGGCCCGTGGGTGACCGATGGGTCTGGAGCTCCATCGTCCGAATTTAGAGGTCCTGTGCTGGAAGGCTTGTGTTTTCTGGGTTGCCTGCAGTGGAGTGGATGCGGGGTGTATGCCCTACTACCCATCGGCGAGCCCGTGAGGGCAGGGTTGACGGGGAATCGGATGCCTGCGAGAGCGTTCCCGAATCCCCGCCTAAAAACGAGCAGAGGAACATCCCAGGAGTTTTAGTCCGTGCGAGTCGGACATACCCTCTCAGCTTCTCCCGGGCTGAGAGGGATCCATCATAGATTTCTCCTGGGTAAAAAAAAGGTTAGTTTTATTAAAATCCTGAAATATTTGTAGTTACAGAAAAATATGCGGATTGGTTGTGAAATGATGCATTTGTCAAAAAATTGTCGGTGAAAAGGCAGAGAACCGTACCGCATCAGAAAGTAGACCGCTAGGCTTTGATTTTCTCGCCAACCAAGAGCCTAGTCAAGTTAGTTGGCTGTCGACCTTAGCTATAAAGTCACCTTTATTAGACCTATTTAACACCTGCCGATCCGCACGCTTAAATCTATATCTCCACTATCCGATATAAGCGCCACTGAAGCACAACAGGGTATTAATTTGTAGATTAGTGTTACCAACGTTATTGTAAAAGGCAAGCCAAGTTCAATAAAAAAAAAAACTGACTTTTTTAATTTAACAATATTTTTTTATCTTTGATTTGAATTTGAATTTGAATAAAGTATCGGTTCCCGTACAGCTGTTTTCATCAAGTTTAAATTCCAGCTATTGAGAAACACGGTAAATACAAAGGTGTTTTTGTTAATGTTGACAAGCGTTGCTCGTATAATAGATGGCTAATGGGACTGAAAAGGTCTTACTGTCAACCAAATGACATACATAACAGATAAAATGAACAAAACAGAAGACCATCGCACACAAGATGACCTAATACCAAACTAAGTTGTAGATATACACTACTTTGTCACCCAAAAAAATATTGTATCGACTTTTGAATTGAAAGTCAGAAATTGATTCCCATAATATTAAAGGTCATAAGTATCGATAGTGATAAAAAAATCGGTTGTCTGTAAAGTCGGTTTACTGACGATAGTTGAACGTGACAACGTCATAAGAAAATACTGATGGAATGGTTGCATTTTTGAAAAGAAAATTTAAATTTTATTTGTTTGATAGATATTTTGTATGGATATAGAGAAGAGGGTAAATGGAAATAATAATTGAATTGATCAAGTTACATTTATTTGTACACATAAATACAATTATGTCAAAAAAATTTTTTTACAATGTACATAATATAGTTTTTACAAGTACGAATGTGCGTTCCATCTTAAAGGGTGATGGGCAATTTTGTATGGACCCCGTCCCCCCCTCCAACAGTAACGGGCTGCAGGTCTATATGTTCATTAGGACCCAATAAAAGACAAAATACTTATCTTCGTAGCAAAATCAATGGGAATTTTTTAATGAAAACAAAGGGCCAGCCAAGGCAAATCATCTACATACGTGTTCATTTTCAAACAAATTCCATAGTTCCATACGATAAGATTATGATTTTTCAAGAAAACCCCATACATATGGTGATCGTCGCCATAGAAAAAATACATCATATTGCCAAGATCTATAAACTGGCACATGTTTCATCACTGTTGGTGGGTGGGGACATTTTTACCCATCGTCCTTTAAAATTGAAAATTAGGAAACATCATTAAAAAAATTGTAACTCTAGCTTTTAAAAAGCCCGCCTCAATGTGTTTGATATAGGAGAAAATTGTTCCCTATGACGGCTGGCTGGTCCAACCTGTCATTTCAGACACGTTGTTATGATATGTGGAAGATTTAACAAATATTTGTCCATACCGAGAATCTGTGAGTGGTTGTAAGTAGATTAAACTGGTAATACGTACAATATTTTTCCGAACTTGGCTTGTAAATATTTGATTATCGCCGTAGATTTTATGGATAAACATCAAACATGTTGATTAATCAGTTTTATCTTTAAATTTACCATCAAAACCAATAAATAAAATTAAATTAGTCAATATCAGAAGCAGTAAGGACGAGGTGTTGACGACTGACAGTTATGGTTGAAATAATGGAGGGTAAAGATCCGGCTGGTGTGAATGGTATCGAGGGGGGGAAGAAAGAGAAGCTTGTTGACCTGGATACGCTCCTGGTGGAGGAATTGGGGCAGTTTGGGAGGTTTCAGGCTCGGACGGTGGCCCTGGCCGCTGTTATCGTCATATTTGCCGGAGCTGCTGCCAGTGACTTCATCTTCACTACTGCTAGGATAAACACCAGGTTTGTCACTTTAATTGTGTAACACACATCCTTGGTTTTTTAATACAATTAAACACAATACAAATACTCTTAATATTGCGCTCTAGTTGGGGATTGCGATGTTTTTTTTTTTTAGTAAGTTAATGTTATAATTACACTTTCTTTAATAAGCACCAATTTCACCAAAGGATGTTAAAAATCAATGTTAATCGACTGTAAGGTCATACATTTTGACAACTGCTAACGCTCTAATCGTCTGTTAAGTGGTTAACATCGTTTGGTGAAATTGGTACTAAATATCACACAGTTTAAAAAAAAGCAAGTTTGTAAAACCCGACTGCATGTTTTGATGATGTCGTCTATATATTTAAGTTACCCTTTATATATTTTTTGTGCCGCTATATTGTTTTTGTTTTAATACAATACAATACAATACAAATACTCTTTATTGAACACCAAAAATTAATAAATTAAAGCAGAACATGGAACAGTACATTTAAATCATAGGTATACAACAGGCGGTCTTACCGCTAAATAGCGATCTCTTCCAGACAACCTTGTAAGAGAAATAACTGAGGACACAAATTCATGGCAGGGGGTGTAAACTATTTCGTTTAGAACTCAAACTAAATAACTACAAGAAACAATTAAATTATTTCAATTTTGAAATTAGAACTATTTATAAATATACTAAATATAAATACATAAAGTAAATAATTGAATAAATACATACTAAATACATATAATCATACATCTATATAATATATACATACATACATCCTCCAAAACAGCCAAACAATGACAACAGACGAAGCATGAGATAGAACAAAGAAAAAAGTAAGGGAGATAATAGAAAAACTACGGAAGTGACAGAAAATGATCCTTTAGCTTGCTTTTAAAAATGGCAACAGACTTAGCACGTCGTGCCTCCACAGGCAAAGCATTCCATAACTTTATCGCCTTGATGGTAAAAGAATTTGTGTAAAATTAATTGTGTAAATTAATGTAAGTACTCAGTGACACTTGCGACGATAAGACGAAGCTAACGACACCTTGCTTGTCGAAATCGGCGCATCCATCCAGCCTCTACGAGAATATAGACTTACATACAGTTCAAACACATAACCCTCCTTGGGCTTTGCCGCAGTGGGGTAAAAACATTGTTTTTCAATATCTTGAAATCAATGTGAAATGGAACTTTTCATTCAGGATTTCTCTGAATCATAAATGCTTTTTAATTATGTTCTCAATTTGTGAGTTAGTGGAATCATACTCATTCAAATCTATCAACTTTTAAGACCGTCTTTGTATCCAAGAGTATTTCGACATCATCATAACGTGTCTTATTCCAAAGATCTCAATGTCAATCATCATTCTACTCCTTCTGTTGAACGGGAACTCTTCCCTTAAGATTTTAGCATAATGATCAAAAATGGTCATAATGCATTTTTAATAGAGTCCCAGGCTTACCTATGTTAGTGCTCTCATTCCTCAACTAAAACCTATAAGCTGAATCTTTTCAGATGTCTCATCCCTGAATGCGAAACAGCGGAGATGCCAGCTGACTTCCAACCCTCTTGGCTTTGGAACGCGGTGCCTCCCGCTGGGAACTCCTTCGACAACTGCCAGCGCTTCGGTAACAACTCAGCCGCCGTGTCCACAAGCACCTGTGCTCCTCATTACTTCGACAGAGACATCATCATGGAATGCGAAGACTTCGTTTATGAAAACTCTTACACTATTGTGTATGACGTGAGTATAAATAAATAAAAAATAAATATCGGGGGACAATTTCACACAAATTGATCTAGTCCCAAACTAATCTCTAAGCTTGTACTTTGGGTACTAGACAACGATAAACATACTTATATAGAGAAATACATAGAAAACATCCAAGACTCAAGAACCGGGATTTGAACCCAGCACCGCTGGCTTCAGTCAGTATGTTAGAAACTAGATGTTGCTTGATGTTGGGTGTCTCTTTGAACTTCCCTTTTGCCGTCCCTTACACACGTAGAGCTTGAAAATCTAAGTAAAATTAATCTGGTGGTGCTTGTTCAAGTTCGACCTGGCCTGCAAGGAGTGGCAGCGGTCACTCGTCGGCTCTGTGCACATCTTCGGCACCCTCGTCGCGATGCCTATCACAGGTGGGAGAGTAAAAAAAAAACTATGATGGTCAGTGACTTTTGTACATGAATTTAGATTTTTTACAACCTATTAATATATTATTTAACTTGCACTCTTCGTATGAACTTGGTCAGCTTTAAATCTTGCAATTCAATTGTGAACCAGTTCGCGATAATGGAAAGGGCTGAAATTTAGACCACATATACCAAATATACCTGATGACTGCAATATTATTTTAGACCCACCGTGTTAGGACCGTGTCATTACTTTGGTCTAAAAAGCAGATAATTGCAAACAAGTACAGTTGGCAGCAAAATCTTGTCCTAAACATGATTTTTTTGACAGAAACTTATTTAATCCTAATCAATCATATTGGAGTTTTGAATCAGTGTTCGCAAATTTTTAACCCCCGACAAAACGGAAAGATGTTATAACGTCTGCATCTGTGTATGTATGTGTGTGTGTCATCTTACCTCCCGAATGGAAGGACCGATTGGCCGGGCCTGCGTTGGCACTGCTCTGCCCTGCAAAGCCAAAAGGCAGTATCTCAGACAAAACTGTAGCAAATGCAACCTTATTTCTAACGGGATAGGATTAAATCTGCTTTGGCTATTGAATTTGAGATATTGATTACTAAACACTCCTCCCCCAGGCTATCTATAATTGAAAATAATATCCTACATTGTGTAAATAAAAATGATAATTGTTCCTAATTTGTATGTATCCATCTTAGTCCTCAGGGTTGGCAACGCATTTGAGGTCTTAGGATTACAGTCTTGAGAATTCAAATGTCTATGGGTCTCAGATTCCACTTACCATCAGGTGGCCTGAGTGCTCGTGACTGTGCCTTCTCCTTAACATAAAAAAAATGTTGCAGGGTTTGTGTCGGACCGGTGGGGGCGACGTACCGCGCTGGTCATCTTCGCCTTCGTCCGCGGCTGCTTCGGTCTGGTCCGCTCCTGGGCTGACTCCTATACTCTCTTCACATTGCTGCATTTCCTCCAAGCTACCTTTGGCTTCGGTGCATTCTCATGCGCCTATATTTTAGGTAACATTATTTGACGCAAATTTATATGCAGTTTTCAAAAGTTCGTTCGCTACTATTCAAGCACAAAAAATAATTAATTATCACGGGACAGTGTCATATAAATTGATCATCTTATCTCAAACTAAACTAAAGACTTGTATTATAGGTTACTAGAGACTGGTAAACTTAGTTTTATGGAGAAATACGTCGGTAATTATTAAGCCTTACGAATACGTTATTGAGTTCACATGTTGTATATTAAGCGTATTCTTTTGTGCAATAAAGATTAAATATATCCATATCACAAATCTCAGCCAGTACCGGGATTTGAAGCCGGAACCGCTAGCATAGAAGACAGGGTCACTACCAACTAGGCTAACGAGTCGTCATAAATAAAAACTGATTGACACTGATTTTACGTAAAAAGTTGCATCAAACGTTGCCACTTTATTACATGAATGACTATAATTTGTGACGTGCCTACAATAACTGTGCACGCAAAACAGCAAGAAAGCGTAGAAGTGTTTCATTACTTCATTAAATATGTTTATGATAACGTACATTTCCGATACTATTCGTAAGGATTCCAAAATAATGATGATTGAAATCCGCTGGATAATTGCCACCATCAGAACGTATTATTGTAATCCTTAACGGGCATTCATGTCCTGCGAATCCGTCTATTGGCTGATATGTTGATGATGCTAATGATTGCTATTATTTCAGTGATGGAGTTAATGGGCCCCAAATACAGGGTGATTGGCGGGGCCACTGTCAACACATTCTTCGCAGTGGGCAAAGTTTACGCTGGGTTGCTTGCTTGGGCTCTGCCACACTGGCGCGACCTGCACCGAGCCCTGTACGCGCCCATGTTCATCACATTCATCTACATTTGGATCCTGCCAGAATCCGTACGCTGGTACATGAGCAAAGGCCATTACGAGAAATCTGAGGCTCTCCTCAGAAAAGCCGCGCTCATAAATCAAACAAACCTTTCTGAACGCTCACTAGCAGCTCTTCGAGAGTCAACAGAGGAGGAGAAGAAAAGGAAACAGATGAAAGAAGTATCGAGTGAACCCTGCTTAATAGTCCAGGTGTTTAGACACAAACAGATTTTGATACGCTGCTTAGTGACGCCTGTGTGGTGGATAACGTATACCTTCGTGTACTACGGTCTGTCAGTCAATGCAGTCAATATGTCAGGAAACCGTTACTTAAACTATGTGGCGGTAGCTTCAGTGGAGATTCCCGGCTACTGGGCAGCTGTGTTCTTGCTGAGTAACATCGGCAGAAAGCCTGTGCTCATCACTGCTTTCTGGTTATGCGCTGCATGCCAAGTAGCGTACATATTTATGCCAGAAGGTGCGTAACCACACACATTCTTATGTTTTAACCCGATTGCAAACATGGTGTTATAAATTAAACCACGAATTAAACTAACATCAACAGTCCAGTCTCCATGGCACCCCTGGAGGACACCCCTGACCAAGACTAGTATCATAATAAAAGATTAGGTTTAGGTTATGTTAGCCCATCAGCTGGCCCGGTGGGCCAAAAAACCGCAGAAATAGGAGCTCCGTGGACTCAGTTATATTTCAATTGTAAATATAAATTATTGGTAAGGGGTGTCCTCCAGGGCTGCCTTGGGTTCGAAATGACATTATCTTACAGGGGCCCTAGCCA
Source organism: Acleris holmiana (assembly GCA_949316455.1). Classification (NCBI taxonomy): domain Eukaryota; kingdom Metazoa; phylum Arthropoda; class Insecta; order Lepidoptera; family Tortricidae; genus Acleris; species Acleris holmiana. The sequence goes on from OX438774.1 coordinate 1,525,190, forward strand.
AAATGCAAACGTTTCTAACGTTTTTCTTTTCTATCTCTCAAAATGTATGGGATGACAGTCGGCCACGTGGTTTATCGAAACGCACGAGAATGTCTTCCACACACATCTAAGACACGGGTAAAAATAAGACTAAGTTTTTAATACACGAAAACTTATTCTACCTACTTCATTCCTTTTCCATTCAAACAGCAACATTGTGTGTAGACTTCCTTTTAAATGGAAAAGGAATGAAGTAGAATAATTTTTGGGTATTAAAAACTTAGTCTTATTTTTACGTGTCTTTTATTTACCCCACCTGACCCTATTTTTTTAACAAACTGTTACTTATTCAGGATTTTTATAAATCAAACCTAACCTTAACTAACCTACACGTAAAATTTTTAAGAAATTTTGAAAAGTTAACGGTTTCAGCGATATAAAAAAAAATTACTCAATAATTATGTCAACAATGACAATGGGCCAATTTATCTTATTTTAATGACACTTTTCAGGATACGAAGGTCTGTCTTTGGCGGTCTATCTGGTAGGCATGACCTGCATCGCGATGGTGATCACGTCGTTATACGTGTACACGACAGAACTATATCCCACGAAATACCGGCACAGCCTGTTCGCATTTTCGTCCATGGTCGGTCGAATTGGATCGGTGGTGGCTCCCCTTACTCCAGCCATGGTGAGAAGCATATCAGTGGTTCAAATCATATTCGCAGATTAGAAGCATAGAAGGTAACGGTACCAGTACTCGACAAAGGACTAATGTTCGACACTGACTCTTAATCGAAGAAGATAAGAGTTATTCATTTGTTTTGCAACAATCAATTTATAAAAGCTTCTGTCGAAGATTGGTGAATGTCAGCTAAAAGTGTTGAACACTGGTGTCATTACCTTATCCATTAATTTGAATTAAATGCTTTAGAAGTATTTAGGGGCCCTAGCCAAGATGCAAACGCTCCTAACGTTTTTCTTTTCTGTCGCTCAAAATGTATGGGATGACATTCTCGTGCGTTTTGATTAACCACGTGGTCGACTGTCATCCCATGCATTTTGAGCGATAGAAAAGAAATGTTTAAATGTGAAACTTCCTATTGTAAATTGACAAACTTATTGATAATTCATTATACTCTTACTCCTTTTATTATGTTATTTGAGTGGTCATTATTATCTACTAGCTGTTTCTCGCGACTCCGTTGACGCGAATGTCATTTATCGCTTTTACCTCAGGACTTAAACTATCTCCATAACAAATTTCATTTTAAACGGTTTAGCGGTATATCCGTGAAAGCGTAACAAACAGACACACAGACTGAATTAATTTCACATTTATAATAGGTACCTATTATAAGTATAGATCACTTCCCCGGATTAGAATAGTGCCACTCCATGTCTTCCCGTGGATGTCGTAAGAGGCGACTAAGGGAATAAAAGCTTGTAGTGCTGTTAGGCGATGGGCTTGCAACCTGCCACTAATACCATACTATATATAATGCCGGGTGTTGCCTGTAACAGGAGCAATAAATTGAGGGATTGTTCCACACCACAAACGTAACAACATTTATTCTACAACTTTTGAAAATAACTTATTGTTAACTAAATAATATGGATTTAGATTTTCTAAGCAAGCAATGTATTGCGAAAACTACGAAGTTGCTAGGCTGACAGTAAATGTCAACTAGACTATTGGATGGAGTACATTGAAAATACTATTTAGTTTGTTCGAAAATATCCCAAATAATAAAAAACATTTTTTTTTTTCAAGAAAATATAGGTACATATTATTTATATATAAATTCGCTAAACATGGTGTTTATTGGCGAAGTACTGCACTTACTTTCACATTTGATATGTACCCAATTTGTTTTACCCGTTTCCCATAGATAAAAATGCCATCACATATACATAGAAAACACATAAATTTATACAATAACTTATAACTATATGTCTAATGTATTAGTACTGTGAAGATCATTCGAGCATTGTGTTTCCCTCACTGACCTTACTGCCCACTACAACTATGATGATTTTAAGGTATCTAATAGCAACTTTTTTAACCTAATTTTAAAACTATTTCTACTAATACATTCATCCTCTGAAAAAAATAAATTAAATATTCGCGGTGTTATGTAACCACGCATTCTAGTTAAAGTTGTAGAACAAATGTTGTTACGTTTATAGAGTTGAAGCGATCCCTCAATGGATCAAAATTTGGTTAATTTTTTTTTTACAGTTGATTGTAATTTTATAGCTTTACCTACCCCAATCTGAGAATGAAGGCGTGATTTTATGTATGCATGTATGTATAGATTACTTCATTAACTTGTGAAGTTACTTTTAAGAGTTTCTCCCAGTGCTTATTCTCAGTAGCATGGTCCCGTCTAAAGTGCTAACATGTCGTTCATTGACTTGCAATATTGGTTAACTAAAAAAAACTTGTGTCAAGTTAAACGATTTGTTTCAGGCCGCTTCATCATGGCATCAGCTGCCATTCGCGCTGTTCGGTGGGTTTGCGCTGCTCTCAGGCTGCCTGGTGTTCATTCTGCCAGAGACCTATAGAGCCAAGTTTCCTGATACCATGGAGGAAGCAGCTGAGATTGGAAACAACAAACGAATCCCCTAATAAAAGATAATTATGCTCATAAGCGTCAATATACATACATACATAACATCACGCCTTCATTCCCAGAGTGGGGTAGGCAGAGCTCCAAAAATACCAACAATGTTAATAATTCTGTAAACACATTGTCCACAAGTAGGCTGAGATGTTTACTAGTGTATTAGTGACAGGTTGAAAGCCCATCGTCTAATAATACTACAAGCTTTTATTCCCTTAGTCACCTCTTACGACATCCACGGGAAGACATGGAGTGGCACTATTCTAACCCGGCAACCACACGGGCAATATTTAGGTCAAAAAATCATGGATAAAATAAAATGTGCAAAAACAGCTCTAATGGTTAGGATGTTTATATTTACTTAGAATAAGCAATCAAGAGAATGTCACAAAAGAAGTGAAGAATGACTATGAACAAATATTCTATGAAATTAATTTAAAAAAAAAGCTGAACTGCTTGCGAGCGGTACGTATCCAAATATATAAAGTTTAAACGTATCCAAATACATAATGAGTCATAATACTTAATAGTCATAATATATAATGGTTTTTTTTCTGAAAGCGTAATCTTTTCGGTATTGTTGCAAAATAAACCTACCCTAATCTAATGGGTTTTATACAATGGCCTTTTAAAAATCTGACATGTTTACAGTTTTAGAAATAAAACCATTATAATTATGACCATGATGTATTTTGAACTTTATATATTATGATACGACCCCGCTTGCGAGAGATACGAAGCCTGACGGTTTACATTCATCTGGCATAACTTTTTTTGGCATAATCATCAGTTGGCATAATCATCATTTGGCATACAGTCTTTTTTTTCAGAAACCGTATACTTTTCAGGATTGTTATAAAATAAACCTAACCTAACGTAATGGACTCTATGCAATGCTGTTTTAAATAATCCTGAAAAGTATACGGCTTCTGAAAAAAAAAAAAAGACTGTATGCCAAATGATGATTATGCCAAAAAAGGTTATGTCTGATGAAGGGAACCCAGCCTGGCATGTTTTCAAAGCTGAAATTTTTAAAGAACTTTTACGAATATACCAGCAAACGCCTGGCAACAAGTTCGGATATTTTGGCTTGGATATAGATGACGTTTTAATGTTTCCTTGTTCGATTCAGCAGTTTAGTGTATTGCAAGAAGTAAATGCTGGTTTCTCTGCATTTTAAACGATCTGTCTGGAATTAGATGTTTCATTTATTTGAAAGGGAGGATTGTTACAAGTAAATACTTAGGTGTGGTTGTATTTAAGGGTCATACACAGATTTAGGTTACCGTCTTTCCTGTGGACACACCGAAAGTTAACGTTTTTAAGGCCTAATTTTCCGGCTAAGCCCATTGCCACAAAAACGCAGTCAGGACTGCTTTAGACCTATCATATAAAAACATAACTTATATGCGCACAAGCTTTTAACTATTGACCACAGGAGAGACAACTTTTGTTTTTAAGAGTGTGTATGACCCTTAAAGTAACCGACGGTGAATTTGATATTTTCAAATCTTTGAAAGGCAGACTGCGTGCTTGGCTAACATATAATTGTAGGTTCTGTGTTACATATGTTTAAGTAATCATTGTGATATATTAATCTAAGGCATTAAATATTATTCTATTACGTTTGTTATTTAATTTATCGGCCTTGGCCGGCCTTACCCAATTCCTGTTATCATTTGACAGAGTATTAAAACTCATGCAGTGACCCTTACGGCGTGACATAACAATCTTGAATTATCTCGCGTCAACGTCAGATAATATGTGATCCGTAAAACTTAACATTAGGACTTCAGTGGAACTTAATTCGATGTTAAATTAATGATTTTGTCGATTATTTTATTACAATTCTAATTAAATTTACCGAAAACCCTTCTGTTACTGATTGTACTTTTAACACTGGTAATAAACTTATCATCAAGTTCCTAATATCAACGATCATCATTTCTTGCTAATGCAATTGCATTTCATTGAATTGTAGCGAATAAACTAAAAAATAGCCGTATCGACGTTCCTGCAATTACTTTTACTGTTCAGACGTTGACATAATTCAATTTGTACAACAAAGTGGTTACGCATAATATTTTAGTTAATGTTATTAAGTATGTGATAAAATGCGTTTTATACAAATCATCAACGTGGTATAATTCGCACACTCAACGGAACCCAACGAGTATTAAAACGAAAGAACATTGATGCGTTATCACCAAAGATTGTCAATTGCATACGAACTACAGATGAAAAAGTAGTTCTTTTTACATCTGAACATAATATATAAAACACGTTGAAGATTAAGTTTAATAAATAAACGATACCATGACTGAAGCAAAAGAGGAAAATGCAGTAGAAGATGATCGATCTAAAGGAGAGAAAGTTAAAGAAGAAGAAATTACAACTTTGGACTTGGATACAGTTTTGCGTGAAGAGATCGGGCAGTTTGGGAGGTACCAACGACGGACACTAGCAATGACTTTGATAGTTGCGTTGCTCGGTGGATACAGCTCCAATGAATATGTGTTTAGTGCTGCAAGGATACCTACTCGGTAAGCGGAGGACAATGGCGACGATTGTCAGAACTGAGGTCATAATAATATGGACTGTAAATGCTGAATAAGTTCCAGACTGTGAATGAAACAGCTCTTTATGACCCCTGTTAGCTTTGTCTCCTTTACTGACCTAGATTGTATAATGTTGAAATGAATTGATCATTTTTGGTGTATTGTATTAGCAAATTCCTTAAAAAAAAACTTACTGTTAACTTCGATACAGGCGTTTGTATTGTAAGCATACAAAAAATACAAATCTTAAAGATTTCGATGCCCGTGAACACGGAAAAATTAAATGAATGTTAAGGTTATAAGGATAACAAAAAATAATAGGATTTATGAACTTAATCGAAATAGATTACTGGAACTAGAACTGGGTGATCCCATTGAAAAACTGCAAGGCCAATTTCGATTCAGGAGTTGCCTAAATTTATAAAAATCTATTAAAACAAAAGAATTCGAATGAAAACCGGTAAAGCAAAGCATCATCAGTTTTACCTAAATTTAACATGGTTCAACAAAGAAACGTGAATTCTGATTGTGAAACTATTAATACGGCTTACTTCAGCTTAAGTTCTGCACGATAATTGAAAATATCTAGGGTTTTATATTGCCCAATACGAGTATTATCATACTCATATTGCGTAGCAGCTGCCCTTCAACCTATCTATGTGTCAGATGCGCGATCTCCGAGTGTCCCTCCACGGAGTTCTCCCCTCCCTGGCTGGAGCTGGCGGTGCCCGGCGCCGGCGGCTCTTTCGACAACTGCGCGAGGTTCAACGGCTCCGGCGTCGAGCCCGCTGGCAATGGCAGCTGCCCCGCTGACCTTTTCGACTGGGAGGCTGTCGTCCCCTGCGAGGAGTACGTCTACGAGAATACTGATACTGTTGTTTATGAGGTTTGTGTTCTCAAAAAAACGAACGGCAGCTAAGGGATTTCAAAACCGACCGTCGAGGAGATTGTTGGAAAGACTTAGATTCAACAATGAACATCTGATATAAGGGACTCCTCTCATATATCGCAGTAATTAAAGCCACTTGGTATTGACAGCAATAAATAATACATTACTGATTACTGTCACAAGTACGAGTAACCTATATGAGGCCAGTCACTCCTACAATGCGAGAAAATATAACAGAATTGTTAATACATATAGGCACAATCCCAAATTAACCTTTGAAAGAAAATACGTTTCCTCCATCATCATCGACATCACTCCAAATGCCATTTAATAAAATTACAATTTGAAATGTTGATAATAAATATTATTTCAATAAATTGGGGTTAAAATGATAACATTATGTCGCGTTTCAAGTTAATTCGGCAATGTAATTTATTTTAAAATTTACCTTGGCATGGGACGCAAAACTTCGCAGGTGGTATTAACAACAAAAAGATTAATGTAATAATAAAGTTATGGATAAATTTCTAAGTGACAGTACTTCTAATACGACCGAATAAAATTAAACGCATTTAAAAAATTGTTCAAGAGGTTGCATAATCAAGCGCTCTTTTTTGGATTTTCTCTTTACTCTACATTTGAACACACTTTTTCCGTTTGTTTCAAATTCAAAATATTATTGAAATTGTAATTAAGTTCATAAATTTATGTTAATAAATGTTTATAAATGTGTGGTTGCCGGGTTAGAATATTGCCACTCCATGTCTTCCCGTGGATCTCGTAAGAGGCGACTAAGGGAATAAGGGCTTGTAGTACTGTTAGGCGATGGGCTTGCTTCCTATCACTAATACACTGATAAACATCCTACTTGTGCAGAATGTGGTTACAGAATTATCAACAAGTTTTTAGTGTTGTTGGTATTTCTCTAGCTCTGCCTACCCCACTCTGGGAAAGAAAACGTGATGTTATGTATGTAATTCCAATTTAATTTCTGATGCTTTGTTCTAGTTCAGTTTAGCCTGCCAGGAATGGAGGCGGTCTTTCATCGGCTCAGCATACATGTTTGGTATGATGCTGTCACTGCCACTGTCAGGATACTTGGCGGATGCACGCGGCCGGCGGGTCACCCTCGCTCTGAACGCCTTTAACAGAGCCTGGCTGGGCCTGGTCCGCTCCTTCACCACGTCCTACACTGCCTTCATCATCCTCGAGTTCCTCGAGGCTGTTTTCGGCGCTGCGGGGTTTGCCTGCGCTTATACTATTGGTAATTTTATCATTTATATGGTTAACATCAGATCCAAATCTTTCATTGTTATCTTTAATTAATCCTTCAATGTCCAATCTATATTCGGTTGTTACTTAATAAACGATTATTCCTAAGTAAATATATTTAAAATCACCTATTTTCAAACTATGCTCGTACTATGGGTACTAGACAATTATACTCTTACATATTATAGAGAAGTACAAACTTAAATACATGGAAAATACCCAAGACTCAGGAACATACAGGGTGTTTTTTTGGTCAGCAACTTCCACAATAGGGGTTATTATATTCATGTTTCTAAGCTCAAAAATAATGAACTTTTTTTTTCGTCAAAAGTCGAAAGAATGTCCTTGCTATTTTATAAATCATGGTCTCTCGTTTCTGTAGCTACGAAGGAGATAGGACGCTTATCGTCACGATGTTATTGTTTGATACTACTGTACGGTCCAACACCGCACAGTCATTTTAGCCTACTACGCGCTCTACTTTTTACATGCGTCATACATGCTATAAAGGTATGTTATTCGCATTATTCATTTGCACTCCTAAAAACAACGTCAGAGGTAGTCGACCTAGCTAATCAGCTGTAACACGTCTCTATAACAATAAACCTATAACTTTGGAGTGACGGGTTTAACTTAAAACTATTATTTGTGTACCGGAGCTTTTACTGAAACTCGGTAGCGGCTCCTACATAAAATTGGTCCTTCGAACCGGATGATACGCTGTGAGTCTGTGTCTGAATTGCGGTTGCGATCGGTTTGCTAGCCTCCCACAAGCGGGTCTCACTAGTGAATTGAGAAGGCGCATAGACCGTGACAAGGGTGCAGGCGCACTGTGTATCTGGAACGAGCAACTACAATCCTAACGAGACTACGGAAACTCCGTTATCTTCACATCGATATTAATCAACTACGGATCAACGATCTTTACATCGAACAACGGTGAACATTCAACTAACATGTCATACTTCGGAGCGGGGAAGATGCAATCCGAAGAGGGCAGCCGACCAGGATCACCACGTGCTCCAAACTGGCCAAACCTTCTTCAGAATCAAATGAGATGCCTAGAAGCCATCAAAACGTTCAAATCAAACTTCAAAAAGGATGGCCCCTCTAGGAAAACCTCTGACTACCTAAAGAAGCGCCTGAACGATTTGGAAGCTCTTTGGGTTAACTACGAAGCTAACAACGAACTACTGAAACACATGGAAGATCAAGAAAGTGAATACTTTCGGGATGATATTTTTAACAAAACAAAGGCAATGTACGAAGAACTAAAACAAGAGATAATGAAGCTGCATCTAACACTATCCCTCGGGATGCAAACAGCAACCCCTAAAAAAGCAGAAGGAACATCCACACTGGCTGATTTAGTCAGAAACCAGGCCGACGCCGATCCCGGAAGCAGCGGGGTACTATCGGAGGAAAACAAAAACTTACTACGCCAACAACTCCTAAACTTCGATGCACTGGAGAGGGTTATTATGAAAACTAACTTGGAGAACATAACTGAGAAATGGGAATTAGAGGATAGCCTCAACATACTCAAATCAAGATGGAATGCCATAGACAAGCTGCACTGGGAATTGAACTTCGTCCTTAGGGGGTCTATCGGTACCTACGATGGGGAATACCAGAAATGGGAAAATAAGTACGAAAATCTCAAGAAAAACATAAACAAGAAAATTGGGGCGAACGCGCACTATCAAAAATCAACACCACATATGGATCTTCCTGAGTTCGACGGAAGCTATAACAAATGGGTATCATTCAAAGACCTATTTGTAGAAACTGTGCACTCGAACCCGCTTTTGTCGAAATCCCAGAAAATGCAGCATCTTAAATCAAAACTAAAAGGAGAAGCAGAAAAGCTGATCCAACATCTTTCAATCAGCACGGAAAACTACGATTCCTGCTGGGAAATAATACAACATCGCTACGAAAACAAGAGGCTACTATTCTCATCCTACATAAATACTCTACTAAGCTTCCCAGCCATTCAACAGCCCTCCGCATTTAATATCAAGAAAATGCACGATATTATCAAGGAATGTGTAAACGGATTAAATAATTTGGGACTTGATACATCGACTTGGGACCCACTTCTTGTCCATTTATTGCTGCCGAAACTCGACACAATAACATATAATGAATACGCTCATAACATGGAGAACCCAAGGGAACTACCTAAACTACGGGAACTAACTGATTTTTTGGAAGCGAAGTTCATCGCATTTGAATCATTTAAACAAAATCAGCAAAATCAAGGTTACAAGCAAGACCTGCCGAAAAGCCACGGACCCTGGCAACAAAAACCTATACAAAAGGATTTTAACTTTCGCAACAAGTTCAACGAACAGAGAGTAACGATCTATAAGAAGCCAGAAAAATGGACAAAATCGTATCACACTACATTCAAATCGTGCCCACTCTGCAAAAAGGGTCACGTATTAATGTATTGCGAAAAGTTTTTAAACATGGATGTCACAACTAGAAACGAGAACGTTGCAAAACTGAAACTATGCAAAAACTGCTTGTTTAGTCACGATGGAAGAGAATGTGTGTCAAACAAAAATTGCAAACTTTGCGCTAAGGCTCATCATACGCTACTACATAACGACAACATGGAAAATAACCGAGTTGAACGAAACTCCAACCAACAATCTTCAACTTCAACTCGCAGGGCAAATCATGTTAACAGCGGCCGCAATGATCAAGAAGTCCTGCTAACTACCGTCAAACTGATGGTCAACAACATAGAAGGAAAGTACGTGACTCTACGAGCACTACTCGATCAGGGATCGCAGGTGTCCCTTATAACTGAAAACGCAGCCCAACGACTTAGACTACCCAGACGTAAATTAAGCGCAGTCGTATCGGGAGTCGGAACGTCCCAAGGAGATAGCAAAGGTTGCCTATCGATTGAATGTAAGTCAATACATTCGGACTTCACATTTTCAACTGAGGCCCTTATCATGAAAAAACTTATCAACAACCTACCATCTGCAAATCTGAAAAGGGAAAAATGGAGTCATCTGGAAAATCTGAAACTCGCAGATCCAGATTTTCATGTCTCCGGACCTATCGATATCTTACTGGGAGCAGACGTATACTCCAAGATCATCGAAGACGGGGTCCTCAAGCAGGATAACAACTCTCCTGTCGCACAACATACCAAACTGGGATGGATACTATGCGGCAACGTAAAGACATTCAACTGTCTAGTAACGCTCAACGAGCTAGAAAACTTAAACAGATTTTGGGAGACTGAAGAAATCAACTGCAGTGACAAAAATACTGTCAGTGACGATTTCTGCGAAAAACAATACGTTGAAACAACGGAAAGGCTAAGCACAGGCCAATATGTTGTGAAAATGCCATTAAAAAACGACATAGGGTCAAAACTAGGCTCGTCTAGACCACAAGCTATTTCACAATTTCTTCAACTGGAAAAGAAAATGGCTAGACAGGAACATTTTGCCGAACAATATAAACAATTCATCGCTGAATACCAAGAACTTGGTCACATGAAACCTGCAACGCAGTCAACGAATTCTGAACTTCAGGCCTACCTACCTCATCACGGAGTAATACGTGAAGGTTCTACAACTACCAAACTACGTGTAGTATTCAACGCCTCAATGAAAACTAGCACAAAATATAGTTTAAACGATTTAATGGAGAAAGGACCTAACTTGCAAAAAGACATTATAAACTTGATACTTAACTGGCGAAGCTACAAATACGCAATAACGGCGGACGTTGAAAAAATGTTCAGAGCCATCTTCCTACATGAAGATCAACAACCGCTACAAAAAATAATGTGGAGACTATCTCCACAAGATAAACTTCAAGAGATGCAGCTTTGCACGGTGACGTACGGAACCAAAGCGGCGCCGTTTCTAGCGATGCGCACACTGCAACAACTAGCTAAAGATGAAGGTCACGCCTATCCTGCGGCGGAGAAAGCATTAAGAAATCAATTTTACATGGATGACGTCATCACGGGTCATAATACGATCGAAGGCGCAAAAGAATTGCAAAAGCAACTCTATGACCTACTACAGAAAGGAGGATTTACTTTACGAAAATGGGCAAGCAACGAGCCAGCAGTGTTAAAGGGCCTCGCCGAAGAAAACAAAAGTACACAGGACATTTTCAACTTTAGTCCTGAGGATACAACTAAAACACTGGGCCTAGGATGGAACAAGACTGAGGACCAGTTTTGCTTCGATTGGGACGTACCGGAGGCCAGCAAGAAATACTACACGAAACGAATGATGCTTTCAGACATAAGCAGGCTTTTTGATCCTCTCGGTTGGCTAGCACCTGTAACAGTTTATACTAAACTCCTGTTTCAAAAGGTTTGGAGCAGCAGCATTGCATGGGATGAGCCAGTACCAGATGATATTGCCAAGGAATGGGATACAATTCGATCTCAATTAAAACTTATCAAAAACATAACAATACCGAGGTGGATAAACTGTGTCAACAATGCCATCGAACTGCACGGCTATTGCGACGCAAGCGAAAAAGCAATGTCGTGTGTTATATTTAGCAGAACAGTAAACAACCAAGGCAATTTCGTAATAACATTACTCACAGCCAAAACAAAGGTCGCCCCACTGAAAAAAAAACCTTCACTGCCGAGATTGGAACTTTGTGGTGCTCTCCTCTTAGCTAAACTCATGGCTAAAGTTAAAAGCGCTCTTGCCGAAAACGAACTGCGTGTTTACTGCTGGACAGACTCTAAAGTGGTACTCGCATGGCTGCAGGGTAGCAACACCAAGTGGGAATCATACATATCCAACCGAACGACTACGATAAACAACATAGTACCTGCAACACAATGGCGGCATGTGAAAAGTAAAGAGAATCCAGCTGACTGCGCATCAAGGGGACTTTTACCTTCAAAACTAGTGAACTTTAACTTATGGTGGGAAGGACCTGAATGGTTGAAAACTTGGACAGAGGACAGCTCCCTGAAAACTGAAACATATAGAACAAATAACGAAAAAGTGTACGAGTGTAACGTTGCGTCACAGAAACGTGACGACACCGAAGACGTCATCAAACAAATGTTAGAACGATGCAGCACAATGTCACGTGCGACTCGATGTGTCGCGTGGGTATTACGTTTCACAACAAAGCTACGTAATAAAACCCAAGCAGCGAATGTGACTCATTTAACTAACGAGGAATTAAACGAAGCAAATCAGCGCATCATCAAGACAATTCAGCGAGAAAACTTCTCAAAAGAAATAGAAGATCTGAAGAAAGGGGAATCGGTGAACAAAAACAGCAAGATTTTGAACTTGACACCATTTCTCGACGAACAAGGAATCTTACGAGTAAAAGGGCGTTTACGTCACTCAGCCCCCCCCGAAGAAACAAAATACCCCATAATCCTACCACACAGTGACCACTTTACTCAACATGCAATAAGCCTCGCGCACAAGCAAGTGTTACACGGCGGAGCCCGCCTAACCCTCGGACAAACAAGACAGAAATATTGGATTATTGGAGGGAACCGCGCTGTCAAAGGCTTCATAAGGCGTTGCGTCATATGTGTGCGATTTAAAAGCACGAAAAATGAGCAAATAATGGGAAACTTACCCAGCGCAAGAGTGACTCCATCCCGTCCCTTTACGCACACTGGCGTAGACTTCACGGGCCATATCAATGTCAAACTCAACAAGGGACGGGGTGTAACTACAAGCAAGGGATACATAGCCCTATTTATATGCCTATCTACAAAAGCCGTGCATATCGAACTGGTATCCGACTTAACTTCGCAATCATTCTTGGCAGCCCTAAAGCGTATGTGCGCCAGAAGGGGTACACCAAAACATATCTATTCAGACAATGGAACGAACTTCAAAGGAGCCGCCAAAATCTTACAAGAGGAATTTAAGGCATATGAAACTTTGTCATCACCCGAATTCTTCAAAGAAGTCAACAGACTTCAAATACAGTGGCACTTCCTGTGTCCACGATGGCCATCAGCAGCCGGAATCTGGGAAGCAGCAGTCAAATCCCTGAAGCAAAGTCTAGTAAGGGTCGTCAAAGATGAAAAATTAACATTTGAACAATATACGACCCTCCTAGCTCAGATCGAAGCCTGTTTGAACAGCAGACCACTTTGCCCGATGACAGAAGACGTGGACGACCTGGACTACTTGACACCAGGACACTTCCTAACAGGAACCCCGATGATGTCACTGCCCCGAGAAGATCTCACCGAACAGAACTTTGATCTTCGCAATAAGTGGAAACGAGTCGAACTCATGCATCAGCATATTTGGAATCGATGGTCAAAAGAATATTTACATCAACTGCAAACAAAAAGCAAATGGCGGAACCCTAAAGAAAATATACAAAAGGGCGACTTAGTCCTTGTAAAGGAAGATAACGTGCCCCCCGGAAGATGGGCCATGGGCCGCGTGTTGGACCTACACCCAGGTGCCGACGGGTACGTCCGAGTAGTTACGCTCAAGACACAGGCCGGCAACTTTAAACGCCCAATCGTGAAACTAGTTCCACTTCCGAAAGAAAACATAACTTGGCCTGTGCAAAGCGACGATAAACAACAAAACATGCTGCCTGAAACAAAGAACACTGACCTACGTCAACAGCAGCGTGAAACGAAAAAACACAGAGGCAAATTGGGCAGTCACGTGACAACAGTCTTATTTGCATTAGTGACCTTATTCACTTGTGTAAACACACAACCAACTCAATATTACAATACTACACCGATTGAGGGCAACAGACCCTTATACTTCGACAAAATGGGAAGTCTTCAGCTTATCCACGACGAATGGACACTGTTGGTGTACTACAATCTAACTACGTACTGGCAAGGAACTGATAAAAGGGTGAATTGCAGAAAAAATGTACTTTTTAGTTTAATTGGTGTCCCGTGAAAACACGGTGGATTTAAAATTATATCATGAGAACAAAAGACGATGTAATTATTTTTCTTAAAGTATGAGAATTCTTAAAATTCAGATAAAATTATTTTTATTTTTATTCTGTTTTATTTATATAGATTTAAATAAAAAACAATCCTGCGATACGCGAGTACTTCATATATTATGGTCATGTCCCAATTCCGAGTGTGTTTTTATCTAGGAAATTTGTTACGATTTATATTAATTCTTATAAAGCATAACTGTAAACTATTCAGTCCTTTTTAGTTAATCTTTAAGTTCCGTACAAATCTATTCAATTTTATTGTAAATAGTTATGAAATTTTAATATTAATTTACCTGTCCCAACTTACTGGACTTTCGTTACTCAGCTTTAGTTACGGAGCATTTAATCCCAAAAAAAGTTTTAAATATCTTAGTAGAATTACTTTTTATCAATCTGGATACACCTTGACATCTATAAAACTATTGAACACAGCGACACCCATTTTGTTTTCAACGAAGTGGCACGCGGATTGCCAGTCTAGTGTATAAAATCAAAAAAATCTCATGGTGATAAACGGCGATTTTCTCGGGTAAAAGTTTCATTTTCGTATACCACTTTATTCATTACCGTGTAGTTTTACTCTGCTTCTTAAGAATTTACAAAGTTCTAGAACAATGCATTACACGTTTGAAGGGAAATATATTTTTTAGGTTAAGATTTCTCATATTATCATTCTCAGTTTCGTTATTTTTCGTTATGTAACCAAACTGAGAAACTGTAAAGCCTATTCATACAATAAAACTATATAGAAAATACTGGTGTGTAAGTTTGTTTCAGTCGAAAAGTCTGCCACGGTACAAACCATCCATACTAACATTATGAATGTGGTGTGTCTGTCTGTTACCTCTTCACGCTTTAACCGCTGAACCGATTTAGATGAAATTTGGTATGGAGATAGCTTGAGTCCCGGGGAAGGACATAGGCTACTTTTTATCCCGGAAAATGAGACAGATCCCGAGGGAGCAGCGATAAACGACTTCTACGCGGACGGAGTCGCGGGCAAAAGCTAGTACCGTAAAATGGGGCTATTTGGTACTAAGTAATCACAAGCTTTTAGTTGATATATTTCTTGTTATGGCTATGATAGAACTGTAAAACTGGGTGTCAGACTAATTTTTCAGTTCTGCCATTGCCATGACACAATTATAGCAACTAAAAGCTTAATAATTACTCGATTCCAAATAGCCCCGTGATTCCCAAATAGCCCCATTTTACGGTACATAATATGTGTTTGCATATACATATACACTAGGTCAATTTGTGTGAGATTGTCCTGTGATTATTATTATTATTATTATTATTATTATATGGACTGTAATGTTTTTTTGCCTTTGTCAATTCCCTAACCGATTTTTTTGGAGTTTTTGGTGTATTCTTTTTTGTAAAGATATGGCTGGCTGTAGCTATTGATTCAATAACACGACTAAAAAACACTATTGTTTACAGTAGAACATGGCTCCAATGACAAATGCTGAAAGGCAAAAGAAGTACAGAGAACGTTTAAAACAAAACCCTGCAAAATATGAGGAGTTACGATTAAAACATTTAGATAGAGTAAAAAAATCAAAAAGAAATGGAATAAAAAATCAATGGAATAAATAATGGAATAAATAATTCTGCGAATGAAACCACAAGATATCACTAGTATTCTTCCATGTGTCCGACGCTTTATTTTATCAGTTTCGTTACACCAATTATCAATTTCGTTTACTCTCAGGTTAGTTATGAAATTCAAAAGGTACATTTTTTCTGCAATTCACCCAAAATCAAAAAATACATAAACAATTTGGACAGTATTTGCGAAAGATTAGAAAAACAGCCGTGCGAA
This sequence comes from Acleris holmiana, assembly GCA_949316455.1. NCBI lineage: Eukaryota > Metazoa > Arthropoda > Insecta > Lepidoptera > Tortricidae > Acleris > Acleris holmiana. The sequence continues at coordinate 1,541,321 of OX438774.1, forward strand.
CCCACTATAGCCCAACTACAACACGAAATACAGCAAATCACGGATTACAACAGCTTACTACTAAGCCAACATTTGAATAGAAAGAAGAGAGGCTACTTCAACGGAGTCGGGAACTTGGCTCATACTCTCTTCGGAGTATTAGATGAAAACTTTGCGGACAAATATCAAGATGATATCGCAAAGATCCAGGAGGACGAAAACTACTTGTTACTACTCTTGAAAAACCAAACAAGCATCGTGGAAACTGAAAATAATATAATCAAAAACAATGAAAATTTCATGAAGAACCAACTAGAAAGTATACATAAATACATAGAAACAACAAACATCACCTTGGAGAAAATTGTTTACAGGGTTCAAACAATGTTAACTATGAACGATTTGAACGCAGCATCCCTCACGGCAAGCTTGATCCTATGGAACTTAAAACGAACGCAAGATACCCTACTGAACACCCTTACAAACATACACAACGGACACTTAGATGTTCATCTCCTAACTCCCAAGCAACTAGTAAATCAAATAAACACAATCGCTGCAAGAATATCTAAACGCCTGACGCTACCAGTAAAGAACGTAGAAGAAAACATTAAGGACGTTTACAAACTCCTTTACGTCAGAGCGCGAGTGACCTCATCGTATCTGCTCTTGGAAGTCCACATTCCACTTATAAGCGATGACGAATACAACGTCTATCGAATCCTGCCTCTTTTGATGCATGGACCCAACAAAGAAACCTTAGCCGTCGTACCATCATCAACACATATTGCAACCAACTTTGGAAAAGAAACTTATATCATGATCGAAGGAAAAGACCTAGAACAATGCACAAAAATGAAAGATGATAATTATATTTGCAATTCAAACTATCCCGTCTACAACTTACGCAACGAAAATGCACCGTGTGAAGCAGAAATCCTCGGTCAGCAAACAAGCCGGCACTGTCACATTACAAAGTTTAATTGCAGTGACGCCTGGATCAAGTTACATAAACGCAACCGATGGCTTTATTTATGTTGTAGCACGTGCCACGCGCGCGTACTATGCAACGGTCAAATAACATCAACAAAGATAACAAATACCGGGACTATCGACTTGAACAACGGGTGCATATTACAGAAAAAGGATTCAACTCTCTTCGCTTACAATCATTTTGGAAGCACGGTGAAGCTTGAACCAGACGTACCGGACATGCCGGATGTAAATCTTCACCTGAATGAAGACATGAATTTTAATCTCAGTAGTATCATACTACCACCAATCTCGTTTAACGAAACTGAGGAACACAACCAGCTAGATAAAAAACTGCAAATCCTGAAACAAAATGAAAAGCTTCCCGTTGCTGAGATAACTTCCCATGACATACACCAATATTTTGTCTTGTATTTCCTGGTGGTGGCAGCCATCGCTACAGCGATCTATATCACAGTGAGACGCTGTCAGCAGAAGATTTTGAAGATAAAAATACCGGCGGAGATGCAGGAAACACAGCTGGAGATGCGGAATAAATCATCACCCCAGCAGAACCCGATAGCACGATCTCGACAACCGCAAAAGGAAGAGCTTGAGATGCGGGAACAAGTGAACCCCGTCTACCAAGAAATCCAACGCCCCAAACGGCCAATACGACGAATGTTCAAATTGGATTCTGATTAACTTTTATTATTAATTTTGTAACTGTACAGGTCGCTCTATCTCTTACGATGTCGTCTTATCTCTTCTCATCTCCCCTTGCCCTTGGCAGCATGTACGGTCCAACACCGCACAGTCATTTTAGCCTACTACGCGCTCTACTTTTTACATGCGTCATACATGCTATAAAGGTATGTTATTCGCATTATTCATTTGCACTCCTAAAAACAACGTCAGAGGTAGTCGACCTAGCTAATCAGCTGTAACACGTCTCTATAACAATAAACCTATAACTTTGGAGTGACGGGTTTAACTTAAAACTATTATTTGTGTACCGGAGCTTTTACTGAAACTCGGTAGCGGCTCCTACAACTACCCTCACAAAACTATCATTACCCTATCTCATAGACTAGACATTGGACTTATTCATCTGATACAATTTACATCAAGATATGCCTAAATACCGGGTGTTTCCTGTAACAGGAGCAATAAATTGAGGGATTGTTTCCACACCACAAACGTAATAACATTTATTTTACAACTCTTGAAAATAACTTATTGTTAACTAAATATTAATGAATTTAGATTTTCTAAGCAAGCAATGCATTGCGAAAACTACGAAGTTGCTAGGCTGACAGTAGATGTCAACTAGACTATTGGATGGAGTACATTAAAAATACTATTAAGTTTGTTCGAAAATATCCCAAAAATAAATTACATATTTTTTAAAGTTGTAGAACAAATGTTGTTACGTTTATAGAGTAGAGCGATCCCTCAATTTATTGCTCCTATTACAGGCAACACCCGGTATAATCGAATGTTTACACCTTATTTAGTGGTTGGTAATTTTGAAGCTTTGCCTAACCCACCCTGGGAATGAAGGCGTGATGTTTTCTTAAGTGTGTGTTATATTTTTTCTTATCAGCTATGGAACTCGTGGGACCTAAATATCGGGTCCGAGCTGGAGCTTCAACGTCATCTTGTTTCGCCGTCGGGACGGTGCTACAGGCTGCAGTAGCGTGGGCACTGCCTTACTGGAGACACTTCTATCTCGCTCTTTACATACCACAGCTGCTCACTATCGTCTATTTCTGGATAATGCCAGAATCTGTCCGGTGGTACATGAGCAAAGGACGTTACACAGAATCAGAAGCAGTCTTGAAACAAGCAGCCAAAGTAAATAGAAGAGAATTATCCGAAAAGTCATTGCAAAGTCTAAAGCAGAATTCAGTGGAAGAAAGGAAGAGGAAAGACATTGAGAAAGAGCTAGAAGAACCATGGCTTGTCAGTTTAGTGTTCCAGCACAAGCCGGTGTTACTTCGCTGCATGGTGACTCCAGTGTGGTGGATCACAACAACGATGGTATACTATGGACTGTCGATGAATGCTGTCAACATCTTAGGGAACAAATACTTGAATTATATGGCGGTGGCGTTTATTGAGATTCCTGGGTACTGGACTGCTGTACTGTTGCTAGACAGAATCGGCCGAAAATCGCTTCTGTCTGGGAGCTTCTTTATATGTGCCGCTTGCCAGTTAGGGTTTATTTTTATACCTGATGGTAAGTTATGGAAAACGCAGACAGCATTGTTTATTAACGCATTCACTGCCATCGACGCATATATGCGTTCACTGTCATACAAGTTTGTTCCTAGGCCACGCCCCCTGGCAGTGAATGCGTTAAACAAAACTAGTCCATGACAATTATGTTCTATTGTGGGGCACAACCATTTTGTATTATCATGTACTTGTCTTTTTAGAGCTGTTGGTATTTCTGCCTACTCCACTCAAGGAATGTAGGCGTGATGTTATGTATGTGTGGTATGTAATTAGTAAACGTGCATAGATCCCAAGGCTCTCAACGCTACGTATCATGTGTGTTCGATTTCTTTCTGACAACATAAATACATAGAAACAATTCCAAAAAAATACTTTACTTACTGAAAGCGAAAAATATTTTCCTAAAATTTTGATGTTTTGAAGGGTACTTCGGTCTCTCGCTGGCAATTTATATGCTGGGCAAGTTGTGCATATCGATAGTGGCCACGTCCATCTACATTTACACCAACGAGCTGTACCCGACGCGGTACCGGACGAGTCTCTTCGCTTTCTCGTCCATGATCGGCAGGATTGGTTCTATAATGGCGCCGCTGACGCCTGCTCTGGTATGTAACTTGTCTTTGTTGTTTGTGATAATGATTAAATTTGGGATTGTATCATAATATATAAAGTTCAAAATACACAATGGGTCATAATGCATATTGGTCCTAATATAATAATGGTTTTATTTGTGAAGCCGTAAACATCTCAGGTTTTTTTAAAACGTCATTACAGAACCCATTAGGTTAGGTTAGGTTTGTGTTATAACAATCCTGAAAACTTTACGGTTTCTGAAATTAAACCATTATATATTATGATTATTATGTATTACGACCCATTATGTGTTTTGAACTTTATATATAATGTACGTACCCATTAAAATTATGTCATTTACATGCGCGACATCAAATATCTCACCTTTGTGCAAAGCGATATTATTAAAACTAGAATTATAAGCTATATCATTTATTATATCCCGTGTGTACAGTCGGCCTTAGCTCCTCTTGTTTGTACCTTGTCACTTTAACGCTTTTGATCGATTAGTGTAGTAGTCCAAACTTGGCGTTAATGTGACAAAGTGTGCAGTTAGGTACTTATAGGGACGACCGTACCACACGTGGTGTTATCATCTGTAACGTCATCTTGTACAATTAATTATGAATAATAAATATAATATTTATTGGCGTCACGCGGTTCGTTTAGCGGGATAAAAATATAATGTAACTTTTTTATATTAAGGTAACGGTATCATATCACAATATATAAAGTTGAAAATACATAATGGGTCATAATACATAATGGTCATCTCGTGTATAATGATTTTATTTCTGCAACCGTAAACTTTTCAGGATTTCTTAAAAAGCCATTGTTTTGAACCTATTAGGTTAGGTTAGGCTTGTTTTATAACAACCCTGAGAAGTTTTTTATTTTAGAAATAAAACCATTATATATTATGACCATTATTTATAATTATGTATATTGAACCTTATATTATACGTACCCTAAGCTAACACGTAAACTTGTCACAACTACCTACTTATTAGCAATATTTAATTTGTAACCTTGTTTGCTTAAGAATTAAAAAAAAAAATGATATTACAATACAATGTATAAAGTAACAGCAATCTAGAAAGAAGATAAGGAAAACCAAACGATAGACAGATAACGGTAATAAAGGGAGATAAGTGTTTTATATAATGTTTGGACATTTTATAGACATATTTTTATCATACAAGTAGGAGATAAGTCTTGCTTCTTACAGTAGTAACGAATTATAAACATTGAAGATGTATCCCTGAGCTGGTGGTGTTGCCAACACAATTAAAATTCAGAACTTATAAATAAATGAATAAGGGATAATATCATACGAACTGACCTACTCCCAAAATTAAAGGCTGGAATTAGGAATACTAAAACAAGGTTAACATACTTTTTACAAGAAATACCTAAATACATAGAAAACCTAAGGAATAAATATTCGGGCTCAAAAAGGGTCACAAACACGGCGCACACTTTTATCTCATTGCTTTTACAAGATTAAACAATATTGTAAATCATTATCATCTAAGACCGCGTTCGATTAAACCTCGTGAGGCCCACGTCAAGTTTTACTAGTTCAAAAAAGAACCTTGTGTAAGTCAACTAAAGATTAAAGTGACTTTGACAAATGTCCTAAATTTAGGCCGTAGGGCCTTACGAGGTTGAGCTGGGCCTCTATTCAGGTGCGTTAAAACAATATCGTGTTTGACACGTTTAAGAATCGTTTATGTCACAGTCGCCATGTAAATGACATAAGAGTTATCAAAACGTTGACAATACGGAAACACGTCAAAGACGATATCGTTATTACCGTGTAGAATCCCAGCCCTGGAATATCAAGAACGCGGTTGGGCCAGACTTGTGAGTGCGTACTTGTCATCACTAAGCGTCGCCGAAACGTTCAGGTTTATTCCTATCTTCCAACCTACCCAACCCAGGTATATGGCAAAATTTAAAAATGTCTATCTATTCGCGTTAAAACTATATGTAGGGTAAACCACCCAGTAGTCAGCCAGAATCCTGTAGTCGGCCTCTGCCTATTCTTTGTATGAGTGGCATGGCAGGAGTATGAAAGATATATTTTCCACTCCTCACACTTATGTAAGGCCGACTACAGGTTTCTGGCTGACTACTGGGTGGTTTACTATGGCCCACCTGTTTTGTTGAATTAAAACAACTACACCTAGATTAAACGCCAAATCTCTATAGACTAATCTTGGATTAGGTATTAAGTCTTATTCCAAGTTTAGCAAATACAGTTTAATTGTATTTTTTTTTATTATAAGGCAAGTAAAATGCACAATGCAGTTTAACTGCAATTCCCAAAAATTAGTTCGTACAGCACGGACTGACTGACGAATCGAAGCACTAAATTACAAACATTGCATATTAGAAAAACTACATATAAAAAATCCTTTAAAACATAAAAGAGAAGAAAGGATTTTTCAAATCAGAACCCCATGTAAGGAAATATGGGAAATATCTGAAAAGCTAGCTAATATTATGATGTCCCCAGGGTTCTTTGATCTGGGAGCCGCTGCCGTTCGTGCTGTTTGGGTCACTGGCGACGCTAGCGGGGCTGTTGGTGCTGCTGGCGCCGGAGACCAGGGGCACCACGCTTCCGGACACCATGCAGCAGGCCGCCGACCTTGGCCGCCCCAAGCACCAGACTTAACCCCATAGTAACTTACCTACTACCGACAAGTGGCAGTTCTTGCAGCCAAGATATTGCGAAAAAGTATATGTGTGATAGAAACGCATGTAAGGGAAATGCAGAGATTCAAGAACGAAGGGCTTTTTCTGTCCCTATATCCCTATGTATGCTTAAATCTTTAAAACTACGCAACGGATTTTGATGCGATTTTTTTTAATAGATATAGTGATTGAAGAGAAAGGCTTATATGTATAATACTTTAATCCGGAGCGCGAAGCGAGGGCGGGTCGCTAGTATGTAATAAATAGTGGCAAAAAGTTACAAATAAATAATTTAAGGAACAAACTTCAATACTTTTGTCATATTCCGTGCCTATTAAAGATGTGGATAAAATTAATAAGTTAATTAGAAAAAGCTGTCTGATCCCTGAGCTGCTGCCGTTCGTGCTGTTCGGGTTGCTGGCGACGCTGGCGAGGCTGTTGGTGCTGCTGGCGTCGGAGACCAGGGGCACCACGCTGCCGGACACTATGCAGCCGGCCGCCGACCTTGGCCGCCCCAAGCACCTGACTTAACCCCTTAGTAACTAACCTACCTTAAACAGGTTCTTGTAGGCAAATTATAAGAATGACGAAGAAATTTAAAGAAGAGAAGTTTGAGAGAGATAAAGGGACTATAGGGAGATATATAGAGAAGGGAGAGTCTATATCGAAGTCTAGCTTGCCAGCACCGATTGTGTAATAAAGTTTGTATAAACTAAACACTTGATCTTTTTAAACTTTATAACGCTCAAACTTTTTAACTTTTGGTCAACATTTTAGCCTATTTGTTCAAAATGTGTTTACAGAATTTTATTATCAATAAATCTTTTTAGAGTTGTTAGTATTTCTGTAGCTCTGCCTACCCCACTCTGGGAATGAAGGCGTGATATTATGTATGTATTATTATAATTCTCGCTTAGGTTTACTGTTTAAATACATCATTCCTGCTGTGACTATTGTGTAATAATTTTTACAGGTTAATAAAAAAATTGAAGTATTTGTTTTTTTAATTATTTATCTTTTCGGATAATGAACGGAGACATGTGAAACTACTAGCAGCAATTATATTATGCACACTCTTAACTTGTAATGAACTGATATCTTGTAGTAAATAAATTTCTTAATAATTAACAAGTGATAATTTAGGGCAATATGATTAAAAAAAAAACAGGCGACAATCTGATACAAATTGACCGAATTTCAAACTAAGCAATTAAAAACGTACATTTACATTGCAACGCTGCAATAGCTCTTGGCTCAATAATGTTTTGACAACTCGTCAATGGATTGCTACAAGCATGCGGACTATTTTGACCAATGACACTGAACCTTAAAAGACAGATCTTGAGTTCCCAGTCTATCAAGAAAAGACTTGACATAGGTCGTGGTAGGGTCTCTATCGTTTCACTGAATTACGTATGCGATAATTTCACTTGACATAATTTCATATGCCATAATATTAATTTGCCAAAAAGGCATTTTATCTGAAGGCGTGAACTATTCACCATTGTAATAAAATAAACTTAACCTTACCTATTGGGCTCTATACGGTGGTATGTAAAAATAACCTGCAAGGTTTAGGAATTCAGAAAAAATGCCTTTATGGCAAATGAAATTATTGTGTATGATATTAGGGAAAACTAAGGTCAGAAGGTCAGTGACCATTATGGCAAGTGAAATTAGTGCAAATGACATACATACATACATAACATCACGCCTTCTTTCCCAGAGTGGGGTAGGCAGAGCTACAGAAATACCAACAACTCTAAAAAGACTTGTTGATAATTCTGTAACCACATTTTGCACTAACAGGCCAAGAAGTTTACTAGTGTATTAGTGACAAGTTGCAAGCCCATCACCTAACAATACTACAAGCCCTTATTCCCTGAGTCGCCTCTTACGACATCCACGGGAAGACATGGAGTGGCACTATTCTAACCCGGCAACCACACGGGCTTAGTGCAAATGAAATTATGATAAATGAAGGGATACTGTCGTGGTAGGACGTTGTGCAAGCTCCGCCTGGATCGCTATCACCATCTCATCCTTTAACCTACCGCCAAGCAGCTGTTCCCATTGTTGTGGTCCAGTGTGGGGATAAGACAATTGGTGAAATTACTAGCATAAAGGCATTCTATCTAGGGTTGACACCGCATTTGCGGTCTTAGGATTGCAATCTTAAGATTGTAGCTATGAGAATGCAAATGTGTATGGATTACAGATCCCACTTACCATCAGGTGACATGTGTGCTCGTTGGCCTTCCACCTCTAGTAAAGATAAAATGCCTATCTTAAGACATTTCAGAAATTACAATATTCTATAATAAAAAGGACGGGTATCTTTACCAAAATCAGTTTTTTAGTACAGTCCTAATAATACAACGTTGAGTAAGTCGTAATGTATAGGACAAAAACGAATATTTAGTTACCCAATGGTAAGTCCACGTTTTCATAAATAACCTGGTCCCTATTTCACAAACCTGACAACATATAGGTGACAATACGTGTGTAACATAATTTCCAATTACAAAGTTTTTACATCAATAAGATTCATTTTGTATTCATATTGTATTCAAATGTAACGTCATCTGTCACCTGGCAGGATGGTGAAAAAAGAGACTGTGGAAAGAGACGATGGATTATGACAGTGACGGGAAATATGAAAAACAAGTATCGACAAATTTAAAAAAAAAATATATTTGTTACGCTTTTATAAGTATGTAAAAAGTATATAAATAGAAGCAAACACTTTAATAATAGTCCTTGTAAAAAATATTTACTTGGGTAAAGTCACATCTGTTTTTTTTCGAGAAATATTTATTTTAACTAGATATTCCTGTATAGTTAACATTAGTCTATTAGTTTGAATAGTCCAAAAACCGGCCAAGTGCGAGTCAAACTCGTGCCCTGGGGGTTACATACTGGTAGGTACCTACATAAATAGTTCGTTCATTACGGGAATCAAGTCCCGATTATGTATGCCGCTTGATGAGGAGATATATAGATATCTCTATCTTAATTAGTTTTTTTTGACGTAGTAGTATGATTTTTTCACAGCTCCAAGGAATTGCAGATTTGAGTATTTACTATTAATTCCTACTTGATACTTCAACGCATTCCTGAGAAGACGAGTCGACAGACAGACAGACGGACTATAAAGTGATCCTATAAGGGTTCCTTTTTTTGACTTTTGAATCCCTAAAAATAGTTATAAGAGGTAGTTAAAAAAATTATAATGATATTTTTTTATTATTATTAAATACTTAATACAACAGTCAGCGTTAGAAATATAAGTCAATTCTCTAAACGCAATAACGAGCTATCTCTCGCTCTATCACACGCTTACATTCAAGAAAATTACTACATTCTCATCTCTTAGCTAAAAATACCGCTTGCCCGTACATACGGTGCAAACTCGGTCTTTTACTCTGTATCACACCCATTCACTCTAATGTTAGTCTTACCGACTTGAGCTAAAACCGACAGAGATTTACGAGCACTATAGTAACTTATTTACAAAGATGTTAAGTCTGGTGCTCGGGGTGGCCACGATCGGCGGCCTCAGGGCCTAGTCAAGATGCAAACGCTACTAACGTTTTTCTTTTCTATTGCTCAAAATGTATGGGATGACATTGTCGTGCGTTACGATAAACCACGTGGTCAACTGTCATAACACACGTTATGACCAAGAGAAAAGAAAAACGTTAGTAGTGTTTGTATCTTCACCAAAACCGTACCAGTACAGGCAGGAGGCACCCTGTTGTATAGTGTCTGGCAATGTGCGCCTTATCTCCAGCACCAGCAGCACCAGCAGGCCAGCCCGTGTTACCAGGGAGCTGATCAGCACGAAATAATTATTACATATAAGGCTTTGTACAGATTTCCATTTCATTTCATTTCTATTCTTCAAACGGAGCTTTTCCCCTTCATTCTTGAATCTCTGCATTTCCCTTACATTCGTCTCTATCACACAGACACTTTTTCGCTCAGGGTCAAATCAGTATTAGGTGAGTTACTAAGGGGTTAAGTCTGGTGCTGGGGGCGGCCAAGGTCGGCGGCCTGCTGCATGGTGTCCGGCAGCGTGGTGCCCCTGGTCTCCGGCGCCAGCAGCACCAACAGCCCCGCCAGCGTCGCCAGCGACCCGAATAGCACGAACGGCAGCGGCTCCCAGATCAGAGAACCCTGGGGACCAACAATATTATCATAACGCAAATGAGGACATCGGATGCTTTTATTACATGATTGTATTCATAAATATATATCTAAATATGATTGTCAAAATACTTAATTGTGATGAGTAAAATTTAAGGTCACATAACAATGTAGGAGGACAAATATAGCATCTTGACAACGAACAATGAACAAAAAACAAATTGATAAGGTTTTTTGACATAAACTGGTCACAACTAAGCATAATGCAAAACCAGCTCTCGACTTTTGTTAGATCCATTGGTTCAAATCGCAACAGACAGAATGTCATACTGTATTTGGAACTTTAGACAAAAAATGTTGAATCGCCTTAGCATTGAATGTAAATAACAGCACATAACGTACCAGAGCAGGCGTGAGCGGCGCCACTATAGAACCGATCCTGCCGATCATGGAAGAGAAGGCAAACAGACTCGTCCGGTACTGCGTCGGGTACAGCTCGTTGGTAAAGACGTAAATGGACGTGGCCACCATCGATATACATAACTTGCCCAGCAAGTAAACAGCCAGCGAAATACCGAAGTACCCTTCAAACAAAATTTTACGTTAATGTAAACTTCCCTGTTCAAAATATTTTTCCATTAAAATCAAACCGGTAAAAATTGCAAATTTTACCTCGATGATAAGCCGGGGCCTCAAATGAGAATGAAGGATTTGATTGTGGTTTAAACACAAAATGTTGAAGCTTTTATATCTGTGGCTCCCCTTAAAGATATGATCCAAACCCAATCTATTATAAAAAACTTGTACTCGTATTGTAATTAACATGTACTTTGTACGCGTTAAAATCTCATAACTTACCATCAGGGATAAAAATAAACCCAAACTGGCAAATAGCACATATCAAGAATCCTCCAAATACTATTGGTTTTCTGCCGATCTTGTTCAGCAGTAGTCCAGAAGTCCAAAATCCAGGAATATCTACCAACGTCACCATCATATAGTTCAGGTACTTATTTCCTAAGATGTTGACAGCGTTCATCGACAGGCCATAGTATACCAACATTGCCGTTATCCACCACACCGGAGTCACCATGCAGCGAAGTAACACCGGCTTGTGCTGGAACACTAAACTCACAAGCCACGGCTCGTCTTGCTCTTTCTCAATGTTTTTCCTCTTTCTTTCTACTTCTGAATTCTGCTTTAGACTTTGCAACGACTTTTCGGATAATTCTCTCCTATTTACTTTGGCTGCTTGTTTCAACACTGCTTCTGATTCTGTGTAACGTCCTTTGCTCATGTACCACCGGACGGATTCTGGCATTATCCAGAAATAGACGATTGTGAGCAGCTGCGGTATGTAAAGAGCGAGATAGAAGTGTCTCCAGTAAGGCAGCGCCCACGCTACTGCAGTCTGTATCAGCACTCCGATGGAGAAACAAGAAGAATTCATAGCGCCGACTCGAACACGATATTTAGGGCCCACAAGTTCCATAGCTAAAATAAAACAAGTTTTTGGTTAATATTGGTTGGGTTCTCCCTTCAACACTTGTTATCAGATTAAATTATCAAAAACGCTTCAACAGGTTATAAAAAAACTTAATTTAATTAACTTGTGAAAATAATATTTACATACATACATACATAAATCACACCTGTTTCCCAGAGGGGTAGGCAGAGACCACTTCTTATCACCTGCTACAATCCTGACAAATCTCTTTCGCTTCTTCCACATTTATTCATCGAGTCATTTCATACATGCATGCACATCGTTTTTGGATACTTATATTTCGGCCCTTTTTCAATATTTTCCTGATAATTTTTTCCACTTACTATCGCACTGTATGTATATTTCTTTGATCAATCGTTTTTCATCCATCCTTTCCAAATCACCGAATCATCGAAGCACGCCCTTTTCAATCTTAGTCACTACATCTTCTTTCAGACCACACTTATCTCTGATGTTTTCATTCCTTACTCTATCGACAGTTTCTCACCACACACACACAAAAAAAGGAATAAGTTAAAAAAATGTTTTTATTAACTTAACCAAATATACCACAATTTTATGATGTAAATCTGGGCTTACTTACTCCATTAAAAAAAGTGTGCTTTTTGTTAATTTATGCATATTTTTTGGCTTTGTCATTTGTTTAAGTTTCATTCAGATGCTAAAAAGATTGCTAAAGATATTCTTAATAAAAGACGGTTTTATTCACTAAAAATCATCAAATTACCCATAGTATAAGCGCAGGAGAACCCACAGGCACTGAACAACGCCTCGAGGAACTCGAGGATGATGAAGACAGTGTAGGACGTGGCGAAGGAGCGGGCCAGGCCCAGCCAGGCTCGGCTGAAGGCGTTTAGAGCGAGAACCAGTCTCCGGCCTCGGGCATCCGCTAAGTAGCCCGACATGGGGAGCGACAACAGCCAGCCGAACATATAGGCTGAGCCAATCAGGGACCGCCACCATTCCTTGCACGCCAAGTCGAACTAAAACGCCATTTTCTTATTGACATACTTGCATACATAACATCACGCCATAATTCCCAGTGTGGGGTAGGCAGTGCTACAGAATTACCAACAAATCTAAAAACTTGTTGATAATTCTGTAAGAGAGCAGTGTATTAGTGACAGGATGCAAGCCCATCGCCTAACAGTAACTTCAAACCCTTATTCCCGTAGTCGGCTCTTATGACATCGATTTCGATTCTTTGTCGGCTCTTTTGACGACGACGGGAAGACATGGTTTTTCTTATTAATTACTTTGTTCTGTTAGAATTCGCTTAATAGTATTTTCTATTTCCTCATTAAAAATTAAATGTTATTTCAATTTTTTTGTTCTACAGACGTTTTGTTCTACGTGAAATTGTGTGTAATTACGTGTAACTAAATTTTAGTTATAACTTTCGAACTAAAAGTAAAAGTCCATCTGCTATGCAATATAGTAATCTCTCATTACTTTGATTGAAATATGCCTATGTCACTCCCACAACCAGATGAATCTAATGATACCTCATAGTTAAAATCCGTCAAACCGTTTGGCTGCAGAGCATACCATGCATACATACATAAAAAACATACATACATACATAAAAAACATACATACATACATAAAAAAACCTTTCTTTGGACCCAGTCGGGTAAAAGGAATTAATCATGCACGAAGTTTAAGGATTTCCTTAAACTTCCTCTATACTCATAGAGGTAGACTAAATAAAAGAGTTTGCGTTTAGCAAAATGTGATGGTGACAGTAGAAACATTAACGAAATCTTGTTAAACATAAAATCCACCATTTAGACAGTAGTTTAATAAACGAGACGTAACGGAAACAAACAGACGGTTCTGTACCATCTCAATATTATAACATAAACGGTAACTCATCACTTCATCGAATTTCACTACATCGAATGTATCATTTCATCGAATTTCATTTCATCGAACGCTGTTTTCTGCTAAAACTGAAGGTTAGGTTAGGCTACATGTTTAACATACCCTGAAAACATTATGGTTTCAGCAGAAAATAGCATTCGATGAAATGATACATTGGATGAAAGGTGTTTCGATAAAATGATAGACACCCAATATAAACACAACAGACGTTAAAGGACACAACGGATAACGGATACGAATGACTAAACAGAAAACGGTTCAAAAGATTCCAATAATAAGAATAGCCATCTAATTTATTTGAGATCCCACAAACCTCATAAACAACAGTATCAGTATTCTCGTAGACGTACTCTTCGCAGGGGACGACAGCCTCCCAGTCGAAGAGGTCAGCGGGGCAGCTGTCGTTGGCAGCGGGCTCGGCGCCGGAGCCGTTGAACCTCGCGCAGTTGTCAAAGGAGCCACCAGCGCCAGGCACCGCCAGCTCTATCCAGGGAGGGGAGAACTCCGCTGAAGGACACTCGGGAATTGCGCATCTAATATAAACTTACTTTTAGTTTTCATATCTATCAATTGTACTAATAAAATAAAACTTTAGTCAACATCTTTCATTAAAAGATTGAAACATTATGTATATTAAAGATCCAAATGAATTCGCTGTTGTTGAGTGTAGCGTAATTTGTATTACGCGTGTAATAACTATTATTAATTTAAATTGTACAAACAATTAATTCATTTTTGGTTTTTATTATTTTAATCATAAAATTAAACATTGTAATATTTTAATTAATATTCATGTGTAATGTAATTTAACGGCGGTTTTGCAGTAGCGAGCGCGGGACCCTAAATTGTCCCTTTGTTCTCGTATCCACGCGCGGCCTACGTGACCGACCGAAGGCGACGCGCGAGCGCATCAGTCTGCTAGATGCTCCGGAGTTAGACGCACGGCCGTTGTATGCATTCGCGTGACGTCACGACTCTCGCTACTTGCTATCTCCGCTTGCTAATTGAAACGTCTAACGTGGATAGACTTAGTTGTAGTCGCTTTCTTCTTGTGCTTTCGGACAAGCTTTGCCAAATTATACTTTCTCCTTCTTGTAAACATAATCGTGTGTGTATAACAATAAACTGTGTTGTGCAAGTGTTTCTGACTTATTTGTTTAACGAACTTTACCCGCATCACAACTGGTTATCACCACATTGGTGACCCCGAGAAAGGACACGTCATGGCCGAAAAGGAGTTGGAGACATTTAGAGTTGGTGTGAGGGTACCTCCGTTTTACCCGGAGAAACCGGCCTTGTGGTTCGCGCAGTTGGAGAGCCAGTTCGTGTTGGCCAATATAACGGCCGATGCTACCAAATTCCACTATGCCGTGGGCCATCTCGAGCCAATCTACGCTTCAGAAGTGGAGGACATAATAAGTGCACCGGCGGCTCCAAATAAGTACGAACATTTAAAAACCGAGCTTATAAAGCGCTTGTCAGCGTCACGAGAAAAAAAACTCAAGCAGCTCCTCATGCATGAGGAGTTGGGGGATAGGAAACCTTCCCAGTTCCTGCGTCACCTTAAACATCTGGCAGGACCCGGAGTTCCAGAGGAGTTTCTGCGCAGTATTTGGATCAGTAGGCTCCCCACCGGGACACAGTCCATAATTGTATCGCAGGCAAATATATCCTTGGACGAGTTAGCGGACCTGGCTGACCGAATCCACGACATAGTGGTGCCAACCCCGCAGGTAGCAGCAGCATCAACATCGTCAGCCATCCAGAGCAGTTCCCAGAACAATGAAATTGCTGCACTGACTCAGCAAATTCGAGCACTTACAGCGAAGGTAGATCGAATGTCACGAGGCAGAGGTAGATCGCAGACTCCTGACCGTAAGAGGTCTAAATATTCGGCAAATAGGTCCTCTTCGAGTCACCGCAGGTTTCCGAACTGTTGGTACCACCACAAATTCGGTACGAAGGCAAATCGTTGCATTAAACCTTGCGACTTCGCGGGAAACGATCAGGGCAATCATTGATGGCGGCCAACGAATGCCCTACTACAGGTCGCCTCTTCGTAACGGACAAAACGTCGCGGGTTCCGTTTTTAATAGACACGGGTAGTGATTTATGTGTGTATCCCAAATCTCTTCTAAAAAACTATAAGAAAAAAGCAGATTTAATATTAAATGCAGCCAATGGTTCCGTGATTAATACATTTGGTTTTATTAATTTTGTTTTAGATTTAGGCTTGCGCCGAGACTTTCCTTGGCGATTTATTGTGGCAGACGTGACAAGGGCGATAATAGGGGTCGACTTCCTGTCGCATTACGGCCTCATTGTCGACGTGAAGCGTCAACGCCTGATCGACGGTATCACGTCGCTAGCTACACCGGCTTCGCAGGCGGTAAAAGCAGATGACGTCACTTCGGTTAAGGTAGCATCTGGTAATTCTGTATATCACACCATACTCAAACACTACCCCGAAGTAACACGACCACCCGGCATACACCGGACACCTGCACATAATACGGTGCACCATATACGCACCACGCCAGGGCCACCTGTATCCAGTACACCACGTAGACTTGCACCCGACAAGCTTAAGATTGCCAAGGCCGAGTTTGAGACCATGTTGCAGAGCGGTATCTGCCGTCCATCGGAATCTCCTTGGTCGTCTCCCCTCCATCTAGCCCCCAAGAAAAACGACGGCTGGCGTCCTTGTGGCGACTACAGGATGCTGAACGCCCGGACCATCCCAGACAAGTACCCCATCCGCCACATTCAGGACTTCGCCCATAGCCTAGCTGGCTGTACAATATTCTCTACTATCGATCTGGTAAAGGCGTACAACCAGATTCCCCTAAACCCTGATGACATCGCGAAAACCGCAATAACTACGCCGTTCGGTCTTTACGAATTTCCGTACATGACGTTCGGACTTCGTAATGCCGGGCAGACGTTTCAGCGTTTCGTCGATCACATGCTCAGAGGACTGGATTTCGTGTACGCCTACCTGGATGACTTTCTGATTTTCTCAAAGGATCAGAAAACCCATGAGCAACATCTGCACCAGCTGTTCGCCAGACTCAGGGAATATGGTATGGTGATAAATATCGCAAAGTGTAACTTCGGTGTATCCGAAGTCACTTTTCTCGGTTACAATATAACTAGTAAAGGTACAACGCCATTGCCGTCCAAGGTTGAGGCTATACAGTCATTCCCCACTCCAAAGACGGTAAGAGAACTTCGCCGATTTCTAGGGATGGTAAATTTTTACCGAAGGTTCATTCCTGGAGCGGCCAAGGATCAAGCACCCCTTAACGCTTTGCTGGTCGGCTCGGTGAAGGGTTCCCACCCTGTGCATTTTTCCACTCAGGAGTCTGAGGCGTTCCAGAACTGCAAGGATAGTCTTTGCCGAGCAGCTTTGTTAGCGCATCCAAAGTGCGACGCAAAACTCGCGTTGGTGACGGACGCCTCTGACACTGCAATTGGCTCTGTATTGCAGCAGTCGAGTTGCGACGGGTGGCAACCTCTTGCATTTTTCTCGCGTAAACTAAGCCCAGCACAGGTGAAGTATTCTCCCTACGACCGTGAGCTCCTTGCCATTTACGAGAGTGTAAAGTATTTTCGCCATATGTTAGAAGCACAGGACTTTACGATCTATACAGACCACAAACCCATAACATTTGCCTTTCACTCTCGTAAGGAAAACTGTTCCCCACGACAATTCCGACACCTGGATCTGATAGCCCAGTTCTCAACCAACATCAGGCACATCTCGGGGAAGGATAACGTCGTGGCGGACACACTTTCTCGCATAGAAGAGATCACCCAGCCAGTGACCGCTGAAAGAATAAGTATCGCGCAGCGGACGGACGGAGAGCTGGAGCAGCTACTGACATCACACTCCTCATTACACCTAGAAAAAATTGAAGTTCCCGGCACGCGGAGTCAATTGTACTGCGATGTCAGTATCTCCACTCCAAGACCGTTCATTCCGCGGGAGTTACGCAGGCAAGTGTTCGACAGTCTGCACTCTTTGAGCCACCCCGGTTCCAATGTCACCGCCAGATTAGTCGCTGAAAGATATGTCTGGCCTGGTGTTCAAAAGGACTGCCGAGAGTGGGTTCGTTCCTGCCTACCTTGCCAGCAATCCAAGGTCACACGCCATGTCTCTGCCCCATTAGGTAACTTTAAACTTCCACGGTCAAGGTTCACCTTTATTCATATAGATCTAGTGGGTCCATTGCCGATATCTCATGGTTTTCGTTATTGCCTCACAGCTGTGGATCGTTTCACCCGGTGGCCAGAGGCAATACCGATAACAGACATCACGGCAGAAACAGTGGCGAGGGCATTATTATGTGGCTGGATATCCCGTTTTGGTTGCCCTACTACCATAGTGACGGACAGAGGCCGTCAATTCGAGTCAGCACTTTTCCAGCATCTTTCCGAAATCGCCGGTTTTCAGCACCGCAGGACAACTGCATATCACCCTGCATGCAATGGACTCGTGGAGAGGTTTCATCGGCAGCTCAAGGCTGCCATTACCTGCCACGCAAACTCCAGTTGGGTCGACTCACTTCCAGTAGTCCTATTAGGAATCCGCAATGCCTACAAAGAGGATCTACGTGCTTCTTCAGCCGAGCTCGTCTATGGCCAGCCCCTTCGCCTACCGGGAGAACTTTTCAATCCTCAGGCGGAGGAAACTGTTGACATGACGGATTACTTGTCACGCCTGCGCAGTTTCGCGAGGGAGCTGCAACCTTCACCAGCCTCACGTCACGGCGGCGGTAAGCGCAAGACATTTATTTTTAAGGACTTGGCCACTACCTCTCATGTATTTCTTCGCGACGACACTGTAGGTGGATCCCTAAAGCCTGCATATTGTGGTCCGTACGAAGTTATCGCGCGAGGTGGAAAAGTATTTAAAATTAAAATAAACGGGAAACAAGTCACCGTGTCACTCGACCGTATTAAACCGGCCTTTATACTGCGTGACTCTAACGCCACACACCATACATCACCTGACACAAGTAGTTACAGTCATACACAAGCACCATCTACAGAACATCAGGTACTACCAACAACCGATGCCGATGATAAGATCGTCAAAAAGACGCGATCGGGACGCATTGTTCGATTTCCCGACTATTATCGCCCTTGACGGTCTCTGGAAGGGGGTGATGTAGCGTAATTTGTATTACGCGTGTAATAACTATTATTAATTTAAATTGTACAAACAATTAATTCATTTTTGGTTTTTATTATTTTAATCATAAAATTAAACATTGTAATATTTTAATTAATATTCATGTGTAATGTAATTTAACGGCGGTTTTGCAGTAGCGAGCGCGGGACCCTAAATTGTCCCTTTGTTCTCGTATCCACGCGCGGCCTACGTGACCGACCGAAGGCGACGCGCGAGCGCATCAGTCTGCTAGATGCTCCGGAGTTAGACGCACGGCCGTTGTATGCATTCGCGTGACGTCACGACTCTCGCTACTTGCTATCTCCGCTTGCTAATTGAAACGTCTAACGTGGATAGACTTAGTTGTAGTCGCTTTCTTCTTGTGCTTTCGGACAAGCTTTGCCAAATTATACTTTCTCCTTCTTGTAAACATAATCGTGTGTGTATAACAATAAACTGTGTTGTGCAAGTGTTTCTGACTTATTTGTTTAACGAACTTTACCCGCATCACAACTGGTTATCACCACAGAGTATTTGCCTTTAAATCCTCGGTGGTGGAAAAGCTAAATTGCTTGATTTTGCCAGTTCACCATCCTCTACCTTAGTTATTATTAGTGAAAAGGGTGTACCAATAAAATATGGGATATCGTTATCAAAAATAAATGCATCATTATCATTAACCTTCATATTTTCAAGAGTGTGTGAACTTTAATAATCTAATCGGTTTTATCTCACGGCAAGATCCTAATCATATCAACGTCAAAATGTAACAAATCTATTATTCAATCCTCTGCAATCGCTATTGCCTAAACCCTATCTAATTTTGGTTAGGTATTTTTGCTCTCTGCTGCAACTGCCACTGCTCGCTTTAACACAAACGATATCATTTTTAAAGTAACCAAAAAAAATACATGATTATTCGAGAATTCCAATTGACGTCATCCTATAAGCGGTCTATTAACGTTTCACCTACACAATAGAATGAATGAAAATGAAATGAAATGGACAGTTTATTTCGTTATCACATACATTTAACAATAGTAAAGGTTGGGCCCCCTTGTAAGAATTAGTATACTCGTATACCTGTGTCAGGGGACCCCGCTCGCTTTCAACAATAGTGTGTTCACTGTAAATAACAGTTAAACTAACTAACAAGACATAAAATTACGACAGTTTTTTTTATTGCACACAGTCTTTGTGTGTGGGCTTAAGAGAGTGTGGTTAAGAGTGCTTCGGTCTCATCATAATTGAGACTTTTTAGCACTTCAATATTCTTAGATCAACATTCTTTCTTACCGAGTAGGTATCCTCGCAGCACTAAACACGTACTCGTTGGTGTTGTACCCTGACAAAAGAGCAACCACCAAACAAAGTCCTAGCGTCCTTCGCTGGTATCTCCCAAATTGCCCGATCTCTTCACGCAGAATCACGTCCAAGTCCAACTTTGACTCTCCTTTACCTTCTTTAAATCCTTCATCCTTAACCACGTCTTTTGCTAACATTGTGACTTCAACTGATGAAGTTAAAATTATAACGTCTCCAATGTGTTCAGGTGAGAAAATAAATATTTCTTCATCTGCCTGTAGCTTGCGTGCAATTGATAAGGTTGGTGATAATGTCTAAGGTGAGATGTTATATTGATGTTAGGGTTCCGTGTGACAGAAATTTCGTACAGATCTCTTTCTTTTCTAGGGTTAAAAAAATCTTAGGCTCTTCCAATCGTGTCCCTTTGGTCACGTGACTTTTCGTATGACGTGATCTACCAGTGACGCGATAGGTTGAAAACAAAATGAATAGAAACGCTAGTTAGCGAACGCATATTGGCTACGGACTCAGTTTGAAAAGTCATACCGTTACGAGTACAATGCTGTGTGGTCTAATTCCCCGATTCAACCAAACTTTTTACATAGGGGTAAAGCTTATTTTGAGATTAGTAATGTCAAAATGCCATGGAAAACTGTCATTTTTCGACCTTACTAATCTCAGAGTAAGTGATGACACGTTGGCCTAATGGGAGTGACCCTGCCTCCGACGCCAGCGGTCCTAGTTCATATCCCGGTAAGGGCAGATATTTGCGTGATGAGCGCGAGGATTTGTTCCTGATTGGATGTTTTCTATGTATTTAAGTATGTATTTCTCTATATAAGTATGCTTATTGTTGTCTAGTACCCATAGTACAAGCCTCGAGCTTAGTTTGGAACTAGGTCAATTTGAGCGAGATGGTTCCCTGATATTTTTTACCTACGACGCAGTTGTACAGGTCCCGACTACATTACGGAGGCGAAGGACCTCATTGAGTATGTTCGAGTTAAGACCGGAGTCCCTGACGGTCGAGTAGTTGGAGCCCCGCCACAAAGTGAATTTGAAATGGTACGTGTACCGATCAAAGATCCGTCGACCTTTTTAAAAGAGGAATTCGGGCCGAGATGTGTCGTATTTCCACGATTCCATGTTAGTTTGCAAATTTCTGACTTTCCCGGTGGATTTTCAGTTTTTTTCTTTCAATAAAACCTTCTCCTGACAGTAACAAACACAATAAAAAAAGAATTGGTTCAACTGCTCTCGAGATTTGCCCTTAGCAACACATTCAGCGCTTCATTTTTATTATATACATTTGTAAATACCTATGGGCCTCGTTACCTGAACTATTTCGTATTTCGTACTGATTAAGTGTGTGTGTAATGAATGATGGCATTAAAACGAATGTACAAAGTTTCATTTCGCATAAAACGAATAGCGTTATTTGGATCAGTATAATAAACTCACGATATAACAATTACAAAGCATAAATAACAAGGAAAGCATAACTTCTTAAAACATAATAGGTTGTAGGTTAGAAACTAAGGCAATTCTAACGTCTTTGAATTCTACTAATTTGGTCTCAGATCTAATCTAACCTAACCTAGTAAGAAAGAAAAATGCATAACAATAAGAAAATTATTGTAATGATAAATGAGTGTTATGTTATTTGACCGTATACCTGATAAAAAGGAAGGGAAAAAGCTTCAGCCGCGTTTGTAACCAGAGATTCGTAACCATTAGGTAGGTTTAGGTTATGTTAGTATTATAGCAGGCCCGGAGGGCCAAACCACCTAGAAATAGGAGCTCCGCCTAAGCGGAACTCCGACGACACTGTCTAATTGATTTGAAATAAGAGTTTTGGAACAAATCGCAACTGTAGGGCTAGACAAGTTGCATTCGACAATCATTAGCGATTATGTTTCGATAGACAAACGTATGGAATTGACGTAAGCCACCGAGATAGTCACGTGGCACTATCTCGGTGGCTTACGTCAATTTCATATATCTTTCAATCGAAACATAATGTCTAGCGATTGTCGAATGCAACTGGTCTAGCCTCACTGGTTACGAACCTCCGGTTACGTACGCGGTCGAAGGGATAAAATATATACTTTATTTATATGCTTAACGTCTATTATTCTATTCAAAAGAAGTGAAATTAAATATACAAAAAAAAATGCAAATTAAACGGCACCCAATCAACCCCTAAATCTCAGTAACTAAGATTACAGTACACGTAATACCGCTATGAAAAGTAACACGCCAAATATTGTTACAGTACAAATAAGATTGTATTAAGTAGGATAATAAGATGTATTACGCCTTACAGATCTCATTCAGACGCCGCGAGATATTTCAAGAGCAATACGTCGGGTCGTTGCTCCTCTAACTCGTGTTGGACGGATGCCCAATACGCTTGCACTTTTGGCAGTTCCTAAATATTAGTGTTGCGTCTCTTTCAATCGGCTAAACGAGAGTGAGACACAATAAAAACATTTAGAGAAAATACGCATTGCCATTTGTTTAACGGTCGTCATGTAACGTCACGCGCGTATTGTCACTGCGCATCCGCTTTTTAGGGTTCCGTAGCCAAATGGCAAAAAACGGAACCCTTATAGATTCGTCATGTCTGTCTGTCTGTCCGTCCGTATGTCACAGTCACTTTTTTCCGAAACTATAAGAACTACACTGTTGAAACTTGGTAAGTAGATGTATTCTGTGAACCGCATTAAGATTTTCACACAAAAATAGAAAAAAAAACATAAATTTTGAGGGTCATACTTAGAACTGAAACTCAAATTTTTTTTTTCATCAAACCCATACGTGTGGGGTATCTATGGATAGGTCTTCAAAAATGATATTGAGGTTACTAACATCATTTTTTTTCTAAACTGAACAGTTTGCGCGAGAGACACTTCCAAAGTGTTGAAATGTGTGTCCCCCCCCACCTGTAATTTCTAAAATAAGAGAATGATAGAACTAAAAAAATATATGATGTACATTACCATGCAAACTTCCACCGAAAATTGGTTTGAACGAGATCTAGTAAACATTGGTCAAAGCTACAACGAACTTTTATATTATGTTACTTGCTGCTACGGAACCCTTCATGGGCGAGTCCGACTCGCACTTGGCCGCTTTTTAGTGCAGTATGTGACTAATTGGACGTTCTGCTACCGCTAACGAAGTAGAACCCTACGCAAGATGCTTACGCTAACTAGCGTTTCTATTCGTTTTGTTTTTAAACCAATTGCGTCACTGGTAGATCACGTGACTTTTCGTATCACGCGGTCTACCAGTGACGCAATTGGATTAAAAAAACAAAACGAATAGAAACGCTAGTTAGCGTACGCATATTGGTTAGGACTTCAGAGGCTTTAACTTCTCGATAAAACAATTTTGAAAGAAAGAAAGAAAAAAACGTTCATTCGTGACAAACAGACAAACACTGGACAAAGTACTGTCATAGACAAAAGGCCTGTTGTCAGGAAATGGCTCCAACTCAGTGTTATGCTGTGTTGTGTTTAGTGGTGGTAGGACCCTGTGCAGGGTCCGTCCGGATCGCTACCACCATCTTATCCATTAACCACCCGCCAAGCAACAGTGTTCGCATTGTTGTGTTCCGATGTGGGGATAAGACAACCGGTGAAATGGCTATCATAGAGGCATTCCGTCGTAGTCCTCAGGGTCGGCAACGCATTTGAGGTCTTAGGACTATAGTCTTGAGAATTCAAATGTCTATGGGTCTCAGATTCTACTTACCATCAGGTGGCCTGAGTGCTCGTATGCCTTCTCCTTAACATAAAAAAAAATGCTGTCGTTAAAGCCAGCGCTGGGCTTCCGTTGCAACCATTCAACGGCAGATCACGCACATTTAGCTCTCACACAAAACTAAAATAAACCAAAAAAAACAACGCAATAAAACAAAAAAAACGTTTTTTTTAATTTAAAACATAGGGTTCATTATTGCTTTTTGAATGTTCTTCTTCTTTGTTTTGGCAGTTCACCGTATTCTACAGTGATTTGCCAATGTCAAGCGAGTAGAGTAAATGAATAGACTAAATCTTTCAATCGGCCATGTTCCCTCCCCGAAGGTTACCGGAAGCCCAGAAGCCCAACAGCTAGCGATATTATAAAGTTGTAAAGTTTGTGAGTTTGTGACGTTGTAGGCGGTAATCTTTGGATCTACTGAACCGATTTAAAAAAAAAAAAAACCAGTAGAAAGCCACGTTATTTGCGAGTTTCATTGTTTCTTTGTATATATTATACAGAGTTACGGAAAACAGCGACGAGTAGAATTTTTAATAATGCTATTTTTACAATTAAAACTTCTTTTAAAATTATAGGCAACTAAAACAAAAAACCGCCTTCAAAAACGCAAAAAAAAGCTTCTTTTAAAATTGTAGGCACCTACCTAATACGTTAGTCCCACTGAAGTCGGCATTTTTGTTGAAAATATTGTGGTCGCCGACTTCAGTGGGACTAACGTATTAGGTAGGTGCCTACAATTTTAAAAGAAGCTATTTTTTGCGTTTTTGAAGGCGGTTTTTTGTTTTTAATACAAATCTCAACTTTTCATATACTTTTCGTCTTCTTTCGTGCAGAATTAATTTTCATAGCTCGCTCTGTATCTTGTCCGCTATCAAAATGAATTGTGAAAAGTACACGCGATTTTTTTAGGAAATTTAATTCTCTTTCAACGTTTGCTTTCAATATTGTATTTTTTGCCTCTCTTACAATAGTTTGATTCATTAGATCTTTCAGAATCTATTTTTAATGTGGTTCAGAACAACTTTATCATTACAACGGCTTAGTCATTTAGAACAACTTCTGATCTGTTACAGATACTCAGTTAACAAAAAAACAACGTCGATAACATTGATAAATTAATCAATTGACAATTGACTTGTAAGTAATTTATTATTATAGTTTTATTTGTATCGTGTTAATGAACACCGTTCCATTAGTCCCCAGACTACCCTATTGTGACGTTTGCCCCCAAATTGAGCAATTGATAACGGGGTCCACTTATCCCCACAACAATAAGAACTCTGCAACTTAGAGGTAAGTTCGAGGATAAGACGGTGTGATATGGTAGCGATTAGTTTAGTTTGGGAGAGAGAGATTAGTTTGGGACTAGGTCAATTTGTGTGACATTGTCTCCTGACATTTATTATTTATTACGGTCCGACTTCAGTGAGAAAGGACGGCAAACATGAAATCGATTAATTACTTATTTTGCTATGTAATTGTATCGGTATTTTTTTTTAAATTACATTAATTACCGTTCAAGTTTCAATTGGTTTAGTCATGCATTAAGACAAAATAGTTAAACAAGATTATTTTTTATAATATTGTGGCGAAGCAAAAATAGGGTTATAATTTAATAGTATATGTATGTTAGTATGATTGTATGTTCACCTGTTCTCTTGTAGCTCCTAGTATTTTTATAAAATTATGACAAATTAGGTATGCTTTAGTGTTGCGCAAGTCATTGTTTTCTTGTTACTTGCAATAATGTAAACCAAGTAAACAAAAAATGGAATCAATGAATCCTTAAATTATGCAATATATTCAAAATAACAAAAACACTAATTGATATCATCTTTACTTAAAATTAGATCAAGATTGTTGTAGTTTGCCCAACTTCCCCCTATCTACAGGTTTTGAGACTATTAAAGTCGATTTCAAGTTCATGGTCAAAGAAAACTGGTTTATTTTATTGATTCCGCTAATTTGAGATACAGAAATGGACTCCCGTAAGAAGTATTGGTATTTTACTCTGGGGTAGTGCTGCTGATGTAAATAAAATCTTTGTTCTGCAGAAGAGGGCTATTCGTGCTGTCTACAAGATGGGCCAGAGAGACTCGCTTAGAGATAAGTTTAAAGAAGTTAATATATTGACCATGCACAGTCCATTTATGAAAACATTATGTATGTTCATAAAAACATCGCTAAATTTAGAAAGAACTGTGACATACATAATGTTAATACCAGAAATAAACATAAGCTCGCAGTGCCCTTCACGCGGCTCCGTAAAATAAAAAAACTCTTTTATGGGTAATAGTATTAGGTTCTATAATAAGCTCCCAAGTAAGGTTACTGAACTATCAGTAAATAAATTTAAGAGTTACGTTAAGCGTAAACTAATTTCTAAAGCATATTATGGTATTAAAGACTATATTCATGATAACAATTCTTGGGACTGAATTGCTTGTAATAAAATGTTTAGTCCTTATGACAAAAGGTTGCGAACGTCGAAAAAAAAAGACATCCGACAGAGTTTCTTACAGGTTCTTCTCTGATCGGTCGCGATTTGAACCTGCAGTCAATTTAGGCTAAGTCGCTACTTGTAAACCTACTTGAAAAAAGATTATTCTGATTCTGAGTATCACACAGGAACTAAATAATTAATCGGTAATCTATTCATAAACGTATATTTATAACTGCTAAATAAAAAAAAGTTACTCTTTATTAATCTAACTACTAAAAATTAGCTTGCTTACGTGTCTTTATCTATGAATGCTTTGAAAGTAATAAAAATCGATAAAATGGATTTTGAATCACTATAATTTGTAATGACTAAATAATTCCAATAGGGAAAATGCATACCGTGAACTCGGGTTATTTTAGCCCTAGAGGGTAACATTGCCCACCCCAAAAACCATCTTTAATATTTAATTATTTTGTTTAATGATACATCAGGACTAAGCTACCTAACGTAACGGCACCAGTACTCGACAAATGACCAATATTCGACACTGACTCTTATTCAAAGAAGATAAGGGTTATTCATTTGTTTTGCAACAATCAATTTATAACCCTATGATCTTTGAATTAAAAGCTTCTGTCTATGATTGGTGTATGTCAGCTAAAAGTGTCGAACATTGGTGCCGTTACGTTATATGGTTCGAACAATATTTAACCAATTGAAGATTACCACTAAAATACTTATTAGATAGTTTTAAGGGTGGGCAATGTTACCCCCTAGGGGCTAAAGTAACTCGAGGTTACGGTATTATTTTTTATGCGTAACAAAACGTCGATGTCAACCACGAAAATCCTCACAGACCCATGAAGACTCTGCTCAGCTTGAAGGTCACTAGCCGGGCCTCCCCCAACGGAGTCCCACCCAGCTGACTTAACCTCACGAGCAGCGTAAAACCCAGATTGACTTCACAACCTTCCCCTCCCCAAAATCCTTTTCCCTGCCTGCCTGTTACCTCTTCACGTTTAATCCTGACCCTTTGACGACACGTTGGCCTAGTTGGTAGTGACCCTGCCTCCGAAGCCAGCGGTTCTGGGTTCGAATCCCGGTAAGGGCAGATATTTATGTGAGAAAATTTGTTATTTGATATTTAAGTAAGTATGTATTTCTCTATATAAGTAAGTTTATCGTTGTTGTTGTAGAGCTTAGTTTGGGACTAGGTCAATTTGTGTGAGATTGTCCCCTGATATTATTATTATTAAACTACTGAACCGATTTAGATGAAATTCAATTCGGTATGGAGATATTTGAGCCCCAGGGAAGGACATAGGATAGTTTTTGTCCCGGAAAATTGTACAGTTCCCGAGGGAGCAGCTATAAACGACTTCTATGTGGACGCAGTTGCGAAAAGCAAAAGCTAGTAATAAATAAACATCTGAGGACAATCTCACACAAATTGGCCTAGTCCTAAACATAGCTCTAGGCCTGCAGTAGTGGGGCAATAGACAACGATAAACATACAATTAAATATGGAAAGAAATACATTTTAGTGGTGGTAGGATCCTGTGCAAGGTCCGTCCGGATCGCTACCACCATCTTATCCATTAACCACCCGCCAAGCAACAATGTTCGCGTTGCTGTGTTCCGGTGTGGGGATAAGACAACCGGTGAAATTACTAGCATAGAGGCATTCCATCTTAGTTCTCAGAGTTAGCAACACATTTGAGATCTAAAGATTATAGTCTTGAGAATTCAAATGTCTATGGGTCTCAGATTCCACTTACCATCAGGTGGTCTGAGTGCCCGTGTGCCTTCGCCTTATGATAAACAAAATAAAAAAATAAAATATGGAAAACATCCAAGACAGTAAGCAATAGTCGTGCTCATCACACAAATGTTTGCTCACACCAGGAATCGGGATAGCTAGCTTCGAAGGCAGGTTCACTGCCAACTAGAATAACGCGTCGTCGTCGTCGCGTTTTTTTTTATGTGTACCTCCCCTACACGTAACGTGGGGATGTATTTTTTCTCGTCTATCCTATAGAATGGGGTGTTGTTGGATAGGTCATTTAAAATATTACTGGTTCGTGAAATCAATTTTTCAATTTAGGATTCCGTTTATGAAATTGTAATTTAATTTTAGTTTTTGTTAGTATTAAATGAAAGCGCATAAATATATGTATTTATGTTATTATAGCTTAATGATATGTAAGTGTATGTGTATTAGTTACACCTTATGTTGCACCGCCACTACAATCTCTGCTTTGCCCAAAGGTCAACTGGTTGAGAATGCCTTACGGCATTAAGTTCGCCTTTTATATACTAAGTGTATTCTTTTGTGCCATAAAGATTAAATAAATAAATAATAATTAAATAACGAATCTAAAATGAGAACTATCACGACTAAGTAAACATTATTGGTTCCTGAGATACAGGCGATTAAAGCGTTTATTTATACCTACTACAATCATCTAAGACGCCACCAAATGACTTTAAATAAAAAAATAGTTATTACTTGTTATTTTTATGTTTGTAGTACTTAACGGCTTCGGAACCCTATAATGAGTATGGTCCGACATGCTCTTGCCCGGTTTTTCCTATTTGGTTACGGAACCCTATAAAAGCACGTGCACGTGTGTTGAATAAAACAAAAGTTAAGTTACGCAGAGTCCGAATGCTAACCGCGTTAGTGTAAACTAAATAAAAAAGTAAAAATCTCTCATTGTTCGGTCACTTAGTGCTCCAAACATACAACAGCACCTATGTAATTCCTTATGTAATATCTCTTACGGGTTTAAAGGCTTTTCAAAACTGAGCCAGCGCGCGTGGCATCAGGTGGCCTTCTCCTTAACAAAAAAAAAAAAAAAGTGTCATTTAAGTATACGTGAATTTGGTCCTCAAACAGGAACATTTTAGACCTATTTAGACGTACGTTAAGTGGAAGCAAAAACGCGTTTCCTGTCCTTATTTATACTTATGTTATTATTGCTGGTCAACGTCAGAATGAACATAGTAACAGTTTGTGCAAAGTTAATAGTAGCTTTACGTGTGGCGCTAGTGTCTTTAGTGTAGGTGTAGAGATCAATGTGTAATATTAGTTCCGAATTTATCCGCTGTTGCGGCTGTGTCGGTGCATTTGGCTTAGGCGCAAGAGTGTTTGCGGATGGCAGTGTGCGCGCGCGCTCGTTAATGCCGCCATCTAGCGAGCAAATTGTGACTTTTTTAGTTTGTAAGTGAAGTGTTGGTCGTATTTTGAATTAACTTTGGTGGATAATCTTAAGTTGTAATTTGCTGAAATGGAGATAGTAAGTATTCTTAGTGAATTAAGTTATAACTTATAAGAGTGCGTGCCAATATTTTTTTCTTCAATAAATATTATATTATGTTTGTTACGCTTTCACGCAAAAACTACTTGACGAATCATGATGAAACTCTGTACACATATTCTGGAAGGTACTAGAAGTAGCATAGGATACTTTTTATTAAAAAAAAATATACATTTGTTACAAAAAAAAACAAGGAAAGAAAAAATTGCAGCGGGCAAACCCGCTGGCGGGTTAATAAAAATTTATAACTACTTGAATTCGTCGTTAATGGCCAAATCAACGCTAAAATAACTTAAAAAAATTGCAAGAAAGCTATTTTACGGATTCATCATTATTAATTTAGTATAAATAATCCATACTTTAGCTCGGGGCGATAACGTTTCTCACCCCCTAAATCTAATCGGATTGCCACGATTTTTGAATATGTTGTACATATTATGAAAATCTAGGTCTGTACGTTTCCACTTTTGTTTTTTTTTGGAGAGGAAAACGTACAGACCTCTATTTTCATAATACCTACAATATATTCAAAAATCATACAAATCCGACAACGTCTAAGGGGAAGAAAAACGTACTTAATCGCATTTTGTATATAAATCATTTGCTTCACAGTCCTCTTAAATAGCTTACTTAATTTAAAAATTAACATACTCGATTAAGAACTTTTTTATCGATATCGCTTTGACTTTTCGCTCCTCAGATAAACATTTTATTGTAACAATTCGTGCTATATTACTATCTATTTAGGTAATGTACATTAGGCGTAAATATTGTGACATTAATAAATAATAATTATTATTTATTAGGGAATAAAGGCTTGTAGTACTGTTAGGCGATGGGCTTGCAACCTGTCACTAATACACTGGTAAACATCTTAGCCTGACTATGCAAAATGTGGTTACAGAATTATCAACAAGTTTAGAGTTGTTGGTATTCTGTAGCTCTGCCTACCCCACTCTGGGAATAAAGGCGTGACGTTATGTATATATATATGTAAGACATTAATTGAGATGAAAGATAAATACTTTAGTATACGTTATAAGTAAGGACCGGAATTGTTCATAGCAAAAATCAAACTGTCAGAGGGTTTGACCAAAGTGTTTTATCGACTATCGATAAATAAATGCTACTTAATGAGTCATTAACATGACATCGGTAGATGTAGATCGATCATTTTCCACTCATAAATGGACTCTGACTGCTTTAAATGAAGATCACATTTTAGAGCAATATATCGTGGATGAATCTTCTTTGTAACTAAGAGAAGAATCTTTCGTTATCCATTTGTTAATGGTTTTTCTTTTAGAATTAAGCATTTTAGTGACACTGCGAGGAAATTCCTTTTTTTTATGTTAAGGAGAAGGCAAACGAGCACTCAGGCCACCTGATGGTAAGTGGAATCTGAGACCCATAGACATTTGAATTCTCAAGACTATAATCCTAAGACCTCAAATGCGCTGCCAACCCTGAGGACTAAGATGGAATGTCTCTATGCTAGTAATTTCACCGGTTGTCTTATCCCCACACCGGAACACAACAATGCGAACACTGTTGCTTGGCGGGTGGTTAATGGATAAGATGGTGGTAGCGATCCGGACGGACCCTGCACAGGGTCCTACCACCACTAAATATTGCAATCAATTGCTTATGGCAATCAAGCGACGTAAATGACATTATGTGACGTGGGCACGATTTATTTTAATATGGAGATGCAGGTTGCTTATCAAAGAGGTCAAATATTACAGAATAATACTATATGCGATAATATTCCGTAACATCGATAAGTGGAATTGTCGATAAAACAATTTGGTCATTCCCTCTGACAGTTTGATTTTTGCTATGAACAATTCCGGTCCTTGGTAATAAGTTACGCATAAAATCCCACGATATTCTCGTAACTATATTTTAGTTTACCTCCTAAAAAGTGTTTATAGCTGTTTTACTGTATTATTAATTCGTAAATAATGTATTTGGTAGTAAAGCCAAATGTAACGTATACAGTCTTGCGATAAGAAAATGTTACGAACGCTACCAGACGGTTTTTTAACCCCTGACAACAAAAGAGGGGAGTTAACGTATTACTATACTAATATAAATGTGAAAGTAACTCTGTCTGTTTGTTACGTTTTTACGAATAAACCGCTGAACCGATATAGATGAAATTGGGTATGGAGATAGTTTGAGTCCCGAGGAAGAACATAAATTATACCTTTTGTCCTAAAAAATTGCAAGCTGATGTAATCTGGATGATTCAGAGCTAAATTTCATGAAAAGTAGTTGGGCCGTTTTATAGATATTACGAGCTTTATAAGAAGGGGCTGCCATTATGTAATTTTTAATATATTATATTTACTTAATAAACCAAAAAGTTTCGTTATTGTAACATATAACAGACATAAAGAAGAAAAAAAGAAAAATATTATAAATAAAATTACATTTTCATCACACTTGCTAGGAAAGGCTGTTATTAAACGCAGGCGTATAAAGCAATATTATAGCGGATTTACTTCACACGGAAGTTATGGATTTTTATAGCACCCTAGGGAGTTATGAGTTTTGTTTTAATAGACCCATTCGTACGAAATTTCAGGCTAACGAGGTTTAAAATCAGGCAAGATTTATTTCCTATCTTCAAAACTTGGCTACAAACACATTTTACGGTACGTACTTACCTGTACGATACATTTACCTGTATTATATTTATATTTTACTATTATTGCAGACACATTAGCAATAAATTTATTTTATTAAATTTCATTTTAAAAATTTGAACCATCTTTCCTATTTCACCACCATTGAAAATCACGGGCAGAAAGGAGATATTATTACAAGCTTCTTACGGCCCTTGGTGCACAATATACTATAGCGCCTACAAGTATACAAAACACCATTGATTGATAATAGTTAAAGTTAAGATATAATGGGTCGATAATTCGATAAAATTAACATGTTAACATTGATCGATGTGACATAATTGTTGATGAATTTGATGGTTGAGCATGTTGATT
The DNA here is from genome assembly GCA_949316455.1 of Acleris holmiana. NCBI lineage: Eukaryota > Metazoa > Arthropoda > Insecta > Lepidoptera > Tortricidae > Acleris > Acleris holmiana. Next base: position 1,574,346 of record OX438774.1, read on the forward strand.
GATTTGGTTGCTAACTGAGAAGGATGTGGGTTGTGGGGAAAAAAACCACGGCTACTGGTTGCTAAGGGATCTGGTTGTGTGGTGATCTCACACCACCCAGGCTACACAAGATAGCACAAAGCTAACGGTAACCGTTTTCGAAAACTTTCGAAATGTATATAGCGTATTAATTTCATATCGGCATATATTTTAGTGGTGGTAGGACCCCGTGCAGGGTCCGTCCGGATCGCAACCAACATTTAATCCATTAACCTACCGCCAAGCAGCAGTGCTCGCATTATTGTGTTCCGGTTTGGGGATAAGACAACCGGTGAAATTACTAGCATAGAGGCATTCCATCTTAGTCCTTAGGGTTGGCAACGCATTTGAGATTATAGTCTTGAGAATTCAAATTTATATGGGTTTGAGATTCCAGTTACCATCAGGTGGCCTGAGTGCTCGTGTGCCTTCTCCAATCCTTAAAAAAACATGTGATAAAGATATTTTGTTGGTAACTTTTATTATTGAAGCGTAGTTAATATCTTAAAGGTTGCATACCGCCATGTTGAATAAATAGTATTTTTCATTTTCATGTGGTAAATAAGTACCTATCTCAGGCAAGTGAACCGCTACGACTAAATAAGTTATTGAATTTATTAGGTACGGAATAAATTAATATAAATAAATATAAATAAATATCAGAGGACAATCTCACACAAATTGACCTGGTCCCAAACTAAGCTCTAGGCTTGTACAATGGGTACTAGACAACGATAAACATACTTATATAGAGAAGTACATTACTTAAATACATAGAAAACATCCAAGACTCAGGAACAAATATTCGCGCTCCTCACACAAATATCTGCCCTTACCGGGATTTGAACCCAGGACCGCTGGCTTCGGAGGCAGGGTCACTCCCAACTAGGCCACCGTGTCGTCAAAAATTAATTAATGATCTTTATTTTTTACTTTCATTGGCGAAGTAAACAAATGGCGAACCATAACCAATTACGTAGATGTTTTAATTTAATTAGCATAATGTGTGATACATAGCTTCCTGAAATAATTACTTAGTCTGAAAAAAAAATACAACTAATGTTGCTGTTACACAAGTTTTTACGTTAATTGGAGTGTATATTAACTGATGTGAAAACACAGAGGCACACGAGCACTCAAGCCACTTGATGGTAAGTGGAATCTGAGACCCATAGACATTTGAATTCTCCAGACTATAATCCTAAGACCTCAAATGCGTTGCCAACCCTGAGGACTAAGATGAAATGCCTCTATGCTAGTAATTTCACCGGTTGTCTTATCCCCATACCGGAACACAACAAAGCGAATACTATTGCTTGGTAGGAAAGTACCTTAAATACACCTAGATAGATAGTTTTACTGAAAGATTTTTTTATTTTAAGAACAATACGAACTGCATTCAAAGAATTTAAAATAATCGCCTGTCGGAACCGGGAATCGAACCCGTTAAATGTGAAGATTTAACTAACAGGAACTAGTATGAGTGTGCAGGAGTTACAAACTGATCTTAAATATATAATTTTGAAACCACCAAAGAAAAACTACCGGCAACGAAAGTTTGCGCTTATCGCTCTGTAAATTAGTTAAATCCTTGCCTTTGAAATTTGTTTTGTATAATTCGTAAAATATGTATCACAAATTGCACTCCAGGGTCCCAAGATACAGGCTCAGCCTAGCTTGGGGTCCGCCAGATATCTCTTTTTATGTATACTCGTGTGTAATGAAGAAAATAAAAGTTTTGTTTATCTTTTTCTCATTTTTAAATTCTGTTTACGCTCAGAGAAAAAGACGGAGCTATATTACTGCTATAGGTCCGTCCTTTACGCTCGCCGTAAAATGAACCACATATCTACATACATACGTACTATCACGCCTTCATTCCCAGAGTGGGGTAGGCAGAGCTACAGAAATACCAACAACTCTAAAGAGACTTGTTGATAATTTTGTAACCACATTTTGCACAATCAGACTAAGATGTTTACCAGTGTGTTAGTGACAGGATGCAAGCCCATCGCCTAACAGTACTACAAGCCCTTATTCCCTTAGTCGCCTCTTACGATATCCACGGCAAGACATGGAGTGGCACTGTTCTAACCCGGCAACCACACGAGATACCACATAGCTATGCCATATTAACCCCCTAGACGGACCCTACGCAAGGTCCTACCACCACCAATCGCATCCTCGGCATGTACATAACTGTAACACGCGTCGCCAATAAAATTGACATAACACAGTTACCTCAATGTACAGGGTAATTTTTAATAGGTGCACAAATTTTAATATTTGCTTCGCTATTGTTAATCAATAACACATGTGTTATTTTAACTCTAGCTTAAAAATTTTAGAGATATTGCCGATTCAATGATTCCACTAACTTAACGATATTCATGGACCTTCTAATGCAGAGGTGCGAGGAGAGGGGAGTGTTCTTAAGTGAGTTAATAAATGAAATTTCAAATCTAGAATATCTATTCAGTGTATCGCATAAGCCCGTGTGGTTGCCGGGTTAGAATAGTGCCACTCCATGTCTTCCCGTGGATGTCGTAAGAGGCGACTCAGGGAATAAGGGCTTGTAGTATTGTTAGGCGATGCGCTTGCAACCTGTCACTAATACACTATTAAACTTCTTAGCCTACTTCTGCAAAATGTGGTTACAGAATTATCAACAAGTCTTTTTAGAGTTGTTGGTATTTCTGTAGCTCTGCCTACCCCACTCTGGGAATGAAGGCGTGATGTTATGTATGTACGTATGTATGTATCGCATACCTACAGCTTGACAACCCATGTCATCATTTCTAGTGTAACTTTGTCTCCACACGTGAAGGTAAAAGAGAGATAATTAACAAACAAAAATGTTTTTTAAACTGGTTTTACTGTCGTATTATATTATATTAACGATACAAAATCATATATTAAAATTTGTGCACTGATAAAAAAAATACCCTGTATAAGAAATGAAATGTGAGCGGCAAGTCATGAATTGAAAACACTAACATCTATAACGATTCATTGCACTGTTCATTTGTTTGTGGAGTATAAAGGGCAAACAAACAGAGTATCGGGAGACAACTATATTGCATGCGCAGACGCATATTTGCTCAGATTAGACTATCAGCTGACCCTAGGGCCCGCGGTGGGTGCGTGACAAACGTCTGTACTTCACCCGTGTTGTACAATCTACATATTTTTATTATATAAAAATGAATCCCTATTTCCCTTGGTCACGGCAACACACGTGAACGTGATTCGCTAATTCTTTTTTTGTTCTGTTTTTTATCAACGGGAGAATGTTCATAAACTAGAATTAGACGGGCGATAAAAATTGCAGACGTTTATTGCTGTCTTTATTTTAACTTAAGTTGTAAAGCAAGAAACACAATTTTGCTGTATTTTTCTTACTTAAAAGTTAGAGTAATTCAGCAATAAACTTCTGCATTTTTTATTGTCAGTCTAATCCTGGCTATAATGAAAGAAAATATTAAGAAAGTTGTGCGAAAAATTAGTAAATAGTTATAAATTATCTGTTTTAAATTATATTTGCGGCGCGCATTCTGTCAATGGCACCAACTTTCAAACGACTAACAGTTGTGTTTTTTAGGGTTCCGTAGCCAAATGGCAAAAAACGGAACCCTTATAGATTCGTCATGTCTGTCTGTCTGTCCGTCCGTATGTCACAGTCACTTTTTTCCGAAACTATAAGAATTACACTGTTGAAACTTGGTAAGTAGATGTATTCTGTGAACCGCATTAAGATTTTCACACAAAAATACAGAAAAAAAACATAAATTTTGGGGGTTCCCCATACTTAGAACTGAAACTCAAAAAAAAATTTTTCATCAAACCCATACGTGTGGGGTATCTATAGATAGGTCTTCAAAAATGATATTGAGGTTACTAGCATCATTTTTTTCTAAACTGAACAGTTTGCGCGAGAGTGCCCGTGCGGCCTACTGAATAAACATATTTTCCGGACTGCGCCATAAAGAGCGTTATATTTATCGAGTGTATGTATTATCAGCCGAAAGGAACCCTGACAAACCAAGTTCCGTGTCACAGTGACGTTATAATTCAAGTCGTACGAAGTTTCAAATAAATTGTTTGATAAATAAATATCAGGGACAATCTCACACAAATTGACCTAGTCTTGGGACTAGGTCAAGCTGTGTAATGCTTAGTTTGGACTAAGCTTTAGGCTAGGACTATGGGTACTAGACGACGATAAACATACTTATACACATAAAAATGCATAGAAAACATCCAAGAACCGGGAACAAATATTCGCGCCCATCACACAAATAAGGGTGAGCTGGAAGAGATCCCTTAAAGGGATAAGTTTGCCTTTGTACATCTTTTTATTATTATTCATTGTATTGACTGATTACCAATGAATACACTAGTAAACATCTCAGCCTACTTGTGCAAAATGTGGTTACAGAATTATCAACAAGCTTTCTTAGAGTTGTTGGTATTTCTGTAGCTCTGCCTACCCCACTCCGGGAATGAAGGCGTGATGCTATGTATGTATGATTACCAATTAAATTTGAACTTGTGCGTATGTCACGGACGCGACGGTCATTACCACTCGACCATCGCCTGATAATGATCAGATAATGACTGCACAATATGCCAAACTATTCCTCGGCAGTTAGCCAATAGTTCAAAAGTGTTTACTGGGGCACCAGAGACTAACAGGATCGTCACAGGCTCTTCGGCAGAGGGTTGTACAGAATTCAGGGGCTAACTCTGCAGGTCATACTCATCAACTTTTATTATGGGACCAACATCCAAATTGCGAACAAAAAAACAGCCATTCCATTCAAACTTTGAGAGCTAAACAGCCAAAATGTGGGACTAACCATAGTCCCTGAAGTTTGGACAACCCTCTGCCAAACACCCTGTATAAAGTTCCAAATCCATCATCCTTGTAATAACATCATGTTCATATATTTTAGTTTTATTTCTGAAACCGTAAACTTTTCAGGATTTTTCTAAAGGCCGTTCGTTTAGCTTTGGTTTGTTGTATAACAATTCTCAGTTTACGGTTTCAGAAAAAAGACGGGAAGATGACGCCCTGATTTCGTACGCGTATAATTAGTTTCCCGCTACCTCCCCCTATTAATAACCCCTTAGGGGATGAATTTTCAATAATCCTTTCTTAGTGAACCCCTAAGAGAGATAAAAATAGATGAAAATTGTTTAACCAGAAAGTAGGCCAAACGGGCACTTTTACACCTCACAGTATGTTAAATAGCATATTCGCAAAACACGATATTCGCAAAACATCATATTCTCAAAACATCATTATTAACAACACATCAATTACACAGTGTCGACGGAGCTCCGCTCCCGCGGAGCTCCTGTTTCTGGGTGGTTTGGCCCTGCGGGCCTGCTGTAAAACTAACATAACCTAAACCTACCTACGATTCTATAACCTAATTCCACTATTTGCAAATATCATGTTTTGCGAATATGATATTCTGCGAAGTTTGGAATTTAAGAAGCACTGTGTATTCAGTTTGCTTGCTGCGGTTAATCTAAATCACACACAATTGTAAATAGATAATAATAAAATTTAAACGAAAAAAAAAAAAAAATCATAAAAAATCCACAATAGTAAAAATAATAATAATTACGATGTATCTGTAGTCAAGAAAATCTCTTACACTATCTAGAAGCCAGTTTGTCAACTTATTCCTGAACCTATTTCCCTGGAGTTCCCGTATGTCCTCAAGAATGACATTATAAATGCCAATGCACATTTGAATTGACGTAAGCTGCCGAAATCGATAATCGTATTTAAATAATACCCCTGTGGGTTTAAGCAAGATGCATCTTACGAGCGTTATCGGCGTGATCGCTATCGAAAATGTATAGAATTGGAGTTACCCTCATCTGGCATAATATGTATTAATGGTTCGAAAGACACTTTGCATAGCATGTATGTACACATACGCAGACACACTTTTAATCTAATGATAATTTTGCATAAAGACATAAGTACTTGGTATAACTATCTACCGTAACATCAATTTTGCAGCTATATTATTTAACAGAAGATTGTAGATGTCGCCTATTTTCCCTTCACATCATTTTATATACCATAAAAATCCTTCAGCGTACTTTTACTAATGTTTTTTTCTGCTAGCAGAGAAGTTGGTTATTTTAGTTAAGAATTGCGACTCTAATAGTCTAATATATAACATTCTCGTGTCACAGTGTTAGTTACCATACTCCTCAGAAACGGCTCGACCGATTTTTATGAAATTTTATATGCATATTCAGTAGGTCTGAGAATCGGCTACTATCTATTTTTCATACCCCTAAGTGACATGAAAGAAACAAAAAAAAAATTGCAGCGGGGGAAACCGCTGCCGGGTCACTAGTAAATATAAAAGTAGCTCGTCTCCGGCCGTATGGGGGTTTCTGTTACCTATTGCTGCTCAAGCGCTAGGGTCACGTAGATGCGCTTCGCTCGATACTTAATACGGGCCGGCTAAAACCAGCTTGGTGCATCCTGTTGAGTTTGACAAGGTACTAAAGTGTAAACATATTTATGACGTCGACTGTACAGTGGATGCACGCACACATCAAGCCGCACGATATGCACTCACCGGCAAAAAAACTCGCTCACCCGTATTTTGTTCATAATGTACAACTGCTTATTGATATAACTTCTTAAAACCAGACACTAACTTTGAAAGTACTTAGCAAACTTTGTTGTAAATTACCAACAAATATATTTTAATAGGTTGCTCTTTCCAAAGGACCAAAAAAGATCCACAAAATTGTAAAGTACAAAACACAATACTAAGAAAAGCTAATTTATCGATCTTCTGCGCCAATATTTGGTGGCCATTTTGGACCTAAGTTAATTAGCAACAAAACACTACAATTTACAAGCAAATTGGTTTTGTATCTTTGAGGTTACTCTCTGTTTTAAGAAGTTATATTTGTAAGCAGTTGTATTAACACTATTTTGCCACTGCTGTGTCTGTATACACAGGAAATATGTGCTTTTGTAAAATCGCAACATTCATTGTTTAAAAGGCGTGGTGAAGTTTTCCAACGGCATACAAAGGCCAAAATTATGAACCGCCTTTATAAACCTGCATGTCACAAGGCCATATATACCAAAAATGTATACAACATGTGCATTCTAATCTATAATGCTATTCCAGGGCTGGAATTCTACACGGTAATAACGATATCGTCTTTGACGTGTTTCCGTATTGTCAACGTTTTGATAACTCTTATGTCATTTACAGTAATGGCGACTGTGACACAAACGATTCTAAAACGCGTCGAACGCGATATCGTTATAACGCAGAGGAATAGAGGCGCTGATGACATACAGCTCTTTTTTTTTTTTTATATTGGACCTACGTAGTTAGCCTCTGATGGCTTTGACTACTTCGCCGGAGAGAGGGCGGACTCCTGATGGGAGTTCACGCTGTAAAGGGTTTTTACACTAGCATGCCTAAGGGCGCCCCTATTGGGCCGACCTCGGACTTAGGACGCTAGGGGAGAATTTCAATCGAATTGGAGACATACAGCTCCTCCAGGGAAATAATTTTAAGAACACATTGTAACTGGCTTCTAGATAAGTGTTTTTCTCGAGCAATGTAATAATAGTAATTTGTGATTTTTGACATTTAGTATTTAATATAAATTTTAATGTTTTGATTTGTCATTTTACATGTATTTTATGATTTATAAATTTTTACTATATATAAATTTTGTTGGATGTTAAATTTCTTTATTGCATGAATAATAATATTTGCATGCTTGCTTGCAAGCTGGATACACTGGACATTATTCAATATTTTAAATTGACTGTAACATCTTGTGTACTGTATTCTGCAAATAAATGATATTGATTGATTGATTGATTGATTGAAGAATAGACGGGTTGGCGAGTTTTTTGCCGGTTAGTGTACCTTTGAAGTTGAGTTACTGTTTGTGGCCCTGGTGACTACAACGTAATCGGCACAAAGACAAGTAAACAGTTTCTCACGTAAAGCGGCACCGTCACGGTGAGACGGACAGTGGTTTGTAAACAGCCGCTCGTGCTTCCGCTCCCACACAAGCCTAGAGCCAGCCACACACACGCCGGTATGAACCGATTACGAAAATTTATAATGAAATGTTGAGTGTTTTCGGAGTATGCTTGCTTTGTTTTTCGTCGCAAGTTTGAAGTTATATTTCCAAACTGTTTTGTTTTGTCCGAAAATTCAAAAGCCGACGGCCTTGACGCGCGGTTTTTTGACGTTTTTCTTAATATCTTTCAATCGGAAAACAATATAAAAAACCGGTAGTTTTATGGAGGCTTAACTTACTGAAATTGTTTGTCTTTTCGGAGGAAGATAAAGACTCCAATTGGCAGTTTTTTGTTTCTCCTCCGAAATGACTTCCTGTATACCTACCGTTAAAATACAAAAATTTAGTAAGTTATCCTCTATAATACAACCGGTTTTTTTTTCATATTGTGTCCCAATTGAAAGATACCAAGGAAAATGTCAGAAAAGTATGAAAATGTATGAAATCGCATGGCTTACTCGCGCGATGATCGCGCATTAGCATACTATTAGGGTGACGCCTAAACCTAAAATAGTGCCTCTTCTAATCGGAGTGACTGTTATGCCTTTACTTATAGACTTTATAAAATTAAAGATAGAAAAGAGAGATAACATAAAACGATCACCGTATATTTATTTATAAATTCTGTCGACAAGATAACCAATACTTTTTCTAAAACGTCATGTATGTGCCCATCCTTATGTGCTGTTTCAGGAATTATCATCTCTATGAAGCAGTGAACAATGATCAAAAGCAGGTAGGCCTATATTCTATAGGTTTTGTTTGTGTTCAAACAAATCTGGAGTGTGATGTATTTAAATATGGACTAACTTTCGTGAGATATTACAATCAGGGGTTAACAGTTATGGAAGTTAAGCTTACGGTGAGAGAAAGAGACAGATCCAAGTAACTGTTTTAGCTCTGTCCCTTACACTCATCTTAAATGGACCATTGGCGAATTTAGCCAAGAGTTAGCGTGGACCACTTTTTGGTCCTTACCCACCTAGGTAAGGACCAAAAAGTGGTCCACGCTAACTCACTCAATTAAATTTTCTATGAAACTTTTCCGGTTTTTTTTAACTGGAACGGATTTTTTTTCACTTTTGTTGTTTGTATGGTTAACTACGCTTAACTATGGTTCAACTATTTGGTCCTTACGCAGGTACACATTTCGTTACGCCGTAGAGTAAAACCAGGCAAGAGCATGTCGCACCATCCTCAGTGAAGGGTTCCGAAGCCGTTGGCCCACGTCCAAAAAAGTATGATAAAATTCTCTATTTAAAGTTATTTGGCGCTGTGTTAGACGATTTTTAGGAGTTATAAACACTTTAATCGCCTGTACCTCAACAACCAATCAAGTCTACTTAGGAGTGATAGTTTTCCTTTAAAATTCGTTATAATATGTGCTCCTTACAGTTTACACTCAGTAATTTCTCTATCCAAGGTTTTCTGCAAGAGATCGTTATTTAGCGGTAAGGCCGCCTGTTTTATACTTATGATTTAGACTGTTCCGTGTTCTATTTTTTTTTGGTATTTAATAAAGAGTATTTGTATTGTATATTTTTCTGATTTTTAGTGGTTGTGATTTTGGCTGTGTAAAAAACTTTTTTGCCCAAAATCTTCAAATTGGTAATAGTATATAATTTTAAGATGATTTCGAATGATATTGCGCTGTAAAAATTATTTGTCCTTTGTTTTACATGTATGGAAGTCAGAAGAACAAAAACAGGAATTTAATTTACAACTCACACGCTGGCCTAGTTGGTAGTGACCCTCCCTTCGAAGCTAGCGGTCCTTGGTTCAAATCCCGGTAAGGGCAGATATTTGTGTGATGAGCACGAGTATTTATTCCTGAGTCTTGGATGTTCTCTATGTATTTACGTATATATTTTTCTATACATATAAGTAAGTTTATCATTTTCTAGTACCCATAGTACAAGCCTAGAGCTTAATTTGTGTGACATTGTCCTGAGTTTCTTGGCGCTTCTTCTCCGTAATGATGGTCTTATCTGAAGCGCTAGTAAATTCACTTTATATTACCGACGTTTAAAAGAGCCCTATGGGGCCTATTTACTGAATAAACATTTTGAGTTGAGTGATTTTGTGATTTACGTTGTCAGCATAATTTAAATGTATAACTTTACTAAATTTCAAATTTGTAGTACCAAGAGTCACTGAGCAAAACCGCAGTCAAACAGACAGACGGACAAGGCTAATGTTTGCTGGCTGCTTTATGTTTGGCATTATGTCCTCAAGCTAGAACCTGGTGACTCAGGAGGTCATTATTCTATTGTGAAAAAAAAAACCCATCAAAAAAGTTTTTTTTGCATTTTTGTAGTCGGTTTCTTGTTTTTTTAAACATTTTACATTTTTAGTGATCATAATATTCTGTTAGTCCCTTCGTCATTTCTCAAGTAATAAGAACCATAGGATATCACACGCAACTATCTAAATCGAGATATCTTATCGCCTCTCTTGAAATAGGTACCTTTGAGGAGTTCCGGTGGTCTTCATCATCAGTTCCACTTTACCAAATTATACTTTCTGAATTCAAATGCCTATAATATTTGAAGAGTTCACTCAATTCCTTACGGATCCTCTCATCAGATACAGACTTAGTGTTAATGGGACTTGACGGAGTAATCGCGTAAAAACACAAAAAAAAAATAGTCGATTCGAGAACCTCCTTTTTGAAGTCGGTTAAAAAGACGAAGTATGTTTAATTATTGATACTATTATTAGTGTTATCAAGCGAATGTTTGTCGAGCAACAAAGACGTATTATTTATTTTTATTAACGTGATAAATTCAATGTGGGTGAGTTTATATTGCTTGATTAGCAATAATGACCCATTAGCGTTCTAAAATTATATACTTAATTATAAACAATAAACATTGATCAGGTATTAACGCTATCATAATTATATTTGTAATTGCTCATTACAATTAATTGTAACTGATAGTCTAGGCACCTAGTTGACCGTTAATCTTATTAGTTTATTTTGTATAACATCATTATTACATACAAAGTAGCCTTACAAAATAGCATTTTTTCCTGACTTCATAATTTGGGAATACTTCCGATTAAATAATCAAATTGTGAATCAACTTTACAGTCAAGATAGTCCAATAAATCTTAATTAATTAAGTATTATAACTTACTGTGTGAAAGGTCGCGTAACCGCCATTTTGGATTACGACTTACAGATAGAGTCGTTTAAAATCCATTTTTTTGACCTTGGGATGCTGCCACGGGCTCCGCCAAATCTATTAAATACTAGCTGTTGCCCGCGACTACGTCTACGTATGAAAATATAACATAGCACATGTCACTCTGTGATAATGTAGCATTCTAATAATGAAATTATTTTTGAAATCGGCCCTGAAGTTTGAGTTTATTCGTTATGGGTAAGGACCAAAAAGTTGACCACGCTCGCCCACGCTGACTCAATAAAATGTTCTATGAAACTTTTCCGTTGTGACACGAAAATTTGCCATACATTTGTAGGGATAATTTTCGTGACACAACGGAGCTTTTGTTGTTTGTATGGTTAACTACGCTTAACTATGGTCCAACTATTTGGTCCTTACCCTTATATACATTCAAATCTTTCCTCTTTTTTATATTATGATATAGCTTACTTGATAAATGGGCTATCTAAACCTGAAAGATTTTTTCAAATCGGACCTGTAGTTCCTGAGATTAGCGAGTATATAATATACAATATATATATATATATATATTGTATATTATATACTTTTACTTCTCTCAATCTTTCAAAGATTAGCTGGAAAAGAACCCTTAAAGGGATAAGTTCGCTTTTGTGCGTCATTGTTTATAAATCTTTACTGATTTTTTTTTACAATAGTATTTGCGTTTTCCAAAAAATGCACCTATCATTAAGGATAAATATAAACAAGGCTATTTTTTCCATTACGTAAAGAAAATTAGTAATTTATTTATATACTGCCCTCATAAGCCAACAGGCGGTATTTTAAATTAAATAAGCATAGCAAATTCGAACCTCACCTGTTAGTAATATGCTAATATGGTTGAACTTGCTACAGGAGTTTTGTCTGAGCTGCCACTATTTCTCTTAAAGCAGTAATAGTTAATTTTCGTGACGTAATGGGAAAGTTACCGTTGTTAGTTCTTAACTACTTATAGGTACTTTTTTTGGAAAACGTCCGTTTACATATATCGTAAACTTTACTGGTGGCAACTTTCAAGAAATTTATTTGAGCCAATATGTACCCAACAAGGGGGGGGCAATTTTTGAAGCTCACAAGCGAAAAATGGCCGACTTTAAAATCAATTTGTGCAGCAATTTAATCTACGAGTTCCACCTTTTGGATTTGATATGATAAAGGCGTTATACTCGTAATATCAAAATAATCCAACAGTGGGCCCGCTCGTAGGTTGAATCGCTGCACGAATTGATTTTAAAGTAAGTAATTTTTAGTCAGTGAGCTTCAAAAATTGCCCCCAAGATTCTAAGTATGCTTAACAGTTTATTGGGTGACTGTACATACTAATAATGAGTAAGGAGCTGCACGGACGCTTCTACCGGGCCCTGACAGGGCCTGACGTAGACCTTTTAGCGTCCGTGAACTGGCTACGGTTTGGCGAACTCTTTGGGGAAACCGAAGGTTTTGTCTGTGCAATTGCTGACGAGGTCATAATGACGAACAACTATAGGAGGTATATTCTGAGAGATGGCACGGTCAACATTTGTCGAGCGTGTCGTCGGCCCGGTGAGTCTCTCAGACACATTATTTCTGGTTGTTCCCATTTGGCCAACGGTGAGTATTTGCACAGACATAACCTCATGGCCAGTATCATCCATCAGCAACTTGCTCTTCAATATGGTCTTGTTGAGTCCGAAGTGCCGTACTATAAGTACACACCGGCACCAGTTCTCGAAAATGGTCGTGCTACGCTCTATTGGGATCGATCCGACAACACGGACAGGACTATTGTTGCCAATAAGCCTGATATCGTGTTAACAGATCGATCTCAACGCCGGGCAGTGCTCGTTGACGTCACCATCCCACAAGACGAGAACCTCGTGAAGGCTGAGAAGGAAAAGCTCAGCAAGTACCTTGACTTGGCTCACGAGGTGACTGCTATGTGGGATGTTGACTCGACGAGCATTGTCCCGATAGTTGCTTCGGCGAACGGTCTTATAGCGAAGAGTCTCGATCAACACCTTAAGAGACTCTCGCTAGGTGGCTGGATCAAGGGCCAGATACAGAAAGCACGTGAGGCAACGGGCACGTGTTGTGAGGAGGTTCCTCTCTCTGCAGCCCTAACCACCGGTAGCTTGAGTCCGGCCTCGCTGCCGGCGGCACCCGTAGGTTAGGTTTTTGTAGTATTTGTTTTTTATATGAGTATTGTTATATCTAAACATTTATTGTGAAAAACTTAACTTACAGATTTTAAATAAATATATTATTTTGCTGGTCTTAGTTTGATTAATATCTCTACTATTGAAAAGTATTGTGTTTATCATTCCACATCCTGCGCAAACAAGCACACCATCATTAGGAAAATTATCGGTCATCAAAACGTTAAAAACAGTATTACTGCCACGATGGTCGTCGGCTGACGTCAGCCAAGCCGCTTCGATGTCTTTTCGCTCTTATTGCGTTGACATAAAGAGTTTTTTGATCAGCTAACGCCGATTCCATTCCATTTTTGAAGTGAAAACTTCTTTAGCGGCGTTGTACACTTTTTTGTAATGGGTAAAAAATATTAAACTCGCGTCAGGACACGTGACCTGACCGAAAATTTGTAAGACGGATGGAGAGTAGACAGCCGGCGCGGCGTAGGAGATTAAGTATCCCCCTCTCTTTCTACGGCGCGGCGCAAATGTATGCCAGCGCCTGCTGCTTCGTTTAGGCGGCGCAGGGCGCATGCGCGAATGTTCGTGTGTGTTTATGTTACAGCGTGCCCCGCGCATCCAATATTCAAGTTTTCACTTCTGCCGCCACTCCCGGAGTGCAACCGGTTGTTTTTTTTTACTGTGTGCGGAGACCCTTAAGAGGCCACATACGCTGCCACGCCCACACTAGAAACAAAAGGGATGGCTTGATGTGCTTCCGCGCGAAGAACGTGAGATGGAGATAGTTTGCGCGCCTTGATGAAAGCGTTAAATTCAAATAAAAGCTTTATTTTTTATATTTTATATGTTAATGAGAAGGCACACGAGCACTCAGGCTATCTGATGGTAAGTGGAATCTCAAATGGAATGCCTCTATGCTAGTAATTTCATTGGTTGCCTTATCCCCTCGCCGGATCGCAACAATGCGAACACTGCTGCTTGGCGGTAGGTTAATAGATAAGATGGTGGTTCCACAAGGACCTACCACCACTCAAAAGGTGTGGATTTGAGGCACTAGTTTAAATAGCACTTTAAAAAAACATTTACGACTTTTATGTCCATAAACTAGAGATGACAATCAGTGATAAAATACAAAAGGACGTTTTTATACACATAACTAACACAGATATAAGTGTAATATTTTCATGTTACAATATTAAAATACGTGAATAATTAACACATTATTTTGTGATGGCAAGTAACAATTAGTGTTAGAATTTCCGTCTATATTTAACTAGAGATAAAAAAAGTTATGTCTTTGTCTGGTGTATATGATCTAGTGGAAGAAATACCAAGTTGGCGCCACCATCTAAATACTCGTTATATAGGAACTAACTGTAGAACAGTAATAGAAGAACCAGAGTTCTACTTACCATCAGATGAACTGAGTGCTCGTGTGCCTTCTCGCTGCCATAAAAAAAAAACAAAAACATAATCAAATATTATTAATATGGAAAAATACTTTCTTCGTCACGCTACGAAAGTGTTACACATAAAATAAAATATGCTGCAGCAATATACCGACTCACGAAACCATTTTATTTTACAAATGACAAAATCCATCAATTGTTTTCTACTCTGACATTCGTCAAATTCAAATTACATTTTTTTATATATAAGTGTAGACTATCTGCAACAGAAAGCGTAGAGCTGCTACGAGGGACTACAGTAGCTACGAGCGGACCTCGCAGTAAAGTAGTTAAGAAAGCACTTAAATATACGGCTTAAAAAAAAGTTTGAAACTCAAATGCATCATCTAATATATAAAATTCTCGTGTCACGGTGTACGTTATTGAACTCCTCCGAAACGGTTCGACCGATTTTAATAAAAGTTTGTGTGTATATCGGGTAGGTTTGAGAATCGGCCAACACCTATTTTTCATACCCCTAAATGATATAAAAAAAAAAATGCAGCGGGCGAAGCCGCTGGCAGGTCGCTAGTTTCATTATATATGTCTTCTTATTATTATATTTTTTTTCTAGTGAACTTCTTGGCCTGATTGTGCAAAATGTGGTTACAGAATTATCAGCAAGTCTTTTTACAGTTGTTAGTATTTCTGTAGCTTTGCCTACCCACTCTGGGAATGAAGGCGTGATGTTATGTATGTATGTATGTATTAATTTTCTGTCCAAAATCACAACGAACAAATTTAGAGGGTTACCTTCAGTTTGGCATAATTTTGATAGCCAATGCTTATATGTCTTAACTTAATCATACTTATAGCATAAAAGTTTTTTGACGAATGTTGACATTGCAGAAAACACATTTGCTATAATTTTAAAGATACAAAGATACACTAGTAAACTTCTTAGCCTACTTCTGCAAAATGTGGTTACAAAATTATCAACAAGTCTTTTTGCATTTCTTGGTATTTCCGTAGCTCTGCCTACCCCACTCTGGGAATGGAAGGCGTGATGTATGTATGTATGTACAACGATTTTAAAGATTTTTATTGAACATAGCAACATGGATATTTTAACACTTAAGATCGTAAGCAGCTGCATAAGTATAAACCATCCATTACCATCTTATCCATTAACCACCCACCAAGCAACAGTGTTCACATTGTTGTGTTCCGGTGTGGGGATAAGACAACCGGTGAAATTACTAGCATAGAGGCATTTCATCTTAGTCCTCAGGGTTGGCAACGCATTTGAGGTCTTAGGATTATAGTCTTGGGAATTCAAATGTCTATGGGTCTCAGATTCCACTTACCATCAGGTGGCCTGAGTGCTCGGGTGCCTTCTCCTTAACATGAAAAATCTGTGTCGCAACTAATTAATAAGTATCCGAATATGTTTTTGTTGAGCTTAGTTTGGAACGAGGCCAATTTGTGTGATATTCGTAAGTTGGCCACGCTAACTCACTCAATTAAATTGTCTATGAAACTTTTCCGTTGTGACACGAAAATTTGCCATACATTTGTAGGGATTATTTTCGTGTCACAACGGAACTTTTTTCACTTTTGTTTATTGTATGGTTAACTACGGGTGGGTTTTGCGGGTGGTAGGACCTTGTGCAGGGTCCGTCCGGATCGCTCCCACCATCTTATCCATTAACCTACCGCCAAACAACAGTGTTCGCATTGTTGTGTTCCGGTGTGGGGATAAGACAGCCGGTGAAATAACTAGCATAGAGGCATTCCATCTTAGTCCTCAGGGTTGGCAACGCATTTGCAGTCTTGAGAATGCGAATGTTTATGGGTCACAGTTTCCACTTACCATCAGGTGGTCTGTGTCCTCTTTTGCCTACTCGATGCCATAAAAAAAAATAAAAAAAAAAAACTACGCTTAACTATGGTCTAACTATTAGAGATCCCTTAAAGGGATAAGTTCGCCTTTGTACATCTTTTTATTTTTATTCATTGTATTGTTTTGGTTTTTCTTTTGTACAATAAAGTGTTTACATACATACATACATACTATTTGGTCCTTACCCATATTGCCCTCGGATATTTATTTATTAAGATTCAGGAACTCCCGCTCAGCACATAAATGTTTGCCCTTACCAGGAATCGAACCTTGGACCGTTTGCTTCGTAGGCAGGGTCACTAACAACTAGATAAACGCGTGGACAAAACATACACATATACTTAGATAGTTACATACACGTTTAGCGTGGGACGAATGAGTATCATACATAAAGATACACGGACCTATAATACTTCAGAGCGTATGCATTCCAATACGTAATTCTGTCGCACTGCATTCCGAATCAACTCGAATTTATTTTTATTACCAATCGTAATCACTACATAGTATAAAACAAAATCGCTTTTTCTGTCCCTATATCCCTATGTATGCTTAAATCTTTAAAACTACGCAACGGATTTTGATGCGGTTTTTTTAGTAGATAGAGTGATTAAAGAGGAAGGTTTATATGTACAATACTTTAATCCGGAGCGAAGCGAGGGCGGGTCGCTAGTAATATCGCATCTTTAGAATTATAGTGACCTAATCCAAATATTTAGACTTTCGATTTAGGTACTAAATTTATGACTCGAAATCGAAAGCTGAAAATGTTTGAATTAGGTCACTATAATTCTAAAAGTGCGATATATAATCAGGTTGTGTGTCGCGCTGCTAAATTTAAAGGCATAAACAACCATTTAACAATGTATTTAACCGTTTTGATATGGTAAGAAATCAAAATTTACCTTCATAAAGTTAGAATTAATATGACATTTTTATATTGTATTTTTTTTGGTAAATCTTACATTTTAACCTACCATGGGCTTATACGATGAGTACTAAGGTAAAAGGTTCTATTATGGACAGTGATCCATTTTTGAACAATTCCACAATATTTTATCCCATCCCAGAGAGATTACTAATTTTCAATCAATGTTACCATCAATTTTAATTTGTAAATATAATAATGCATCCGAGTTTGATATGATTTTTGCGTTAAAATTACTTCACGTTGAAATTATTTGGGATTACTATTACATATTGCATATTGCTGAGAGGGTTCCGTTACAAGCGCCAGTATTCGATTCGTTAATGTTCTCTTCTATACTATATATTTAAGGTAAAATCACCTATTATGGACAGTGCTCTATTGAACAGCATTATCTTTTTTTAATGAAATTTTGGCATTCCACCTTAGTCCTCAGGGTTGGCAACGCATTTGAGGTCTTAGGATTATAGTATTGAGAATTCAAATGCCCATGGGTCTCAGATTCCACTTACCATGTTGGCCTGAGTGCTCGTGTGCCTTCTCCTTAACATAAAAAAACAAAAATAAAAAAGAAATAATTTCTGAAATAAATGCAAATTTCTTTATTAAGGTCCGTATATTTTAAACCTGGAATAACAGCTGTGACGTCATCTTGTTGTCGATTTTGTGCAGTGTTTTTGCAGCGGGTCTGAACTGCGAGTTTTTAACGCTTCATATCTTATGAAAAAATAACATGACATTTGTGTTGTTTATACAGTTATTCTTCTCTTTCATAGCACTTTCCAAGGTGCGTAAGAAAAAAAAAATGCAATTTCCCTATTGTTTTTGCTTACAAGTCGCTTATAAACAGAGCTATAGCCAAAATCTCGATAAATTATCTGTAAGTGGCCCTTATTCATATTGCGTTAAAACAGATAATATCGACGACAATCTCGCACCGTTTTGGCAAAAGGAGCAGTATGCTCTTACAATGGGTATTAACGTTGCGACCGCGATACCGTGCGTGCGCCGGTTTGCATGCGCCCGCGTCCATTTTCCGCTGTGTTTTATCAAACGCAGCAAAATTGAGCGCGATAAAATAAGTTGACCCCCGTTCGCGTGTAGAACGTGCGATGAAACGGTTCTTCGGTGCTGGTTTGATGCAGTTGTGTTATAGAATGATACAAAATGACTTTTGCTGGTGAAATTAAACGTATGTTTTTTTAAGAATTTATTTGTTTTGATTGTGTGTTTTGGATCCGTGTTAGTTCGTTCGTAAATTTTTTGTGTGGTTAGTATAAAGTTTAGGTATAATAGCTTCGGTTATATGAGGTTTTCTGTGACACATATAGATACATAAATGAGAATATACATAGCAACCCGTCCCGGCTTCACACGGATGGATATTTATTTTTAAACATTTTAGTAAATGTATACACCGTGTTTTTTTTGATTTACGATAACTTTAAGGGCACGTTCTTCAAGTCAAATTAAGCTAATTTCCCGAAGACAGACTTATGATAACTCGTACGGTTATAAAGATATTCAATTATTAAAATTAATCAGTTAATCACGTTAAACTAATGTAAAAGGCTCTTAATTGATACCTAACAATTTTCTTTTAATTACCTATTATGAGTAAAGAGTTTTCAATTGTTAGGTCGTGCACCTGTCAAGTGTTATCTTTACTTGTGTGTGTGTGTGTATGTCACGCTGACTTGACGTATTTGACACTAACTATGAGTTAACTCTAAAGACCCTTTTAGAATGATTGAAGACACAACATTTAATTACTTTGTTCTAAACAATTTTTTTTATTTTTTATTGCAATATTTTAAAATCTAATGTACCACGTAGTTTCTATACGTGTACCTAACAATATGCCGAAGTTATCGTAAATCAAAAAAAACACGGTGTATAATATGCAGGACACAAGCTTGATTTTGAATCCCTCACTGCACTCAGGATTCTAACCTAGAATCACTCGCTGCGCTCGTGATTCAATTCTAGGATCCTTCGCTTGCTCGGGATTCAAAATCAACACTCGCAGCAGTAAAACAACTTTGCTCTCTTGTTGCACTAATAACTATTTTGCACTGCTAGATCAAAACAGTATCAACTCAAAAAAACTGTTAGATTTGTTTCAAGTCCAAACACATTGGTATTAGAGTTGATTTTAAAATACAGTTTTATTTTGAGTTGATGCTGTTTTGATCTAGCAGTGCGATTTGTTCTATCATCAATAGTTTCCGCAGCGTATGTGATGAAAGACATTTGTCGCTAAATTTCTACACCGTTGCATTATTAAAGTTTTAGTGGGATCCCTATTTTTTGTAGTAATACATATATCCCATGTTACTCAAGGATAATGTAGCATTCTTGATGAAAGAATTATTGAAATCAGGGCAGTTGTTTTTGAGTTTATTCATTAGAAACATACAATTCCTTCCACTTTATAATATTACATACAACATATTATACATAACAACACGCATTCATTTCCAGAGTCAGGTAGGAAGAGCTACAGAAATACCAACAACTGTAAAAAGATTTGTTGATAATTTTGTAACTACAATTTTCACAATCAGGCTAAGATATAGTTTACCAGTTTATTAGTAACAGGTTGCAAGCATCTATTTTTCTTATCCCTAAGTGACATGAAAGAAAAATAATTGCAAAGGGCAAAGCCTCTGGCGGGTCGCTAGTACTCTTATAAAGTATATTCAGGTAACTAACATAAAACTCTAGCAGCTGGCTTCTTCACTTTATATTACATACGTAACATGCCTATATTCCCAGAGTGGAGTAGGCAGAGCTACAGAAATACCAACAACTCTAAAAAGACCTGTTTAAATTTCTGTAACCACATTTTGCACAATCAGGCCAAGAAGTTTATTAGTGTATTAGTGACAGGTTGCAAGCCCATCGCCTAACAGTACTACAAGCCCTTATTCCCTAAATCGCTTCTAATGACATCCCCTGGAAGACATAGAATGGCACTATTCTAACTCAGCAACCACACGGGGAACATTACACGTTATAGTTGGACTTTTTTTTTCTTTCCTATAATCCTCTATGTTGGTATACGTAAACAATCCCGCTTTTTAATTTGTCAGGGTGTCTTGTGATTGTCTGTGTCGTCCATAACATTTGTTATTTATTTTAGGAATCCCGCCATAATCCCTAAAAAAAAAGTAAAAGTAAAAAAACAAATAAAGACCTAATCAACTACACCCCACACTATGGGGTAGACGAGAAAAAAACTACATCCTTACACGTGTAGGGAAAGTACCATAAAAATTAAATTAGAAATTTAAAAAACCCCCGACTAAATAAATAGTCTGTAAAAAAACCGCTAAAAAGTTTTAAAATAATAAGTAGCGGCCCTAAGGGCTGATTGTTTGATAAGTAGATAGTTAACTGAACACTGAGACTAACTAAACTGACACGTCGGCAACCGCTAAGTAGCTGGGGTATTTTATGTTATTTCATTTACTTAGCGGTCCCCCGCCGTGTCACTTTAGTTAGTCTCAGTGTTCAGTTAACTATCTACTTATCAAACAATCAGCCCTCAGGGCCACTACTTATTATTTTTAACTTTTTAGCGGTTTTTTACAGACTATTAATTTAGTCGGGGGTTTTTTAAATTTCTAATTTAATTTTTTATTTCACGCTTTTTAAACTTCTCCATCTGAGTGTCTGTTTGTGGCATCGTAGCTCCCAAACGGATGAACGAATTTGGACGCAAGTTTTTTTTAAATAAAGCTACATTAATCAAGATGGTTTCTAGCAAGATTTCATGAAAATTGTTGAGGCAGTTTAAGAGATATCAGCTCTGAAAGTAGGTGTCACCGTTACTTTGGGGGCGTTTTACCCTCTAAAAGCTCAATATCTCAAAAACGGCTGAAGTGCTTTTGATGAAACATATTTAAGAACCACAGCTAAAAAACCAGCCTTCATTTAAAAAAAACTGCATTCAAATCGGTTACACCCATTTAAGCGCTACAGTGCCACAGACAGACACACACACACACACACACACACACACACACACACAAACACACTTACACGTCGAACTTATAACACCCCTCTTTTTGCGTTGGGGGTTAAAAATAACAAATGAATTTGAAAATAAACCAATCTATCATAAAGAGAACTAGTTAAGACAAATCCAATGAGCCCAAACTCGATGGGTTTACTAAAAGGCAGTCCAGGGTTACGTCTCCTATCTTCGAGCCCTAACAGCAGACCAGCTCAGTGGTTCCAGAAGACATTAGTGTTTCAAATGTCATATCCCACATATGCTTGCAAGCTAACTGAGCGTGTAACATTCCTATCACACCTAACAAACGACCTGATGACCTTGAAGACCTGAACCGATTTCCACCAAACATAGCTAAGAACACTCTCGACTGATATACCTTTCAAACAAAAAAAACCGCATTAAAATCGGATCATCCGTTTGGGAGCTACGATGCCACAGACAGACACACACACACAGACACGTCAAACTTATCCCTCGTTTTTTGCGTCGGGGGTTAAAAAAAATGTTTTTCAAGATTTTAATTTACCGCTTTGTTTGCGTGACAAATATGTATATTCATGCCAAATTACAGCTTTCTAGTACTAAGAGTCTCTGCGCTAGGCTGCGGACGGACGGACATGGCGAAACTATAAGGGTTCTTAGTTTGACTACGAAACCCTAAAAACTGTGGTTTTTTTCAGCAATAGTACTCACGATCGGGTTTTTTATAACTTTCATTGTCATTAACGTGAATTCACATTTCCACAATGACTGTATATTTTTTATACCGTCTAAATTAAGGACATTGTTTTATTTGGTCTTTGTGAACAGGGCTTGTGAGTCACCCGCAGTGGTGTCTCCCGGTAAATCCTGCTTCATTTGACGTATATACTGACGATCTTGGTAGACTGCGATGCGTAAGACACTGGCAACGTCGACGATACAGTGTGACTGGATCGTAAACAGGACTTCCTATTTATAATTCCTTTGTTTGGTCAAATAACAAATTTATGACGAAAAACCGGGCAAGAGCATGTCGGACCATGCTCAGTATAGGGTTACAAAGCCGTTAAGTACTACAAACATAAAAATCAACAAGTAAAAACGAATTTTGTTTTTAAAGTAATGTGGTGCCGTCTTAGATGATTTTAGTAGGTATAAACACTTTAATTGCCTGTATCTCAAGAACCAATGATATCTACTTAGTCGTGATATTTTATATTTTAAATTCATTATAATTATGAGCTTTCATTTAAGTTTTTTTTCAGACTTTTAGTTTTGGCTGTAGGCAGGGGAGGGGGACACATGACTCTAAAAAAAATTAGCGCCTTAAAGCTAAATATTTCATAAACTGATCCCTTAATCAAAAAAAATGATTTCACAAACCCGTAATATTTTTGAAAACCTATCCAACGACACCCCGCACTATGGGGTAGACGAGAAAAATAAACATCCCCACGTTACGTGTAGCTACTATTTTCAAGATTTTATTTTACCACTTTGTTGGCTTTGTGTGATGAGCACGAGTATTTGTTCTTGAGTCTTAGATGTTTTCTATGTATTTAAGTATTTATTTCTCTATCTAAGTATGTTTATCGTTGTCTAGTACCCATAGTACAAGCCTAGAGCTTAGTTTGGGACTAGGTCAATTTGTGTGACATTGTCCCGTGATATTTATTTATATTTATTCTGAAATAAATAAAAGTTCCCAAGGGAAAAACCATAGTCAAAATCTACGTGGACAAAGTAGCCGGCAGAGACTACTTTAGCATATTTCTTTATTTCATTTGAATGGTAGCATCATAAAAAAATTACTCCTTTTATAACAATTCAACTTTGCAGTGACGGTGGTGGCTTGGGTGACGTTTTCTACATATTCATCTTAAGATCGAATAGTCTAGGGACGTCACTTGTCTAACACAGCTATTCGTCATACATAGAATCATCTATACGTCATTAGAAACCAACTCGCTTTGGAAATTTTTTGACTGGTGTGTTACTATTTACGATACAATAAAAAAGGTGAATCGATAAACTAAAATACACATAAACAAAAATAAATATAAAATAAACACTTTAATTAACCTAACCTACGTGTGACACCATCGGCATCGGTAAATGAACATATCAACACTATATTATAAAAAAAAAAGATACACATATACATACACAGGCTCTTAAGTTGAACATAAAGGATCAAAAAAAGGACAAAAACAAAAATAGTAACAAACAAGAGACTTAAAATAAACATTGAGGGATTCATAATCTTAACAATATGATAACAATATGGTTTAAGAAAACGTGTAATAGAATCGTATTGGGTTAGTTTTAATTTTAGATCATCCCAAAACGTATTTTTATATACCGTAATACCAAAGAAGGTGGCTTACTGGAAGTCAAGGTATTCTATACTATATTAGTAACCACATTAGATTCAAAATGCTTATATCGTTAACTATGCAATTAGGGGCCAGAACGTTAGACCGATGATGTTGGTAATTCCAGTGTTCAGATTACTCTTGATGACGCGGATGGCAGTAATGTTATAAAAGAGGGAATATGAATGCAAATGATCCAATAAATGACGTTAACGGTTTTTTATGTTAAGGAGAAGGCACACGAGCACTCAGGCCACCTGATGGTAAGTGGGATCTGAGACCCATAGACATTTGAATTCTCAAGACTATAATAAAAATACCTCAAATGCGTTACCAACACTGAGGACTACGATGGAATGCCTCTATGCTAGTAATTTCACCACTGTTGCTTGGCGGGTGGTTAATGGATAAGATGGTGGTAGCAATCCGGACGGACCCTGCACAGGGTCCTACCATCACTAATTCATGCTTTAACCCTTCTTTTAATTTGAATTTATAGGTACAGTCAAGGTCTTTAATTGTTGTGCCACTATAGAATCATGTCATAATGAAAACGTTGATCATTAATGTAAGCTTTCGACAAGAAGCTTATATATGACACTGGAGATAGCACGTCGAACAACGCTTTGAAGCGACGCCATTCAAGGTCACTTTTCTTCGCTTAAAAGTGTTGTTCGCCGTGCAATCTCCAGTGTCATATATAGGCTTTCTTTCATGTGGTTTGACGCTGTCATTATGACAGGGTTCCGTAGTGGCATAACAATTAATGTCCTTGACTGTACAACATAAAGCAATTTGACGATGACTGTGGAATACTTATATGCAGAGGGCGGAATTTGTCATGGCAAAAATTGATATGTCATAGGGATAGAACGAAGTATTTTATCGACTATCGACAAGTAGTTCTGGTTCACGTAGCACAAGCTCTTTTTCCAAATAGAATTATACCTCCTATCGATACATTACATTTAGCAAAATATTTTTCCAATGTTAACAATTCCCCTTTAGTAGCAGTCTTTTAGATTAACGTAGTATTTGGTAAATATAGGTGTAGTTTTCATTATTATTGTATAGTTCTATGTCTTAGATTTAGCTTTATTTTCATTTGTTATTTACAAATTAAATCCTAAAACTTCACGTATTGTTGAAAACAATAACTAAATGCGAATGAATAATGACATTTACATTTTAATATAAAAGCAAAACTAAAATAATAAAGAGATTGGTGATTACACAATATCGATAACTGGAAAAGTCGATAAAGCAAAATGTTCTATCCCTATGACATTTAAATTTTTGCCATGAGAAATTCCGCCCTCTGCTTGTATGTATACTTGTTACTTTAACGGAGCGCAATATTGCGAACACTGCTGCCTGGCAGTAGGTTAAAGGATAAAATTCATAATAACAGCCCCCTATTTCACCATCGTGACAATAACACGTGACAGGTGACCATTTTATTCGACATACATTGCAAAGTTAACACGCTGATACATCGCTGGGTTTCATATAAGCTGCGCCATGTACATGTCATTTTCAGGATGGTGAAATAGGAGGGAACTATTGCTCCCTTGTGAATGTAAAATTATCACCTCTATTTTATTCACAATAAGGTTCATGATGCCAATAATCGGTAACGTGCGACAATAGGACAGTTTTTCCTTGTGACGTTTTTTTATGATTCCCCAATTAGTATGAATGTTATAGTAATAGTACGAGTGAGTTAATAAATGAGGTAAAATTGCGTAGTATAATTAATAAATTATAAAATTGGTTTGCGGTGGACTGAGTCACTGTTGTCTGTGATTCAGACGCAGGAAATACGCGGAGGAGAATAAAAAAAATATAGTTAATTTAATTAAGTAATAAAATAGATAAGAGTATTACGATGAAAATTATAAAAAAAAAACTAATTTGGTTAATAATTGTATGATTAGGATTTTGACAAAACCTGAAAAAGTGGGAAGAAGAGGGTTCGAGTTAACTTACAAACGAACGTATTTTTACTACTGTCAAAATTACAATAGCTTTTATTTACTTGACAGTAAAAGCGGCTGAGTTAACAACAGTAT
This sequence comes from Acleris holmiana, assembly GCA_949316455.1. Lineage (NCBI taxonomy): Eukaryota > Metazoa > Arthropoda > Insecta > Lepidoptera > Tortricidae > Acleris > Acleris holmiana. The sequence goes on from OX438774.1 coordinate 1,600,459, forward strand.
GATAACATGTCATCACTTCATCGAATTTCATTTCACAGAACGCTATTTTCTGCTAAAACCATAATGTTTTCGGAGTATCTTAAACATAAATTACGAAGGTAAGTTAAGGTTAGATGTTTAAGATACCCTGAAATCATTTTGGTTCAGCAGAAAATTGCATTCGATGAAATTAAATTGGATGAAATGACAGACACCCGTCAAAAGCAATATGGGTTTGTCGCGTACAATAGAACCTCTGGGCAATTGCAACATTGTTGAAATATCTGGTATTTGTCAATTTATTTAGGGGCTACCCTGGGCCGTTTTTCAGTTAAGAGTTATTTATTTCAGAGAAGTATCAAAAAGACTCCAATTTGCATTCAATGTTCTTCTCCGAAATTACTTCCTATCTACAGTTGCAAATATTCAAAAATCCACTAAGTTATTCTCTATAAAACTACCGTTTTTTTCTTTCATATTGTGTTCCGATAAAAAGATATTAAGGAAAAGGTCAGAAAATCGCGCGCAAAGGCCGTTGGGCCATGGTTGCCCCCAAATATAAGTAAATTGACAAATACCAGATACTTCAACGATGTTGCAATTGCCCAGAGGTTCTATCGTACTCGACAAACCCATACCATTATCATTCTTACCGCCTGTTTCACAATCGTCAAGTAGAGCATATCTGTCAAACAAATTTAGCCCTTTCTATTTCTTACATGAAGATGAATTTACTTAATGATTGTGAAACAGGCCCTTAGTGTCATAAACAGACATAGATGTTTTTGTGGTATGAATAAAATTGTCCTAGGGAGTTCCAAACGATTTTAATCTATCGATAAATTGTACTTTATTTCTTATGACAGCTATGACTATGAGATAACGTATAATATAAACATGAAATTACCATACACTGTAACTCAAAACTTAAAAGTGGCATGAAATTAACTATAAAAATAAATGATTATCTACCTATAATATTTTGAAGATAGATATAATTTACGACACAAAAACAGGTTAGTCTCATCAGTCCCTGCTAGAATAAAAATGTACAGTAGAGGTCCACGTGCAATGTGTATTAAAATTTATAATAGCCTGCCTAAAGACCTAAAAGCAGAAAAAACATACAGCACTTTCATCAATAAACTTAAAATATATTTAATTAAGAATTGTTACTACACTTTGTCAGAATACCTAGAAATTTAATGAATAGATGTGTAAGAAATTATTCAACTTGTCAATTTTAATGTCAATATATTAAAATTATATGTGTATATGTATAAGAGAGCTTGATTTTATATTTTTGTATTTTTTTAGTGTAATAAGTACTAACTTTGTTATATTTAGGTTATCTTTTATTTAGTTTCGTGTTAAGATTGCTATACCCTAATAGGGTCCATGTTTAGAACTATATTTTAATGTAAGACCTCTGTAAATACCATGGATGCAATAAATTGAATATGAATATGAATATGAATAAGTTTGAGTCCTTTCCATACATTTTCCAAAAACTGAGTTGGTAAGGATTATATAGAGTATACCTACTATTATGCTACATAATGTCATACAATTTACGTAAATAGGCCTTTTTTGTTTGGTTTTAGTAAATTTTGTATGGAAATCGATTGAATAGCATTAAAAGAAGTTTTTGTGTAAGAAACCCATCGATGGGTAGCGATCAGCATTTTAGTTACTCTCTATTTTATCCGGTGAACGATACCTATCTACTATGACGTGCTAAGTCTGTTGCCATTTTTAAAAGGAAGGTAAAGGATCATTTTCTATCACTTCCGTAGTTTTTCTATTATCTCCTTTACTTTTTTGTTTGTTCTATCTCATGCTTCGTCTGTTGTCATTGTTTGGCTGTTTTGGAGGATGTACTCGTATGTATGTATATATTATATAGATGTATAATTATATGTATTTAGTATGTATTTCTTAAATTATTTACTTTATGTATTTATATTTAGTCTATTTATAAATAGTTCTAATTTCAAAATTGAAATAACTTAATTGTTTCTTGTAGTTATTTACTTTGAGTTCTAAAAAAGTTTACACCGCCTGCCATGAATTTGTGTCCTCAGTTATTTCTCTTACAAGGTTGTTTGGAAGAGATCGCTATTTAGCGGTAAGACCGCCTGTTGTATACCTATGATTTAAATGTACTGTTCCATGTTCTGTTTTAATTTTTTAATTTTTGGTGTTCAATAAAGAGTATTTGTATTGTATTGTATGAAATGTCACATTGAAATAAGTTTTTAACAATTATCGATAATTTTAATATCGGAAGGAAGTCCCTAGTTAATTGAAGTTCCTGCCACAAAAACTTCTGTCTGGTCATAAAACTCACGAATAACAACTATAGTATTATCGTTTAAAATGTGTTCTAGAATAACGTTTAAATCGACTTCCAAGTGAAGCTAATTTAGTGTGCTATATTATAAATGCATTCGTTTGTTCTTATGCAACGTAGGAATTTACTTTACCTAATCCGTTATCACCCAAACCTGCAATAGAACAAAATAAATGTAACAGTCATTCAACCTTACCGATAAGTACGTGATCTCAACTCTGCATTTACTTGAGCTGCTGATCAATCCCAAGGCACGTATTCGATTCATCGAAGAGCTAACAGGCTAAAGCTACAGCACGCATTATTAAGATGGACATTTTTTTAAACGATAGACCCCAAAACTCGTTAAAGGTGTGCCTATTCGATTTCTCGAGACTTGATGACAATCCGGGCAAGGGCATGTCGGGCCATGCTCAGTGTAGGGTTCCGAAACCGTTAAGTACTACATATGTACATAAAAAACAACAAGTAATACGAGTAACAAATTTTCTATTTAAAGTCCATAATGTGTTTATGTTTTCACAAATCCATAATATTTTTAAAAGACCTATCCAACGACACCCTACACTATAGGGTAGAAGAGAAAAAAAATACATCCCTACGTTACGTGTAGGGGAGGTACCCTAAAAAACCTATATTTTATTGTACCACTTTGTTGGTGTGACTGATATGCATGTTCATGCTGAATTACAGCTTTCTAGTACTAAGAGTCTCTGCGCTAGGCTGTGGACGGACGGACGGATGGACAGATGGACGGACGGACGGACATGGCGAAACTATAAGGGTTCCTAGTTTGACTACGGGACCCTAAAAAAAGTGGAGAAATTGAAATTGAAAACATCTATTTCAGACCATAGAATGATCCATTACTATGTTAGTCAAACAAATTACTTAAGAACTAAGGTAAGAACTATACAAATGCTTACAACTAAAACAAAAACAAAAGAATTGATATATGGGCAGTCTTTATTAACGGCCACAACGGCCAGGATATTTAAGGACAATAAGGCAAAAAGATTCCGACAAACTGAGAAGTAAACCTTTTTTTGAAGTCTGTTAAAAATAAATAGCCAAAATTTAGTGCTTTCCCGGATACGTTCATCACATCAGCTGACATTCATCCACTGCTAGACTAGCCCTTCTCAAAGGATCCCCCTGTCTATACAATACAGAATATAACCTCAAACACACCTCAAACATATATTTTGTACTGAATTGACAGTTGCCAAAAGTTCAAAAGGGCGTTAATAAAAAACTGCAATTTTATTATCTACTAGCGGCGCACCAGCAGCTTCGCCTCGCTGCAAATTTCTGAATTTCCTGGTGGGTTCTCAGTTTTTTTTCGTTCATAAGAACCTTCTCCTGACAGTAAGAAACACAATAAAAAAAGAATTGGTAAAATTGGTCCAGGCGTTGTAAGAGTTATGCGCTTGCCAACACATTTTGCGATTCGTTTTTATATCATAGTTGTGTCTTTCACGTTGAGTTACGAAAGGATGATAATAGAAAGGAAGGGAGCATGTTAAGTTTATCAAAACACTAAAGGACGAGGTTGCATTATTTACGATACATGTCGCGATACCTTAACGATATAAGTAATAGCTATCCGCTAGCGGCTTCGCTCCGCTGCTAATTTTGACTTTCCCGGTGAATATTTTTTTTGCCTTTCATAAAAACCTTCTCTTGACGATAACGAACACAACAAAAAATAATTAGCGAAATCGGCTTAGCTGCTCTCGAGATTTGCGCTTAGAAACACATTCTGCGATTCAGTTTTATTATATAGAAGATTTTGCACGTTCCGATATAGAGCGGCTTTTACGTTACAATAGTGTTTTGTTACTGGAAAAAAGCTTTTTTAAGTATAAACCCATGCAAGTTCCAATTTTAACTGTACACATTTGTAAAACTGTAAATAGTTTAAGCAAACAGTTGTAATAGAACTATTTGTAAGATAATTTATTGTGCCGACATAAAAGCTCCAAGTGTGTACGGAGAAACCACTCTAACCTTTGAAGCATAAATGTGCTACTAAGCAAGTGTGTATGCCTATTTCAGATAGGCCAAAAGCCGATCGTCTCTTACCAGATATATGTTATATAAGTACCCGTCATCCGGTTAATTGTGACCGCGGTATTTCGTGATTTCAAACACGTATTATCCTTTCAAACAAGGCATGTAAAAAGAGGTGATTAATCACTTTAATTACTGTACATTTTGGTGTAGTTTGTCTCAATTTAGTATTTATGAAAGTCAAAGAAACACGTGTGTAATATATATTTATTTTGGAAACACTATATAATTCCGAATTTATATTATGATGTGTGTGATTTATAACTTAGTAACGAACATAGTTTTTTTTTAATTGAAGGTTCAGAATGTACTGAACCCCTGTATAGTGCGAGCGCGACTCGCACTTGCCTATTTTTTTTACACCAAAGTTCCCAATGCTGATGTAAAACTCGGATATCACAAATCTCTACATATCACCTTCTAGTTCTCTCTTAGTCTTGCTTTTTGTATCTCGGCCAAAGTTGTTATTATAAAAAGATAAATATAACCGGCCCAGTGCGAGTCGGACTCGCGTACAAAAGGTTCCGTATCATCGAGAAAAAACGGCAAAAATTGTTACGATTGTTGTATGGGAGCCTCACACAAATATTTTATTTTTATTCTGCTTTTAGTATTGGTTGTTATAGCGGCAACCGAAATACATCATCTGTGAAATTTTCTACTGTCTAGCTATCACGGTTCATGAGATAAAGCCTGGTGACAGTCAGGCAGTCACCCTAAAAACCGGGTAAGATTGTAGGGTTCCGCAGCCTAATTTTCTATTTAAAATTATTAACCCCCGATGCAAAAAGAGGGGTGTTGTAAGTTTGATGTGTAAGTGTGAGTGTGTGTGTGTGTCTGTGGCACCGTAGCACTAATAAATAAATAAAATAAATATCAAGGGACAATCTCACAGAAATTGACCTAGTCCCGAATAGTAACTAAGCTCTGGGCTTGTACTATAGGTACTAGACAACGATAAACATACTTATATAGTGAAGTACATACTTATATACATAGAAAACATCCAAGACTCAGGAACTATAACTAAAATACTCGTGCTCATCACGCAAATATCTGCCCTTATCGGGATTTGGACCCAGGACCGCTGACTTTGGAGGCAGGGTCACTCCCACCGTGTCGCTCTTAAATAGATGAACCAATTTGAATGCGGTTTTTAGCAGGTATAATCAATGCAATCGCCTGTATCTCAAGAATCAATCAAGTCTACTTAGTCGTGATAGTTTTTTTTAATTTATCATGTGCTTAGTTTTTTTATATTTTTCGGATTTTTTAGTACTCAGCAAGGTCACTAGGGTGATCGCACCAGTGTTGGACACTTTAAGCTGACAGGCACCAATAATGGACACTTTACTCTTAATTCAAAGATCATAAGGTTATAAATTGATTGTTTCAAAACAAATGAATAACCTTTATTGTCTTTAAAATAAGAGTCAAGTGTCTATCATTGGACCTTGTCCATTATTGGTTCGATCACCCTAATAGGCTTTTGTAAAATTATATCCAGACCATTTGTATGTCGAATAAAGTCGTAGGGACTATTTAATACATAATAGGAATGGCCTGTGACGTCGGCGTGATGCATGCTTACCTTATGTAAAGCGGTTACGCGTAGGTATTAATAACAGCTGTCGCTTGTATTTAAACCAATACGTACTGTTGCTTGCTTCAGTACACTTTCCTCACCGAGACAGTAATGTACGTACAAAAACATTTGCATTTAAAAATATTTGTGCCTGCCTTTCGTTAATTAAATTAATATTTTTTCAATTCGATTAGCTAAGTCGGTTACGAATTTGATTGGTTCCTAGTTAGGTCAAAAAACTTTGGTTTGAGGCTGATGTTTTTTTTAACAATTTTTGTACATTATCAAGAACCTAAAACAAGCGTTAATGGACGCATCGGACGAGATTAACGAATGTAATATTTGTTATTTTAATAGAACAATGTGACCAGTATTCATCATACATACAAGGTATCTAACTATGGGACTTTAAATGTAGGGATCGATTCTACTCTTCAAGTGGAACTCCTATTGTTCTACGACTTTAAAAAATGACGTAACTTTAATTTTTAATTTTTCATACAAAATAAATTACTTCGCCGAATTTACTAAAAAAAGTTTTAAAGTTTGATCACGAATATGTATTTTAAGTTATTTTCTACGTCGTAGAACCAAAGATTAGCATTTGAGGAGCAGAATCGATACCTGCATTTAAAGGCCCTTGGTCAGAGACACCCTGTATAATATGTATTCATGGCTAATATACCTCTTGCGTAAACCTTGTTAGAGCATAGCAACGTACAAATAATTTTAATCGTCCTTACCCAAATATTACCACGTTCTTAATCAGTATTTTTCTTTAAAACTTGTGGACTGTAAAAGCAATTTTATAGAGGGAAGTTCTTCAATTTATTAAAAAAAAACATGTCTATTGGTAAAAACATATATATTATAATAATTATATGTACATAATATCACGCCTCCATTCCCAGAGAGATTCGGCAGAGCTACAGAAATGCCAACAAGTCTAAAAAGACTTGTTTATAATTCTGTAACCACATTTTGCACAATCAGGCCAAGAACTTTAGAGGTGTATGAGTGACAGGTTGCAAGCCCATCGCCTTTATAATTATAATATGTTTTATTTATTACTGTTATGGTGTGTGACACATTTTTCTAAGTGTAAGTTAGTGAAAGAGCCCATTCATTAGTTTTCTTCTAATAACCGATTTATTGATCAATATCCAATTAAATGAATGGTTGAAATGCGAAAATAGAATCGAATATAAAGCACATTTAGTTCAGTTTAACAATTGGTTATGATTTTTAGTTCAGTTAACTCAACTAATGGTTAAAGTTCGAAAATTGAATTGTAATGTCACACATTTAGTTCGGATATGTTTAAAGTTTTTAAAAAAATAGTTCGAGGGTGATTCTCTCAACACAGCGCTGCGTCGATCTCAAAGACGAAGTTTTATCCGGCAAGTTTAAGAAGTCCCGTCAGAGTGTACAAAACACGTTTTAGCGCGTGCCTTCTGAATTAGGCAGCAGGCAGGTGAGTAGAGTTCAGTGTCGTATAAAGCTGCCTAATTAAGAAGGCACGCGCTAAAATGTGTTTGTACGCTCCAACGGGACTTCTTAAGCTTGCCGGATAAAACTTCACCTTTAACCAAAAAAGCTATACGTGATTGATTCTTTATTGTGTCCTTACGAGTTTTCACGAACCTAGTAGATCGCCTAAGCTTCAGTGTCTCTATCTTCCTCTAAAAGTCCACAACGATCGAGTACTAAATACGGCCGTTTGTTTCAGAAATGCAGAAGTCTAAAGATATAAAGAACCCATGTCGCACGGAACAGTAGACAGTATGACCGCCACGGAAAGCAAGGAAAAGGTTAGTAAAAACCACGTATATCCAAAAACATTGTTGCAGAGAGCCAAAAAAATTATTTCTGATAAAGGGTACACACTAAATAGTTGGACTATAGTTAAGCGTAGCTAACCATACAAACAACAAAAGTGAAAAAAGTTTCGTGGTGACACGAAAATAATCCCTACAAATGTATGGCTAATTTTCGTGCCACAAAGGAAGTTTCATAGAAAAATTAATTGAGTGAGCGTAGCCAACTTTTTGGATCTTACCAATAACCCACCGCCAGGCAACAGTGGTTGTATTGGTATGCGCCGGTGTGGGGATAAGACAACCGATGAAATTACTAGCATAGAGGCCTTTCATCTTGGTCCTCCCGGTTGACAACGCATTTGAGGTCTTAGGATTGCAGTCTTAAGATTATAGTCTTGAGAATTCAAGTGTCTATGGGACTCAGATTCCACTTACTATCTGCTACACCTGATTGTTCGTATGCCTTCTACTTATAATTACAAAAAATCGAGCCTTGACGTTGTCATTATGACGTGGGCTCTAATTCTACTCGGTTAACCATATTGCTTGTGACATGTTATCGTATCGCCAACGTTGTGATAGCTCTTATTTACTTGACAGTAATGGCGGCTGAGCTTCGGCCGTGTTAAAAACAATACGACAAAAGCTATATGTTTTTACCGTTTAGAATAGAAACCCAGGGTGTGCACTAATCTATTTCGTCCGCTGTTACACCGTAGGACCCTGTCGTATTGAGCGCTTACGTAAGGTAAAGACACCAGTACTCGACAAAGGACCAATGTTCGACACTGACTCTTATTCAAAAAAGATAAGAGTTATTCATTTGTTTTGCAACAATCAATTTATAACCCTATGATCTTAGAATTAAAAGCTTCTGTCGATTATTGGTGCATGTCAGCTAAAAGTGTCAAACATTTGTGTTGTTACCTTATATCTTGCGTGAAGTGGCGTTAAATACGTGAACTCATAGCGAGAGGGTTCTAGAAACACGAACACATTTTGGCAACTGTATGCACAAACGAGGAATTTGATTGTCTGACATAAAAAAAAATAAAAAAAAATCTAATTTACAAGTACCTTGACTAGCGGTCCCACACTACGCTTTGCTTCTCACGAGGCAACCGAATCCGTCTTAAAATATTAAAAAACAATTTGTACTCTATGGTTACATACAATGTGTGCATGTATGTGTGTGGTGTGTGTGCGAGTGTTGGCAACGCATTTGAGGTCTTAGGATTATAGTCTTGAGAATTCAAATGACTATGGGCGTATCCTGTCATTTCACCAAAAAAAGTTTCACACACTGATTCATTTCACAAACATATCATTTGGCAAACTGCATTTTTTTCCGAAACTGTAAATATTTCAGATTTTATTGCAGGATCCTCGTGTAGAACCCAATAGGTTAGGTAAGGTTAGTTTTATAAAAATCTTGAAATATTTAGTCTCTGAAAAAATGCAGTTTGTTAAATGATATGTTTGTGAAATGAATCAGTTGGTGAAAAGTTGTTTGGTGAAACATTAGTGAACCGTCTATGGGTCTCAGATTCCACTTACCATCAGGTGGCCTGAGTGCTCGTGAGGCTCTCTTCTCTGAGTGTTGCTCTGAATCACGTCTTTGCTCCGGGTTATTACATTATCCACATGCAAATAGTCGTGTCACGCCGGGCAATGTATAACACAACTAATTTACGTATTACGTCAAACAGCGAAACAATCAATTTCGTCACTACTTTGAAAAACCCTCGTATCTCTATATTTGGTGATGTACGATTTTAAACTTATTTCTTTTCACATTGAAGTTTAAAATTGTACATCACGAAATATGAAATACGAGGTTTTTTCAAAGTAGTGAAGATTTCCTTGACATCAAACTGGGAATAGTCGTCCTGAACTTTTGCCGCTGCTACCCATGGCATGCTTTATACGTATCTCTATTTCTCAAATTCGTTTATCTAGGTTCCGTTGTTTGGGCAATGCACCAATAAGTAAATAAATATCACAGGACCATCTCACACAAATTGACCTAGTCCCAAACTAAGCTCTAGGCTTGTACTATGGGTACTAGACAACGATAAACATACTTATATAGAGAAATACATACATAAATACATAGAAAACATCCAACACTCGGGAACAAATATTCGCGCTCATCACACAAATCTGCCCTTACCGGGATTTGAAGTATTTCAACCCAGGACCGCAAGCTTCAGAGGCAGAGACACCACCAAAGCTAACGTGTCGACAAATAAGTGCTTAGTTTTTATGTTTACTTCAAGTATAGAATGAAGATAGATAACGAAATAAATAACACGTTTTAAGTACAGATAAAATTTAGCTGTAAACACAACAAAAGTTTCAATTTATTTATAAATGTTCATTGACGATAAATGTTTTCCCACCGCCGCAGTATAGATTTTGTAATTTCTACAAATCTTTCCTAGATAACCTAATTTGTTACTCTGAAAACAAAACAAAATAATACTAATATCTTTATGGGAAACTAGCGACGAAGTTTATCGGGATTCCATCAGGAAATGACAATTTTTCCACAATGAAACAATCAATATCCTTTCCAACTGACCTATTACCTACCATTTTAAAATAATTTATTTCATGTTAAGTATACCTATATTTTTAATTAAATATAGGACAATAGAGTCTTATTTTACAGAAAATAAAGGTTATTCATTTGTTTTGCAACAATCAATTTACAGCCTTATGGTCTTTGAATTAAGAGTAAAGTGTCCATTATTGGTGCCTGTCAGCTTAAAGTGTCCAACACTGGTACCATCACCCTAAATAACGTTAGTAGCTTTATACATTACCACAAAAATATTTCGCTCAAAATGACATGTTCGCGTTTGACAATGTCAGCCATAAAATAAGAGATATAAGTACTAGTTATACATAATATATATCCAAACGATTACGCAGGTACATATCTGCGTTTATTGATTATCTATTGTTATGCTGCAGATCACAACGATCAATAAAGAAATGGTTATAAGATTTGATTTATTTGTAAACACCAGGTCATTGTACCTACCTTACACGAGCGGTTAGAACAATGATTAGATTTTAAAACAATGCTTTATTTGTATTATTCCTAGCTGAGGACCATTCTGGTTAACCATTCATATCCATCCTAATATCATATATGCGAAAGTGTAATTGTTTGTTTGTTTGGCCTTCTTTCACGGCTAAACCGCTGAATCAATTTCGATGAAATGTGGTAAGAAGATAACTAAATTCCCGAGAAAGGACCAAGGATACTTTTTATGCCGGAAAATTGGCCAGTTCCCAAGAAAAAAGCGAACAACAGCCAACAGTCAACTTTTCTATGGAAAACCTTACAAATTTGTCAAATTGTACACTTGTAAAGTGTTGTGAGATAGGCGGCTGGTCTTCTACGAGTATATAAAAACTGAATTGTAATGTCCATGTGTAGAAGCTAACTTAAAATCCCCTTCGATTTGGTGGAGGGGTAAAAAGGAACGCAAACGCAATTAAATGATTGATTGATTGATTGGAATCAAAAATTTGACAGGAAGACACTTTAGCCTTGTTGGTAGTAATTAACCTTGCCTATAAAGCTAGTGGTCCAAGGTTCAAATCCTGGTTAAGGCGGATATTTATGTGATGAGCGCGACTAATGTTCCTGAGTCTTGGATCATTTCTATGCATTTAAATAAGTATGTATTTCTCTAATAAGTACAGTCAGCATCAAAAGTAGCTAAGCAGAATTAACATGCTCAAAATGATCTAGACACGACGTATTCTCTTGACAGTAGAGTCGTGTGATCATTTCGAGCCCTTCGATAGTGTAACTAGTTCTGCTTCTAAAATCTAAAACCAATAGAACCCATTAGGTTAGGTTAGGTTAGTTTTCTAAAAAGTTTACGGTTTCATAAAAACCATCATATAATTATGACGATTATCTGTTATGGCCCACCCATAAGTATTATTAACTTTTTATTACTGCTTGTTTCCCGCGACTCCGTCCGCGTAGAAGTCATATATCGCTATTTCCTCAGGAACCGTCAATTTTTTCGAGATAAAAAGTACTCAATTTTCCCTGGGACTCAAAGTATTTCCACACCATATTTCATCTAAATCGTTTCAGCGGTTTATCAGTGAAAGCGTAACAAACAGACATACAGACAGACGTACACACACAGCCTGTAGCCAAGATGCGTTCGCTAACTAGTATTTCTATTCGTTTCGTTTTCAAACCAATCGCGTCACTGGTAGATCACGTGACTTTTCGTATTACGTGATCTGCCAGTGCCGCAATTGGTTTAAAAAACAAACGAATCGAAACGTTAGTTAGCGAACGCATTTTGGTTTTAGGCTTAGAGTTACATTCACATTTATAATATAAGTATAGACGATAAACACTTTTCATCGAATGTATCATTTCAACGAATTTAATTTCATCGAACGCTATTTTCTGCTGAAGCTTCATATTTCCAGGGTATCTTAAAAATCTAACCTAATCTAACCAACGTAATTAATGTTTAAGATACCCTGAAACATTATAGTTCCAGCAGAAAATAGCGTAAGTAGCGTTCGCAAACTTGAACATGAATTTGAATTTGTGGTGCAGGCTGAAGACAGTCCGCCAGGCGAGGGCTTCAACCTGGACGGCATTCTGTGCGAGCTGGGCAGCTTTGGCAAGTACCAGCTGTTGCTGCTCTTCCTCCTCGCCTTTCGGGACTCGTTCCTCGCCATGTGCAACTTCAACTACGTCTTCACCGCCGCGGAAGTGCCTTTCAGGTAAGTCCAAAAAACTTTTTTTTTTATTATTGACCATCCAACGAAACTAGCGGTCCCAGGTTCGTTCTTTGTTCCTTCTCGGATGTAATAATAAACATTACGGGATACTATCACACAAATTGACCTAGTCCCAAACTAAGCTCTAGGCTGGTAGTGTACTAGACAACGATAAACTACTTATACACCGTGTTTTTTTTTATTTACGATAACTTCGGCATATTGTTAGATACACGTATAGAAACTACGTGGTACATTAGATTTTAAAATATTGCAAAAAAAAAAAAAATTGTTTAGAACAAAGTAATTAAATGTTGTGTCTTCAATCATTCTAAAAGGGTCTTTAGAGTTAACTCATAGTTAGTGTCAAATACGTCAAGTCAGCGTGACATACACACACACAAGTAAAGATAACACTTGACAGGTGCACGACCTAACAATTGAAAACTCTTTACTCATAATAGGTAATTAAAAGAAAATTGTTAGGTATCAATTAAGAGCCTTTTACATTAGTTTAACGTGATTAACTGATTAATTTTAATAATTGAATATCTTTATAACCGTACGAGTTATCATATGAAATGAAATGAAATGAAATGAAATGAAATACTTTTATTCCAGAAACAGGTTCCATAAAATAATACTAACACAAAAAACGGCACATCATAAACTAAACTAAGAGATAAGAAATGAAACTTAAAAAATATCACCTACTACAAAGGCGGGGCGCCACGGGTCACGCCGGTCTCGCAATGACAGGCTTGTGGTAGCCCCTCCATTGCTCGTGAAGTGGGCTCGCGTCCCACTCCCTCACCGCCGAAAGCAAAGTGTTGGAGGAGGTGTTGATGGCCTTTCTAGCGTTAGCGCTCCTTGCGCGCAGCAGCGCCGGCCAGCCTGGCGCGCGCCCCTCCGCGAACATGGCGCTCGCGCTGCACCAGCGCGGCAGCCGGAACATGGCGCGCCACGCGTCGTTATACTGCACGCGCATATCCCTCGCCGCAGCATAGGTATAATGAGACCACAACTCCACCGTGTAGACGCTTGTACAATAACTTATAAACAGTTGCCTTCTGACAACTTCGCTGCACTTGGCGAACCTTCTGGCTAGCATATTCGCCCGTACCGCAATAGCTCGTCTTTGTCTCTCTATGTCCTTGTGGTCTTTCATACTAGACAGTAGAATATGTCCAAGGTACTTCACCTCATGTACGCGACGCAGCTGTACACCATTTAACAGCAGTGGAGGTATGTGTGTCGGCGTATTGGCGGCTTCCATGAGCATAAACTCCGACTTGTCGGGATTATACGTCATGTTGTGCTGACTAACGTATTTCTCGCATTCGGCCAGTAACTCCCGCATAGCTGCCACCGATGGAGCAAGCAGGACCATATCATCCGCATACGACAAGTGGTTCGCCATTGTACCATTAATGGAGCAGCCCACCCCGGTCTCCGTCAGAGCCTGTGACAGACCATCCATATATGTAATAAACAATGCTGGTGACATGCTGCCTCCCTGCCTTACGCCACAATTCAGACCAGTAGCAGCTGAGGTAGCTCCTTTCCATCTTACCACATTGTTTTGTTGGGAGTACCACTTCTCCAGTACTTTAACAATTGGCGTGGGTGTTTTTCGTGCTTGTAGTTTCTTCCAAAGGAGTTGGTGATCGACTCTGTCGAAGGCTTTGCTCAAGTCCAGGAAGCAAGCATATACGGATGTTTTTCTGGATTTGTAGTAACCCACAATCTGCTTGAATGCATAGATAGCTGAAGTAGTTGAGACATTACTTTTAAAACCAAACTGGCTGTCAGCGCTATGTAGAAATGGAGTAGCGAGCTGATGAAGCACCCTTTCCAACAGCCTGGCTATCAAGTTCGCAAGAGCAATAGGGCGGTAGTTGCTCGTACTCGTGACGTTTTTCCTCTTATTTTTACATATAGGTACAATCACAGTATCCGTTAGATCCTGCGGTAAATGTCCAGTTTTGAGAATGGCCGTGAACAACAGGGCCATTAAATGCAGCACAGCCGTGCCGCCATATTTTACATGTTCAACAGTCAGTCCATCCAACCCGGGAGATTTCCCGCGTGTCATTTGTTTAACAATATTGGCGAGCTCTGTTGCTGTGATGGTGATCGATATCGGAACGTCATCGTCAAGGTTTGCGTTAGCCTGTTGGATCACAGCAGGCTGCGGTTGCGTGAAGAGTTTGCTAAATGCCTCTGCAACGTCACCGTCGTCGGTTTGCCCGTCAATATGTGAAGGGAAGCTAGACGTGGGTTTTAAAATCTTGTTTACCCGTTGCCAAAATTTACCGAAATTTGTATGTTTCATGTCAGTTGCAATATTGTCCATAACTATTTGCTTCTGTTTATTTTGACAATGTCTGTCTTCGGGAAATTAGCTTAATTTGACTTGAAGAACGTGCACTTAAAGTTATCGTAAATCAAAAAAAACACGGTGTATAAAGAAATATATAATTAAATGCATAGAAAACACCCAAGACTCAGGAACAAATACTCGTGTTAATCACACAAATATCTGCCCTTACCGAGATTTGAACCCGAGAGACCGCTAGCTTCGTAGACAGGGCACACCAACTAGGCCAACGTGTCAACGTAGTCTCTATACATATTTTTAAGTTAGTATTTCTCCGTGTTACATTAATGCTTATTGTTGTTTAGTAACCATAGTACAAGACCAGAGCTTAGTTTAGAGTAAGAGGTTTCTAATTATTTATTTTCCTATTAATGACAAAAGTAAATGTGTTAAGTCGCCGTGAGATCGTGAGGTTGTTATAGGTGTATAGGCATTCCACGATAATCCTCAGGGTTGGCAACGTACTTGAGGTTTTAGGATATTATAATCTTGAGAATTTGTGTATGGGTCTCAGATTCCACTTACCTTGCCATAAAAAAAACATCGGTGAACTAATGTGAAGTCTTTGTATTAATATTAAAACTTGTTCTAACTATTCTACACATTATAACTAGGGTTAGGTTTATTTTTAAATATGACTATACTTGAGTATTATCAAGTTCAAAATAAGGCTGGGGCCTATGAATTAAGATACAATGCACCGAAACACAATAATACGAATACTACAGCTTGGTGGCAGGCAAACGCCCCACCACCCCTTAACCCATCTCGATGATGACAATCATCATCTCGATAAACATGCTGTTGACTTTGACGTTCCGTCCGTCCGTCCATCCGTCCATCCGCCCGCAGCTTAGCTCAGAGACTCTCAGTACTAGAAAAATTTTATTCGGGATTAATATAACATATTAGTCACACCGAAAAAGTAGTGAAATAAAATCTTGTAAAAGATTTCATTAAGGTATCTACGTCACCTACAACAACATGGGATTTTTCTCGTGTGGGATTTCATTAGAAACGTGTTTCAAAAATATTGCGAGTTTGTAAATAACAATTTTTCGAAGACCGTTTGTGGGATATTAAGCTTTAAAAAGTTAGTTTTTGATAGAGTCAAGTGTTTCCCCATTAGAATTTTTATTAGCTGACTCCTACAGCCACAAATACTAAAAAAAGGAAATCTTAAATGAAGGATCTTAAATTATAACGAATTTAAAAGGCAAACTATCACAACTAATTATTTTAGACTTGATTGGTCGTGTGATACCTACTAAAAATCATATAAGAGCACTAAATTAGTAGCGTTAAATTGAAAATTAGTTCATACTTGTTGTTTTGTGACATAGTTTTTTGGGTTTGTAGTATTAATGTAGCAGGTGTCCTATCATGATTATTGATACTACACATTTTCTTAAAAACATCATAGAAAGAAAATATAGAGGGAAAGAGAGGCAGAGGAAGACCAAGAAGTAATTACTTTGAGCAGATAAAAGAGATGGTTAAGGTTGGGTAGTACCAGAAAGTCAAGCAGTTGACGGAGGAGCGGTTGTCGATTACTCCACCGACAAGATCATAGCTCTTAAAGAAAGAGAAAGAAAGAGAGTACTTAACGGCTTTGGTATCCTACACTGAGCATGGTCCGACATGGTCCGACATTCGTAATATGAATAGGTAAGAAGTTGAACAAAAAATATTTTCACAGCATTTATGATAATTCCAGAAAACAAAGTGCTACGCATTAAAACTCAGTCACGTGCCTCAAATTATTCAGTATTGACACGAGTTGTCTTAAAATAACAATTATACGAGAACCGAGCTGATGATGGACAGCGTATTAATAGGACTACAGCATGGCAACAAACGTGACTAAATATCAAGCCTAGAGAGGCATGACGTTTTTGCCAAGCCTCATTTACGTCGTTTTGTATCGTCTATTCTACGCATGAACAGTGAGAATAGAACACATTTGAAATGGTCATTCCAAATACAAAAGGCGAAAATAAGTAACAATATGTAATGACGCGATAACGGACGTTAATTTATGAGTGATGATAGTGATGATGCTGTCCAGTTATTGAACCTTACGAATAGGTCAATGATGATCAGCCAACCAGATCTAAAGGAGGCGGTAATGCCGCAAATGCAAAATGTAAGAATTACGACCGTAGTTTGCTTTTTTTTGTATACTGCTTAAATGAAATGAAGAGATAAGTATTCATAAACCAACTTAAATATTCAGCACTTTAATTTATTGCCATAATAATATTGAAACTCGATTTTTATTGGGTGACCCTACCCAGTGCTCGAATATCGGTACAATTTTCAAACCGTAATTATGAACTTGACGCAAAACCTTTTGATTTTGATTCTGTTCGTATATACCGGCTTTTGACCTAAAACCCGGTTAATCCTGACGTACCTCATACACGGTTAACAAGCGCCGATTAGTGTTTTTCTTCAGTGCAAAACCGGTCAAATTAAGGCTAAAATAAAGTTCTTAAAACATTCACGCTTCCTTGAAAATTTCGGAGCTAAACCGAAATTAACCGGTGCTAATACTTTAATTCCAACTCGACACCTCCACGCGATCCCGAGATAAAGGATCTTGTCAGACAAATGGACAGACGGACGGACGAAAGGACAAAAAGTGATCCAATAAGGGTTCCGTTTTTTTTCCTTTTGAGGTACGGAAACATATAAGGCATATTTTTCTTGACTTTCTTAAATGTATACGTGAAGCAGTGAACGGCATAAAAACAGGTTGATCATTTGAAAATATTGATACATTCAATTGAATATCAACATCAATATTGACGATCCGTTTCCTACCCACCGGAGTACGTTCAGTATCAACACTTAAGTTACAACTTCTAAACACACTGTCGATTTTAGATATTCTGCCCTGCTAACATAAAATGCAGTATCTCAGCCAAAACTTCTGTAGCAATTGTAACCTTATTACTAAGGGTATAGGATTGAATCTGCTTTGGCCATTTAATCTGAGATACTACTTTTTTGCTTAGGAGGGCAGTTTTGCCATCCGCCCAGAATAAATTGACACGACATTTATGTCTCGATATCGTTGCTTCGATGTCGCTGCTCGGCACTTGATACGCACGCAACTAAACGCGGCGTCCCGTCCGTCCTGTTGAGCTTGTTTGTAGTGGCGCACGGCGTGTACGGTCGAGGCACGCACACATGCAAGCGCGTGATATAGCTTTGTTACAAGATAAACTACTGTTTATTTATACTGTCTGTTATTTATGCGTGTGGTTGCCGGGTTAAGTGTTTTAAGATCCCTCATTATGGTATCAGATATATAAACTAGGTGCTATTGGAACATCTCATATTAAAGAACATGCCATTAGCGCAATTGATAAACACGTGTTTCATCTACACGAGCTTATTTCACACAAGCGATACTTTGCGGTGATATAATGATCAATTAATTATTAATGTACGCCTGCGCGTGCAAGCTGTAAATTAGAAACGATTGTTTCGTATTTTTTTGTACCGCTATAGCGTTCCTTTCGATGATTTCGATGAAGTTTGTGAATACCATTTGCCATTTTTATTACTATCCATGTAATAAAATAATACTAAAACCAATATTTATACGCTTGCTTGCATACTGAATACACGTATTTTTAACTGTATTCTGACAAATACGAAGACGAATTTTATTTGTAATTCACAATATTTATACATCGTTGAGTGACATTTTCCATTCAAACACAAATTAATATTTCTATAGCAAATATTACAAATGTGACAGTGTGTCTGTCTGTCCGTCTATTTATTAGTTCTTTACGCTTAACTTTAGAACCGATTTACTTACCGTAAAAGCCTTGCACAACCACAAACAGCCAGGTACGTGACGCCATCTGATGATGTTATAGGATGATGGCGGACAACCTCCACCGCCTCAGTCTTCGTTTTAAAAAAAATCTATGGACTATTTGTAATGTTCTATTCCCAAAAAAAACATTGTTATTGTCTCTTTCTGCATTACAGTGAAGGGTTGAGAGGAAAAAAGGTAGCACTATTAAGTTGTAACTTTTTACATGTCTGTGTTAAAACTATTGTGATTTTTACGATTTCTTTTTCTCACAATCGAAGTGAAAAGTAGCTTTTCAACTCGAGACTAAAAAGCCATAATGACACTCGAACTTCATCCACCCTCGCTTTGCTCGGGTGGATAAATATCTCGTGCTATAATGGCTCTACAACGCCAACCTTCATGTTGATAAATTACTGTGTTTATTCACGTATCTTCACCGTACATTTTCAGATGCGTAGTACCTGAATGCGACGCTTTGGACACAAGTTTCAACGCATCATGGACCCAATTCGCCTTACCGAACAGTTCAAATACATGCTATAGAATGGCGCCTTACACAGGCCCGCATTACAACACGTCGCTGCACAGCATGACATGGAACACGTCCAACGTTTGCAGTCCGGAGCAATTCGAGATCGACAAGGCGGTCGCCTGCGATCATGTCGTATATGAAAACTATAATACTATTGCAGCTGAGGTGAGTTAAAGTTATTTTTAGAGACTATGTATACCAATCAATTCAATTTTGAAACAAGTTAAAATAAACCTTATATTCGTTAAAGTAAAGTTAAAACTAAATTGCCTTGATTATGTTCCTTCTATGGAACAACGAGTCTTACGAGGTTAAACCTATTTTCAACATAATATTTACCACGATTGGGTCCTCAACATTCCGAAGTCATAATTCTGAATTGATCAAAATGCCGAGTTTCCATAATTCCAAATGCAATCTTTCGATAGAAGACTTTATTTTGATATGGCTTTTATATCATTAACATAACTTATGCGAACCCGTTGTGGTTTCCGGATTGGGATAGTGCCACTCCATGTCGTCCCGTGGATGTCGTAAGGGAATAAAGGCTTGTAGTATTGTTAGGCGATGGGCTTGCAACCTGTCACTAATACACTAGTAAACATCTCAGTCTACTTGTGCAAAATGTGGTTATAGAATTAATAGCATGTCTTTATACAGTAGTTGTTGTAGTTGTTGGTATTTCTGTAGCTCTGCCTACCCCACTCTGGGAATGAATGCGTGATGTTATGTATGTATGCACATAACTTATGTATAGAAATTTAATTATTTGACGACATGCGTTAGCCTAGTTGGGAGTGACCCTGTCTCCGAAGCCAGCGGTCCTGGGCTCAAATCCCGTTAAGGGCAGATAATTGTGTGATGAGCGCTAATGTTTGTTCCTGAGTCTTGGATGTTTTCTATGTATTTAAGCATGTATTTCTCTATATACGTAAGTTTATCGTTGTCTATGATCCATGGACCCCATGGGACTAGGTCAATTTGTGTGAGATTGTCCCGTGATATTTATTATGAATTTAATCTGAAATAGCTCCAGCATAACATAGCTTCTCCGTAAAAAAAATCGGCATTTTAAAGTGTTCCCATCGCGATTTCCTTTGGGTTGAGCTTCTTATAATATATTTCGACGCAGTTAGAATCGTCTGCGCATATTGGCGTCATGATCACGAGTAGACAGCGATCAAATTATCCATGATTCATGTAAACTTCTTATTACGATCTAAAAATTAACCAAAATATAACACATGAAAAATGTATCTATTTAATTGGAATGAAATTAAAACATTCATGTCAATCAGCAGTGTTCGCATCCTTGTGTTCCGATGTAGTGGTAAGACAACCGGTGAACCATAGACGCATTTCATCATAGTCCTCAGGTTTGGCAACGCAGTCTTTAGATTGTAGTCTTGAATCACGTTTACGTTACGTTACATGTGTGCTCGTTAAAACCATAAAAAACGATGTTAAATATATTAAAATAGTAAAAACAGTTAAAGTACTTAATTATAGTTAAATAATCAACTAACACACTTTCGGCCCAATATGCAGTCAAAAAATTTGTCTCTCTTAACGCCCAACGGCCGAAATTTAATACATTTGCCAAAGTGACTATAAACTTTAATTGACTGAGACTAGATTATTTTTTGAACTAGCATAATTTGACGTGGGCCTCACTAGTTTAACTAGAGTTATAATATAATGTATGCATAAATATGTTTTTAACACAACCAAATTCCGATTTAGATAATATTTGAATTGACGGATAAATAATCAAAAATTAGCTCTTCTTTATGATTATTTATCCGTCATAGCATTCAAAAATTAAAAAGACGTTTTAAGATAGAGTTCGATCACAACAAGCCTATTATGTGACAAATTGACAGATTCCGCTCCGTCGCGCACACGTGCGCCCGCGCAGACTCCATGACTTGCACGCGCATTATTACAGCACACTTACTGTAGTTAGTTTTCCAGATAATTATTCCTGTGGTTTGTCTGTTTGTTTACTCTGATCAGTGGTGTTTAGTGGTGGTAGGACCCTGTGCAGGATCCGTCCGGATCGCTACCACCATCTTATCCATTAACCACCCGTCAAGAAACAGTGTTCGCATTGTTGTGTTGAGGCATTTCATCTTAGTCCGCAGGGTTGGCAACGCATTTGATTTCTTAGGATTATAGTCTTGAGAATTCAAATGTCTATGGGTCTCAGATTCCACTTACCATCAGGTGGCCTGAGTGCTCGGGTGCCTTCTCCTTAACATAAAAAAAAATAAGTTTTATAGTAAATTTTTCGGGACAAGCTTATTCATACATACATACATAAAGTCACGCCTTTATTCCCATAGTGGGTAGGCAGAGCTACAGAATTACCAAGAATTCAAAGACAACTCCAGGATTTAACCATTCCAAGGCTCTCATAAGAGCATTTAGCAAAAAGGCGTCGAAGGAGGCCTTAGCGCTGAGTAGGAACAAAATTCGCACTCTTGCCAGGGCGCTCACAGGGCACTGTTGCCTGAACAAGCACATGCAGACGATTGGGAAATGTGACACAAGGCTGTGCAGACTCTGCCATCTGGAGGAGGAAACGCCCATGCACTTTCTCACCGTCTGCCCGGCTTTAATGCGACACCGTAACTCCTCACTGGGAAAGCACCTAATGTGCCCAGAGGAGATCAAGTATCTCGGCGCCAATAAAGTCCTGAAGTTCTTCGCAATAACAGGACTCAGCGGAGAACTGTAGGCTGTGGCGATCACAATAGATCAATCCTGGTCGCAGTGATACTAGGCTTTGGAGCCTTGAATAGCCACTCCCTGAATAATAATAATAATAATAAGAACTCTAAAAAAACTTGTTGATAATTCTGTAACCACATTTTGCACAATCAGGCTAAGATGTTTACCAGTGTATTAGTGACAGGTTGCAAGCCCATCGCCTAATAATACTACAAGCCGTTATTCCCTTAGTCGCCTCTTACGACATCCACGGGAAGACATGGAGTGGCACTATTCTAACGCGGCAACCACACAGAGGACAAGCTTTTTCAACCAGTAATAATCAAGTATTAATTCATGTTCATGTCATAAAGTCTAGTACAGTCCCTATGGTTAAAACATGGCCTCTTCTCTTGAAAAAAAAACATGGCCTTTAGCCATCGAATTGTCAACGTTACGACAGTTTTTGTTTAATTAACAGTAATGGCAGTCGAGTTAAAATACCATAACAATGTCAAAAGCAATATTGTTTCACCTAGCAGAATACAAGCAGGTCATCATTATCAATATTATCATCATCAACAACTGTTGCATCACTGTGCTAACTCGGAGCACGTCCTAGGGATTTGATATCGATAGATAACATGTCGATATACATCGGACAAAATGGACGTCAATACTCGCAATAATATGGACATGACTCCAATTTTAATAAAACAAATTAAATTATATTAATTTTTTCTCACCTGAACTTTAATCTTTTACCTTTGCAGGATAGTAATAAATAAATAATACAAAGACGTCAGGAGTGGCTATTGATATCGTATTAATAATAATCTGTGGATTGCTAAAAGTGCTTTTACCTCATAAGTTTATTTTAGCCGTGAAAAGGAGTAAAATAACCACGGATAAATTATAAAAAATACTGTTTATTTGCTTTAATAAATCTACACAATAACAAGTTATTCTATCATCTATTTATTAATGATTACTGCCTGGTAAAGGATCAAAGTTATTTGTAGGGTAAGTAATCAATTAATGTAATTTAATTTGTTTGATTAAAATCCATCGAGTCATGTCCACATTATTGCGAGTAATGACGCCCATTTGTCCGATCTCTGTTTATAAAAAATCTCTGCTACTCTAAAGATAAAAAGACCATGTCCAAAAATTCAGCGTCATTTCGTCATAGTCTTAAAAAACGTGAATAATTCACTATCGTTGATGATTCAGAAAACGGGTGAAAAATATTTGAAAAATGTCCCGTTGACCACAGTGCACGTTGAGAGAACATTTAGGAATTTAAAGTGGAATTTTTTTATCTAGAAGGTAAAGGTTACTAATGACAAATCTGAAAAAAAAATGTTTTAATCTGACAAGATTCTATTTGGCCCTATTTTCGATACAAAATCGAAAACGGAGCCAAATAGAATCTTGTCAGGCTTTACTATGAAAAACGTTTTAAATTTAAAAATTAGTTATTTATTGTTTTTCTTTTAAAATGGACAGTAACATCGATATAACTTTTTATCGCAAAAATATTTCGCTGCGTTACTTTATTAGTGTTTGTACCACGTGTCTGCTCACGTTTGATCATTAATCACACGTAATTTAAAATGAACTTGAGTCGTTAGAGAAGGATTGTTGACACAGCGCTGCGCGTGCGCCGGAACGGTCACTGCCAGGGCCGGCCAAGTTCGCGGATGGACTTTATTGACTAGTTTTCCCACGAATACAATGGTTTACGGACTAGGCCGTGATACCAAGGTTTAATATAGAGTAACGAACAGATCGGCTCAAAGGACGTAACTTTATTAGCTCTACAATGACCTACTCTTCTTATAAAATTATAGGTGCCTACATAATAGGTTAGTCCAACTGAAGTCAGCTTTTTTTGTTGAAAATATTGTGGTGGCCGACCTACAATTTTATAGGAAGATATTTTTCGTTTTTAAAGGCGGTCTTTTGTTTTATACTTAAGCATTTTATTTTATATTTCTTAGTTGATATAAAGCTTTAAGTTATTTCAGCGCGCCGCAAGCGACACCGCGGAAAAGTCATAGTCATATTTTAACAAGTTAAATATTCTTCGTTGTAGTTGCTTAGCTACCTTAATCGAGATATCTTATCGCCACCCTTGAAATAGGTACTGTTGAGGAGTTCCGGTGGCCACCTGTGGTCTTCATCATCAGTTCCACTCCACCGAATGATATTTTTTAAATGCAAATGCTAGACTTGTTACTAAAAATACTAAAATCGCTATATGTTTGCCTACTGATCCTCTCAGCAGATTCAGATTTAGTGACAATGGGACCATCTCGAAGGTATATCTAGCAAACCAAAAAAAAAACAAAATTGATCCACAATTGACGAAATAATCGGTGAACATACATAAAAAAGAAAGTTACTTACATTGGAACGTATAAGCTCCTCCTTTTTTGAAGTCGGTTATTGAACTTGAGTCGTTAGAGAAGGATTGTTGACACAGCGCGGCGCGTGCGCCGGCACGGTCACTGCCAGGGCCAGCCAAGTTCACGGATGGACTTTATTGACTAGTTTTTCCACGAATACAATGGTTTACGGACTAGGCCGTAATACCAAGGTATAATATAGAATAACGAACAGGGGGGTTTAATAGTTTATAGTTTAATAGGGGGGTAATTCTGTTTACGCTCAGAGAAAAGGCCATAGCTATATAACTGTTATAGCTCTGTCCTGTTCTCTGAGCGTAAAAAGAACTGCATAGTTATGTCATAATAACCCCCCAGATCGGCTCAAAGGACATAACTTTATTAGCTCTACAATGACCTTCTCCATCTGCTTTAGGTACTTATATAAAGCTAAACAAACCCAACGTCACTCTATTCTCAAACTCTAGAGCATCTCGTCCTCCTTTGGAGCATAAAGAAAACTTATTATGTGAGGAAGACATGTGCTAACGTGTTCTCTTGTTTCACCGACATCCATTTAATAGAACACATCGTTTCACAGAATGTCACTTTATCGTAAGGTATTTTCCGCCGAAACCCTGTTGTTTTCAGGTTATTTTGAACATTCACAAAGTCTATACTCCTGCGCATAGAAAAGCCTGTCTATGATATGAAAATTCTGTTAAATGATACGTTGTATGAAATGAGTGTCGGTGAATCAATAGTAAACCCATGTGCTGACACTGGTATTTATTTGGTACAGTAAACCAATAAACACCTTTGATCGAATGTATCATTTCATCGAATTTCATTTCATCTAACTCTATTTTCTGCTGAAGCAATCATGTTTTCATCTTAAACATCTAACCTAACCTAACCTACGTAATTAAAGTTTAAGGTACCCTGAAAACATTATAGTTTCAGCTGAAAATACCGCTCGGTGAAATGAAATTCGATGTAGTGATGAGACCGAATAAAAGACCTAACTTCTGGCTCCATAGCAACTCTTGACATAACGGTACATAATTATAGCGTGTCGTTGGAACAAATAACATGTATTTAGACAAATTGCCATGTGCTATAGTAGCGGTCAATACGCGGAACACAATGCAAATTGATTATGTGGTTTAACTAAGCATACTTTCATATTCCATTGTGAAACCACAAACAGTAAGTGGTCAAAATGTTGATAAGACTACGAAACCCTATAATTAAAGGTAGCGGCAAAAAAGTAGTTATATAATTTCCTTTTGTTTAAACTAACCGATTATATGTATTAACTACGAGTATTAGAATATTTATTCCACTAGCAACTCTTTCTTATAACAGTGAGTTAAATTCTAGTTCCTGGGTGTCGATTTTTGAATTTCACTGATGACTGTCAATTATAATAAAAAATAAGTCACGCGGTGATCTCGTATTTGATATCATACGCGTGAGAATGTTTGTTTTTAATCACCGGTGAGATTCAAACTCGAACCTAATGCGATAAAAATATGAACCCCTAAAACTTTTCTGATTCCTTTGTATACGAGTAGAAAACACCATATTATGGTCGCTTTTATCGCGGTGGACAAATCACCGTCACTCTCGAACTTACATACTGGTCAGAAATTGATACATGTTTTATCGACATCGATAAACACGACCATAAAAATTAAATAGGCCCGATGGAGAATTAGACATGATAATATTAATAACGGAATATTGACTGCAATTACATTCTAAATATTGCAATTATGAATTTAACTCTAATGTACTTAATTAAAAATAAATAAATAAATATCTCACACAAATAAAATTGTCCTAGTCCCAAACTAAGCTCTAGGCTTGTACTAAGGGGACTACATAACGATAAACATACTTACACATACATACATAACATCACCCCTTCATTCCCAGAGTGGGGTAGGCAGAGCTACAGAAATACCAACAACTCTAAAAAGACTTGTTGATAATTCTGTAACCACATTTTGCACAATCAGGCCAAGAAGTTTACTAGTGTATTAGTGACAGGTTGCAAGCCCATCGCCTAACAATACTACAAGCCCTTATTCCCTGAGTCGCCTCTTACGACATCCACGGGAGGACATGGAGTGGCACTATTCTAACCCGGCAACCACACGGGCTAAACATACACACTTACTTACTTATATAGAGAAATACATACTTAAATACATAGAAAACATCCTAGACTCGGGAACAAGTATTACCGGGATTTGAACCCAGGACCGCAAGCTTCGGAGGCAGTAAGCATAATTAATCACTTAGCATCAGACAAGCCCCAGGCAAATTAGCTTTTAAGCGGATGCTACATAAGTACCTTCTGGGACAAGCGCAGTCGTAAATTTATTTACCACATATCGCCTTATCTGGTTATTTATGTTTATTGTGTATTTACGAATGTTTTATGTTTTATGTACTAGGTTTCTTGTATATATTTTATTAATCCCATTAATTTTTCTTAGCACCGACTTAATTGTTTCTGGTAAATTGGGCATCCTTACTTTAATATGTTTTGAGCAAATCTTCTTTTTTGATTTCAGTTCGACCTCGGCTGCGAGTCGTGGAAGCGGACGATGATCGGAACCGTCCACAACATTGGGCTCATCATCTCCTTCGTTCTCTCCGGCTTCATCTCTGACAGGTAGCTAATTCTTTATCTATCTTACCAACCTATATTATACTAGGTAAAACCATATCGTCGCTGCGCGTGCAAAACCGCGGAAGAGCACTTTGTAAAAACCGCGTATCTGCATTTCCGTGATTTTACAGGAGGAAGAAAAAACTTAATATCTCAGATATTTAACTATATTTTGCTGACTAAACTATATAGCTACTTCTTTGCGACTTACTTTATGGGAAAATAATGTAAATTTACCCATAACTTATTCCAATTCCGTGTTTTTTTTTTTTTTTTTTTTTTTTTTTTTTATGTTAAGGAGAAGGCACACTAGCACTCAGGCCACCTGATGGTAAGTGGAATCTGAGACCCATAGACATTTGAATTCTCAAGACTATAATCCCAAGACCTCAAATGCGTTGCCAACCCTGAGGACTAAGATGGAATGCCTCTATGCTAGTAATTTCACCGGTTGTCTTATCCCCACACCGGAACACAACAATGCGAACACTGTTGCTTGGCGGGTGGTTAATGGATAAGATGGTGGTAGCGATCCGGACGGACCCTGCACGGGGTCCTACCACCACTCAAACAGGTGCAGGTGTTTAGTTACTTACGCGGATTTACAGCAACCAATTTTTGAAAAAGTAGTACATTATTAGAAGGTACGCGGGTTTGAAATAAAACATTTTATAAGAAGATAATATCTTTTTATGACAAAAGAATTAAAAAAATAATATAGACATCTTAAAAAAAAGTAATTATTATCAGAAAAACAATATTTTTTACTATTAATAATCAACATTATAAAGAAAAACCTGACTTTTGTTAAGTTAAAGAGGTAAACTGCTCATGACAAAATTAAAACTTCTTACTATAATTGCAAGTAAGTTATTATCTTTTTCATTCCTTGTACAGTGAATAATAAAGTGATTAATACTATATGTTTTTAAATTTTGGAATAAGACATTGTACAAGCAATGAGTAGGTAATCATTATTCATTTTCTTGAGATTAGAAGATTTAATTTTGGCACGAGAAGTTCACAACTCGCCTACCAATAAACAAAAAAATCTCAAAATCTTAAAATACGTACTTAAAGAAAAACATCTCATCACTTTAACTGACCTTTAAATAAGTTTTCTGAGTAATCAGTCTCCTAGGTTCCTCTAAAATCACAGTATCCTTACTTAATCTTTGTTAAAGGTTTTACGAGAAAAGTATAAAAGTAAAATTACGTTTTAATCATATTATAATAAAAAGATTTTACTATAAGTACCTTGTACTTGAAATGGTATGGTAACAATGTTGCCCTTAGTAAAAGTATTCATACCTAAATAACCATAACAAAAATCAATAGGTTTAGTTATAACAAAAATTAATAAGTTAACTCAAACTCTTAGCTTTTAAATAATTAAATCACAGCATTTAGAATCAACTTAGTCAAAATTGGAACATTATTTATAAGGTAAATTACCATAAAAAGTATGGCAGTCTTTGGGTATGACACTCTTAAGCTCCTGTAGATGATCATACTTTGTTTTGGATATTGGTAGTCTAGATTCATAACGTGAAGGCACACTGTCAATCGAAGATATTTTTTTTGGTCTTGTTGGCAAAGGAATAAAGTCATCTGTAAAGCAAAGCTTATAGTCTATTGGGCCACTTGGATTATACCTCAGTGCTCTTACTTCAACGACACAGTGATCACCTGACCCACGACCAGGTCTTATTGATTCATAAATCAAGCGTTCTTTAAGACCGAAGTCTTTAAAAACTGTATAATCAGTTTAAATCATTCAATTATTAAAGAATTTGATGTACCCTATAGTATTAATGCATAAACATATTGTTAAATATAGATTATAAACAATCAAAACGTACTTACGTAGTCGTTATTCAAAGAAAACCTTTTTTTTTCTGGAGCACTCATTATTCGTGTCAAAACTTCTTCACCGTTTCGGTAAATACGCGGACTTGCAGCCAAGTTTAGGCATACTACCGTTGCGCGGTATTGTTTCGATGCCAAAATGAGCCTTCCTATTGGCCAATTCAAATCGGGTGAGAACTAGGACTAAGCGAATCCGCGCCAGGGATCTGTTGGCGCGATATTTCAATTTTGCGCCTTTTGCTGTTACGCGGTATTTACAAAGTGCTCTTCCGCGGTTTTGCACGCGCAGCGACGATATTAATAATAATATTACGGGACAATGTCACACAAATTGACCTAGTCCCAAACTAAGCTCTAGGCTTGTACTATGGGTACCAGACAACGATAAACATACTTATATAGAGAAATACATACTTAAATACATAGAAAACATCCAAGACTCAGGAACAAATACTCATGCTCATCACACAAATATCTGCCCTTACCGGGATTTGAACCCAGGACCTCCAGCTTCGAAGGTAGGGTCACTACCAACGAGGCTAGCGTGTCGTATATTGCACGACTCATATTAATCATTTATGATAGATGCAATACAAATACTCATATAGGTAAAATATTATTTGGTCGCGGTAACTCTCAAACATGATTGAAAATAGAGTCAAAGTTATGGAAGTCTACATCAGCTGGATCTACACCAAACCCAATCCACTTTAAATTCCTCACGCTCTTTTCTGGAAAATATTTTGCAAAGTTTCGACTCGTCTTGTTTAAAAACCTGAAGGTTAAAATAAAAAGGCAAAAACGAGCATGCCTCCTTGCAGATAACTAGTTGGAAAAGAAAATTGAATTGGACAGTTTCACACTCGTGAATCGAGTTTTCTATTCCATTGCGGTTTTTTAATGAAAAAAATATGGCACAATATCACGCAAATTAAACTAATCCCAAACTAAGCTATACTTGTATTATGGATACTAGATAACGAATAACGTACATAAATTATTTATAGAGAAAAAAAATACATAGAAAATATCCAAGACTCAGGAACAAATACTCTTTTTGATTCTGAATGTATTTAGTAAAGTTCTGCACTTTGATTTTCAGATATGGGCGAAAAGTCATAATTGTGGCCACTCCACTTCTGGTCAGTGTTGTGGGCATCATAAAGTCTTTCTCTGTGAACTACTGGATGCTGCTCGCTCTCGAGTTTATCGAGGCCGCATTCGGCTACGGTAACGCTTCCATGGTACTATGTAAGTTGCCGTTTGACTATAATTTCGTACTAGAGACGGTCGCTAAAATGACAATAAGATTAATTTAATTTCCCGTTTGGTTGCCGGGTTATCGAAACGTAATCGCTAACGGTTGTCGAATGCAACCTGTCTAGCTTCACGGGTTCGCTATACTTGACGTAATCCATCAAATTTACACCAGTTAGTTTGGTCTCGTTCAACAGCTGATCACCATACAAAATAACATTTTTCACAGACTGAAATTAATTTAATTCTAAATACAGAATTAAATCACATAGTTATGCTAATTTACCAAAACTACTTATTTTTCAGCATTAGAAACCGTAAGCCAGAACGGGCGCGTAGTCTACTCCTGTACGTGGGACATCCTCTCCAGTCTTGGCAGCGCGTGCTTCGGCTTTATCGCCTACAAGGTGCCATATTGGCGCCACCTGCTCCGCGCCATCTACGCTCCGCTCCTCGTCGTCGTCTTCTACATCTTCCTCGTGGACGAAGGCGTGCGCTGGTTGTTGGCCCACAACAAGAAGGACGAAGCCATTAGGGTTCTCAACAAAGTCGCCAAGATCAATAACGTCACATTATCCAATAAATCTAAAGCAATGATGACTGCTATAACAGTGGAGAATAGTAAAAAAGATGAGGTAAGATTCCAAAATTATTTCTACTTGATGTATTAGATGTGTTTCAATCATGTGGGATGGCAAAACTATCGTGTTTTTAAGAAGATCTTTTCTTACAAAAAAACTCATTACATACAATGTTTTTTGGATTCTACAATACAAGACGTTATTTTAGCTAGTATTTGATGTAACCTTGAACGTATATGCTATATCATGGACAGCAATTCTGCCCTGCTAACACAAATCGCAGTATCTCAGACCAAACTTCTGTAGCAAATGCAACCTTATTACTAACAGGATAGGATTGAATTTGCATTGGTAATTGAATTTAAGATACTGCGTTTTTTTGGAGGGCAGAATCGCAAGCCACTGCACCCAAATTTTCATAACAAGGCGCTTCTTTCGTTATTCACCTCAGTCAGTATTTTGGGCAATACGCGAATATATTTCCTTGAAAACATAATGATGGTTGTTATCTACACTATTTCAGGACAACAGCACTCCGCACCTTAACACGAAACACCTCATGCTAGCGCTGCGTTCGCGTACCATGCTTTTACGCGTGGCATTAATGGCCGCCTGCTATGCCAGCGTCACCTTCGTCTACAACAGCGCTATTATCTACTCCACTGAGCTCATCGGCAACAAGTACCTGAACTACGCTGCGTTGCAGCTGGTAGCCGTGCCCACGCGCATCATCACTGCGTTCACGCTTAACCGCTTCGGCCGGAAGGCGCCCATCTGTTTCGCATACACGTTATGCGGGATCTTCTTCATCGCTTCTGCGTTCGTTCCTAAATGTAAGTTTCTTTGTAGATGTCACGACTTTGTTTGCGTAGATCTCGTTTATTGCTATCCCTTACATCGCGAACAGTTTCCTTTTATTATAGCCTAACCTTTATCCGTCTCTGGATTGTGAACTGTCTTGGTGCCCAATTTGATATCAATCGATTCAGGCGTAAGAAACATGCACAAATTTATAATAAGTAAAGTTACGGAAAACGATGAATATAAATCTATAACAACCACTACCTGTGGTCATAGTTCCTAAAATTATGGCAACATTTGCAAGAGGTCTTTTAAAATAAAGTGGTTTCCGGTCCAACTGCTTTCAAGTTAATTGTTTTTACGCCATTCTTACTTGAGAATGCTACTTAATAATTATCGTGTGTTACCAGAACTTTATAGCTGTCGAAATAGTTTACACTTTATTAGGATTTTACTGGCTAAAGCTGTCACACTTGCACTAGCATCTGTCAGTATATTTGTCAAACTCACAATTTATTTTTAAATGATTATTATATTTCAACATCGAAAGCGGTAAATTTCTGATTGAAACACACAATGTAACGTCTTAGTCTTCTTCTTTACGTTTCTGTTTCCAGCTCTGTGGTGGGCGTCTATCGTACTGTATCTAATGGGCAAGATGTGCAACAGTTACGGCATGTTCTCCATCCACGTGGTGGGGTTGGAGGTGTTCCCCACCACCACTCGCAACTCTCTCTCCAACGTCGCGATGACTATTGGTCGCGTCGGTACTATACTGGCGCCTCAAATACCCTTGTTGGTAAGTTTCAGTTTTTTCGTTGACCAGGGAAGTTATCATGAAATAACTATGCAGTTCTGTTTACGCTCAGAGAAAAGGACAGAGCTATATAGCTGCCATAGCTCTGTCCTTTACGCTCACCGTAAAATGAACTGCATAGTTAGGTCATGATAACCCCCCAGAACGCAGTCTACGGTGAGAAAGACATAAGCATAGTGGATTTAAACGACATACTCTGGTATTAATATTTCTCTGCTAAGTCCTAAAATACGGGGTCTATGTTGACACAGACTGGGGAAACAATCCATTCATGTCGTTAATGCGACCGATGTTTCTCTTGGATAATTTTTTTCTCTGCCTTTCATTATCATTGCTGCAAATGACAATTTAGCAAGGTATTTTCATTGTACACACTCTTAAATGCCAGGAGGGTTTTCATGACTTGCTAAACAATTCAATTAACGGTGAGAGAAAAAGACAGAGCTATATAACCGCTATAGCTCCGTCCTTTATACTCATCCTAAGCTCACTTGCTTTGACATGACATGGTAACCCCCAGAATTCTCGTCCCTACCAAGATTTCAGTTTCCCAGCGAAATACTTGGGCACAAATGGGTGAATTGCAAAAATATTGCACATAGTGGACATAATTGATATCAAAGTTTAATTAAAACAAATTGTTTTTCATTTGTGTAACGAAGATTAACAATACGATTGTATGACTAATTTTTGTTACACAAAGGTCCTTAACCATGGACAGTATTTTTGAAATTCATTCCATCTATCCAATTAAATTTAGTTATTACTGCTATACAACTGACTTTTTAACCCCCGACGAAAAAATAAGGGGGTTATAACATCCCACTTGTAAGTTTGATGTGCAAGTGTGTGTGTGTGTGTGTGTCACCGTAGCTCTTAAATGGATGAACCGATTTCAATGCGGATTTTTTTATTTAAAGCAGTTTTATCAAAATCGGTTCTGCTGTTTTTGAAATATTGAGCTTTTGGGGGGTAAAAAGCCCCCGATATAACGGCGACACCTACTTTCAGGGCTGATATCTTTGAAACAGCTCGAACTAATTTTCATTAAATTTTGCTAATAACCATCCCTGATCATCTATTATTTATGTTCCAGCAAAAGTACATGGCTGGTCTGCCCATAATTGTGTTTGGAATGGTGGCATTTGTGCCAGCTAGTTTAGCGCTGCTGCTGCCTGACACTAGCCGATCTGCTCTGCCAGATGACGTGAAGCAGGCAGAGAAGCTCGACAAGTCAGCCGAGACCGCTAGAGTGTGAGAAGAAACTACCTGTGCCGTTAGTACTGGCACGCGGTAAAGCCTCGTTGGGGTACTATGAAGTATAAACTAGTACGTCTGTCCAAGCCTAATGAACCACACTAAAGGATAAGTTATCTTTGTGGCAGTCGTGGTAGGGCTGCAGTTCTTCACCTAATAACGTATAAACCCTAAAGGCATCCCAGTGTTACGCTGTCATAAATTCAGGCAGTACTTGTTGCTGTCAGTTGGAAAGGACAGCCTTAGAAACTTACCCTTAAACAGCCTTAGTCGCTGAATTTGAGTTTAACGTAAAGAAAACACCACATAAGTTTTTGATGCAGCTTTAGAAATACATAATGTACGTAAAATTGAGCATAGGGACGCGGTTTAATAACTCTTTAATGAGACCGTAGTATGAACTGCCATAATCAACAAGTTCCAAGCAATGAAGAGGACACCGGTGCATCTTCATTGACTATAGCCCATTGGCTGGAACCTGGCAGGCTTCAAGTGCCCCAACTGGTTTGGTGATACTAAGGCCAATCCGACTTATAATGCAGACTTTGTGAAGCAGTGCTGTGGATGAATTATTCTGTGATCGTGGATTTATATCGATAAACTGTTGTGAGTTATCGGAAGGGACCACCTTGATTAACTGATTTCAGTACAAATTGTCATCAGTGAGTATTAGTTTATAGAAAAGTGTAGTTATTAACTGAATAAGGTTGTCATTGTTACCTTTGTTTTGCCATTGATATAATCATTGTCTGCGTGTTATTATACTATTTTGAAACTCTATTTCACTTCTTTTTAAACCATCCATATCATTATCATTATTGTAAACGACCTAGTATCCTAGTAAGTAACTAGATCTTATTGCAGCCATGGCATGTCGTTAACAAGGAACATGGTGTCGAAATATTGTTAAAACAAAGTGAAATAGTAGCCATGTATGTTGGCCTGTCGGTACATTGAAATTGGTTTGTGGCCGCAACTCCGGAATTATGGCTCATAGAATCGTATTCCATGAAAGATAGCGAAGAAAAAGTTTATTAGCAATTAGGTCTGTGTATTGAAGCGTGACTAAAGGCTTCTCAATCACAAAAGATGCGTTGTTTTTGTTCCGCAGCGGAAACTGCGTAATCAGATTACTTATACATTGTTCAATAGAATCATAGTAAAAACCATAGTAGTTATAGTGATGAAGATATAATTTAGAGGGTTATATTTCAAGCTTTTAAATGTTATCAAAATTCTACACCATTGGGAATTTATTTCCATGAGCGGCAGAATGTTTCCCGTTGTTTTACTAGCAGGCTTGATTTGACAACATATTTGTTCAAGAATTACCCCTACCACTTACATTTTTTATTGCCAGTTTTAAGTGCCAAGTTTTTTTAATTTTCACTTATATTAAGAGCTTAATTTTCTTGACACATTTGACGATTTTAAAAAGATTGGTATGTGTAGGTTAAATGGAAATGTTTGATTGTTTGTGTGATGGTTGATTTTTTTGTATGAATAGGTACAGAGATGGCCATAAATGTATTTATACTAATGTAAACAGTAAGTTTTGTATCATATTTTTGTTCATATTAGCTGTTATTTATATTCAAGCATTTATTTATGTTCCAATTTTATACAGTTAAATTGTATTAATCGGATTGTTTGATCAGTGAGTTCTATTTGTTTATATTTAATTGATTTGAATCTTGTCATCATATTTTAAGGTCTGAGAGACTTGAGATCTGTAAGACTATTTGTTTTAATAGCCCTGCTAGTTACTAGGCCGGAACTTACTGCAGCGCACGCCACGCATAGATCAAATTGTTCTATGCGTGTTTTGTTGATTTCATTTAAAAGACCGTACACGAAATATTCGCGATTTTGCTGATTTTCGTGATTTTACAGAACGTGATTTTACTGTTGAAATGCTTTTTTGTACAAATTTTAATGCGCAACACAAAAGGTAATTTCGATTCTCAACGAATGTATGAAATACATTTTTGTTTTTATTATTTAATTTTGATAAATCGATCTGAAACCGGCGACCGTTTTATGAATTTTGCTGTAAGAGGTTTAGAATATCGCATATTCACGAATCGTTTTGACGTCTTAAAGGTATGAAAAAATTACAATTGATTGCTGTAAAAGTCGTCTAAAAAATGTATAAATAACTTTTTACCACCTCGATATATATTTTTTGTGTAAAATAATAATTAACTTTGTAAAACTTTATAGAAAATGGTCATAAATAGTTTTCAATTTCGGCGTCTTAAAACACTCGTTCATAAAATTAAAACAATAGTAATAAACTTCAGTTTAAAATCAATCCACTACCTTAAAAAAACCTCCAAAAATTAAAAATAAAATAGCAATATATAATGTTTTAAAAAAACCTAAATCCCGAATATGAATTCGCGACAAAAATAAAAAAGTAGCTCATTCATTCGTAACTCATTTATTCGATCATAACTGAAATGATATATCATGATGTGCATTAAAACTTACAGAAAAGCAGTATTTAAACTGTAAAATCACTAAATTAAGCAATACCGGCAAAATTTCGTATACGGCCTCTTAAAGCGTGTGTCGCTGCAGGGTATCTATATAAATTTTGATACGAAGCTAATTTTTATTGAAGTGTACGCGTGTGATTCTGAATTTAACTCGCTTTGTAAATTGATAGATGACACGTTTAAAATATCGAATATCTAATAACAAAACTATTCTTAAGAGGATTGTAAAGCTGCAAGTGTTCTTACAAAATGTGATCATGTCCCCCTCTAAGTCTAGTCTCATTTTTCATGAAACTACAGTAAAGTTGTAAGTTTTCGTTTCAAAACTATTGTTATTTTAAACTAATAAACCTACTTTAATGGTGTATAGAAATGAATAAGACTAAATTTTTCTTGATTCATTAATTCCTGAAATAATAATTATATATTATTTAGGATTGGGGGCTCTTTACAATCCACTTAAGAGAATTGTTAATATTTTTAATGATAACGACAGCTCAAATATCAATTTAACTGCCTGCCTATTTCAACATTATGACATTAACACGTGACAGGTGACAATTCGGTATACAATGCAAAATTAACACACAGTTACATCACTGGATTTCATATACACTGCGCCATGTACACTGAAATGTCACTTGTCACCTGTCATTGTCGGTATGGTGAAATAGGGGCCTGGGAATGATTATGCATGATCATCCATAGAGATGTATGCAGCATGTCATGAATCGCCACAGTGACGGTGGAGCGATTTCTAATATCCTCCTGGACCCCTGCATCCTTTATAAAGAACGAAATGGACGCTCACTTGAAGTCCTGACACTACGCAAATAAATTCATCCAAAAAATCGAGTGTACTTTACAAAGTACCTAATAATTACCGCTAAAATCAACTTCGTTCTAACTAAAACGGTAACAATAATTTTAGACCTTCAATCCAGCCGTGGAAGGTTCAGGACTCAGGGGCAAAGTACTTTATAAAGGACTTTTGGCTTTTATGACAAAAAAAAATCAGGATCCAGGAGATCGCCATAATCCATAATCGTGACCGTCATAAAGGTGTATCATCACCAGTTATCGGAATAGGTAGTGTAATTTCGGGTGAATGACCTTAAACATTATACTTAATATGGATAAGACCCCAGATTCCGGGACTCGTATTATTTCACAGAATATTTTCTTGACATGACCTTAATTGAAGTTAAATGGGTACATGCGAAAAATCTAAAAAAATAATGTTATTGTAAATACTTTTTTACTTTTTGTCATTGCAAGTGTCTACATATTTCGTCAATGCGATATTCTATGCAAGCAAAATAATCGTTTAAATCATATTTTAATAACATTTCTGAATTAAACACAAACTTTAACACTTTGCAAATGTAATCCCGGGGTTACAAGCTATATCCATACTAAACTTATGCACCGAAGTCTCGCGAAATTGCACTACCTATTCCGATTACTGATCATCACTATGATCATTACAACAATTCGCCATAACCCATAATCGTGACCGTCATAAAGATGGATCGTCACTAAGAGCATTACATTGACACTTTATGTAAGCAACGAAATTGACTTGGCTGAAATATTAAGGTATGATATAAGTATAATAATTGGCAGAGTTGTTTCATGTATCTACCTAAACTAGTCATAAGTATAGCTATATTTCAAACACAATGTATTTATTGTTAAATTGAAATAAACAACTATGAACTTATGAACTACTTACAACAATTCACCATAACCCATAATCGTGACCATCATAAAGGTGCGTCGTCACTATGAGCATCACAACAATTCACCATAACCCATAATCGTGACCATCATAAAGGTGCGTCGTCACTATGAGTGTTACAATAATTCACCATAACCTATAATCGTGACCGGCATAAAGGTGCGTCGTCACTATGAGCATTACAATAATTCGCCATAACCCATAATCGTGACCGTCATAAAAGTGCGTCTCTACCATGACCATTACAACAAACATTAAGGACGAGTAACGAAAGCTTGTTAGTGATCCAAGCATTTTTTTCGAACAAACGCTTGTGATGTAACAGTCACTCTGACCCAAGTACGTACGTGTTAGAGTATTCGACGGAAGCAAAGGCCAAACAAGTATCTACAAAATCTCGATTATAGGGTTCAGCGTTTTTAGTGTAAAAGTTTAATATTTTCTGATTTAATGAACCAGCATTATGACAGCAGCACTTATCAAATGCTTTAAATGCATTGGTCATAATATGTATCTTTCCTGAAATAATGTAGATGTCTTGGTGCACGTTGGGGAAGAAATAAATAAGACAACTGACACTTGTCTTTTTCTGCATGGAAAGTACAAAAGTTTTTAATCCTATTTTACTTCAAAATTTACTTTAAAAAAAGGTTTTAACTATTTTAAAATTGTGACGCACGCTCATGTACTCAATTACGTTTTTTAAAAAAAAGGGAATTACACAAAAAATAAATGATTATGGTAAAAAAAAGTAACTGTCCGTTTACTCTTTGCTACCATCAAATATCAGCCTGTGATCAAGTTACTCGAAGATTTCATTACAAACGCTCTTAATGGAGATGTTCTTTTAGAGACATTGGTGTAGTAAAACTAGAGTATTACTAGTACTCAGCTGTCTATCGTTGTCACACTCTCTCAGTCATCTATCGGGATATTTGTTATGCCATAGTAAGACAGCAATAGACATCCCAGTTATACTCTGGTCTTAATGTACAAAGGTATATTTTGCGTCACCCTTGAGGGAAATATTCGTCATTAGCGTAAAAGGGTTTATAATTAGTGTCAGTTTAAGATCTGCCTCATAAACCAACGCTATGCCAAAAGTATTGTTAAGTGTAAATATTTTCGTCATCATACTGTTACTAGAAATATTTTAATATACTAAATTGTGAAAAATTACGCATTTGTTTTATTACATACATACATACATAACATCACGCCTTCATTCCCAGAGTGGGGTAGGCAGAGCTACAGAAATACCAACAACTCTAAAGACTTACTGATATTTCTGTAACCATATTTTGCACTAACAGGCTAAAAGGTTTACTAGTGTATTAGTGACAGGTTGCAAGCCCTCCGCCTAACAATATTACAACCCTTTATTCCCTAAGTCGCCTCTAACAACATCCACGGGAAGACATGGAGTGGCACTATTCTAACCCGGCAACCACGCGGTGGTTGTTGTTTTATTGATTTTCATAAAAAGCAAGCTGATATGCAAAACGTATCATGATAAGGTGGTATTAATCGTTGAGGATTATGACATTTTATTGCATCTATTTGCACATTTTCCTACAATATCGCAAACGTCTTGGGATAATCCTTATTTTAAGCTGTTTAAATATTTCTTTCTAATACCAAATCCAAATATTGCGTGTGTGGCTTTCTAGTAAGTAAACGAAATAATGGATTATCCTGTTTTTTTGGGTAAATATCCGAGGAAATTGATTTAAAAAAAACGTAGGAATCGTGTGTCATCTCCTTATATTTTGAATGAGAAAGTGAGCTAGTTTTTTCCGTATTATTGCTATGCTTTTATGATTTAACGAGCAGAATTTGATGCGTGTGAAGTTAGTTAGCTTGAGTCCGGAAACAGGACATACAAAAATAAAATTAAATAAAAAATCTGTAACAAAAAATAATTTACTAATATACATAAAGGTTATCAACAAGTATATCTAATGAGAGATATAGGCTGTTAGCTAGCAGTCTTGGCTTTGGGTTTCCGGCCGATGGCTTCTGCTTCGGCCAGGGTGTCAGGCATCTTCGTGCCCAGGGTCTCCGGCTGAGTAAGGACCAGGAGACCAGCCAGCACGCCCATAGTGCCGAACATGGCTGAGGGGATTCCTACCCAATAGTCCATCTGGAAAATACCCAAAAGTTAATAAATCTTCTTAGGCGATGGGCTAGCAACCTGTCACTAAAAAACTGGTAATCATCTTAGCCTGATTGTGCAAAATACGGTTACAGAATTTTCAAGTAGTATTTTTAGGGTTGTTGGTATTTCTGTAGCTCTGCCTACCTCTCTCTGGAAATGAAGGCGTGATGTTATGTATGTAATAAATAATGTACCGCTACGTACAACAGAAAATCTGCCCCTTTTTCATAAAACCGACAATAAATTGTAACGAGTGACAATTCGGTTAATATTTATTAGTCGACTAGTGCCTACATTGCCTGAACAATTTGTAAACTATTGTCATTATTTGTTTTATCTGGCGGCAATTGGAACAACTGATCAATACATGTATCTACTTAGCTGTTCCTTCATCAAGTGTTCTCTGTACTGCTAAAGTGTTGATCCAATCGGTTTTTAAACTGATTGACATTCAGTTCTGAGCCTACTTGTTCTGGCAATTTGTTCCATGGTTTCACTACTTTGTTAAACATAAGAAGAGTCTACGAGGATTGTCGTAAGAAAGTTGAGCTAGTTGCTTAAATTGATGGCCCCGAAGACGATTGCAAAGCAATAATCAATGTACATTTTAAAGAATGACATTTCATTAATCACTCCATCGTGTTTAACTATCATATAAGCAACTGTCATTCTTACTACTTTGAATATAAACAATGCTTTGAAAATATATAAACAGTACTTTACAAAGATATTTTAAGATAAGGACAATGCACACGAGCACTTACGCCACCTTAGCCTATAAGCCAAGATGCGTTCGCTAACTAGCGTTTCGATTCGTTTTGTTTTTAAACCAATCGTGTCACTGTTAAATCACGTCATACGAGAAGTCACGTGATCTACCAATGACGCGATCGGTTAAAAAACCAAACGGATAGAAACGCTAGTTAAAGAACGCAGTAAACATTGTTTCTCCATAATTTAAATTAAATTATGCGTTCTTGAATAAAGTTTTTAGATTAGTACTTTTTAACCCCTATCATTGCAAAAAAAACCTTTAATGGTCACGAATCTTACCAGAGGTGGCGTGAGCGGCGCAGTGATAGATCCGATACGTCCAATCATGGAAGAGAAGGCCAGCAGCGTGTGCCGGAACTGCGTGGGGTACAGCTCTGAAGTGAACAGGTACAGCGACGTGAACACCACCGAGATGCCGAACTTTCCCAGCAGGAACAACACGAGCCCAAACGTTTCCAATTCTGAAAGAAGTTAATTATAAACGACACGTGAATATTTTTTTGTTATGCTGGGTTTGCTCTAGACGCTCATGTGAGCTAACCTAAAAGGCAAGGTGCCTAATTCTACTTTTAAAGGACACCGAGTCCAAAGCACGCGAAGATACTGGCACCGGCAGCGTATTCCATATCTTGGCTAAGGTTCGTTCAAATTTTTACTGTGTAGGTAGCAACCCCAAAGGTGTGAATTGTACATGTTACCCCGCAGAGGGTCAATGCAGTGATTTTCTCTACCATCATGTGAAGAAGTTAAGCACGAAGTTGTTTGCCTACTTCCTATTTTAGCAATAATCTTCGGTATTGTGTTAAATGAAGACTGGTAGTCATTTCTACTTTGTTGCTAGGGTAGGTAACATACATTTGCCCTTCCGCAAACACATTTGTCCAAGTTTTAAATAAGTAAAAACTTACTATAAGCGAGAGTAAAAATAATATTATGTAAAATTTTTGACTTTTTGGATAAAAATAATCATATCAAACTTAATCATCGATCCTATCTTTTTAGTTTACTTTTGAGCATACAGTATTTATGTCGCTGGCGGTTCAGTTAATTGACGTTATAACGTGTTCTGGGCCTCTATTCAACTGCGTTATAACGATATCGTGTTTTACGTGTTTTAGAATCGTTTATGTCACAGTCGCCATTATTGTAAATGACATAAGAGTTATGAAAACGTTGACAATACGGAAACACGTCAAATACGATATCGTTTTTTCCGTGTAGAATCTCGGCCCTGGGGGATATCATGACCTAACTATGCAGTTCTGTTTACGCTCAGAGAAAAGGACAGAGCTATG
This sequence comes from Acleris holmiana, assembly GCA_949316455.1. Classification (NCBI taxonomy): domain Eukaryota; kingdom Metazoa; phylum Arthropoda; class Insecta; order Lepidoptera; family Tortricidae; genus Acleris; species Acleris holmiana. Next base: position 1,642,631 of record OX438774.1, read on the forward strand.
ACAGTTATATAGCTCTGTCCTTTTCTCTGAACGAAAAATAACTGTATTGTTATGTCATGATAACCCCCCTGTTCAAGCTTTGGCATATTTATCTGAATTAAAACCTGTAAATTAACCTGGCAAGTTACAAGAACATCTTATTATTACCAAATCATCAGCCATTCAAGGTTATTTTTGTCTATCATCATTATAAAAAAGGATAAAGTAATTAGCAAGCACAATCATATCGATCAGCTATGAGAGATTAGGCAATATCTGTTAAATTCGATTAGGATGTTAATCATTTTGAAATTCTTGTGCGAGTATAATAATAATATCGCTAAGGATACGACGCTTCCTTATAGTACGTAGGTAATCAAATATTATTACACCCGAAAATTCTCAGACGATGCATCCAAAAGTGCATTAGGTACTGCATAACATTTTTCATGTATAGCAGCAGATTTACAACTAGACAGATTCTTGATCTTTTCATTTATATTTCTGGGGGGTAACATGCCTAAGCAATTTATTTTAGGATCAGTGAGAGGAACAGAGCTATATCAGTTACATGGTTTGGTCTCTTTTCAACTGTCTGAATTCCTTAGCCGTGTTGTGGTAACCCCTTGATCAGTATTAAAAACGTTGCATTTTGACCTCTTACCATTAGTGTCGATAAAAGCAAAGATGAGGTTGCAAGTGGCGCTGAGAAAGAATCCAATGGATAAAGTGGCTTTGCGACCGATGCGGTTCAGAACCAGAACTGCCGTGAAGAAGCCAGGGATCTCGATGGCGCAGATGGCTATGTAGTTGAGGTACATGTTGCCGGAGAGTCCAGTGGAGTTGATGGACAGCCCATAGTACACGAACGTGGTGGTAATCCACCAGATGGGCGTCGTGCACACGCGCCGCAGCAGCACGGGGGACTTCCAAATTGTTCGTATCAGACCGTCTGGACTACTGCTGACCTTCAAACGGAAACACAGGAATAAATCATTTGTTACAGACGTTTAAGGCAATGTATGTATCATACGAACTGAGTGGACTTTCACAACAATGACAAGTATACAGTTAGCATCAAAAGTAGCTGATTAACATATTTGACTTTACTTATGTCACTGTAAAGCGATCAGATACAATCGTATCTACTTTTATCACTGACTATACAATTCCATTGTAATCATCATATTTTACAACTAATTATCATTGAAATACCATACACCAGAAAAAACCTTACTTAACAACTTACAAAAATAAACTGCTCCCGGATTTACCATCAAAAGAAATTTAATAATCCGCTACTCTGTTTGCATTCACTCTCTCTAGAAACTACTACTGTGATTTACAAAGTACCTAAATTGATTGCAATAGTGTCAGTGTGATGTCATTTTTATTGATATTTTACACTAAGCCAACACAAATTCTAAAAAAGAGTACCTGATTCTCCGGAGGCGGAAGAGGCGTCATCAAAGCCTGCATAGCCTTCTCGCTAATTTCCTTCTTATTGACTTTCGCCACTTTCTCCAGCACTGCTCTTGCTTCGGTGAACATCTCCTTGGACAGCAGCCAGCGCACGCTCTCGGAGAGGATCCAGTAGTAGACAACGATGAGGAAGCAGGGGATGTGCAGTGCCATGATGAAGTAGCGCCAGGGTTGAATTAGCCAGGCTACACTGCCCAGTATAACTTGACCCACCGCAAACATGGACGAGCAAGTAGCGCTCGTCACCACTCTGTATTTAGGCCCGACCAGCTCAGCCGCTGAAAATTTACCAATGAAGTTGTAAATGTTCAAACCAGTGTTTTTTTTTTTTTTTTTTTTATGTTAAGGAGAAGGCACACGAGCACTCAGGCCACCTGATGGTAAGTGGAATCTGAGACCCATATTCATTTGAATTCTCAAGACTATAATCCTAAGACCTCAAATGCGATGCCAACCCTGAGGACTAAGATGGAATGCCTCAATGCTAGTAATTTTACCGGTTGTCTTATCCCCACACCGGAACACAACAAAGCGAACACTGTTGCTTGGCGGGTGGTTAATGGATAAGATGGTGGTAGCGATCCGGACGGACCCTGCACAGGGTCCTACCACCACTAAAAAAATTCAATTTTTGTAATTTTGAACTCTTACAACCCCGAAGTAGATTCGTCTGTTCCCAGAACCATAAACTTTTGCTTAAATGGCCTATCTTTTATAAATAATGAAATAAATTATAATGGAAACTTATTTAACTTGACCTTGGTACGTGAAGATCTTCAACGTAAATACAATATAAAAAATTGTACCTCTTCGGTTCAGACAATTTTGTGTGGCAATTTAAAATTGACGTTAAAGTTACTAGGAACCATCATCACTTATTTCAGATGTACCAAAAGACTGCCCTGTGAAACTATTGTATAAACTTACCAAAAACATAAGCTGAACTGAAGGTTCCGGCTCCCAAAGTCGTCTGCAACAGCTGGAAGGCGAGGTACATGGGATAGTTAACGGAGAAGGCGCGGATGAGGCCAAAGAGCGCCAGGTTGAACACACTGATAATTAGCGCCACTCGTCGCCCATACTTGTCCGAGACGAAACCAGTGATTGGCAGGACGAGCAGGGTACCCACGCTGGACAAAGTGCCGGCCAGAGCACGGATCCATTCCTGGCATCCCAGGTCAAACTGAAAAGAAATACATCGAACCATATACTCAAAAGCATATTAGGTAATTTTTATTTATTATTTTGCATTTGCTAACTAACAATAGACTGGGGCAATGTCAGAGTTTAAAGTTATTGCCTAATAGCTGGATGAGGCAAGCGTAGGACAGGGCGGCTCAGCGCGAAAGAAAAGCAAACTATGCCTTAACGAAATTAATAATAACAACACAGCATGCTACTTTAACTTTTACTGAACATGGGGGTTATTATGACCTAGCTATGCAGTTCATTTTATGGTAAGCGTAAAGGACAGAGCTATGGCAGTTACAAAGCTCTGCCCTTTTCTCTGAGCGTAAACAGAACTGCTTAGTTATGTCATAATAAACCCCCAGGAGCCTAATGAAACTTACATCATAGACAACTGAATTAGTTCTGTCATAGACGAATCCCTCGCACTCTTGCGTTGCACCTTGGTTGAAGATATTAGCAGGGCAGGAATCTAGGGATCCAGTTCCCCCAAGAGGAGCATAACGCTCACAGCTGGCGGGGCCGGAGCCACCAGACGCTTGAGGAACTGCGTTGAAGATCCAATTCGGCTGGTATGGGTGTCCCCCAGTTGTAGACTCACCGCACTCAGGGATCACACATCTGAAAAAGAAGTAAGTATGAGCAAAGTACCTGTGGATATTGATTTTGGAAAGATAATTCAGCACAGAAGTAGAATATCGTCGACGTAAATTTTTTAATCCGCTGTACCCGTACATATTATCAACTCTTTCGCCCTATGTGGTATTGGTAGTATAGAGAAAGATTGACATTTAAAGTGTGAAGTTAGGGAACTTATTTAAATTTTAACTTAATCCGTAGTTTATGGTTGATGTTGAACCGAATCGAGTGTTGCCTTGCCAGCGGGCCTACCAATAATCATTCTGCGAATGTTAACAACCACTGAAATCAAGTACCTACCTGTGTGGTTGCCATTTTAGAATAGTGCCACTCCATGTCTTCCCGTGGATGTCGTAAGAGGCTACAAAGGGAATAAGGGCTTGTAGTACTGTAAGGCGATGGGCTTGCAACCTGTCACTAAATACACTGGTAAACATCTTAGCCTACATGTGCAAAATGTGGTTACAGAATCAACAAGTCTTTTTACAGTTTTTGGTATTCCTGTAGCTCTGCCCACCCTGTATGAAATCAAGTAATTGCACAGGGAGGTCTAGTACGTAGTAGTGGTAGGGGCTTGTTCAGTGTCGTCTGGATTGCTACCACCATCTTATCCTTTAATCTAAGGGAAAGACAACCAGTTAAATTACTAGCGTTCATTCCGTGCGGGCATTCCATCCTAATCTTCAGGATTGGCAACGCATTTGCAGACTAAGAAATGCAGTCTTGAGTTTGTAGTCTTGAGAATACAAATGTCAGATCCTAATCAGGTGGCTTTGTCTTCTCCTTGACAAAAAAGGAAAATATGTTTTTTTTTATTATACTGCACACGAGCACTCAGGCCACCTGATGGTAAGTGGGATCTGAGACCCATAGACAGTTGAATTCTCAAGACTATAATCCTAAGACCTCAAATGCGTTGTCAACCCTGAGGTCTAAGATGGAATGCCTCTATGCTAGTTATTTTACCGGTTGTCTTATCCCCACACCGGAACACAACAACCCCCTACAACCGCTAAAATGTACTGTTTTGTGTGAGATCGAGAAAGGAACCCTTTCCTTTGCTTTACGTACATTATTTGTGTTTTAGACCATTTTTAGCTATAGGCCACAGTTTACGAGTTTTTTGCTAAAAACTAAAAAAAGGACCTTTACACCCCCTTCCCCCCTTTAGCTTCACCCCCACCCACCAGTCCTTTAAGTATGTGGTTTAAAACACCATTGCCTACAACTATGCCAAATTTCGTTTATACACGAGTTTTTTCCACTGAGTTTCCTTCGTTTGGTGGGCTATACCGTGAATCTAATAAATTATACTACCTAGGTGTGTTTGAACCTGGATGATTGAATTAACTGGTATTTTAGAGAATACCAGTTAATTCAATTTCATAGAAAATTGCAAGCTAATTATTATGTGTAACGTTTATTACTTCATATCGCGCGTGCTATATACGATAAATACAATCAACCTTGTCCATAATCAATTCAAAAAGATAATTCATTTTTGTAGCCAGTTTAGCATTAAGTTGAATATTAATATTGTAAAAATAATCTCTTAATCGGTGTTGGTAATATAGATTACTGATTACAAATTTGATTGCGTTGTTTCGCATTTGTACACGACAATAAAAAACTTATTCACTAAAATGCACAGTAAAATTCTTGATAAAAGGCGTCACTTGAAGGCTACTGGGAAATAAGAAGGGTTTTATTATGAGATTTATAATATTAATCCTATTTTGTATACTGAATATGCATCTTAATTTTATTTTGGAATTTCAGTCACTGTGTCTAAATAAAAACCAAATGATTGTCACGTTAGAAAACATAACCGTTTTTTGTGGGACAACGACGAGCAAAACTCTTTGTTACTCGTACAATATAATAAGGATAGTATATTAGAAGGAAGAAAATTACATAGCCTTTAGAACTGAGGGATGGTGAGAATGTCATGCTCATGACAAATGGAACAAAGAAAATTTTAATTATTGGTGAGTTTTGCTTATGCAGCAACGGGGAAGTTTCAGTCTATAATTTGTGAATTTTGGGACGTTAGTGTCTGCGCATTGTTTGGCTAATGACAAATCATCTTGTCCGCTGCTTTTGGAAGCCCTTTCAGGTGTAGAATACACGGTGACCGTTGAAAGTTATTATTATTTTCGATATCCGACAAGTTGCAGCGTTAAAATACTCACGGAATTTCATTTGCAGATTCTGGCGCTTACTTTCGTCGTTAAATTCAAGCAACTGAGGGTCTAGCGGAACGAGCATTGGGCAAACGCGCAGCCGAAACGAGTTTGAGGGTCATACACACTCTTAAAAACAAAAGTTGTCTCTCCTGTGGTCAAGCTTGTGTGCATATAAGTTATGTTTTTATATGATAGGTCTAAAGCAGTCCTGACGGTGTTTTTGCGGGAATGGGCTTAGCCAGAAAATTAGGCCTTAGAAACGTTAACTTTCGGTGCGTCCACAGGAAAGACGGTAACCTAAATCTGTGTATGACCTTGAGCTTGATGTGTGTGATAATCTATAATCTATCTTATAGTTTTATTTGGGTTTGGATGCTAAATTTATTATTTTATTGTTACATAAACATACATACATAACATCACGCCTTCATTCCCAGAGTGGGGTAGGCAGAGCTACAGAAATACCAACAACTCTAAAGACATGTTAATAGTTCTGTAACCACATATACTCATTACACCACACACCACACACCACACACACACATACTATATTTACATATTATTGTTATTATTTCTTATTTATGATTTACTTCCGAGTTAGCAGAATCCGTGTTCAGAATCTGTGTTTGTATACTTTTTCTATAATGTTATATTATAGTGATGATTTTAATTTATTTACTTTAGGTATAATTAATTTAATTGATTTTGCTTGAGATCAGTATTTGACTTCACAAACCCACGTGGTGAGCCTGTGTATTGAACCACAGTCACTCAGTACATAAGTATAGTACCACAAACAGGGAGATTTTTGTGAGTGGGAATTGGAATCTACCAGCAAAGTAATTACCTTGTAATAAGTTTAATTACCTTGGCTCTTAAATGTCATAGTCAAATATGAAGCAATTTTAAAACGAACTATACTTTTGTTAACATAAAGTTAAAACTAAATTGCCATGACACCTCCTATGGACACCATGTCACGCAAGGATAGGTATAAGCCACGTTAAAAATACACATCCAATAAATTCTAAGGGTATTGGAAGATTGCTAAAGAAGAATCTTACCTATGTGGTACAGCGGCAGCGGAGAAGATATACTCGCTCATGAACGCGGACATGATTATGGGGATGGAGACCAGCAGAAGATTCGTCAGCTGGAAGCGGCCGAACTGCCCCAACTCGTTTACCAGCACCCAGTCCAGTGTTATCTCAGGGTGTGGCTCCGGTCCACCAGGGCCACTAGGCCTGGGGCCAGGTCTGCTTAGCCTGGGACCTGGGTCGAGAGGACCAGGTTTCCCCACCCTATCCTGAGGCTCAACGCCCGGCCCGTCTCCCGCTGCTCTTTCTTCATCCATGATGTCTTTGAAACAGCAGCGTCGTCGGCCACGGCTTCTGCTGAAATGGCGGTGGAACTGGTCGCCTGATAAAGTGAGGCATTGTGTAATATTCAATTGGTAATCGAATGGAATTTCGACGCGTCGAAGATTAGTTGGGATCACATACTAGTTATTTAGCGTTGGCGTTGTTATTGGTGACGATTAGGAAGGCAAAGCATTTCTATATTGTTTTCATCCTACTCTCTTATTTTTTTTAAGGTATAGGTAAAATATGGCAGTTAGTAAAAAATACTTAAACGCGCTTTTGAGTTTTTGACAAAATTTTCATCTTCACTTCCATACTAATATTATAATTGCGAAATTAAATCTGTTTGTTTGTATGTTAAACTAACACTACTAAGCCGCTGAACCTCTTGTAATGAAATTTGATAAATAGTCTTAGGTAATATAGATGTACAACTTTTTACAGGCAAACACAATGTGATAAAATAAGGAATTACGAGTAAGTTATTCAACTACGGACGATTAAGTAATACCCTTAGTATTTATTGGATAATATAACATAACTCTAGTTTTTTAGATATGACTGTGACTGTTATGGAGCCTACAAAGACGAAGCGGTATCGTGTTCAAGATCGAGAAATTTTACAACTATCTTGTATTACTATATGTAAATTTGTCAGTCTGTTTGTTTGTATACGCTTTCACGGATAAACCACTGAACCGATTTAGATGAAATTTGATATGGAGATTGATTGAGTCCCGGGAAAGGACAAAATATACTTTTTATCCCGGCAAATAAAACAGTTCCCGAGGGAACGATTAACGTGGACGGAGTCGCGGGCAAAGGTATTTATAGAAGTAGTTTAGGGTATGTAAATAAATCAATCAGCAAAATAAAAACCGGGCAAGACCACGTCGGACCATGCTTAATGTAGGGTTCCGAAGCCGTTAAGTACTACAAACATAAAATTCAACAAGTAATAACTAATTTTCTATTTAAAGTCAATTGGTGCTCTCTGAGATGATTTTAGTAGGTATAAACACTAATGGCCTGTATCTCAAGAACCAATGATGTCTAATTAGTCGTGATAGTTTTCCTTTAAAATTCTTAAATAAAAGAACGTATTGTTTCATTTAAGACTTTTTACCGATTTTTAGTATTAATTTTTAGTATAAACTTGTTTCCTCAAAAACACGAAATATTTTTGTTAGACCTATTCAATGACACCACACACTATGGGGTAGACGAGAAAAAAGATACATCCCCACAATACGTGTAGGGTAGGTACCCAAAAAAAATTTTTTTTTACATTTTACTTTACCACTTTATTGGCATGACTAATATGCATATTCATGCCAAATTACAGCTTTCTAGTACTAAGAGTCTCTGCGCTAGGCTGCGGACGGACGGACGGACGGATGGACATGGCGAAACTATAAGGGTTCCCAGTTTGACTACGGAACCATAATAAACGATCCCATTACGGGAAAGGTTTTTTATTTTTGCTTTATCGTCAAAAACATTAGTGTACCTCCCCTACAATAATATTTGTTAGACTTAAGTGCCCCCCCCCTACAGCCAAAACTACAAATACTAAAAATCTCAAAATAAACTTAAGTGAAAGAGCATATAACCAATTTTAAAGGAAAACTATCACGACTAAGTAGACATCATTGGTTCTACACCGTGTTTTTTTTTATTTACGGTAACTTTAAGGGCACGTTCAAGTCAAATTAAGCTAATTTCCCGAAGACAGACATATGATAACTCGTACGGTTATACAGATATTCAATTATTAAAATTAATCAGTTAATCACGTTAAACTAATGTAAAAGGCTCTTAATTGATACCTAACAATTTTCTTTTAATTACCTATTATGAGTAAAAAGTTTTCAATTGTTAGGTTTATAGGTACAACACGAAGGTTAAAGAAAATAGGTATCTTATGTTACGTATACGAGTATTCAAATGACATTAAATTGAATGAAATTCAAGTTGGTTTTCCTAGTCCTCAGTAACTGCTGTATTTTGAAAGCTGTCTCTTTTCATCAAAGAGGGTTAAACCGCCTATAATGACGCCCTATCTTCTATCTTGCTTTACGTTAATTCGCGAAGTCTTAGGAGGGCTAGTAAAACCTATTTACGAATAATCATAAACACACTAATGATTATGTCTATGATATTGAATACCTACGTGTCAATGTAAACTGACAATGTCAAGGAAATGTAAATCATATAAATAAAAAAGTTCCGGTAACCTTCGGGGAGGGAAGATGGCCGATTGAAAGATGTCCGGCTTTTGATTTTGATTTATTCTGTTTACTGATTTACTCTATTCACTTGACATTGGCGAAATCACAGTGTGGACCGCCATTAATTAAAAAAGAAGAAGAAGAAGAAGAAGTAAATAAAAAATGCCTCGTTTTAATTATCGACCTGAGGAAGAAGCTGAAATGCACTTCATTTACGGCTTATGTGACGGCAATGCTTCTGAAGCGGCACGAGAATATAGGCGGCGTTATCCCGACCGACGGACGCCTAACCCTCATACGTTCATTAATGTAAGTATTTCTAATGTGTACTTTATTCCTTCATTTATTAGTAACTAGCTGTTGCCCGCGACTTTGTCCGCGTGGAGCTCGTTTACGCGGTTCCCGAGGGAATATTACCTTCCTTTATTATTTTTTTACCTTCATCTTGAATCACTCTAAGTATCTATTAAAAAAAACCGCATCAAAATCTGTTGCGTAGTTTGCAAGATATAAGCATACATAGGGACAGACAGACAGACACCGGAAGCGACTTTAATTTATACTATGTTAAGATTATTTTATGTTAAACAAAGCGTAATTATTATTGTTACAGTTACACCGACGATTTAGAGAACAGGGTTTTAAAAAGACTCCTCACGAAAGGGATATTAATTTGACAGTACAGGACGAAGACGGGATCATGAACGCAATAATTGAAGATCCGACCTTGTCAACAAGACGTGTGGGGCAAATTTACAATGTAAATCACGATAAGGTTTGGAGAGTTTGGAAGCGGTATGGTCTACATCCATATCATTATCGCAAAGTGCAAGGCCTTTTGCCGCACGGTAACTTTTCACGAATTGCATTCTGCCAACGAATGAACGCACTTTTGACAGAAGATCCACAACTCATCGGGAAAATATTGTGGATGGACGAGGCACAATTTACAAGAGCAGGTATTATGAATACAAAAAACTTCCATCATTGGTCAGAGCACAACCCTAAACTAGCCAGAGAGTCTTCTTTTCAGCATGAGTTCTCGGTCAATATGTGGGCAGGAATTTTAAATAACCAACTGATAGGTCCCGTAGAAATTCCAAGCAGACTGAACGGTGAAAATTACTTGGAATTTTTACAATCTCTCCATTCTATGGATTACTTTGAAGAATTACCATTACAAACGCTACGTACACATTGGATACAGCATGATGGGGCACCTGCACATTTTGCTCTTCGCGTACGCGAATATTTAAATACAAATTTCGCCAGCCGGTGGATTGGACGCGGTAGTCCAACCCTTGCTTGGTGTCCTCGGTCTCCCGATGTAACGCCCCTGGACTTTTACGCCTGGGGAACTCTTAAAGAGCGTGTATATTCAAAACCAATTTCAGCACGAGAAGATTTACTCATCAGCTACTTCCCGAATGGAAGTAGCTGATGACATGCGTGCTACTGAAGTTAATTTAAATCGTCAGATACGCACACGATTACACCTTTGTTTAGAGCATGAAGGTGGTCATTTTGAAAATCATTCACATTAGTTTAAATAAATTTAATTTGGTTGTTTAGGTTGAATAGCTTAGTCTTCTTGATGGTTCAAATATTCACATTAGGTACTTAGCTATCATAAAAGGTTCTTTGGTTAACGTATTAATAATGTAAATAGCTATCCAATGTGCGTGTACGTTTGTAATGAATAAATTCAAAAACTACTGTGCCAATTTTTTAAAATTCTTTCACCAATAGTTAGAAGGGACTTTCAGGATAAACATATTATATAAACATATATAAAGAGGAGAGGTTTGTATTTTTGTATGTGTGTATGTTTGTAATGGATAAACTCAAAAACTACTGTGCCGATTTCAAACATTGTGTCACCAATAGTTAGAAAGGACTTTCAGGATGAATAAAGGTTACACTGATCCCTCGGGAACAGTTTAAACGAGCTCCACACGGACGAAGATGTTCTGACCAAATTTCGTGCTCTTTTAGAAAAAAAATTGTTCGAGACACGTACATAATTGACTATTCAAAGCTCTTGTTTTTTCTGCCTCGGTCACCCACAGTATCGTTGGCTAATCCTGTGTTAAAAGTGCCCGTATGTTTATTTGTACACCTAGAATTAAATACTTGAAAAGTTGTTACTCAACAGAAGGTGATTTCGTTCTTTGTGATAACTTATGATCTGCAGACCATGCCGCTTGAAGGATTTCTAAACAGTTTTGTGAAATCCGTTGTAAATACGCACGATATTTGTTTTTATACTCATTGTTTGATACCGTTGATATGTTTTTTTACAGTTTTAAGTAATGCTAGGTTTTTCATTGTAATAAATCATAAGGTGCCTAATAAATAAAATGACTGTTGGTGTTTGTGCGGCCATTTACTCTAAATTTTAAATAAAATTATTTTAAACAACGCAACGAATTTTTTTCATTTTATAAACCATTAAGTAATTAGTTATGATGAATGAGAATATTAAAAATTAGAGCAATCTGCTAAATCCATTTATGAAATAAAGAAATTTTCACTTTGTTTTGTTATTTTAGGGTGCTTGTTTGCACTCAACCGACGATAAAAATGTAACTATCCTAGAATGTAATTATGATACGCACGTTATTGTTAAATACTGGGTAATTAAAATATCAATTTATAAAAAAAAAACTCTAATAAATAAAAGAGACCCACCTGGGAATCGAACCGGTGACCTCTTACACAGTAAGCAAGATACTTCCCGCCAAGTCAAGCGATCGTGCACCTGTCAAGTGTTATCTTTACTTGTGTGTGTGTATGTCACGCTGACTTGACGTATTTGACACTAACTATGAGTTAACTCTAAAGACCCTTTTAGAATGATTGAAGACACAACATTTAATTACTTTGTTCTAAACATTTTTTTTTTTTTGCAATATTTTAAAATCTAATGTACCACGTAGTTTCTATACGTGTACCTAACAATATGCCGAAGTTATCGTAAATCAAAAAAAAACACGGTGTAGAGATAAAGGCGATTAAAGTGTTTATACCTACTAAAATCATCTAAGACGGCACCAATTTTAATTAAAATGTAAGTTTTTGTTTTTGACATGTTTGTTTTAATTTTTAACTAGGAATAGTATTATAGTATTTTGTATGTGGTATGCCTAACACTAATTTGTATGCCTAATGGCAAAACATAGAGATCTACTTTTAAACTGTACCATCTGTAACGAAACCTATGTTTACAAAATTAATAAAAGAAAAAAACAAAATTGACTTTGAATAGAAAATTAGTGATTACTTGATGATTTTTATGTTTGTAGTACTTAACGGCTTCGAAACCCTACACTGAGCATGGTCCGACATGCTCTTGCCCGGTTTTCATAATTTAATTTGCCATAAAGGTCACCGGCTCATTTTCCCGAATACCACATACCAATTTGCTATAAAGGATTTTATTCTAAATTCGTAAACCTTTCAGGTAATTTTTACATGCCATCGTATAGAGCCCAATAGGTTAGGTTAGGCTTGTTTTATTATAATTCTGAATAGTTCACAGTTTCAGAGAAAATGCATTAGAGGGTCCATGAATATCGTTAAGTTAGTGGAATCATTAATAATAATAATAATAATAATCAATCTCACACAAATTGACCTAGTCCCAAACTAAGCTCTAGGCTTGTACTATGGGTACTAGACAACGATAAACATACGTATATAGAGAAATAAATACTTAAATAAATAGGAAACATCCAAGACTCAGGAACAAATACTCGTGCTCATCACACAAATATCTGCCCTTACCGGGATTTGAACCCAGAACGCCTAGCTTCGAAGGCAGGGTCACTCCCAACTAGGCTAGCGTGTCGTCAATTGAATCGGCAATATCTCTAATATTTTTTAAGCTAGAGTAAAAATAACACAACATGTGTTATTGATTAACAATAGGGAAGCAAATATTAAAATTTGTGCACCTATTAAAAATTACCCTGTATATTAGCACGTATCTCTTATTTCGTTGTCATAAGAGCTATTTTTCCTAGGTACAGAAATTCAGTTATTAAGTTATCATTGACATGCGTTTTTATAATACATTATATTATTTTATATTTAATCATTTTGATAACGAGATGGTGATGATTTGATATCCTGTTGTTTAGCGTATATCAGCAATAATGTAATATTACAAAAAAAGTAAGTAAATTATTATTGGATCAATTTTTAGGGTTCCGTACCTACCTCAAAAGACTTTGTTGTCCGCCTGTTCAAGACCCTTTCTCAGGAACACGGGTTTTTTTTAATAATAAGGTGAAGCCGTCGAGCACTCAGGCCAACCGGAAGGTGACCATGACATGGTTAAGCAATTCAGTTTACGGTGAGAGAAAGAAACAGAGCTATATAAGTTTACTGCTCTAGCTCTGTCATTTATGCTCATCTTAAACTGAATTGTTTAGGCATGTCATGGTAACCCCCCTGATGGTATGTAGAATCCGAGACCCATAGATATTTGAATTCTCAAGACCATTATCTTAAGACTGCAATCTTAAGGCCCGTATTAATAAACCGATCTCGACTTTAATATTCGTCTCAAGGTGCGTCAAAAATTACAGCTTTTTATGACTTGACGTTTACTTTGACGTATCTTGAGAAGGGCTTGTCAGCCAATATGGGCCTAAGACTTCGAATGCGTTGCCAACCGTGAGGACTAAGATGGAATGCCTCTGTGGTAGTAATTTCACCGGTTGTCTTATCCCCACACTGGAACTGCAATGCGAACACTGTTGCTTGGCGGTATCAAGTTGAAATTAACAGCGATCCCTTGAATCTGTAAAAAATCAAGTCAATGCATCCAAAGATTCGCCACGGCAATTTGTGCCTTATTTTCTATCACTTCTTAGGGGAATTAAACTACTATACTATACTATTGAGTACTTCCCATAGAACTATATACATGACATTTGGCAAGAAGGGAGTTATTACAGCACAAGTAAAGGAAAAAAATCGAAAATCGTTAATTTATTGTTCCATCACAAAACCAAAAGTGGCCTACTTACGTAATTAACATCTTTTATCTTGTATGGAAATGGTAAATACAAGCTTGTTTCTAAGTTATCGTCTTTTTGCGATAAGGTTCTATGATGGAGCTTCAAACAACTTCCGTAAATACAATCATCGGCATAGTATCCAACATTGCGCACAAATAAGAGAGACAGACCGACAGACGGACAACAAAGTGATCCTATAAGGGTTCCGTTTTTTCTTTTTGAGGTACGGAACCCTTAAAAGGCGTCGGTATACACGTTTAGAAGCTATAGCATCACTCGTCTTTCTATAAACAGACGTGTGTCATACATAAAACTTAACACCCTTTTTTTGGGGGTTAAAACTTTATAGTTTCCGTATAAACGACTTTTAGAAGGTTTGAGAGAATTCTGTTATGATATAAATCTGACATTTTGTAGATACGTCTTTTTTATAACAAGGGCAGAATAATGGCAGTTGAATGGAAAATTGGCTGTGATCATGAATAGCGTGTGACAGTCTTCAGTCGCTACGTACACCTGCATAAGGCACCCTGTGTTATATAGATTTCTCAGTAATTTCTCAAAAATGCAAAATTATAAACACTGTAAATTAATGAAATCAAATGTTTTGAAAATACAAATTTTATAATTTAGAAGATTTGATTTGTCCATTCGATTTAATTTAGAATATTTTAAGTGTGGGATGAATTTATTTGGTGCATTAGGTGGTGACAGACACAATTAAATACTTCCCTTTTTGCTGTTGTAGCCTAGCCTAGTGGTTTTAGCGCGCGCTTCTCTAGCCGAGATTCGTAGGTTCAAACCTTTGGGCAACTTTTTTTTATGTTGCTTCTCCAATTAGCAATTCACATGTGTCAAATTTCTCTCTTTTTACAATATCACCTTTCTAAATAGCAGTTCTTGCTCTGACCCAATCGGTCACCTGTTTAGACAAGCGCTCATTCTACCAAGCGGTTCTTGCACGAATATGAATCCTAACCCATGTTTAGTAGCATCAGTTTAAAGTGAAGAAAGTATCATAGCAGTTGAAACATTGGTGCTCATACAATTACGTGATAAATTTAAAATCAACATCAATCTTGTGCGATGTCTCAACCATCTGTGCGAATGGCGTCTATGGTGATCGTGCAGCCTCGGACGCCAACCTCCCTTGGTGCCATGGCGTCCTTTGGCCGGTTTCAATGCTGGCAGTATGCCCTGGCAATGCTGCCGGTGCTGTTTACTTCAATGAGCAACATTAACTACGTCTTCTCTGCTGCTGCGGAGGACGCCAGGTGAGTTTTAGAAGATGGGATTCTTACACTAAGATTTCTGCATCTGAAGACCTTTCTAACAGGTTATTTGGCTCAATGAGTGTTGGCATTTTGACCAAAAATAAAGATAAATGTTCCTTCTTACTGGGAGAATCAACAAAACATAGTCATTTATGGACGGACTATGAGTTTTGAGAGAGCGTTCATAAAGAAAAGTCGTGAAATGTGAAAAAAGAGTGTAAAAACAAGAATTTATAAAGGTTTGGATCACAATCATCCCCTTTCTTTCTATCGTGAGTTTTCATCGTATTGCGAAAGTCTTGCCACTAATTCTCCTTTATCAACGTCAAGCCGTTTCAGGTATTTGTGTGATTGCAGTTTAAAAATAACAGGAGTATGATTTAAAATAATACTCAATTATTAATTACCGTCTCTATGTTTTATAATTCCCACATGTGGTGTTATGTTAAGGCTATAATATCATGGACCTACCGTCTACACATTAAAAATGGTTTAAGCAGTGTTCGTTACATACGAATGTTTAAACGTAAAATATGTCCAATTTTAGACCAATCGTGTCGAAATCAAAATCAAATTAAATCAAAATGTATATTCAGAAATTAGGGCTCTTTTACACGTCGGTAATGTGAAGTGAATTTACTAGCACTTCGGAAAAGACCATCATTGCGTAGAAGAAGCGCCAAGAAACTTCAGCAGAAGGTAATTTTTTCAATAAAAAAGTACAGTAATACTTAAAGGTAAGTTACATTACATTCAAATCCCGGTAAGGGCAGATATTTGTGTGATGAGGACGAGTTCTGTTCCTGAGTCTTGGATGTTTTCTATGAATTTAAGTATTTATTTCTCTATCTAAGTATGTTTATCGTTGCCTAGTACCCATAGTACAAGCCTAGTGGTTAGTTTGGGACTAGGTCAATTTGTGTGACATTATCTCGTGGTATTATTTATTTATTAATAAAAAAGTACTTAATAAGGTAATAAATAATAATTAATAAAGCTAGAACAAATAAAATAATTACAAATGTAAGGATAATAAAATTAAACTAAAAATAATAAGTCTAACGCGAAGTAACAACGCGACGAGGTCTCTACGTCAAAAGCCATAACTAAAACTGTAGATCACGTGATCCTCTGTTGTCCTAAGTGTGTCAGGTCAATTCTGTCGTGCTAAGACTAATGGCGGTATCTTAGACAAAACTCCTGTAGCGAATGCAACCTTATCATTGATGGGAGAGGATTGAATTTTATGAAGGCAGAATTGTCATATTTGTGTGATTACGAGTATTTGTTCCAGAATCTTGGATGTTTTTTACGTATTTATCTATATAAGGCTGGAGCTTAGTTTGGGACTAGGTTAATGAGTGTGGGATTGTACCCTGATATTTATGGCTTTATATCATTTATTTATTTAAAAATACCTATTAAATTCAAATTTCCAGAAATAACCAAGGGAATAGTCCCTAGGCTAAATAGGATCTAGAAGTGTGTGCAGTGGCCATCTTCACTTTTTAAAGGAGGAGAGGACGAGGTCGTAACTTTTTAATACATAAATCATTTTTTTAACAAGCTAAAAATTACAAGCTACACTCGAGATACAAATTCGAAAAAAAAAACAAATACAGCGTATTTGCAAATAAAAACTTGATGACCTCCCTATATTTTCGTTACCTGATCTATATTTTTTACCAGCACGCTGTATTCCGTTTTGTTCTCAGCCAGTTTTGTTAAAGTAATTATAAAATTTATAGCATTCGCATGCACTCTTATTTGCATGACAGTAAAGGCATCCGTATCAATATTGATACATCGATACATATCTTTTAAACCAGCACTTGGTATCCTGCAATTTATTTATCCTCGATTTCACGTAAAATTGTACTAACCTTGATTACCAATCTATGTATTGTCCTGCCACATAATATCCTTAGTCAACAGGCACAAAACACGTAAACACAAAAATAAGTAGCCCACATTAAAAACACTACAAAACTTTAACTACCACCAGATCCTATGCTCAACAAGGGATATTGTAGTTAATCAGTTCTAGTTTCAACTTGTTTCTTCTTGAACTATTCCAGATGGTACAGGAAAATGAT
The DNA here is from genome assembly GCA_949316455.1 of Acleris holmiana. Taxonomy (NCBI): domain Eukaryota; kingdom Metazoa; phylum Arthropoda; class Insecta; order Lepidoptera; family Tortricidae; genus Acleris; species Acleris holmiana. Next base: position 1,660,094 of record OX438774.1, read on the forward strand.
CCATCTAGAAACCGACAAAAATATCCTTGACTTAATGTCGGCCAAGGCTGAAAACGATTTACGTTTTCAATTCAGTAACAATGAAGTGACTTGGCTAAGGACCAACCGCTCCCTTCCTACCAGACAACTTTAATACTAAACTAAAAGCAATTGAATAGTTTAAACCATTATCTGCAGTCAAATGGAAATATACAGCGTGTTCAATTAATATTTTCTTGTGCGTCAGTTTCTATATCCTATAAACATCGTGTGTATACGTAATTTGAATCGCTTTACCCTCTGCCACTGAGGTGGGTTTTTTGTAATCATTCCACTGACGAGTAGTCTGTCAGACGTGTATTTGAGTTGAGGTTATTTTAAAAAATGTTATTCTTTTATAAAAATAAGTATAAAAATATTATTTTGTAGTATTATATATACCTGGTAAAGGTTAATTAGATTAAATGAAACTCAGGATTATTAAAATATTCAACCTTGTTTATTATTATAGTATTCTAGGAACTTTTGACACAGCCATCTTTAAAAAACTCTAAAAAAATACTGAAACATAAAATCAACAATTATAACATAAATTTGCCTTCTTCTAGCATAAAATTAACAAACAAAAAAAATATAAAAAAAATCGTTAGAGTAGTTTTTTTTTAAATCAGCCTTAAACTTCACTCTTGCAGTCTTCACAAATTTGCGCCGCACACTGCAGACAAATCGGTTTTGCGCAAGCGCAACAGACAAACCTTGTTTGCCGCTTCAATTTGCTTGGACAAACACGACACAACTTCCTTGCAGATAACGATTCAGGCTCACTCGGGGGTGGTGGATCAGGTAAATCACGACCTAATACACGGCGTAACGTCATCCTTAATTCTCGAGGCAACTTTTGACTATAAACTCTCTGTTTCAAGGCAGGGAGCACTAATTCCCGAGCCAAATGCAATATAAAGTCTCCTCTTCGTAATTTTGCCCCTTGACATTGACCGTACAACACAAAAGTGTTTACTCCAGCCATATCAAGCAGACGATAGAAGATTGCTTGTGGCCAACGCCGTGTTTTACGACTGCTGGAATAGATGGCACATTTCTTGTCAACCTCGTCCACACCGCCTTTAGTTTGATTGTAATCAACAATCATCGTCGGTTTTCCAGTGGTTTCGTCAGTGCTGGAACTATGGTGGCAAGTAGATAAAAGGACAACTGCCTTATCTTTTTTCGGCACAAAAGACAGTAAAGTTAAATCTTTCGTAAATCCATAGAGAGAACTGTCAATAGGTCTAGTTTTATTTGGTTTGAATTGAGGTGGTATTTCTCGCTTATTTTTTTTTAGCGTCCCCAAATAAGTCAGGCCTTTTTTTAATAATATCTCTGCTAGAGGTATAGAACTAAACCAATTGTCGGCTGTTATATTCCGATTTGAGTTTTCAATTGGCTTTGCTAGTCTTAACACAGATTGTGTAGGAACAGCCAGCTTTTTCTCTGCTTCTGGCAGTCCTATACCATCAGATCCTTTTCCGTGATAAATATACGCATTATAAACGTAGAATTGGCTAGCATCCGTTAAAACCATTATCTTGATCCCATATTTTGCAGGTTTGTTAGGCATGTAAACGATAAATTTGCAACGTCCTTTAAAAGCTAGTAACATTTCGTCTATGCAGGTGTATGGTCCAGGAGTATAATGAGACTGACAATTCGCAATGAATTTATTAAAAAAGGATGAAACAGCAGCAAGAGGGTCTGTTTTTAATCGTTCGTGTCGGTCATCAATGTTGTCTAGTCTCAAACAATTAAGCAGAGTGTTAAATCTGTATTTCGACATAACACATCGAAATATTTCGTGACCTGTTCCATCCGTTGCGAATAAGTAATTCGAATCAGCATCATTACATTTAAATACTGATGAATAATATAGTAATCCCAGCAATGACCGGATTTCTAAATTATGAGTATCTTTTAGTTCTTGTTTTGCATAGTTAAAGAACTGTTGACGATATGCTTCAAGCTTCCTATTCGTACTAACTACCAATGTTTCGATCATCTCGCTATCGAAAAACTTTTCCCAAAGCTTCTCATATCCAGGAAATTGCATCTGATCATTTTGTCTCGGTAAAGAAAGAATGTTATGAGCAGGTGTTCGCGATGTCCTTGAAAAATCTGATTTAGACCAAACAAATCCATTTTTGCCATGATAATAATCTCGATTTGACGTTTGAGGTTCACTCTGCCTCCCCGTCCCTCTCATCTGGTTTGTAACTTCCTGCAAACGCTCTCCCTCCCTCCCCCTGCTCTCATTCGTAAATCTTACCTCGGAGTTCATACTCTCATCTTCCAAAGTTTCTTCTTCGCCTGCTGATATTTCGCTCTCTTCATGAACCTCCTCTTCAATAACGAAGTCTTTGTCGGCTACATCGTCGTCAATATCACTAAATTCATGTTCTTCCTCTTCCTCTAACCACTCCAGAATTTGTTGCTCGTTGGTGATGTTTACTGCCCCAGTAGTCTTTCTTTTCCTCGAAGGCCTTGCCTGAGCCTCGCTCGCCATCTAAAAGCAATACCTAACAATAAACTAAGCTGCAACTTAAAATGATTTTCGGTTCAAAATATTTTACTGACGTAACTACTGATAGACACTATGAATATAATTAATTTACTGACTTGACGAATGTAAGACAGTACAGGGTTATAATAATATTACTGACAATACGTCTACCAGATCGATCACTTATTACTGACCTTACGTCCTGTGGACACCAAACAGCTCTAACTCCACCCGTGCGCTCGTCGCAGCTGCCGTCGCTGCACTGACGGGAGGCGCGCGGCCACGCAGGAAGGTACAAAGAGAGACAGAACGATACGCCGCGGAATGGCGACGTGGCAACAACGCGTAGGTATTAGGGTGTCTGTCAGACGTAACATCAGTGGCAGAGGGTTAACACTATGAGAGATTTTAACACGTCTTGTTACCATTTTTATAGAAAACGCTGTTTGACGGGTTAGAATAGTGCCACTCCATGTCTTCCCCTGGTGTGTGATATCCATGGGCTTATTTCTCTAGTAAGTCCGTGGGAGTGTCTATAAATAACTCAACATTGGCGAAATACAGGAGTGAAAGCCATTTATGAAAATTAGAATTAGAGTGTATTTCCATGGATGTCGTAGGAGCCTGTTAGGCGATGGGCTTGCAACAAGACACTAATACACTGGTAAACATCTAAGCATACTTGTGCAAAATCTGGTTACAGAATCAACAAGTCTTTTTACAGTTGTTGGTATTTCTGTAGCTCTGCCTACCACGCTCTGGGAATGAAGGCGTAATGTTATATGTATGTATGTATAAATTGTGAAACAAAATATGTCATCATATAATATTTATTTGTTTAAGACAATGTTGAAGAAGTGTTTATTGTAAACGATAAGCTATCTCACACGAGTCTGTGTCTGCTTCGTTTCAGTTATTATTGCAGGGATTATTAGCTTAGCCTTCTGAGTTTTTCATAGTTACCTAATCGTACCCACTCGCTTTATAATGGTTACCACGTACAGTACCCATTAACTTTTTTCTTTTTAATTTTCTTCATCTTTATATTTAAAACATTCTGCACTATAGGTGTTCCTTAGGATAATTGTTTAACTTCTATAAGCTACAATAAAATTGAAATAACAAAATTAAATCAATAAAGTAAACATTATTAAAAATATTAATTTCTATTATTTTTTTATTTCACGCTTTAAACTTCTCCGTCTGAGTGTCTGTTGGTGGCATCGTAACTCCCAAACGGATGAACGGATTTTGACGCATTTTTTAAATAAACTTACATTAATCATGATAGTTCTTAGCAAGATTTCATGAAAATTGGTTGGGCCGTTTAAGAGATATCAGCTCTGAAAGTAGGTGTCGCTGTTATTTTGGGGCTTATAACCCTCTAAAAGCTCAATATCTCAAAAACGGCTGAACCGATTTTTATAAAACATGTCTAAGAACCACCACTAAACAAACTGCTTTCATTTAAAGAAACCGCATTGAAATCGGTTCATCCATTTAAGCACTACGGTGCCACAGACAACACACACACACACATACACACACACACACACACACACACACACACACACACACACACACACACACACACACACACACACACACACTGTGCACTGTGAGATCGATGATCGACACAACTATTGGTACAATGATCGTCAAGTCAACATCCCACATAGAGTAAGCCAAATCAAGTGTTATTAATAAAATACCTAAATAGCGGAAAAATAATTGAATGCATAGATACAAACATTATTATAAATAGATTAAGCAAGTAAATTAAATAAATGTTTACAATTCACGTCTGCAATCAAGGTCCACAAAAAATGACCGCCTGTATAAGCAAGGCACGGCACTCACACAATAACGGTGCCATTTGTGCTGTTAATCATTGATTTAAAAGTTTAATGGACCTTTGACTTGTAAATTTAATTATTGCATAGTTTGATGTTATCTACCTACCTGCCATCTATCCTGTATTTGTTGTTTATATTAAATGATCACTATCGTTGCATTCGAAAATTACTGTTATGTCATCTGCGTATAGAAACTATGGTTGTTGTTAATTTTTGGCAAGTCGTTAATGTACGGTCAAGGACTTTAATTGTTAACCCACTATGGAACCCTGTCATAATGACAGCGTTAATCATTAATTTTAGCTATCTTTCATGTCGTTTGACGCTGTCATTAAGACAGGGTTTCATAATGGCATAACAATTAAAGTCCTTGACTGTACAACAAAAACAGTAAACACCCCAAAACACTGCTCTGCGGTATTGAATTGTTAGCCATTAATTTTTGGGATGTAATATTCATTAAACACCGACTCTTGGCATCATGGTACGCAATATCTACAAACTATTCCCGGTTTTTTAGGTAAGACGCAAACAATTTATGGGCAATCCACGGACAATTCCCGATAATTTATTAAAGTTGACGACTTTTTAGAGTAATTGGTATTTCCAATAGCTCTGCCTACCCCACTCTGGGAATGACGGCGTGATGTTATGTAAGAATCTTTAACTTATATAATCCCGTAAGCAGCTCTTGAAACGACTTCGAGTTGTGTGTCATCACATACCTATGATGACAGAAGTCACGGAGTAACCCACCCCTGCATGATTGACCGAGCTGAAATGGAGCTAACAAGCACGCAATCATTTTTGATGGGGTCTATTATAGGAAAATGCAGGCAAATATCACCGGAACATAAATGTCAACTAAAGATCACAGACTTGCCTTCTGGATACGTAAATCCGTATTTTGTCCGTTAAAGAAAAGAAGTCTAAGTGAAAGGCCAATCTGTGTGGCAAAATTAAACCAAACCAAACCAAACTTTTGTACGGGGACGCAACTGTGATGAATTCTCCACAACTGCGAACACTATAATATCATATTTTTAAAAAGGTTTCAGTTAAAGTAGCTGTTTTAATTGTTACAATGAATATGTTGACTCGTTCACTTATAACTTGTACCTAACAAATGTATTGAAACAATGTTTTTAAACGCAATTCTGCCTACATTTTCAGTTACCTTTACCAAAACTTCAAATTAAGGTATGAAAAAACCTCTGTAACGAACGACCTAATCGTCATTAAACTACTCTGAGTACGGCCGTTAGTAACTTTTAACTTTGGTACGAAATTTTCGTCATTTAGCTAATTAAATTAAAAATCGACACTCAAATCAAAAAGGTGACGATTAGGGCAATTAAATACTGATCAAATAATTCGCCCTAAAGAATGAAAAAAACTAGTCAAGTGCGAAAGCTGCGTATTGATAACGCGTACCCTGCTACGCGTTGTCGGTTACGCGTGTCGTGGAACGCTCTATCCGTACCTGCAGCTAAGCGTACAATTTTAGAGCACGCGTGCCGCGCGAACTAGCTCGCGCGCAAGCCGCCGGCAGTCGGTCTAGGACACGCGTCATTTAGGACGCACTCGCTCCAATGTACGCGTAAACACACGCGTCACCGACTACGTGTAGCAGGTTACGCGCTATCCGTACGCAGCTTAAGAATGTATAATTGTATTGAGGAACAAACTTAACTTTGCCGTCGCAAAACTGTTGCGTCCTTACATCGACATAGGTCGCGATTAGTTTAGCACCTGCATTTAAGTTTTTAATCGCAAAAGATATATTTTTTTGCTATGGGGCAAAAAATTAACGATTTTTTGATTCTATTATTTACTTGTGCTGTTAGACCTTCCTTCTATTAAATTTCAGGATTCTAGGTACTATGGGAAGTACCCTGTAAATTTTGACTCCCTTGAGAGTGTCGAAATATACGTTTTTTGAGCAATAAATAAACATACCTATTTTTAACTTTAATTTAGAAGTTTTTATTCATAGCGTTAAGGGACTTGAGTATATGATTTTAATTTTAACTCAATACTTCTTACTCCATGCGCTTCCGAGATAAAGGGTATTGACAGACAGACGAACGGACAGACAGACAAAAAAGTGATCCTACAAGGATTCCGTTTTTTTATCTTCAGGAACGAGACCCTAAAAAGGGATCGTACATGGTTAACAAACATAGATTTCTTTAAAAAATAATTACGCATTTACCCCATAGACACACACACATTTACACAATTACACCAGATATTCCCTTGCACACATACTTAAACATACTTGCACACACACACACACACACTCACACACACACACACACACACACACACACACACACACACACACACACACCTTTTCGCCTGGCACTACTGAAAACCAGCGTCACGTGATTATCTAATCTCGTGACACAAGCTGAGTAGTGACCGTTTTGGACACCATTGAAAGTACTTATATTACTTAGTTATTGTGCCTACTGTTATTTTATTTTATTTTTTAACTGTCTATCTGCCATCTGAATTTCTGCCATGTACCTAAATGTGTGTCTGAATAAATTATTCTTATTCTTATTCTTATAGACAAATTTGCCCCGGTTGACCTGACTGGTAGTAAAATGAATATTTCCATGTTTAGGTGCCTAGTGCCCCAATGCGAGGTCCCTATCCCGTCGTCAGCCCCACCCCCCTGGTGGCCGTTGGGAGTCGATCAGCGCTGCATCCAGCCGGTACTCGCTAACAGTGCTGGAGCCACCAGCAGTAGTAGCTTCAACTGCACCGGGCGCTTCGCCAACCAGACCAGCGAGTGCCACGAGTGGGTTTACAGCTCGGGGAACTCTATAGTGGCAGAGGTACTTTTCCAAATATAACTATACTTTTTTATGTAGGCACCAGTGAGGCCCTTACATTAGTAGCGTAGAGCTACACTAAGACAGATCCTATTACTACCTCCTGGTTTCATCACCATAATCAACTCTTAGACATCGAAATATTGGATGCAAATGGATTTATTCCAATAATAGAACCTAGTTTTAGATTTGATTTTCCCATAATAATAAACAAACGAATGTAAAGCTTCTAAAAACATTGGACTACGCGTCCCTAACACCTTTTCCTGCCCATTGTTTATTAAGTTATTTTATATGAAATCAATAATAATGAACATATAATTTGTTTAACCGTGTGGTTTCCGGTTTAAAATATTGCCATTCCTTGTCTTCCCGTGGATGTCGTAAGAGGCGACTAAGGGAAAAAAAGGCTTGTAGTACTGTTACGCGATGGGCTTGCAACCTGTCACTAATACTCGTACATTAGTTAACTTCTTGGCCTGATTGAGCAAAATGTGGCTATAGAATTATAAACAAGTCTTTTCAGATTTGATGGTATTTCTGTAGCTCTGCCTACCCTACTCTAGTGCTTTTATGTATGTGTAATTTGTTCCAGTTCAATTTGGCCTGCCAAGAGTGGAAGAGGACGCTGGTGGGTACCATACACAACGTTGGAGTAATGATCTCTATGCCGGTAATGGGATACGTCTCTGACAGGTAACAATTTTTTCATCTGCGCACCTAATGATATTTTTGTTCGCGTATGTCCAGTCACATTATTTAAATTGTGGATAGATTAAGCTACTTCAGGTTATTATTTTACATCGTGCATAATGTAACGAAGTGTCAAATCTCAACTTGAAGGTAACACAATGCTTCGCGGTTTGAATATTGGGAATTGGCATTATAGGTTAGGTCCATAACATGTAAAGTAAGAAATTGGGATGTTACATAGAGGATCTTATTTAGAAGCTAAGGTAGCCTAATTTTAATCAAGTTCACATTTAGTTTGCCCAAATGTTCGTTCAAATTTTGAACTTAAAATTGAAGCTAGTTGCCATATTTATTTTAATTTGTTTTGGTCTCGTCTTTCTCTAATATCATAACCATGTTAATGTTAGCAGCTATTACTATTGCGTGAATAAGTGTCAGACGTGAATCTATCCACTATGGTCTACTGATGTGTCTACTAATAGGACAAATCAAACTGATTAGCAATATGATTACAATAACATAATTACAAGGTAGGCCTAATGCATACCCGGTGTATGTAGACAATGCAATATTATAATTGTTTTTTAGAGCAAATCTGATGTGATGATGGAGTCAAAAGGCGAAAACAACATCTCCGCTATACTTGACGTAGTCCCATCCAGTGTAGTTTGAAACACGCAAAAAGGTCCAAAAGGCGAAATCAACATCTCCGCTATACTGGACGTAGTCCCATCTAGTGTAGTTTGAAACACGCAAAAACGGTCCAAAAGGCGAAATCAACATCTCCACTATACTTGACGTAGTCCCATCTAGTATAGTTTAAAACACGCAAAAAAGGTCCAAAAGGCGAAATCAACATCTCCGCTATACTTGACTTAGTCCCATCTAGTGTAGTTTGAAACACGCAAAAAAGGTCAAAAAGGCGTAATCAACATCTCCACTATACTTGACGTAGTTCCATCTAGTGTAGTTTGAAACACGCAAAAACGGTCCAAAAGGCGAAATCGACATCTCCGCTATACTTGACGTAGTCCCATCTATTGTAGTTTGAAACACAGTTCAATCAACATTATAAATGTAAAAGTAACTTTGTCTGTCTGTTAAGCTCGCACAGCTAAACCGCTGAACCAATTGATATGAAATTTGAAGCTTAACCAATCTCTACGCGGATGGAGTTGCGGGGAACGTAGCTAGTTGACATTATAAGATTGTCTAAAATAACTTTTTTAAAGATACTTAAATTTGAGGTTAAATTAAAACTTATTTTAGGTGGGGTCGTCGCAAGTCCATCATAGTCAGCGGTCTGGGGCTCTCAGTCGGGGCTTTCAAGACCCTTACCACCGGGCCCGGGTGGACGGGATATCCTCTTTACCTGTTCTTGGAGCTGCTAGAGGCTGCTCTGGTCACTGGAATATATACCACGAGTTTCGTGCTAAGTGAGAACTGCTTCGCATCTTCTTTTATAACTTGAGAGTTACACTTTTCGGTGGAGTGCCCGCTATTCTCTATTCTTCGCTAAGTTCTTAACATGTTACGATACGATCATAACTTTCTCTTTAATTTTCTCAAAATAATTTCATCTGGATGCGCATCGCGCTGTTTTTTTGCCTTCAATTTACTCTTGAATTATATTTTTGTAAAGAATGTTCTGTCGTATTACGCGGAATTTCCTGTCATCTTTGTACACTAAATTTTCCTTTCATCTTTAATTTTCAGTTTTCTATCATACCTACTTCTCATTTTTACCATACCTATTGAATATTTCTTCGTTTGTTTTTCAATTGTTTGCTTGCCCAGTCTAGCCCTCAACTATTTATTAGCGCTGCATATTCGCATATTAAATTCAGGGTAAAGCTATTAAATAAAGATACCAACGAACTGCGACCCATTCTCATTAGAAATAGGTTAAATACAGGGATAAGTGTTCTCGAGACAGGTTCAGAAACTTTTGAGAAATATACTAAGTATGTGGATTAAGGTAACTTATCACTTCATCGAATTTAATTTCATCGAACGCTATTTTCGGCTGAAACCATAATGTTTTCAGGGTATCTTATACATTAATTACGTAGGTTAGGTTAGGTTAGGTGTTTAAGATATCCTGAAAACATTATGGTTTCAGCAGAAATTAGCGTTCGATGAAATGAAATTCGATGAAGTGATAAGTTACCTTAATCCACATACTTAGTATATTTCTCAAAAGTTTCTGAACCTGTCTCGAGAACACTTATCCCTGTATTTAACCTATTGATATCCTATATGAACCTTCGATTTTTTATTGCAGTGCTGGAGCTAGTCGGCAAGGATAAGCGCATCATTAGTTCCCTGGTTCTTGGCATCATGATATCATTAGGTGAACTACTTCTGACCCTGATCGTTTGGCTGGTACCCTACTGGCGCCACTTCCAACTCTTCTTGTACTGTCCTGCCGTAATCTTCCTCACCTACACCTTCCTCTTAGAAGAGAGCCTTCGCTGGCTGGTAGTCAACGAGAAGAAAGACAAGGCTGTGATGCTGGTACAGAAGATAGCCAAGTGGAACGGGTTACCGTTATCCAAGAAGATGATTGGCGCTATTAAGAATTCTAGAGTCGCGTTTGATGCGGATGTAGAAGTTGAAAAGGAGAAGTTCCATCCGAAGTTATTGTTTTCTTCTGGAATGTTGTTGAAAAGGTCTGTTTTTCATCAGTATTAGATTTTTATTCTTATTTTTTAATATAAAATCTCAAATAGTAAGGTCATCAATACAATAAGTATAACAAACAAATCCTAATCCTACTAATATTATAAACGCGAAAGTTTGTAAGTGTGGATGTTTGTTACTCTTTCTAAAGTAACTCTGTTTGTCTGTCAGTGTGTTACGTTTTCACAAATAAACCGCTGAAATAAAACCGATGGAAATAGTTTGAGTCCCGTGAAAGGACACAGGGTACTTTTTATCTCAAAAAATTAGACAGTTCCTGAAGTTATAGCGATAAACGACATCTTTGCAGATGAAGTCACAGAAAACTGGTAGCATGAAACAAATAAACTATCCTATTCCTTTCAATACAAATGTATGGTCTTTCCTAATCGGGCAGTGAAAAGCCATGACATTTATAATGTTAATCATAACTCTTCTTCCTTCCCAGGTTACTAGTCTGCTCGTGGTGGTGGTTCACAGCTGCTTTCGTCTACTACGGGCTCCTGATCAACTCTGTCACCCTTCCAGGCAATAAAATTGCCAACTTCGCGCTCTCCACACTGTCTACTCTTATTGGAGAGTTTGTTGCAGCCTATTTACTAAACAAATTAGGCAGAAAATATACCTTGTTAGGAGGATTTCTCCTGTGTGGAACCTCCTGTGTGGCTGAAGCTTTTGTTCCTTCAGGTGAATAATTGAAACGGTTTTATTAAAAATCTACATGTTATTGCTTATTGTGCGTGATGGTTAGTCCGAAAAATCAATACTATTAGTAAAGGATAATTAGTAGACATAACCACTTATTCTTGTAACAGCTTCAGACCCTATATGAATTTGTCGATCTAAGCGATATTTGATAGGAAGAATGAAAGGCGAAAGACAACTTTTATAGGTAACATTACAAGACCAACGATGTTATGATATAATCTGTTTCAGGAGCCAAAACGGAGATCATAGTGGTTTTCCTTATAGGAAAAATGTGCATATCGGTGTGTTTCAATGCAATATACGTGTATACATCGGAGTTGGTACCGACAAGTGCGCGCGGATGCCTGGTGGGAGCGTGCTCGATGCTGGCTAGAGTCGGCTCTGTGCTGGCACCACTGACTCCACTACTAGTAAGTGCTGGGTACAGAGTAACCGTCCCAGCATAGCCTAGCTATTTTTATTTCTTGTCTGTTATACAGTGGGAATGCTGAATGTTAATTTATTTGTTAGTCCTCGAGACAATGAAAACCCGTTGAAAAAATCTTAATTTTTTTATGAATAAACTGCACTGTGCGATCTTTAAACAATCTGTTTATCCAGTCATCTGCAGCGAGTGTGTGTGTGTGTGTATGGGCGGGTGCAAAAATTCGATTACTAAATTTTCAAAGAAAGAATGGATTCATCTGATATTCATAAGGAAATTAATTGTTCTATTTCAATGAACTATGCCATTTGTGAACAATTGCTTTGACTTCCTTTGGGAAACAGTTAAAGATGTTACAACTTTCGTTTACTTTTCTGTAAAGGCACATCCTCTGGAAAGGACCTACACGTTTGGCAAAAGTTGAATTTTTACTTTGCAAAGGAATCTTTACCACAACGTTGTGTCTAAAAAATCCTTATGATTAAGGTATTATCCCTCCTAGATACCTGCACAATTTTATTGTAAAGTTGTACAAATCAGTGACTTTTAAACGAATGATTTGTAATTATCTATAGCACAGGACTTCTGTAATCTAATGTGGTTCACTTCATTGTTTGTCTACCTCGTAAAAACCTGGTTGCAGCCAACTCTTTATTTTTATCACTCGAAAGACTTCCACTGCTGGACATAAGCCTCCTCCAGGAACCACTATAATTATGATGCCTGCATCCAGTAGCTTCTCACATTCACATTCTTCTCCAGGTTCAGTCAACTTTCTTACCCTAATCAGTGTTTAATGGATGTTTTGTTTTAGGGTCAATGGTGGGCATCCCTGCCTACTCTGCTCTTCGGCAGCGCTGCGCTAGTGGCGGCGTTTCTCACGCTGACCACACCGGAGACCCTACGCCAAGACTTGCCTGACACCATCGCTCAAGCCAACACCATGCACCGCAAGAAACAATTCAGCACATAAAAGTTTAGGTACTCTACTTCCCTGTCAAAAACTTAGTTTTATAGCCCGCGAACTTTAAGAGATGGATAGCCTTTGAAATGCCCGACTAATTTCCAGCAAACCTAAATCACATCGGGACACCTATTCACCGTTTTATCACACACATCATTGTTCCTTTTTGTTCCTCAAAATGTTACTCAACTTTTTTTTTCTATTAAGGCGATAAGGTTATGGATTGCTTTGCCTGTGGAGGTACGACGAGCTAAGTCTGTTGCTATTTTTAAAAGCATGCTAAAGGATCATTTTTTATCACTTCCGTAGTTTTTCTATTATTTCCTTTATTTTTTTCTTTCTTCTATCTCATGCTTCGTCTGTTGTCATTGTTTGGCTGTTTTGGAGGATGTATGTATGTATATATTATATAGATGTATAATTATATGTATATTTATTAAATTATTTACTTTATGTATTTATATTTAGTCTATATATAAATAGATTTAATTTCAAATTTTAAATAATTTAATTGTTTCTTGTAGTTATTTAGTTTGAGCTCTAAACGAATTAGTTTGCACCGCCTGCCATGAATTTGTGTCCTCAGTTATTTCTCCTACAAGGTTGTCTGGAAGAGATCGCTATTTAGCGGTAAGACCGCCTGTTGTATACCTATGATTTAAATGTACTGTTCCGTATTCTGTTTTATTTTTTTTGGTGTTCTATAAAGAGTATTTGTATTGTATTGTTTTGTATTGTTCACCTTCGGTCGTCGTTTTCACGTATGTATTTTATTTCTATGTATGTTTATCTATTTATTTTCAGCATGCTATAATGTTTTTCTTATTTTTTGCATTCCTACAATATTGCACTGCCTACAACCATTTTCGGATTTGCGCAGTTTTTCACTAAAATTTTGTATTTTAGTGCAATAAAGATTAAATAAATAAATAAACAAAATTAGGTTACTAATAAATTATTTTGTTTATTCTCTAGTTCCAGTTCTGCAAAGCCATAGATAATAATATACATGCGCGCACACACTAAGCGTGCATTACTAGATACCAAGTTTTTTTTTTTCAAGGCCGTGTGGTTGGTTAGAATAGTGCCATTCCATGTCTTCCCGTGGATGTCGTAAGAGGCGACTAAGGGAATGAGGGCTTCTAGTACTGTTAGGCGATGGGCTTGCAATCTGTCACTAATACACTGGTAAACATCTTAGCCTGTTTGTGCAAAATGTGGTTACAGAATTACCAACAACTCTTTTTGTAGTTGTTGGTATTTCTGTAGCTCTGCCTACCCTACTCTGGGAATGAAGGCGTGTTAGTATGTAAGTTTTTTTTAAATAAAAAACCGAGCTTATTTACGTTGTAATGGTTCTGCAACGGTGCCTAAATATACATTTCCTTATCTGTACTTGTTTACAAAACTTACTTAGTTGTTAACTCGTGAACTATGCAATTATGATAATAGCCTAGAATCATTATTGTATTGTCATCAGCGAACAATAAAATTGTATCTCATTATGTACACGGTACGATGCGATCACGTAAATCACGTTAAGTTGGTAATTCTATACCCGCTTCTTGCCACAGCTTCATTTACGTGGTATATTTTTATCAATATTTTCAAGAACTTTTCGATTTTTGAAATGGGTTTGTCCACACAAATTCGATTGAAATTCTCCCCTAGCGTCCTAAGTCCGAGGTCGGCCCAATAGGGGCGCCCTTAGGCATGCTAGTGTAAAAACCCTTTACAGCGTGGACTCCCATCAGGAGTCCGCCCTCTCTCCGGCGAAGTAGTCAAAGCCATCAGAGGCTAACTACGTAGGTCCCTCAAAAAAAAAAAGGGTTTGTCCACATCGACACGGCGCGGCGCCGTGGAAAAGCACGTTGCCGTGTCCGAAGAGTCCAAACTGATGCACGATGTACGGTACGGTTCCACACCGTGGTGATGTGGACAAGCCCTTAAGCTGCTTTTCCACGAGACGAAAATTGAAATTTGTATTGAAAAACTCATTCTCTCCTCGCACATTTTCGGTGGAAATGGTTGTCTTTATCCACGCCATTGACAGATATATCTGCATCACTGCTTCAATTCCAACGACGGATTTTTCCGTCATGGTTGCCAGCGTAAAATACACCTGAGTGTGTAAGAGGTAAGGTTGACTTTAGCTCTGGTGTTTAGCGGTCACTGGCGTGTAAGTGACGACTTTGTTTTTGACAAAGCGCTGAAAAGTTTAATACGAATGATAATTCTCACGCCGCCTCGTCTCGACTCGCCGCCCTTGGATAAACACCTAGTCCGTCTCTAAACACTAAACACAATCTATGTACTAAGTTTCTTATTGTTCGATTGAGTCGTTGAACCGTGTATATGGAAAAACAAACACAGGATAGGAATAAGTATGGTCCATACTGACTTGTCTTGCTCATATTTAGTAAACACTTTTAACGGTCGCCGTTTCCTGATGAATAAAGGAACTAGAAACCAAATTTCGCACACTATTATCCTGATTTTACATTATGGATGGTTTTTTTATGACAAAATTGTAATTTTAGGCGAAAAGGGAGCATTTTGTGGTTATAGAAGCGTTTACTAAATAACAAGTCAGATGATATGGAATATAAGGAGTAACGAAAAGGAAACGCAGCGTTTTAATTTGATCCCTTTAAGAGATTTGTGAGGTGCCTCCGCTCTACGAGTTGCAGCTCCTTTGCAGAGACCTATATTCCTCGTGGAATTAGTGTTCTGGACGACATCTCTACTCCTCTGAACCGACCGTAATGATAACTTGAGAAAAATTGCGGGCAAAATTATGAAAATTTGGGTGTATATATTTTTAACTGGAATATGATTTCAACATTTGTCAAAAAACAATTAGATTTATAATTATGGCATATACAGTCAAATAAATAAATAAATACATATCACGGGACAATGTCACACAAATTTAATTGACTTAGTCACAAACTAAGCTCTAGGCTTGTACTATGGGTACTAGACAACGATAACCATACTTAGATAGAGAAATAAATACTTAAATACATAGAAAACATCCAAGACTCAGGAAAAAATACTCGTGCTGATCACACAAATATCTGCCCTTACCGGGATTTGAACCCGCGACCGCTGGCTTCGGAGGCAGGGTCACTCCCAACTAGGTCAACGTGTCGTGTCGTGTGGGTGAGAAGTATTTCTAAAAATCGTGTAACTCGTTCTACGTACAGGCAAGGGAACATTTTTGGTTAGACAATCCTCTCAATCATCTTAACAATATTCTTATAGTGAAATTTAATAAGTGTTTTATTGATTAAACTAAATCTCTTTTAATAAATTGATTTGAACCACAGTATATTCTCATTTGCGACTTGAATTACAATGCCCCGTGTGGTTGCCGGGTTAGAATAGTGCCACTCCATGTCTTCCCGTGGATGTCGTAAGAGGCGACTAAGGGAATAAGGGCTTGTAGTACTGTTAGGAGATGGGCTTGCAACCTGTCACTAATACACTGGTAAACATCTTAGCCTGATTTTCCAAAATGTGGTTACAGAATTATCAACATGTTTTTTAGAGTTCTTGGTGATTCTGTAGCTCTGCCTACCCCATTCTGGGAATGAAGGCGTGACTTTATGGATGTATGTATGTAATTACAATATAAAATACTATGAGGGTTATGAATGTCCACCAAAGAAAGTACTTACACACAGAAAATAATAACAGTCATTATGATATCTGGAAACTAACGTAGATGTTAAGTAGTCGATTTAGTATTGAGCACCGTTATTTGAAAAAGATGAAACAATGATAAAAGCATGGCAATAATTCAAGTTGTTTTTTAGTAACTTAACTAAGGCCTCTTCCTCTTGCAAGTTTACTTATGACTTTTTTTTTGTGTTAAGGAGAAGTCACACGAGCACTCATTCCACCTGATGGTAAGTGGAATCTGAGACCCATAGATATTTGAATTCTCAAGACTATAATTCTAACACCTCAAATGCGTTGCCAACCCTGAGGACTAAGATGGAATGCCACTATGCTAATAAATTTACGACAGAGCTATTTAACAGTAACTTAGATATGTTTACGCCATAGTAACTAGATACGTTTGTGTCAATTTTTATTTTGTACCTTGTCAGTTTAATTTATAATTAACTAGCGACCCGCCCTCGCTTCGCTCCGGATTAAAGTATTATACATATAAACCTTCCTGTTCAATCACTCTATCTATTAAAAAAACCGCATCAAAATCCGTTGCGTAATTTTAAAGATCTAAGCATACATAGGGACAGACAGCGGCAAGTGACTTTGTTTTATACTATGTAGTGATTTCCGTAAAACATCACAAGCAGGAGGTAACTAAAAAATAACTACATCAGTAATAACAGAGTTTATTTAACATAATCAATTTTTAAAATCAAAACTTATGTACGGAACAGTAAAATTATTTCACTTAATAACTAAATTAAAGTTCTAATGATCACAATACAATACACGACTAATTGAATAAATAATTTACTAAAATGTACAGCGAGTAAACTTTATAATAAAATATATTATGTACAAAACTTAACTCCGTTTTTAAACACTCCCTTATTTAAAGAGTTAATTCCGTATTAATTGATATTACTCTAACTTAAGATGTTTCATTTATTCGGTGGCATCAAGGTTGTGTTTTGGTGCTATTATAGAATTATATGACTTCAAAAGTGTGTAGATATTCACACTTATGGTAAGCAGTACAAAGTTGCCATCAAAGTATGTAATAAATATGTAATTAAGTAAAAAATATCAGAACGCTTTTGACAATAAAGTCGAGTTCAGTTATTCTTGAGTATCCTTAATTTCCAAAACATTATCTGATGTTGACTGTACTTGATTGTCCCTTCCGGTGATAAGGGAAAAAGGTGCAAAACTTTAACAAAACTTACATAACAGGCATGAAAATGTTAATATCCTTATTGCAAATCTAAGAGTCTGATATAGAGTTAAATTGAACACTAATCTGACAATAATATTCTTATAATTCAATAATAGGTATTCCTATTTTTCTTGGTTATAACTTCTCCTTTATGTTTTGCACCGTTTTCCCCGATCACTGGTACTTACATAGAAACGACCAGCGCATTCATAAAATAATAAAACTTAACAATAATCAATTGGTAAAATTCGACCTTTTCGACAATTGTCAAGAAAATAAAACTTATATGATACACTTAAAACTAATGGACTTTTAAATTAGTATAATAATTTAATTAAAGTTACTTACCACTATTATCAAAATATAAAACATTATTATATTACATTTAAAACAGATTGAACATCTGAAGCCCGCTATCTTGAAGAAATGAAAGTGCAATTTGATTGTCTTCACAATTTACATCACAGAAAATTGCCAGCCATTTGCACTTTGACCCATAAGATTATGCGTCTGTTGGATAAAATTATCAAAAACTAGATTACTTTCTAATTCTATATTGACCAAATATTTTCAAAACATAATGAAAAGATCTAGATTAACTCTGCCCTGATAACAAATGGCAGTATCTCAGACAAAACTCCTGTAGCAAATGCAACCTTATTACCAACGAGATAGGATTGATCTGTTTGGCTATCAAATTCGAGATACTGCCTATTGGCTTAAGAGGGCAGAACTGGCAATTACCACTCTGCCCTAAGTCAACAAACAATATATCAGATTTAATTGCCAATATAATTTCAATCCTCTTTTCTTAGCGATAAGGTTGTGATTGCTATAGGAGTTTTACTTGAGATAAGAAGCACTTACTGGTGGTAAGTTGAGTCTTAATGTTGTGGTTTTTAATTAGAATATTATTTTTTAATCCTAGAGCCGCAACTGGTTCACGATACAGACTTATATCGTCCCCTTAACTTTCTCAACCTCGTATCTGATAGAATAGTTTGATAGAAAAATGCTCTGTTCTTTTCTATAATTCTACTTGAAACACGATTGCTTTTCCTACTAATCAATTAGATACTATACGAGGAAGAGATAGTTAATTGACGATATGCCCTTATTAACAAACTTGGAGTAACCGTGGACTAGCTCATGCTTTGTCCTTATTCGTCGAATTCAAATGTCACAATGACAGATAAGGACAATTCACGGCTTAGCTACTTCACAGTTACTTTTACTAATAGAGTAAAAGCGAGACAAAACACACTAGTTTCAATAGCTGCCACTGACACTCGCTGCTCTATTCAGGTTCTGTTTGCTGGTGTCCGGTTACGTGGAGGGACCGCCATTGCTTCCGCCTTAAATAAAAAAAAAGATTATAACCTCAACATGAAGTTGTGATCATTACTCTACTTTTGACCATAATTCAACATTAAATTATTATTTTTTATTTCAGACAATGTCTATAGTGTTATTTACAAAAACTTAGCCTATGTTAGCTTACAACTAATACATTTAAAATAAATTATACAAGGTGTGTTTGACCATGGGGCTTTAAATGTAGGGATCGATTCTACTCCTCAAAAAGAATACCTTTTGTTCTACGACTTTAAAAAATAGTCTTTTTTCATTAAAAATAAATTAATTCACTGATTTTACTAGTAAAGTTTGAAAGTTTGATCACCTATACTTACTGTAAATTAAGTTATAAGTCGTAGAACAAAATATGGAGAAGAGGAGTAGAATCGATACCTACATTTAAAGCCCCATGGTCAGACACACCTTGTAGACACAGCCTCTGAACTATATATGAATGGAGTTCCAGGTTCCAGTGCTTCATAATAGCGCAGGCAGGAGTGCTCCAAGTTAGTTGCAGGAAGCTGTTGCGACTGTCCCGCACGCGACGCATCAACGAGGCTGACCTCTAACGCGTTTTTGCACTAAAGCCGAATATCATTGGTGTTGAATTACATCTTATAGCTACTGTAAGTAAAGCTCTACTACCTCCAACGACAACAGTGCAACAGTGTTCACATTATTGTTTTCCGGTGTGGGGATAAGACAACCGGTGAAATTTCTAGCATAGAGACATTCCATCTTAGTCCTCAGGGTTGGCAACGCATTTGAGGTCTTAGGATTATAGTCTTGAGAATTCAAATGTCTATAGGTCTCAGATTCCACTTACCATCAGGTGGCCTGAGTGCTCGTGTGCTTTATCCTTAAAATAATTAAAAAAAAAAATACGACACCTAAATCACCTTAAGTATGTCCCTAATATTAAGAAGCGTCATAATTATAATGAAGTCGGTGGTCTTCCTCGATAACCATGAAGCCTATGTGTCTGTCCTTTGGATATATTAAACTTGGTTTTATTTCCGTGACACTGTTAAACGTGAAAACACGATAAGACAAAAAACCTCCATACATTTGTTTTTCAAACATGACACCTTTTTCGCATGTTTTTGGTTGAATCTTCGAAACCCATTTTTTTTATTGATGAAATTCGATTCAATAGTTGAGTTTTTATAATACTCTAATACTGGTAAACCATTTTCTTAATAAATGTTGTGGTTTTGAAGTAACAGCAATTATAAGAATTTGACGCTGCAATCAAGGCACACGCAAACTATCTCCATCTCGCGTTCACCGCGCGGAAGCACATAAAGCCATCGCTTTTGATTCTTATGTGGGCGTGGCAGCATTATAATATCGTCAATGAAACTACAATACCGCGTAACTAGCAAATTCAATTAGTTGCAAAATGTGCCTTACTGACTTACTTGTTAAGGAGTATTCTGCAACTTATTCGATTTGTTTGTTACGCGGTATTGTAGTTTCACCGACGATATGTGGCCCCTTATCCCCTCGTCAGTATGAGGTGAAAAAAAAACAAGTTCAAGTCTCTTGGGATTATGATATAGTCCGAAAAAAAAGTAAAAAAAATGTTTTCTCTAAAATCGGTATACGGACGATAATTTTACGTGATAACGTCATAAGAAAACATTGATCAGCCGAACGATTAGACCGATCGTGCCTCTATCGCATGTTCCGCGCTCTCGCTTGCACGCTCGGCTCAGGCGGAACGCGACATTGAGTCATGCTTTTTCGTGCGTGCAGCCGGCGTTCATCGATTTATAATGTCAAAAAAGCTACCCTAATTTTGAGCACAGATCTGTGTCAAGACAGACAAGGGGTTAAAGCGCGCCAACTTACCCAGTTGTCGTACCATGTCATATCATAAAAGTACACATACAAAGAGAAACCTGCTATACAAGGTATTTTTTTATCAGTGCACAAATTTTAACATATGATTTAGTATCGTTAATATAATATATTACGACAATAAAACGAGATCAAAAACATTTTTTTTTTGTTGCAAATTATCTTTCTTTTACCTTCTCGTGTGGACACAAAGTCACACTAGAAATGATGAAATGGGTTGTCAAGCTGTAGGTATGCGACACTGTATTGATATTCGAAATTTGAAATTTCATGTACAGCTTATTAAACAACAAGCCCCGCTCCTACTGATATTCTAAATTTGAAATTTCATTTATTAACTTACTTAACAACACTCCCCTCTCCTCGCACCCCTGCATAAGAGGGTCCATGAATATCGTTAAGTTAGTGGAATTATTGAATCAGCAATATCTCTTATATTTTTTAAGCTAGAGAAAAATAACATAACATGTGTTATTGATTAGCAATAGCGAAGCAAATATTAAAATTTGTGCACCTATTAAAAATTACTCTGTATATTGCCCATTTTTATTTGTTACCTGTTCGATGGTGTCGGGTAAACGCAGACGCAGGGTTTCGGGCGTCAGTATCATGAGAGTGCCGGCGCAGCCCGCCATCGCGCCGAACAGCAGGTACGGCAACGACGGCATAATGGACATCTGGACAGAGAACATGGGTCAAGTGGGATTTTATGGTCAGGAGAAGGCTGACGAATATTCAGGTAAGTGATTTGTGACCCGTAGATGTATGGAAACAGACGCTACTTGGAAGTGTGTTGTATTTTGTCCAGGGTATTTTTATATAACGTCTGTCAGTATCATGGTTACAATATAGTCCTATATTATAAATATACTATAAATGCTCCTGAGCAATTTCAATTTTAGCGTCAGGATGGCATTTTTTTTTCTTTTTACTAAACCCCACTAGTTCCTAAGAGATTTACATTTCATAAGTCAATCTAAATAACAAACTATGAGACACTAGTTGTTTCCTGAGACTCCGTGAACTTAGTAGTCGTTTATCGCCTTTCCATCAGGAACCATTTTTTTGGGATTAAAAACATGTGTAATAATTAGTACGATAGTGGTAACTCGTAACAGGTCGGTCGAAGAAACTTGGGTGGGTATACTAGAAGAAAGAAGAGAGAGTCTAGTAAGGTTATTTACATATCTTGACTTTCTAGGGCTTAGGGAAAATGTACTGAAAATATTAACGATAACTAATACTGACCAACAATGGCGTCATAGGCGCAAGGATGGAGCCTATCCTGCCAATCATGGAGCAGAATCCAAGCAGGCTGTGCCGCGCCTTCGTGGGGAACAGCTCCGACGTGTAGATGTAGATGGAACTAAAGGTCATGCTGATGCACAGCTTGCCTAGCATCGTCAGGCACGTCTGTATCCATGCTAGATCTGCAACAGAGTTTTTATATGGTTTGAAGTGGCAAAAGAGTTCACAGGCCACCTGAAGTCAATATAAATTATTGGGTTTACATTCGTCTGGCATAACTTATTTTGGAATAATCATCATTTGGCGTAATCATCTTTGGGCATAGTCTTTTTTTTTCTGAAACCGTATACTTTTCAGGATTGTTATAAACCTAACCTAACCTAATGAGTTCTATGCAATGAAATTTTAAATAATCCTGATTAGTATACGGTTTCAGAAAAAAAGACTCCAAATGATGATTATGCCAAAGTTATGCCAGATGAAGGGAACCCAAATTATTAAATGTCTCTGTGCTTGTTCATCAGCATACAACAACGTAGACACTTGCTTGGCAGCAATTTAAAAAGGAAATTGTTAGTAGTAACCTCGACGGACCCTGAACAAGATTATGCTACTTTAACTGAGCCCTTATAGTAATTGTTAATGGAGAAAACGTCTCGAAAGCGATTGAGTTTCTCTTATAAGTAACATGGACGCATATCGTTCGAGATGGTTTTATCGCGTGATTAATAACTTACACTCAAGGCCTTGATGTAAACAAAGACAATTTTGATGGCAATGGAATGCCACTTGCATGTGGGCTGCTGAATGATGAGCACCCACCGCCACGCCGTGTTAAGGCTGCTACCCATAGTCAGTTTTAACTGTCAATTTTCACTTATCAGTTAAAACTGAGCGTGTGTAGGATAGGGACGGTTATTCTTATTTATGCTTAGTTTTGAACAGTTCAGTGACGACTGACACTTAAAATTGATCGTATATAGAAAAGGAACTTATTAACATAAATACATTTAAGTTAACTAACGTATCGTATTTATGGTATCAATCAACATAATTTTTCACTAAACACCAGGTTTACTTGTAAACTGTGTTAAACCATCTCAAAAATAATATTGAAATTGGAACAAATTAACTCACGTATAAAATTCTTAAAATACTTACGATTAGGCACAAACGGTAAAGCGATAAGCGCCATTCCACATATGAAGAACGAAGTCATGATGGCACTCTTGCGACCAAACCGGTCAAGCGTGAGCACGCTGAGGGCGTATCCTGGGATCTCCACCAGAGACGTTAGAATGTAGTTGACGTATCTGTTCCCAGCCAGGGATACCGAGTTGATCGACAGCCCGTAATAGATTAACGTCACCGTAATCCACCAAAACGAGCAGATAGCTAGCCGGGACAGGATGATCCGAGACCTAAGCACTTGCATAAACAAAGATCTTTCTTTCGTTTCCTTTTCATTAGCGACTGGTGAATGGATCTTGACTGGGTCTTCAGTCAGCTGTTTTATTGACTCAGGGGACAGCTCTTTCTTGTTGATTGCAGCCGCTTTGTGAATGATCCTGGCTGCTTCTTTCTTGTTGCCTTTACTGAGTAGCCACCGGACGCTTTCCTCGATGATGAAGTAGTAGAAGAAGAAGAGGAGAGAGGGTGCGTAGAGGACGCGGGTGAGGGTACGCCAGTAAGGCACAGCCCATGCGACCAGAGCCAGGATTACCTGCCCAATGGCGAAAGCGCTTGAGATCATGTTGCCGCCAAGGACACGCCTGTTCAGACCTACCATCTCCAGAGCTGAAATAAGATTACATGCAAATAATCAAACGACGATATAAAAGAACCGAGAGGTATTTTCAAGACATTATAAATAGACATTTAGATTTTACCCCGTGTGGTTTCCGGGTTAGAATAGTGCCACTCCATGTCTTCCCGTGGATGTCGTAAGAGGCGACTAAGGGAATAAAGGCTTCTAGTATTGTTAGGCGATGGGCTTGCAACCTGTCACTAATATACAAAAAACATCTCAGCCTACTTGTGCAAAATGTAGTTACAGAATTATTAACATGTCTTTTTAGAGTTGTTGGTGATTCTGTAGCTCTGCCTAACCCACTCTGGGAATGAAGGCGTGATGTTATGTATGTATGTGTATGTATAAATAGACAAATAGGATCATTTAGTAAGTAAATTTTGATATTGAATCCAATGATTATTTTCCATAAATGCCTTTTTGTTAAGATGATGTTTGTGATGGCTTTACGAATGAATCCCCTTACCCTTGGTTTACAAGAGAGGGAACAACTCCCGAAAATAGGCAAAACAAATTGAATTATGCATAACACCAGAAAAATACCAATATAAGCCAGTTACCTAGCACGTTTTAAAATTCAGCCACTATCGGTTATCTTCGTTATTTTAGGATATCTTTGGCAACCGCCAAAGGCTAAGCGGAACCGCGTTATCCTAAATTTCCTCCGACACCTATGCTAAATAGCCTGTGTTTTTTAGGGTTCCGTAGCCAAATGGCAAAAAACGGAACCCTTATAGATTCGTCATGTCTGTCCGTCTGTCCGTCCGTATGTCACAGCCACTTTATTCCGTAACTATAAGAGCTATACTGTGGAAACTTGGTAAGTAGATGTATTCGGTGAACCGCATTAAGATTTTCATACAAAAATAGAAAAAAAACAATAAATTTTTGGGGTTCCCCATACTTAGAACTGAAACTCAAAAATTTTTTTTTCATCAAACTCATACGTGTGGGGTATCTATGGATAGGTATTCAAAAATGATATTGAGGTTTCTATTATAATTTTTTTCTAAACTGAATAGTTTGCGCGAGAGACGCTTCCAAAGTGGAGAAATGTGTGTCCCCCTCCCCGTAACTTCTAAAATAAGGGAATGATAAATGTAAAAATAATATATGATGTACATTACCATGCAAACTTCCACCGAAAATTGGTTTGAACGAGATCTAGTAAGTAGTTTTTTTTTAATACGTCATAAAAACATTGATCAAAGCTACAACGAACTTTTATATTATGTTACTTGCTGCTACGGAACCCTTCATGGGCGAGTCCGACTCGCACTTGGCCGCTTTTTTTGAAGTATTGTAAGGTATTTGCTTTACAGTGACCTTACATGAACCAGATAGTAGACTCAAATTGTGAACTTAAAAACAAAATGCGTTAACGTTTTTCTCTCCTTAAACCTAGTAAATTTTTTATGATGTTTAAGACGTACCAAATCTAGTTCTTCATAATAAACACAGCATTATTCAATCGTGGAAATCGAACTTGACTTAAGGTGGAAACGTTATCGCCTGGAGCTAAATTTGTATGATATTTTTTTAAGCGTTGGTTCACAGTCATCATGTATATCATGTTCAGCAAAATAAACCATTCATTCTGTATGAGTATGGCCTATTAACAAAATAAAATTCATGAATTCCTAATGTAATGAGATGCCATTACAAAGACAAACGGTTTAAGAATGGGGTGTGAACTGGGGCTGCACTGACCGAGTATGAAGCCGGTGCTGTAGACTCCAGACCCAAGGGTAGCGTCGAGGAACTCGAAGGTGAGGTACATGCCGTAGCTGTTGGAAAAAGAGCGGATCAGCCCCATCACCGCCGCCGACACGGATGTGAGCACAAATGCCGTACGCCGTCCGAACCTGCAACACACAAACCAGAGTCCCAAAGTATTTAGCATCGGTCATGCAGGCGCTAGATAGAGTTTCATCACTAGCCTAGTTCATATTTTTTTATTAATAAATAGCCTTTTATGTTCTTATACCTCTAAAATAGTCCTACGTAAACTAACTGGTAGTTGTCCGTGGGAGCATACTTCTATAGTGTGAACTCAGGAACGATCGCCGGATGGTGCTAAGCGCCTCTGTGCGTTGGCTTTGGTTCCAATTATATGTATGTTCTAATAGTCCGGGACTCCCATAGTCCCGTGATTAGTAAAGACATACAAATAATAATAAAAATAACGGTCACGGCAGGTATTGTAAGGAGTTTTCTCAACGCGCTTCAGAAATAATAAAACACGTATTAATAAAGCCTGTTCCAATATGGAAAAATATTATTTCTAAATAACATGAGTTCCTGCAATTATTCGACAAGCAACAAAATGTCTATCAGTATAACTTATTAGAATTTTTATAGTCTATTGTGTCCCATAAACTTCTATGGTGACTACTGCCACAGTAATAGCATACATAACGTCACGCCTTCATTCCCAGAGTGGGCTAGGCAGAGCTACAGAATTACCAACATCTCTAAAAAACTTGTTGATAATTATGTAATCACATTTTGCACAATCAGGCTAAGATGTTTGCCAGTGTTTTAGTGACAGATTGCAAACCCATCGCCTAACAGTACTACAAGTCCTTATTTTCTTGGTCGCCTCTTACAACATCCACGGGAAGACATGGAGTGGCACTATTCTAACCCGGCAAACAAAGTCAACAGGACGCACCAAGCCGGTTGTCGGGGCCGCGCCGTCGCTGCATTAGGTTGCGTTCGTATTAAACATCGAGCGACGCGCATCGATGCAACCCAAGCGGCCGAGCAGCAATAGGTAACAAAAACTCCTAAAAAAGATATGACCTACTTTTCTATTTATACATTGCTACCTGCAGATAGTCATCATAATTTATGTTTCCCAGACAAATTATTCGTTTTATTTGAGAACCGGACTAAAGAGGCTGTTCTGAACTATCACACTTTCCAAATATCAGGTAGAGGAAGGAATAGAAGTATACAATTCACATAGCTTTGTCCATCTGGCTGGTTGTCGGCAACAATATCCCGTCGTCGGTGGACGTGTAGTTTCCCTGAACAGAGACCTCACAATATCCCCACCTAACCCCCAAAAGATCCTGCTCATGTTCCAACTTAAACTTTGTATTTGCCTCAACTACTCTACTAAGGAATTTTATAAACATCGGATTGACAATAATCAAGTTATTGTCTAACGAATACAAACAAAGCGCGAATTAGACTATAAAATCTGATTGCTGTCTTACTTTAACTTCAGTTCTAGAGCAAGAAGCATAATTTTGCTGAATTCTAGATTAAAAGTTAGAGTAAGACAGACGTCAATTTCTGCAATTTTTATTGCTAGTCTAAATACCAATTTCACCATACGATGTTAAATTTAATCAATGTTAATCGACTGTTAGTTCATACATTTGTTAACGCTCTAATCGTCTGTTAAGTGGTTAACATCGTATGGTGAAATTGGTACTAAACCTTGCTTAAGTATGCCCATTAAGTAAACTCTAGGACCTTACTTCGTTGGGCTTGTTTATGGAGACACGGGGCGTTGCGCGTAGCGTTAGGCGGCGCGATTCAAATTCAAACATATGGCGTTGTATGAAAGCGTTTACGGAGAAGCGGTTTTACACGCGTTTGCAGCGGAGCCCACGGATGTCGCAGGCATCAATAACAGCGGTACCCGCCACTCTCAACGCCCCGCACCACGCGCCGCTTCACGCCCCGCACTGTCATGAACAACATCATACATTGCCTTAAGTTTACATACGGAAAAAACGCCCGACGCACCGCGCGACGCCCCACGTCTCCGTAAACAAGCCCTTAGGTAAATAAAGGTTTATAAAATACTAACGAGTCGGAGACGTATCCAGTGAGCGGCAGCGCAGCGAACAGGCCGACACTGTGGATGGTGCCCACCAGCGTGCGCTTCCACTCCTGGCAGGCCAGGTCAAACTGGAACAGATCGAACAGCATACCGTTATAATTTTCTTTGCTCGCCCGCTACTAAAGTTAACCGTGAGCTGTTGCACTCAATATACGTTTTTGATGGGGCGTAGCAAAATAATAAACTAATTCTTCACAAAATTATTAATAATCTGACGACCCTGCGTCATTGCACTTTCCATTAGAATACCGCGTCGTTGTGAGAGAACTCGTAAAATTAACCTCTTTTTCATATCCGCAGTAATTGCTGGACTTCATACTGCTTTTAACAGTTTCATAAGAAGGGCGTGCAGGTTGTTCAGGGCGTTTTCAAAAAAAGTACCGTTAGTTAAGGACAAAAAATAACAACTGTATTTTTTCTATTCTCTCTCTTCTGTTCTTCTTCAGCCTGTTGCCACCCAATGCTGAGTATAGGCCTCTTCCATTGCACTCCATTTTCTACGGTCTTGGGTCTTCCGTATCCAGTCCTTACCGGCTATTTTGACCAGATCGTCGGTCCATCTCATGGGCTGCCTTCCCACATTTCGGCGCCCAGAACGGGGTCTCCGTTCAAGGACTTTTTTGCCCCATCCTCCATCCTGTCTACGGCATATGTGACCCGCCTACTTCCACTTCCTCGAAGCTATAATCTATTTTTTCTATTACGTCACGAAAATGAACTATTACTGCTTTAAGAGAAATAGCGGCATCTCAGACAAAACTCCTGTAGAAAGTTCAACCATATTACCTACTAACAGGTGAGGTTTGAATCTGCTATGCTTGTTTAATTTGAATTACCGCCTGTTGGTTTATAAGGACAGTGCTGGGATTCTACAAGGTAATAACGATATCGTATTTGACGTGTTTCCGTATTGTCAACTTATTGATAACTCTTATGTCATTTACAATACGGTGACTGTGACATAAACGATTCTAAAACACGTCAAACGCGATATCGTTATAACGCTGTAGAATAGAGGCCCGGTACACAAATATATGTAAATTTTTCGTGACGTTATGGAAAAATTACCGTTGTTAATTTTTGTCCTTAACGTTACGTACTTTTTTTGGAAAACCCCCGTTCAATGATATTTTTTTAATTTGGATATTATTGGAGACTGTGTGAAGATGTAAAAACCTGTGTTGGCCTTTTTGTTTTTATTTAAATTGTTATAAAAGAAAAGAAAGAAGAAAGAAAGAAAGCAAGAAAGCATGCGTTGTTAAGAAAGAAGCATGTTGTGGCACTAAATATAATAATAAAATATAATTAGAATACTAATAGTCATTGTTCTTTCATAATATTCTTTTACCCTAGGTTCCTGTATTCAAAACGTCTCGTTAAAATATTACGTATCGTTAAAACTTGCTACATTTTGTATGTAGCAAATGTTAAATTTTAACGAGACGTCACGTTTTAACGAGACGTTTTGAATATAGGAACGCAGGGTTAGTAGACTAAAATTATTTAAGTAACTTTAACTCATGTTACACTATAACATTATGTGATTGTTTGTTTCCTAATGAATAAATAAATCTGTAAACTGAGTATTAAGTTTAGGAAAACGACTGTTTTTAGAGGGTTTCGTGATTTTAATGGCTTTGTTAACTTTTAAACCATATTAACATGAAGTCAATCAAAAAGCAAGTTTAAAAACCCGAGAGCCAGTTTTGACATCTTAAATAATATATACCTCACTAGGTTTTGCCAGCGGTTTCGCTCGGTAGCTCGCTTCGTCGACGAAATATTTGTCCTCTAAATCCAAGAGTTAGTCAAGACTCAAAAGAAAACACATTTGAAATTAAATAAAAAAGACTTCATCTGATCTGGAAGAATCAAACTAACAGACACTTTATTTACGGGTCCTAGCGCTCTAAACCTCTCCAAAGAAATTTCGAAGAGGCTCGTTGTCGTCACTGGAGGCCGAAGAGCTGGCAGTTTCCTCGGTCAACGCATTAGTTTAACTATTCAGCGAGGAAATGATGCCAGCATCTTCAGTACAATACCACAGGGCCCTTTTTAGGGTTCCGTAGTCAAACTAGGTACCCTTATGGTTTCGTCATGTCCGTCCGTCCGCAGCCTAGCGCAGGCAGAGACAGTACTAGAAAACTATAATTTGGCATAAATATGCATATTAGTCACGCAAACAAAGAGGTACGAAAAAAAGTAAAAAAAAAAAAAACGGTATCGTGTGATAGGTCTTTCAAAAATATTAAGCGTTTTTTAAAACAGTTTTTCGATTCACTAATCCGTTTATGAAATATTAAGCTTTAATGCGCTAATTTTTGTAAGACTCAAGTGCCGCGGGCAGAACGACAAGTTCTAACTTTAACTGAGCCGTTCCACCACCCCGAGGCGATTTCGTCTTCTTATTGTTAATAATTCGGTGAATTATGATAAACGCAGCCGCGGCTGTCATCGTGTCTGACGCCATTCGGCTCGCCGCGAGCACGCTGCCTCACCCGCGCATGTTTATGTGCACCAATTTGACTCGCGAGCAGCTCACCGCGCGGAGCGAGCATGCCTCGGGCTGAGCCGCTCAGATTCGTACCCAGCTTTACATGTTTTTTTGTTCACAAATAGTTGAGTACACAAACGATAAGTAGGTAGACTTTCCGTTCCAAAACGTTTCGCAGCAACTTTGTATTTCCTCAAGATCTAGTTATTTATGACAGAACTTATCATTTTAAAAAAAATCGTCAAGATTGCCGTAATGTCGGGTAATCTCAAATTCGCTATCTAAACTAGATAATAGAAAAACTAGCACATTCCTTTTAAATCAACCTACATTGATATAAACGAAAAAATAGAGTTAGAGAAAAATGACAATGCTTGGGAGATAGTCATTAACATCATTTACTGATTTACCTCTTATTGCTTCTTATTGATGAGATGAGAGTTAATGAGTGTAAAAAATACACCACTACAATTTTAGCACATTTTATGAATAAGTTTTATAAATAAATAAAAACCCGATTGCATGTTAATAAAAAAAAACAATCTTAATGAAACTTGTGTGAATTTGACTGTTATTAGCAGTGATCGGATCTGGGATGCAATTTCCCGGGGTCTAAGTCCGTTGTTTTAACATGGGTATGACTTATAATCCCACGTGTCTTTTTGTTATCTACTTTTATAAAAAGGTAAATAACTTTTAATTTTAAGTAGTTTTTACTATAAAATTAACAAAATATATACATACGTACATTATATCACGCCTTCATTCCCTGAGCGGACAGAGCTACAGAAATACCAACAACTCTAAAAAAGACTTGTTGATAATTCTGTAACCACATTTTGCACAATCAGACTAAGATGTTAACTAGTGTATTAGTAATAGGTTGCAAGCCCATTCCCTAACAGTACTACAGTCCTTATTTCCTTAGTCGCCTCTTACGACATCCACGGAAAGACATGGAGTGGCACTATTCTAACCCGGCAGCCACACGGGGCAAAATATACATATAATAACAAGAAAACAATTAAAGAACTGTATAGAAGAACTGGACGTATTTTGCACACCATATCTTTAATGGTATGTTTATTATTTTTATCTGTTTACCAGGGTATGAAGGTAAAAGTAATAATTAAGACACTATTATGACCTTATCACCTGGGCTCGAACTTTTAGTGCCGATGACGTTGCTCCGCACATACATAGGATGACTTCAAATAGTCTTTTCGTAAACAATTACCACTTATCAACCTCTTTTACTAAATGATATCGCCACTTGAAATGTAATCTCGCTAACGACAAATAATAATAATTTAAGGATAAAATACCCATTACTAATCAGACGATTCTAGTGTTCGGCTTAAGAGTTATTTTACATCTAAAATATTATTAAAAGTACGAGTATCTATAAATAAGTGACCTGTTATAGATAGCGAACATTTTCATTTTGTTCATTTAGTTTAACCCGCGACAATAGTTATTAATTATTAAATAACCCATTTCCCAAAATCCCGAGAATCCCGAGTCACATCCATGTTAAGCATAACCTTTCAGGTCGTTCACCCCAAATTGCATCCTGGTTCCGATCACTGGTTACTAGCAACCATGAGATAAAAAACCATTGCGTTTACGCGATTGTAGCACTTACGGTAGCATCATTATAATCATGGAAAGTGATTTTCTGAGTGTCATCGAGTTTATCGGTCGTCGATCTCCTTTTATCAATCATCAGTAGGACAATCATCTATTCCACTTTGTTTTAAACAATATCGTTATCATATTGTTTTGGAGACACGTTAGCCTAGTTGGGAGTGACCCTGCCTCCCAAGCCAGCGGTTCTGGATTCAAATCCCGATATGGACAGATATTTGTGTGATGAGCGCGAATATTTTGTTCCTGAGTCTTGGATGTTTTCTATGTATTTAAGTATATATTTCTATATATAAGTAAGTTTATCGTTGTCTAGTACCCATAGTACAAGCCTAGAGCTTAGTTTGGGACTAGGTCAATTTGTGTGACAATGTCCTGTGATTTATTATTATTAATATTATGTATTTAACTATGTGTATTTCTGTATATAAGTATGTTTAGCGTTGTCTAGTACCCATAGTACAAGCCTAGGGCTTAGCTCGGGACTAGGTCAATTTGTGTGACAATGTCCTGTGATTTATTATTATTATTATTATGTATTTAACTATGTGCATTTCTGTATATAAGTATGTTTATCGTTGTCTAGTACCATAGTACAAGCCTAGAGCTTAGTTCGGGACTAGGCAATTTGCATGAGATTTATCTGTGATATTTATTCATTTATTTATTTATATTGTTATAGATTATTTACTTGACATCAAACTCAGCCGTTATTTTCCTCCTTCTAGCAAGATGGGTAAAGACAAAGCTGAGTAAAGACTCTTAGGCCGTTCAACGAGTTTGTACTTGTTCCAGGCAGCAAAAGAGGTAGTTTTACACGAGTCATATAACACCATAAAACCTTCCAAGTTCCAACCTGGAACTTGGAAGGTTTTATCAGGCTCATACGTAATACTCAGTCATGACGGTGACATTATGGGTATCCATTGCGCAGCTTATGTGAATCCCACTGATAAAGTGAATTGTTAACTTTGCAATGTATAACGAAGGTTACTTTACACCTATCATTGACCGTGTGTTGAACTGAACCTCAAAAGCATAAATTTCACCGACTTTCCGCATTTCACCTCAAAAAAATATTTTAATAGCTTTTTACTTAGGTAAAGCAATTTTTCGTACGGCCGTTCACATAAGTACCTACATTTAATTTGTAGAATATTATTTTAAGAGTACCTAGTGTACATTAGTTGCAAACGGTGTAAGTAATTTGTTCGAATATTTTATTTAAATAAGTTTTTTTTGTGACTTAAAATATTTTGCTAACAATAAAATAGACGATCGAGACCATTGATACAGTAAAATAAGCGATCGAGGTGACATGAGACTAAAGCTATTAGCGAACAAAAAAAAATACCGTTTTACGATTCCAATGATACCCCAGACGCTTGTTTGGTTCAGGCATTAGAAAGTTATCTCGGAATGGGTAATTATCTCAACCACATTTTTTGAGCGGCGGACGTGATAATTGGGGTGTAAAGTACATGTATTGGAAAACTATTTATTTTATAAATAACCTACTCAAAGTACCATATTGAGCCAAAGTTAAAATTATTATTAACTTATTATATTTATCGTAAAAAAATATTTTCAATCCAAAATCAATTTTGGTGTCGTGTCCTGTACTTCCCGCATATACTGATATGTCGTGGTACAAACTTATTAAGCCTCAACTAGACTTATATTTTAGTTATCTGTATTCCTTATTAGTTGAGGTATTTTAAAATGTATCAATTATTGCATTTGCAAGTAAAAAGAAACTGGGAGCAGTGTAAATAAAACTGTCCAAGCGAAATAGTTAATTTTGGTGGTGAATATTGAAATTGATTTTATGATCGAACGAAACGTGATTAAACAAACAAATATAGCGCCAGATGTTCGTTCAGTTTCACTCCAGCAATAGACGGTGAAAGATTTGTACCATCTTTCTGTGTCTTCCCGCTAAGCACATAAGTATCTAATTTTGGTGGTATGAAATACACTTTATTAATCGTGATAACTTAGATAAGTCATTATTTCGCAAAAAGTTTTGTTGTGTGATAGTTTTTTCAAGTATGTTTATGGTGTCTTTTTAACTGTAACGAGTTAAGTTTTTGTTAAACTAAAACATTTGTTTTTAATTTAAAAAAAATGTTAAATTTTATAATTTTGGTGGCTTTTGCAAAACACCAAAATTATCAAAATTTCTTGTCTCCACCAAAATTATTTAAACAACAAATAATCATTATTTATAATATTAGAAACTTACGTTTTGGATTTTCAAAAATAACAAGGAAGATTCCCTAACGATTATATTTTAATTAGCCCGATATGTCATTATTGATCGTGAGTTTTTCTAAGAAAAGTAATTTTGGTGGATAATAACAATTTTGGTGGTACATAATTAGTAAAATCGTTATATCTTAAAAAACACTTAATATAATAAAGGGCCATTTTAACACTGTTTTTATAATGACTAATGACGTCACTTAAACGTTTAATTGTAAACCCTACTAAGAAAATAAAAAATACCACCAAAATTAGGATAATTTGACGCTTGTTAAAATTCACCCGAATAAAGAAACTTCAAGATTAAAAAAAATGCTTGACGTCGTCAATGTCATTAGAGATTCAAAGTCATATGTAACTTACAACAAACTAAAACTTATTGCTGTAGAATGACATATTGACTTTGGACTTAAGGTGTGTTCTAAAAATAACGTTTGTGACTGTACGTACATGAATCCTGAAATAATTACACTCCTTTTCGGGCAGTCGTGTGGCAAAATAAACGTGAAATACGATTCGGCGAACCACTACAAGTTAATGCTTTTGAGGTACAGTTTTAACAAACGTTTTTGAAGGATTTGTGAAATATCGGATCATCACTGGTCATGGCTCACCTCAGCTACAATAGTATCCGAGTTGCCATAGACCCACTCCTGGCAGGCGATGGTCACGTTGGTATCGAAGTGTTGAGGCGAGCAGCTCCCGGCCCCAGGCTGCAGGGGGTTCCACCGCCGGCAGCGCCCATCCCCTGGCAGGGCCCACATGCCCCACTCCCCCGTGTCCCACTCTGGGGGGGAGGCTTCGCACTCGGGTACACTGCATCTGAAACACCATCACATTTTTTAAAGTCTTCTCTTTGTATTATCCTTACCACCTAATTCACAATCGCCAAGTGTAGCATGTCTGTCAAATAAATTTAGCCCTTTCCCTTTCTTACACTTAAAACTAGACAAAGAATTTTGCTGATAAATTTACTTGTCGATTGTGAAACAGGCCCTTATTCTATTTTATTGATCTATTTTGGTCTACACTTTGACCCTGTGGAATCTGTTATTTTATTAAAACATGTTTTTTCAGACAAAAATCATAGTATAACAGATAGGTAGTAATGCACCGAGAAAGCAAACATTATAACTTACACGTCAATCATATCCATCCACACATAATTCATACAAAAAATAAATAAAAGAGAGGATTCTTTTAAAGAATTAAATCATATGCCACTTCATGTTTTCCCGCGGGAATAAGGGCTCGTAGTTTTGTTAGGCGATGGGCTTGCAACCTGTCAATAATACACAAGTAAAGTTCTTGGCCTGATTGTGCAAAATGTGGTTACAGAATAAACAAGTCTTTTTAGAATTGTTGGTATTCCTGTAGCTCTGCCTACCCCACTCTGGGAATGTAGGCGTGATGTTTTCAACCCTTTTCACGAAGTTGATAAACAGATCACCGAGGCTGTGCCTTGAATTTCCAACCATTTGAACCCAGGGTATAGCTACTACAGCAACAATGGTGCTACAATGCGTTTATATTGGGCAAACATTCACTGTACAGTACAATTTAGGGGTACGTATCATCTAATATATAAAATTCTCGTGTCACGGTGTACGTTATTGAACTTCTCTGTAACGGCTCGACCGATTCTTATGAAATTTTGTGTGCATATTGGGTAGGTCTGAGAATCGGCCAACATCTATTTTTCATACCCCTAAGTGCAAAAAAAAATATTGCAGCGGGCGAAGCCGCTGGCGGGTCGCTAGTGATATATGAAGTTTAAAACACAATGGGTCATAATAAATAATGGTTTTATTTCAGTAACTGTAAAGTTTTCAGGATTGTTATAGAATAAACCTAACCTAACCTAATGGGTTCTTTATAATGACATTTTAAAAAATCCTAAAAAGTTGACGGTTTCAGAAATAAAATCATTACATATAATGACCATTATTTATTATGACCCATTATGTATTTTGAACGTTATACATTATGGTATGATCACACAATTTAGTTACATAAAGCCAGTGAACTGGGCTGCTCGGAATGCCAGAAATGACAACATGGTATCACCAAGATCATTATTACAAAAATCCCCTAAAAAGTAAAAAATAATAAGTACTGGCCCTAAGAGCTGATTGATTGATAAGTAGATACTTAACTGAACACTGACACCAACTAAACTGACACGTCGGGGACCGCTAAGTAGCTGGGGTATTTTAAGTTATTTCATTTACCTACCGGTCCCCCGCCGTGTCAGTTTAGTTAGTGTCAGTGTTCAGTTAAGTATCTACTTATCAGTCAATCAGCCCTTAGGGCCAGTATTTATTATTTTTTACTTTTTAGAGGTTTTTTTACAGACTATTTATTTAGTCGAAGGTTTTTTAAATTTCTAATATTTTTTTATTTCATTCTTTTTAAACTTCTCCATCTGAGTTTCTGTTTGTGGCAACGTAGCTCCCAAACGGATAAACGGATTTGGACGCATTTTTTTTAACAACGCTAAATTAATCAGCATGGTTCTCAGCAAGATTTTATGAAAATTGGTTGGGCCGTTTAAAAGATATCAGCTCTGAAAGTAGGTGTCACCGTTATTTTGGGAGCTTTTTACCCTCTAAAAGCTTAATATCTCAAAAACGGCAAAAGCGATTTTAATGTCTAATAACCACCGCTCACACACACATACACACAAACACACGCGTCAAACTTATAACACCCCTCTTT
Source organism: Acleris holmiana (assembly GCA_949316455.1). NCBI lineage: Eukaryota > Metazoa > Arthropoda > Insecta > Lepidoptera > Tortricidae > Acleris > Acleris holmiana. The sequence goes on from OX438774.1 coordinate 1,696,957, forward strand.
TTGCGTTGGGGGTTAAAAATAGAATACATTATTGCAATAGTTCAACTACATTGTTTGGGGAAATAAGCATTTCAATATACAACGCTGTCTTAGGTCATTATAGCTTGAAAGACCAAACTCAACTGAAGACTAGAAAATTTCCCTTTAATTTCCTCCATCGTTTAAATAACGTCGAAACAGAAGACATTTAACTTAGGTGGTCTTGTTAGTTACTCCTATTTCATTTAGTTTTCTAATAGAAATCAAAGTTTTATGTAGTTTTTAGTAATGTATTTAATAAAAACTCTTAAGTGATAATATTGTAATAATGTGTTATGTTTACTAACCCTTAAATTGGCAAAAATTAAAAAAAAGTCGTGAATTCAAACCCTAATTGATTTTGAACCAGCATAAAAAAAAAAAGTGAACTTTATGGTATGTATTTATCCTGTGGTGCACACTGCCAAGTTAAGAGTTAAGTGCCGTGCCTCTTAAATGTAAATTTTGCGTGACACTCTAATACTGCATGATTGATCGACAGATATGACACGCAATAATTACGGCCTTGATATATATTGCCCGATATAATAGATAAACATTCGATAACAATAGGGATTGACTTAAGCTGGGTCCACATTCGTATCATTTTGTCGTATCGTACGTCCGTCACGTAGCTCCAACGCGAATTATCCGCGTGACCGTGTGAACGCTAGCTTCGTTGGTAGTGACCCTGCCTTCGGAGCTAGGGGTCCTCGGTACATATTTTTTTTTTTTTTTTTTTTTTTTTTTTTTTATGTTAAGGAGAAGGCACACGAACACTCAGGCCACCTGATGGTAAGTGGAATCTGAGATCCATAGACATTTGAATTCTCAAGACTATAATCCTAAGACCTCAAATGCGTTGCCAACCCTGAGGACTAAGATGGAATGCCTCTATGCTAGTAATTTCACCGGTTGTCTTATCCCCACACCGGAACACAACAATGCGAACACAGTTGCTTGGCGGGTGGTTAATGGATAAGATGGTGGTAGCGATCCGGACGGACCCTGCACAGGGTCCTACCACCACTATCCCGGTATAGGCAGATATTTGTGTCAGAATCAGAATCAGAATAATCTATATTCAAGTAGGTTTACAAATAATAAACTCTTTTGAAACGTCATAGTAGCGACTTAGCCTAAATTGACTGCAGGTTCAAATCGCGACCGATCAGAGAAGAACCTGTAAGAAACTCTGTCGGGGGTCTTTTTTTTTTCGACGTTCGCAACCTTTTGTCGTAAGGACTAAACATTTTATTACAAGCAATTCAGTCCCAAGCATTGTTATCATTAATATAGTCTTTAATACTATAATATGCTTTAGAAATTAGTTTACGCTTAACGTAACTCTTAAATTTATTTACTGATAGTTCAGTAACATTACTTGGGAGCTTATTATGGAACCCAATACAATTACCCATAAAAGAGTTTTTTATTTTATGGAGCCACGTGAAGGGCACTGCGAGCTTATGTTTATTTCTGGTATTAACATTATGTATGTCACAGTTCTTTCTACATTTAGCGACGTTTTTATGAACATACATAATGTTTTCATAAATGTATTGACTGTGCATGGTCAATATATTAATTTCTTTAAACTTATCTCTAAGCAAGTCTCTCTGGGCCATCTTGTAGACAGCACGAATAGCCCTCTTCTGCAGAACAAAGATGCTATTTACATCAGCAGCACTACCCCACAGTAAAATACCATATGACATAATACTATGGAAGTAACTAAAATAAACTAATCGAGCGGTATCTAAGTCTATTAATTGCCGAATCTTATTAACTGCAAAAACTGCAGAACTGAGTCTACCCGCCAATCCAGCAAGATGAGGACCCCATTGGAGCTTGGAGTCTAACGTTATACCAAGAAACTCTGTATCATTAACTAGGTTTAGTTTGTCATTTTTAATAGTTACAGTAGATTGTCTATTTTTCACATTAGTAGTCATGAACTTTATACATTTCGTCTTTTTCTCATTCAGTAATAAATTATTAACACTAAACCAATCGACTACTTTTGATATAGCATTGTTTACATCGACATTAAACTGCTGTTGTCGTTTAACTTTGAACACAAGTGAAGTATCATCAGCAAACAATACTATAATATATCATGGTTGTCCTTTATAAGGTAAGGTAAGTCATTTATGTAGATGAGGAATAAAAATGGACCCAATATTGAGCCCTGTGGTACGCCCATTGAGACCAATGACCCAGGTGATCGTACTCCATTCGAGTCTACCCTTTGTATTCTCCCGTATAAGTACGTTTTTATTAAGTTTAGCGCAGTACCTCTAACTCCGTGTGATGAGCACGAGTATTTTTACCGTAGTCTTCGATGTTTTCTATTATATTTCTCTATCTAAGTATGTTTATCGTTGTCTAGTACCCATAGTACAAGCCTTAGTCTGGGACTAGGTCAATTTGTGTGGCATTGTCCTGTGATATTATTATTTTAGATATTTATTTATTTTTGTGTAGATTAGGTTTTTAACAATATTTATTCAAATATAAAAGTAAAATAACAATACTCATATAAAATATAAAAATTATAAAAACCTAACCTACGGGTGCCGCCGGCAGCGGGGCAGGGCTCAAGCTACCGGTGGTTATGGTTAGGGCTGCAGAGAGAGGAACCTCCTCGGAATACGTAGAAAGATAGCAATCATGGTACGTTCCGTATCTGATCCATGTTGCCACGTGTTTATTAAATCACACACTCGTTGTCTTCCCGTGGACGTCATAAGAGGCGACCAAGGGAATAAGGGCTTGTAGTACTGTTCTTTAGGCGTTGAGCTTGCAACTTGTTACTAATACACTAGTAAACTTCTTGGCCTGATTGTGCAAAATGTGGTTACAGAATTATAAACACGTCTTTTTAGAGTTGTTGGTATTTCTGTAGCTTTGCCTACCCCACTCTGGAAATGAAGGCGTGACGTTATGTATGTACTCGTTGTGGGTAAGTATGCACGTATATCATGATACGCAATTATGATTGATACGAGATACGCCGCGATATTTTTACCGTACCTCTTTAACACGTAACGTGGGGATGCATTTTTTTCTCGTCTACTCCATAGTTTGTGGTGTCGGTGGATACGTTTTTCAAAAATATTGCGGACATGGCGAAACTATAAGGGTTCCTAGTTTGACTCCGGAACCCTAAAAAGCCGCGACTCAGTTCGCTTAGAAATCGTTAACCGCTAATAAATTAGGAACTGTCCTATTTTTCTGGATAAAATCACCCTATGTCCGTCTGCGGGCTCTCAACTATTTCTATACAGGGTGGGAACGAGTAACCCGCCAAATTTTAACCATCGATTCTAGAGCCTATTTGGAGTATATAATGTGGTATAACATGAAGTCTAATAAAGCATAATTTCGGAGATTTTTATTATTTAAAAACAATTCCATAGTTAATCTAATTTGAACTCTGTCACCTTAACCTAAAGCATTATTTACTAAGAAATTTATTAAATTAATTTATGTTGTACGTTGATGATATTGCTATTTACAACATGAATCTTTCTAGTAAATAATGCTTTAGGTTAAGGTGACAGAGTTCAAATTAGATTAACTATGGAATTGTTTTTTAAATAATAAATATCTCGGAAATTATGCTTTATTGGACTTCATGTTATATACCACATTATATACTCCAAATAGGCTCTAGAATCGATGGTTAAAATTTTGCGGGTTACTCGTTCCCACCCTGTATAACTGTTACTAAATACAGTTGATCGGTTGAGGTGTTGAACCGTAAAAGAATAAACCAACAACCTTGTATTTTATTTATGAGTAAGAATAGCACTTGTTCGCATTGGCATTGCCCTTACAAAACACTCTGATAAGGATATGTCCTTTGAGGCAATTTGCTGCGGTGATATTCCTAAAAAAACGGTCAATTGCGAGTTGGACTTACTCACCGAAGATTCCGTACCACCGCACATTCTGATTTTGATTGGATTTCAAATTAATTTGGTACTAAAATCACACCAAATTTGACGCTTATGTGTTTTGCCGTTGTTACGATATAACAAACATAAAAATACGGTGAAAGAACGTTTCTTGTACGATTTAAGTTTCTTTTCTTACATACATACATACATAACATCACGCCTTTATTTCCAGGATGGTGGTAACAACCCGGATGGACCCTGCACAGGATCCTACCACCACTAAAGATCTTAAAAACTGTTACGTCAATTACTCTAGCCCTGTGACCAAAATTGGGATCTTAAAAGGACCTTCGATATTGTTTTTGTAATGGTTCTTGCGAAAGCAGGCGGCATTGCCGTGACCCAGACCCACTTTATGCCGCAACAGAGCAAATTGCCGCAAAGGAAATATCCTTATGAGGTAGGTGAATCTCTTTACCAACTCTGATGGACTCGGATGATTTTGTTTCATCTTTGTAGAAATCGATCGTTCAATCGCTCGCTTTTTAGTGGCCGAGAGTTTGGCGGGGATGGTCTCTTTGCACAAGTAGGCTAAGCCCACTGTACAGTGACAGAGGTTGCAAGCCCATTGCATCGCATTTTTTTTTTCCTAGTAAATCCTCCGTAATATAACACGTGTTAGAAAAACACAAGCGTCTATCTATTACGGTTCAAAAGAAACAGCTCCTTAAAGTTAGGATGGACAGATGGACAAACAAATATATGGTCTCGTTGGGCTCCCTTCCGGTACGGGACCCTAAAAAACGGCGAATCGGACTCGAACACGAAAGGTTCCGTACTACCGTACAATATTCTCCGTGCTATAGTCTACCTAGTTACGGTTCATGTATGAGATACAGCCCGTTGAGAGACAGACAAACGAACGGACAGTGGAGTTTTAGTAATCGGGTTCCTTTGGCAACGTTTGAGTAAAAAAACCCTAAAAAAAAGATTTTCAAAAAAAAGTGTGCCGCCAATGTAAAATAAGTGAGAGACGGATTCGCGCACAATAAAAACACATTTGTTGTATAGAAGCCGTGTTTTTATTGTATTATGTGGATTATAAATATTATAAGTGTTTTTAGTAATTGTTGTTATAGCCGCAACATAAATAGGTACAACATCCGTGAAAATTTCATCTGTCTAGCTAGCACGGTTCATGATTTACAGCCTGGTGACAGACAGACAGACGGACAGTGGAGTCTTTAGTAATAGGGTCCCGTTTTTACCCTTTAGGCTCGGAACCCTAAAAACGAAAAAACAACTTGACTAATAGGCTGATGAAGTGGTTTAAACAAAAGGGTTAAATTGATACAAAAATAGGTAGGAAATTGATTTTTGAATCTTTATGGCTTTTTTTGTTGGTATAATTAAATGCATTAAAGTATAACGTAAAGAGCAGGATATCCTTGATGACAAACTTATGGAGACCATCCCCGCCAAACTCTCGCCCACTAAAAGCGAGCGATTGAACGATCGATTTCTACAAAGATGAACCAAAATCATCCGAGTCCATCAGAGTTGGTAAAGAGATTCACCTACCTCATAAGGATATTTCCTTTGCGGCAATTTGCTCTGTTGCGGCATAAAGTGGGTCTGGGTCACGGCAATGCCGCCTGCTTTCGCAAGAACCATTACAAAAACAATATCGAAGGTCCTTTGAAGATCCCAATTTTGGTCACAGGGCTAGAGTTGACGCAACAGTTTTTAAGATCTTTAGTGGTGGTAGGATCCTGTGCAGGGTCCGTCCGGATCGCTACCACCATCTTATCCATTAACCACCCGCCAAGCAACAGTGTTTGCAATGTTGTGTTCCGGTGTGGGGATAAGACAACCGGTGAAATTACTAGCATAGAGGCATTCCATCGTAGTCCTCAAGGTCGGCAACGCATTTGAGGTCTTAGGATTATAGTCTTGAGAATTCAAATGTCTATGGGCCTCAGATTCCACTTACCATCAGGTGGCCTGAGTGCTCGTGTGCCTTCTCCTTAACATAAAAAAAAATACGCAATAAAGTTTGCTTAGATATGAAAATAAACCTGGGCCACTATTCAACTGCGTTATAACGATGTCGCATTTGAAGTATTTTAGTATCGTTTATGTCACAGCCGCCATTATTGTAAATGACATAAGAGTCATCAAAACGTTGACAGTACGGAAATACGTCAAAGACAATGTCGTTATTACCGTGTAGAATCCCAGCCCTAGTCCTTTACTTAAGTTTTTCACCTATAGTAGGTATTCATACCTAGGGTTCGTGATCGAAGAGGTATGCAGACAGAACGACCATGGGCCCTAGCCAAGATGCAAACGCTCCTAACGTTTTTCTTTTCTATCGCTCAAAATGTATGGGATGACATTCTCGTGCGTTTCGATAAACCACGTGGTCGACTGTCATCCCATTAATTTTGAGCGATAGAAAAGAAAATCGTTAGGAGCGTTTGCATCTCGGCTAGGGCCCCATGTCTCATAATGTGGCTTAATTTACGAGTTCTAAATATATAAAGAACAAGACTTTATTCCTTTGAAATAGCTGTGGCAATCTATATTTTAAACATAACTATTGTGCCTTAATGAGTAAGAGGTCAAACAAATAGCACAAATTACTTTATGACGACACGTTGGCCTAGTTGGTAGTGACCCTGCCTCCCAAGCCAGCGGTCCTGAGCACAAATCCCGCTAAGGGCAGATTAATTGTGTGATGCGTGCGAATATTTCGCACCTTCGGTAGGACAAGGGCACAATTTCCCCTTTAGTCACTTTGTATATTGTGCCTTTGTTCTACCGGACAAGGACACAATTTCCCCTTTAGTCACATTGTACATTGTGCCCTTGTTCTACCGAAGGTTTTGTTCCTGAGCCTTGGAAGTTTTCTATGTATTTAAGTAAGTATGTATTTCTCTATATAAGTATATTTATCGTTGTCTAGTACCCATAGTACAAGCCTAGAGCTTACTTTGGGACTAGGTCAATTTGTGTGAGATTGTACCCTGATATCACGTCAATTATTATGATAACATATATAATTCGCTTTGTATTTTAAACACTATCCGATGATATATATACGAGTATATTTATAAACACTAAATAACTAACTATGTTAGTGTACCTATAAAACTTTTGATAAGTAAAATCTTAACTCTTTTCTGCCGTAGTCGAGTAAGGCTGGGCCTCAATTCTACTGCGTTATAACGATATCGCGTTTGACATGTTTTAGAATCGTTTATGTCACAGTCGCCATTATTGGAAATGACATAAGAGTTATCAAAACGATGACAATACGGAAACAGGTCAAAGACGATATCGTTATTACCGTGTAGAATCCCAGCCCCGGAAGGAAGAATTTCATGACAAACAATCAACAATTAATAGATTTGCAAACATTTACCTGACACCGGGAAATATACTAGTTTTCCTATGAATCAACCGCAGTGAGGTTTACAGCTGAGGCTATGGTGACCATGGTCAAAGTCACCGACCTTCGGAGAGGAAACCAGGTAGGAACATGACTGGTAAACACCGAGTCGCATAAATTAGCAAGAGGTTTAGCTATCAAGTGTAAAATTAGGTGTATAAAATTAATAGTTTATATTATCTGGGCTGGGATTCTACACGGTAATAACGATATCGTAATTGACGTGTTTCCGTATTGTCAACGTTTTGATAACTCTTATGTCATTTCCAATAATGGCGACTGTGACATAAACGATTCTTAAACGTGTCAAACACGATATTGTTTTAACGCACCTGTGTGGCTAGATAAGTTGCAATCGACAATCGTTAGCGATTGTGTTTCGATTGATAAATGTATGGAATTGACGTAAGCCACCGAGATAGTAACGTGACACGTCAATTCCATATATTTTTCAATCGAAACATAATCGTTAGCGAGTGTCGTTTACACCTTGTCTAGCCCCTCTGAATAGAGGCCCTGTAGGTAATTATATAAATGTGAAAGTAACGCTTTCACGGATAAACCGCTAAACCGTTTTAGATGAAATTTGGTTTGGAGATAGTTTCAGTCCCGGGGAAGGACATAAATTAATTTCACCTCGAAAAATTGGACGGAGCCTGAGGGAATAGCGATAAATATCAGTAGAAAATCTTACACAAAATGACCTACATACATACATAACGTCACGCCTTCATTCCCAGAGTGGGGTAGGCAGGGCTACAGAACACCAACAACAATAAACTTGTTGATAATTCTGTAACCACATTTTGCACAGTCAGGGTAAGATGTTTACCAGTGTATTAGTGACAGGCTGCAAGCTTATCGCCTAACGGTACTAGGTACAAGCCTTTATGCCTTTAGTCGCCTCTTACGACATCCACGGGAAGACATGGAGTGGCACGATTCTAACCCGGCAACCACAAATTGACCAGGGGGGTTATCATGAGCTAGCTTTGCAGTTCATTTTACGGTCAGCGTAAAGGACAGAGCTATGTCGGTTATATAGCTCTGTCCTTTTCTCTGAGCGTAAACTGAACTGCAAAGCTAGCTCATGATAACCCCCCTGGTCCCAAAATAAGCACTAGTACTTATGGGTACTAGACAACGATACCCATATTTATATAGAATCCTATTAGTTCATAACCAACGTTTCACAAATGATTCATTTCACAAACATACATATTATCATTTGACAACCCGCGTTTTTTTGCGAAACTCTAAATAATTCTGGATTTATTTTAGGACCATCGTGTAGAACCCTGTAGGTTAAGTAAGGTTAGTTTCATAAAAATCCTGAAATATTTGTAGTTACAGAAAAGAAAGCGGGTTAGCAAATGAATAGGTTGCGAAACGATGCATTTGTCAAAGATTTGACGGCGAAAAGGCAGAGAACCATACTTTTATATATACATATATAAAACACCCATAGAAAAAACATCCAAGACTCAGAACAACAACGCTTCGCATTGTTGTGTTCCAGTGTGGGGGTAACAACCGGCGAAATTACTAGCATAGAGGCATCCCATCCTAGTCCTAGGATTGTAGTCTTAAGATTGAAGTCTTGAGAATTCAATTGTCTATGGGTCTCAGATTCCACTTACCTTCAGGTGGCCTGAGTGCTCGTGTGCCTTCTACTTATCATAAAACAAGGCAAGAGCATGTCGGACCATGCTCAGTGTAGGGTTCCGAAGCCGTTAAATACTACACACATAAAAGTATCTGATAACTAACTAAAAACATGCTCTTGCCCGGTTTTATATTAACTAGCGACCCGCCAGCGGCTTCTATTCTATACGAGGGTGACACTGAAAGTTTCTAGAACTGGCTACTTGTAAACAAAATAATTAAAAAATAAGTTTAAATTTTGAAAATGGAACACTTTGCCAATACTATTGAGTATGAATTTTATTCATTTGTCATTAGTTTTACGATTTGGCGGCAAATTGAAAATTGTCTGTGTCGCGTAAGCATGAATTTAACGCGAGAAAATTTTCGTGCAATCTTGTTTCTCGTTTTTCGTATCATGTATGGGTAAGAAAAATAGTTAACGTCCTATTTTCAGACCAAAACACAAATTTTCATAAGAATCGGTCAAGCCGTTTCGGAGGGGATTTGTTACAAACACTGTGACACGAGAAGTTTATATAAGTACTAGCGATCCGCCAGCGGCTCCGCCGGCTGCAATTTTTTTTTTTCATGTCACTTTGAGGGATGAAAAATAGATGTTGGCCGATTCTCAGACCTACTCAATACAATCACAAAATTTCATGAGAATCGGTCAAGCCGTTTCGGAGGAGTATGGGAACGAAAACTGTGACACGAGATTTTTATATATAAGACTAGCGACTCGCCCTCGCTTCGCTCCGGGTTAAAGTATTATACATATAAACCTTCCTCTTGAATCACTCTATCTATTAAAAAAAACGGCATCAAAATCCGTTGCGTAGTTTTAAAGATCTAAGCATACATAGGGACAGACAGCGGCTAGCGACTTTGTTTTATACTATGTAGTGATTAGATATTAAAAAAATATAAAATCGCAATAATCGCTCACGTGAGGCTATTTTCTTAGTATAAGGTATAGTTATTGATTGTACGTTTGTATGCACAAATGTTAGAAACTCTTTCCTTGGAAATAACAACGCTCTTGTTTGCATTAATTCTTTAACTAAACAAAAGAAAACAAATACAATATATAATTAATTACTTCTACATGACAATCATAGGGCAGATATTTGTGTGATGAGCGCGAATTCATATGTATTTAAGTATGTTTTTCTGTATATAAGTAAGTTTATCGTTGTCTAGTACCCATAGTACAAGCCTAGAGCTTAGTTTGGGACTAGGTCAATTTGTGTGAGATTGACCTTTTTTTTATTCTTTTTTTTATCCTACTGGTAATATAAATGTGAAAAATAATTGGATGTTCGGGTGTCTGCCTTACAATCTCACCTAACCTACTGCACGATTGGAATGGAATTCGGTAGGTACGCATACAGTCAATTTCCTGGATTTGCATAACACGTAGGTACTATTTTGCTACGAAATTTTTTAATGTCTCCGAGGGTCAAACAGTCTAGTCCTGTTAAAACGTAGCAATGTTGAAAATAAAAATTTACAATGTTTTCTTTAATATAACAAAGAGAATAATACATAATAAGGTATACGTGGGCGTACGCTGGTAAAAATCAATCATATTTAAACAGCCATTTTGAAAACAGGAAAATGTTGCTAGAAAAGAAAAATGTCCATCCACAGACAATTGTAGAATTGCCTTCATTATTTTATCTAAAAGGAAATATATTTTACGATCCGTTAAATTATTGGTAATAATAATTCTGTTGGAGGCACGTTTTGTTTCTACATCTAGCTTGTGGTGCTGTTTAAACATCAGTTATTACAAGTTGTTGTTTGTAACCACGATCGGACAAAGTAAAGAGAATCGTATTTTAAACACAATTCAGTTCAATGTCGCTGAGTGTATCTACTCACCTATTAAACACGTGCTATTCAGTGTTACTAACTATTTCAGAATACTATTTAGGTATAGTTTAAGATTGGGACAACGTTAACGTTAGTAAGTTAAGATGGTAGATTTGCCTTTTTGTATTTTAATATTCAACAAACAAGATTTTTGTGACCGTGTGGTTGCCGTTGTCCGTGTGATTGCCAGGATAGAGTAGTGCCACTCCATGTCTTCCCGTGGATGTCGTAAGAGGCGACTAAGGGAATAAAGGCTTGCAGTACTGTTAGGCGATGGCCTTGCAACCTGTATGGGTAAGGACCAAAAAGTTGGCCACGCTAACTCAGTCAATTAAATTTTCTATTAAACTCTTCCGTTGTGACACGAAAATTAGCCGTACATAAATATGTAGGGATACTTAATTTTCGTGTCACAACGGAACTTTTTTCACTTTTGTTGTTTGTATGGTTAACTACGCTGAACTGTGGTCCAACTATTCGGTCCTTACCCTAATACACTGGTAAACAGCTTGGCCTGATTGTGCAAAATCCGTTGCCACAGAATTACCACTATTTTTTTTCGAGTTGTTAGTAATTCTATAGCTATGCCTACCCCACTCTGGGATTAAAAGCATGAGGTTATTTAATATTTATGTAAAATATTTAAAAGAAAACTGACTCAAAAAGTAATAGTACAAGTACTGGCGGTTCACGTCATTTGCCTTAATTTAGATCTGCACCAAAGTCAAAATTAATAAGCTAAAGTCTATGTCAATTGAACTTGGAAAAGAAGTAACCAAAACCAAACGAACAAAATCACCATGATTACGCGATAATCACGTACGTTTAAAGATCAAGTGAGGTCTTTGCAAAGATGTATACACTAGATCATGGTTTTTATATTAAGTTTAAGATGAAATTACATGCTTGGTGCGTATTTGAGGATCTGTCAAACGGAACTAATTTGTGAACATCTTTTTCAAGTGTCATCCAATATATACATTCTGTAAAAACGTGACTGACAATTTGTAAGTACAATCAAATGTGTAGAAGCCTAGATAGCTCTACAAACAGCAACACTTTTAACTGTACATCGGTGGCGGAAAATTGTTTCCACAAACCCGCAATATTTTTGAAAGACCTATACAACGACACACGACCCACTATGAGGTAGACGAGAAAATAAAATACAGCCCCACATTACGTGTAGAGGAAGTAAAATAAAAAATAATAATTCATGATTTTATTGTACCACTTTATTGGCATGACTAATATGTAATTCATGCTAAATTACAGCTTTCTAGTACCTACTAAGAGTCTGCGCTAGGCTGCGGACGGACGGACGGACATGGCGAAAATATAAGGGTTCCTGGTTTGACTACGGAACGCTAAAAAGTTATGTGAGAAAATGCGCTCCCGCCCTGTAGGATATGCAACCCCCGATGCTAAATGAAGTTGAGTTCAAGGATGAGGCAGCTATAGCATCATCTAATTCACTAAACCGGTAACGCGTGGCTGCCTTATCTGAGTGTAATTGTCTGGCGCATCCAAGCGTTGAGTCATTAACCTGTTTTTTATCAATTAGCAATTGGACAGAAGAAACTATGTAAAAAATGAAAGGCCTATTTGATGCTGATTTTTTGGTTATCTGAAGAAACTAGGGCGATTGATGTGTAAGAGGCTACATTATTATAAAGTTGGCAGTGTCCCGCGAACCTAATAGGTTAGTCCAACTGAACTCGGCTTTTTTGTTGAAAATATTGCGGTTGCCGATTAGGTAAAATTACTAGCTTAGAGGCATTCCATCTTAGTCCTCAGGGTTGACAACGCATTTGAGGTCTTGGGATTAGTCTTGAGAATTCAAATGTATACGGGTCTCAGATTCCACTTACCATCAGGTGGCCTGAGTACTCGTGTGCCTTCTCCTTAACATAAAAAAAAAGTTATTTTTTGCGTTTTTGAAGGCAGTTTTTGTTTTTTAAAACATATATTTTTTGTACCTTTTAGTATAACGTTTAACTGTTTTTAACGTTTAACGTACTCCTTTTTTGAAGTCGGTTAGTGATATTATTAAATTGACAGCCACTTGGGGATTAAATTGCTTAGTAATAAAAGGACTCAAGTCACACAAACCACAATTTTATTTTAAACCTTAACATTTTATTCTTACCTTTAAAATCATGTTCATGAGATACAACCTAATGTTAGACAGAAAGACAGACTGACAGACAGTAGAGTCTTAGTAATAGGGTCCCGTTTTTACCCTTTGGATACGGAACCCTAAAAATGAAAAAAACAAGATGACTATATTTCATCGTAGGCAGAATAGGCGGTTGTACATTGGGGTTAAATTGATACTATTTTAGGTAAATTGATTTTTGAAACTTTGTTTTTTACTTATGGTTTCATTGAATGTGATGTTTAGATCATTTGATTTTTGTAGGTACTGAGAAATGTCTGATTATTTTTGTAAAGAAATTGATACTTAATTTAAAAACAATAAAAAAACTACTTACTAGATCTCGTTCAAACCAATTTTCGGTGCATCATATATTTTTTTTAATTCTATCATTCTCTTATTTTAGAAGTTACAGGGGGGGGGGGGGAGGACATATTTCAAAACTTTGGAAGTGTCTCTCGCGCAAACTGTTCAGTTTAGAAAAAAATGATGTTAGTAACCTCAATATCATTTTTGAAGACCTATCCATAGATAGCCCACACGTATGGGTTTGATGAAAAAACATATTTGTGTTTCAGTTCTAAGTATTGGGAACCCCCAAAATTTACGTTTTTTTTTCTATTTTTGTGTGAAAATCTTAATGCGGTTCACAGAATACATCTACTTACCAAGTTTCAAGAGTGTAGTTCTTATAGTTTCGGAAAAAAGTGACTGTGACATACGGACGGACAGACATACAGACATGACGAATCTATAAGGGTTCCGTTTTTTGCCATTTGGCTACGGAACCCTAAAAACATGTTTAAAGGGTAGTGTTTTTTATTTAATTTCTATTACTTAATTAACGATAGGTACAAAAAAAACTATTAAATAAAATCTTTTTTTTTATTGTTAATTTGACACCCACCACTCAATGTCTTCCTGTGGATGTCATTAGGCGATGGGCTTGCAACCTGTCACTAGTACACTAGTAAACTTCTTGGCCTAATTGTGCAAAATGTGGTTACAAGTCTTTTTAGAGTTGTCGGTATTTCTGTAGCTCTGCCTACCCCAATCAGGGAATGAAGGCGTAATGTTATGTATGTATGTAATTTGCGCTCCTTTGTATTTGCCCTTGAGTGTATAAATTTAATTCGTCTCTTGTATTTTCTTAGCTCGTTAATAGTCCAGGAAGAACCAGTTAAGGAGTACCTATTCTAATTCGAGTCCATTTTCCTGTCGCCTCGCTGAGACTTGGCCTCGGTCGTCTTCCGCCCGAGTCGCCTTAATTTTCTTTATCTGCTAACGGAAAATGTTTGCGTTAGGACTAGTGTATGTTATGGTTACTACCGATTGTTATCGTATGTTTTTAGTTTATGTTAATATATCGTTGTCATTTAGGGTTCCGTACGTAAAGGGTGCTAACGGGACCTATTTACTAACTCCGCTGTTCGTCCGTCTGTCATTCGGTTGTATCTCACGAACCGTGATATGTAGACAGTTACATTTTAACAGTGTTATTTATTACATTAATAAACAAAGACCAATTCTAACTAAACTTAGACTGATTGTGAAAAATATGGTTTCAGAATTAACAACAAGATTTTTTGAGTTGTTGGTAATTCTGTAGTTCTGCCTACCGTACTCTGGGAATGAAGTTATGTATGTATGGTATTTTATATGACAAGGAAACGGCGTACGAGCGCTCAGCCCACCTGATGCTAAGTGGAGTCTGAGACCCATCTCAAGACTGCAATTCTTAGACCTCAAATGCGTTGCCAACCGTGAGGACTAAGATGGAATGCCTCTATGTATAATAATATAATAGTAGTATGTACCTATTTCAGATTGTAGAACAAATTGATATAGTCTGGCTTTGGTGAGATAACGAACATTATAGAAAGTATATAACTTTCGTTGTAACTTTCTATAATGTTCGTTATCTCACCAAAGCCAGACTATATCAATTTGTTCTCTCTGACATTTGTTCATTTGACAACTCTAAAAAGACTTGTTTATAATTCTGTAACCACATTTTGCTCAACTAGGCCAAGAATTTTACTAATGTACTAGTGACAGGTTGCAAGCCCATTGCCTAACAGTACTACAAGCCCTTATTCCCTTACAGCCGAACCCTATAATCAAACCGCGGAGATATAGCCTTACTTCGGATTAAAATTTGACACATTTTGTATGGGTAAATGTCAAATTTCAACCCGAAGTAAGCCTTATCTATCCGCGGTTTGAATATAGGGTTCGGCCGTTAGTCGCCTCTTACGACATCCACGGGAAGACATGTCATGGAGTGGCACTACCTGCCGGGTTAGCTGGCAACAACACAGGGTCAAATTAACAATATGTTTTTTTTTATTTAATAGTGCTTTTTGTATCTTTAATTAAGTAAAATTAAATAATAAACACTACCCTTTAAACATGCTTTTTTAAATTAAATAAAGTATCATTTTTTTACAAAAATAATCAGACATTTCTCAGTACCTACAAAAATCAAATGATCTAAACATCGCATTCAATGAAACCAAAAGTAAAAAACACACTTTCAAAAATCAATTTACCTAAAATTGTATCAATTTAACCCTTATGTGCAACCGCTTATTCTGCCTACGATGAAATATAGTCATCTTGTTTTTTTTCATTTTTAGGGTTCCGTATCCAAAGGGTAAAAACGGGACCCTATTGCTAAGACTCTACTGTCTGTTAGTCTGTCTTTCTGTCTAACATTAGGTCGTATCTCATGATCATGATTTTAAAGGTAAGAATAAAATTTTAAGGTTTAAAATGTAATTGTGGTTTGTGTGACTTAAGTCCTTTTATTACTAAGCAATTTAATCCCCAAGTGGCTGTCAATTTAATAATATCACTAACCGACTTCGAAAAAGGAGTAGGTTAAACGTTAAAAACAGATAACAGTTATACTAAAAAGTACAAAAAAAAATGTTTTAAAAAACAAAAACCGCCTTCAAAAACGCAAAAAATAACTTTTTTTTTATGTTAAGGAAAAGGCACACGAGTACTCAGGCCACCTGATGGTAAGTGGAATCTGAGACCCATAGACATTTGAATTCTCAAGACTATAATCCCAAGACCTCAAATGCGTTGCCAACCCTGAGGACTAAGATGGAATGCCTCTATGCTAGTAATTTTACCTAATCGGCAACCGCAATATTTTCAACAAAAAAGCCGAGTTCAGTTGGACTAACCTATTAGGTTCGCGGGACACTGCCAACTTTATAATAATGTAGCCTCTTACACATCAATCGCCCTAGTTTCTTCAGATAACCAAAAAATCAGCATCAAATAGGCCTTTCATTTTTTACATAGTTTCTTCTGTCCAATTGCTAATTGATAAAAAACAGGTTAATGACTCAACGCTTGGATGCGCCAGACGATTACACTCAGATAAGGCAGCCACGCGTTACCGGTTTAGTGAATTAGATGATGCTATAGCTGCCTCATCCTTGAACTCAACTTCATTTAGCATCGGGGGTTGCATATCCTACAGGGCGGGAGCGCATTTTCTCACATAACTTTTTAGTGTTCCGTAGTCAAACCCTTATAGTTTCGCCATGTCCGTCCGTCCGTCCGTCCGCAGCCTAGCGCAGACTCTTAGTACTAGACAGCTGTAATTTGGCATGAATATAAGTACATACTCGTATTAGTCATGCCAATAAAGTGGTACAATAAAATCTTGAATTATTATTTTTTATTTTACTTCCCCTACACGTAATGTGGGGCTGTATTTTATTTTCTCGTCTACCTCATAGTGTGTCGTGTGTCGTTGGATAGGTCTTTCAAAAATATTGCGTGTTTGTGGAAACAATTTTTCGATTATCGATCTCGGTTTATGAAATATTAAGCATTGAAGTGCTAATTTTTGTTACCCCGTGTGGTTGCTGGGTTAGAATAGTGCCACTCCATGACTCCCAACACGGTGGGTCTACGTTAAGTATAAATAAATATAAAATATGAATATCACAGGACAATGTCACACAAATTGAGCTTAGTCCCAAACTAAGCTCTAGGCTTGTACTATGGGTACTAGACAACGATAAACATACTTATATAGAGAAATACATACTTAAATACATAGAAAATGTCCAAGACTCAGAAACAAATACTCGTGCTCATCACACAAATATCTACCCTTACCGGGATTTGAACCCAAGACTGCTGGCTTCGGAGGCAGGGTCACCACCACCAAGGCTAGCGTGTCGTCTAGTATAACTGAGATGCTGTCGCTACCTCCCGACTCCTTCAGGTCAGCTCTTAGATACCATAATATTGCATGGTCACCAGGTTTACAAAAAGTGGTCCAAATTTCAGTCCATGTTCTTACGAACAGTGCAGTTTAAATAAAAGCTCTAATAATAATAATAGTTGCATGGGCCATGATGCTTCCTCATGCATGTGGCCATTTATTTTATTTATATCGATAAATACCAAAACTCTACCAATTTTCAGACATTATTGAAAATCCGGTATATTCAAAAATAACAGTAGGTACATAAAAAAAAGAAGGAGTAAGTTTCTAAGAATGCGTTGAATACACTGATAAGCAAATTAGATATTTGGCATTAAAATATGAGGTAAAGTGATAAAAAATGTAATATAACTTTATCAATACCTACTCAATACTATTAGATAAAGTGTAAAAATCTAATCTAAATGGCTATAGCGAATACTTGCCAGTCTGGACTGTGATGATTAAAATGTATCAGTAATCTCAGTGTCATATGGACTAGTCAAATTGAGAAACCTTATTTAAGGAGATTTCGCTACTAGTCAAAGTCATAGCCTTAGAATATAAAATTATTTATTTCATCACACGTGCTCGGAAAGGGTATTATAACACGCAGGCGTATAGTGCAGTTATAGCCTATTTACCTCCCAAGGGAGTTATGGGTTTAATTTTAAAATATAGAACCCACGGGTACATCATTTCAGACTAAGGAGGTGTAATATCAGCAATTATTTCCATTATTAAAAATTTACTTATGCCGTGTGGATGCCGGGTTAGAATGGTGCCACTCCATGTCTTCCCGTGGATGTCGTAAGAGGCGACTAAGGGAATAAGGGCTTGTAGTACTGTTAGGCGATGGGCTTGCAACCTGTCACTAATACACTAGTAAACATCTTAGCCTGACTATGCAATATGTGGTTACAGAATTATCAACAAGTTTAGAGTTGTTGGTATTCTGTTGCTCTGCCTACCCCACTCTGGGAATAAAGGCGTGACGTTATGTATGTGTATGTGTTAAAAACTTGGCTACAAACTAAATTCACTGTATATAAAACGTATACGGTACATTTATCTGCATTGAACTACTACTACTAATGACAGTTCTTAACATTATCTGTGGAAGACTATATTGAAAAGAAGTTGAGTTGTAATGTTGACAATCTCTTTTAGCGAGTCGATTGCCATTCATTTTTGATTGTTGTTTCTTTACTAGTCTTTTTTTAATTCCTAGCAATTGTAATGAAAAACATTGTGTGTATCACGAGCAGTAAGGGGATAACAAAATCGATTCATTAAAAGCCCTTCGCCTGCGACGTCCGGCTTCTAATACTCTCGTTAGTTATCACCTTCTTACTTCCTTTGATGCACAATGTACTATTTCGCTAAAATTTAAAAATTTTACACATTGTGTTGCAAGATGTTCTTAAATCTGTCAATTTTGAAGTAAATTATAAAGAGTGCTTTTTATTTGTAACTTAAAAGCACGGTTCGTAAAATGCGAGTAAAATTCATTGAAGTGCTAGGGTTGTCACACGTATAGTAGGTATACCTAATCGGATAAATTAAATACCTATGGAGGAATGTTTTATATTTATGAAAGCACTTGTTATCATTATGTTATCAATATTTATAGTTTATCTATAATGTTAAACTAAAACTAATTTGAATTGATAAATAAATTGCCTATAGATTTATCTGAAATTACTGCACATGAAAGGACCATTATTTCATGGATTTGGCGCCCAATTTTTTTTTTTTAAATTCTTTTGTTTGTCAGGATCGACGGTTTTTTTCGATCATAGTAAATTTCTCGGTTTTACAATCACTTATGTTTTTTTTTCAGAAAATTGCGGGTCTGATTGTATTGTTTGCTTGCCTTTGTCTTGCCATCGAACTTGTGAAAATTATTACTTACTATCCCAAGTGAAAAATTGGGAACTATTTGGTTTGAAATAGTAAATATAATAAAAAATACCAGCCTGTAAACTGAGTTTCGGATTGAGTAAAAAAATAACGTATTATTTTAGCACCTTTTATTTTAGTTCATAAATACAACCATCGCCAACCCTAACAGGTTGTCAATCGTCATATCAATCGTTCGCATTTTACAATTCCAGGGCCTCTATTCGACTGCGTTATAACGATATCGTTTTTGACCTGTTTCCGTATTGTCAACGTTTTGATAACTCTTATGTCATTTACAATAATGGCGATCCTGTGACATAAACGATTCTTAAACGTGCCTAACACGATATCGTTTTAACGCACCTGAATAGAGGCCCTGCTTATTAGTAAAACGTGATTCGTCAGTGTCATAGACCACTCGTTACTCGTCAAAGTCATCGACAAGCCCTATGAATATTATTAAATATAAATATAGATCTAATATATAAAATTCTCGTGTCACGGTGTACGTTATTGAACTCCTCTGTAACGGCTCGACCGATTCTTATGAAATTTTGTGTGTATATCGGGTAGGTCTGAGAATCGGCCAACATCTATTTTTCATACCCCAAAGTGACATGAAAAAAAATTGCAGCGGGCGAAGCCGCTGGCGGGTCGCTAGTCTAATATATAAAATTCTCGTGCCACAGTGTTAGTTACCATACTCCTCCGTAACGGCTCGACCGATTTTTATGAAATTTTATATGCATATTCTACTGAATATGCATGGTCTGAGAATCGGCTACTATCTATTTTTCATAACCCTGTGACATGAAAGAAACAAAAAAAAAATTGCAGCGGGCGAAGCCGCTGGCGGGTCGCTAGTAAATATACATATATAATCAGAGGGACAATCTCACGCAAATTGACCTAGTCCCAAACTAAGCTCTAGGCTTGTACTATGGGTCTTAGACAACGATAAACTACTTAATATACAGAAATACATACTTAAATACATAGAATACATCCAAGACTCAGGAATCAATATTCGCGCTCATCATTCAAATATCTGCCCTTACCGGGATTTGAACCCAGGACCGCTGGCTTCGGAGGCAGGTCACTCCCATCTAGGTTAACGTATCGTGTGTGTATTAGTTTTCAATATTTTCATTATTGGTCAAGGCAGTGCCTTGCTAGATACAAGCTACAAGTGTAGGTACTAAAGGTTTAGAAGTCTTAGACTAAGCCTTTATACGTTTTATTGTGAACTAGTCAAGGTCATGGACTATCTGTAAAATAATTATATTATTAATTTAATAGCTGAATACTTCATAATTCTGTTCTGCTAACACAAAAAGCAGTATCTCAGACAAAACCCCAGTAGCAAATGCAACCTTATTTCTAAGGAAATAGGATTTAATTTGCTTTGGCCATTAAATGCGAGATACTGCTTTTTTGCTTAGATAGGAGGGCAGAATTGCTATCTCTATCGTGTTACTCTTATTAGGTAGGTATTGTAAATTAGTAGGTATTGTTTCACTTCAATAAATGTTACATAATTATTTCTATTAAATACAGGTTGTTTTTTTAATAGGTGCACAAATTTTAATATTTGCTTCGCTATTGTTTATCAATAACACATACTAGCTTAAAAAATACTACAGATATTGCCGATTCAATGATTGACTAACTTAACGATATTTTGGACCCTCTAATGCAGTAGTGCGAGGAGAGGGGAGTGTTGTTAAGTAAGTTAATGAATGAAATTTCAAATTTAGGATATCAGTAGGAGAGGGGCTTGTTGTCTGATAAGCTGTATATAAAATTTCAAATTTCGAATATCAATACAGTGTATCGCATACCTACACTTGACAACCCATGTCATCATTTCTAGTGAGACTTTGTGTCCACACGAGAAGGTAAAAGAGAGATAATTAGCAAAAAAAAAATTGAACTCGTTTTATTGTTGTAATATATTATATTAACGATACAAAATCATATGTTAAAATTTGTGCACTGATAAAAATACCCTGTATATCTTATTTGGTAAATAATTGTTCTACACAGTGTTCTTTTGATTTACGTTAACTTTAAGGAAACATTCTTAAGGGCAAATAAAGTTTAATGATTAAAAAATGACACTTAGATACATACATACAATATATATAGTGCCTTACTAAGAATCTGATCACTGATCAGTGATCAGTCAGTTTGATTGTAAAAATAAAGCTTGTCGCAGGAAAAAATGTCGTGTAAATCTTACCAAAACAAATAAACCTTTTTTATACGTTTATTAGGATTTTTGTAAAGCCTTAATTATTCATAAATGTCTCAGTTTCCGCTTCATACCTGCCATCATGACTTGTACATCATAATCTGCGATATTTATTTGAGCCACTAAACCTTAGCTTACAAATTCAATTTTTAAATAAAAGATGTATTATATTTTGACCAACAAGTCGAAATTAAAACGCATCATTTTTTCATATTTTTTTACGGGCAATCTCACACAAATTGACCTAGTCCCAAACTAAGCTCTAGGCTTGTACTTGGGTACTAAACAACGATAAACATACTTAAATAGAGAAAAACATACTTAAATACATAGAAAACTTCCAAGACTCAGAGGAGAGCGGCGGAGTATTTCGATACATGTACTTTTTAGGGTTCCGTAGCCAAAGGGTAAAAACGGGACCCTATTGGCTATTACTAAGACTCTACTGTCTGTCTCCAATGTCAGTCTGTCTGTCTGTTTGTCACCAGGCTGTATCTCATGAACTATGATAGCAAATAATTAAAACAGAATAAAAATAAATAAAATAAAAATATCAGGGGACAATGTCACACAAATTGACCACTAGGTCAGGACATAGGACTACCTATAGGTACTAGACTACGATAAACATAGTTATAGAGAAATACATTGTATACTTAAATACATTACATTCACTTTATGCAATAATTTAAGAACTACCTTACTTAAAAAAAACCTTTTTTTTACAGTGCCTATTCAATAAATAAATAAAGATATGTACAAATGTGATACATATTGTTAAAGAAACATTCTGAGAAAGTTTTCGGATAATTGCCATTGCACATTAAATAGTTCACCTACAGTTGACCTACAGTGACTTGGGGCATTTAGTCTTTTTTACGGCATTGTGAAGGCAAACAAGCACACAGGCCACCTGATGGTAAGTGGGATCTGTGACCCATAGACATTTGCAATCTCAAGACTGCAATCCTAAGACCGCGAATGCGTTTCCAACCCTGACGACTAAGATTTATGCCACTAATTTGACCTGTTGTCTTATCCACCGGGACATAACTATGCGAACACTGCGGCTTGGTTAGGTTAGTCTGTGTTGCCCTTAATACAATTAACGAATTCCAAGTTCTCTTTTCTAAATTCTCCCACTTAATCAAAGATAATGCACATCGGTGAATAAAGAAGGGATTAACGACGAGATGGACGTAATGACCGCCATAATTTACGAAAAGAAAAATCTCACTCACTCTAATACACCAATTTTTGACACATTAGAGCCTAATTGATTCCTCGCCTAATAAATCTTAATGTTCATAAAGAAACATTACTCTCAATGACAACTATAACAATAGGTACTTTAACTGAACACCTAAATATATTGCAGATTGTATTTGTGGGTAGGAGACTAGGACAGTTAGACCCATCTACTTCTGTTTCGACCCAAGAGAAAATATTCTTTTACCGAATAATTGTCGCGTGTGATATCCATGGACGTATTGCTGTAATAAGTCCATGAGAGTATAAGTCCTTAACAGGAGTGAAAACCATTACCCCGTGTGGTTGCCGGGTTAGAACAGTGCCAATTCATGTTTTCCCGTGGATGTCGTAAGAGGCGACTAAGGGAATAAAGGCTTGTAGTACTGTTAGGCGATGGGCTTGCAACCTGTCACTAATACACTAGTAAACATCTTGGCCTAATTGTACAAAATCTGGTCACAGATTTATAAACAAGTCAGATGTTGGTATTTCTGTAACTCTGCCTACCCCACTTTGGGAATGAAGGCGTGAAGTTATGTATGTATGCAGAATTAGTGTAAAATATATTGTTATTAATTCCTCGTTCAAATCCAACCCTTTATTTTGCAATGTTAAGCCCGCTGAATATATATTTTAAGATCACTTTTTCATATATTTTTATACTCTACCAAAATCAAAAGATGTTAGAATCCAAAACATTCTTAATGTATGGGAAAATAAAGGGATACATTAAAATGAAATGGATAAAAACCGACATCACCTACGTTCCGAGCTTCTTAACGGCCCAGTCGATTAAGAAGAAACTTATCTAAGAAGCATTCCTATTAATTTAGTATGTTTATCCATTTTCAATTTATAACTTTCACTCATGTTTTCGCCAATGTCTCCCATGGACTTATTACAGCAATAAATCCATGGATATCATACGCCAGGACCATTGTTCGGTGAAAGAGTATTTTCTCTTATGAACTAAACTGAAGCACAAGGGGTTAGCTTCAGGCGCTTCTGTTAAGTACAATCGGTATATCCGATTTAGCCGATGTCGCACACAATACACATATACACGGTAAAATTATAACTTATAAGTTAGCCTAAACGAACCTGTAATTCACCGCCCCAGCGTTAAAAACGTACTGCGCGTTATAAACCGCGCTGCCCATGATTGGCAGGAGAATCAGGCAGTAGTTCATAATCTGGTACCGGCCAAACTGCCCGAGTTCTGCCAAGATATCATCGAAGTTTGGCTCCTTGTTCACCATTGTTCACTTATTAAAAACCACAATAATGCTACAAACACACTGTAAGCACAATTTATTGACGTTTAAGAATTGGCAGTTTTTTTAATAACGTATCGCGTGTGCCTTGCGCCGCGGACGAGGATCGTGTGATAGTGGCGGCGGGAAACAAGTGACTAAAGCTGCGTCTGCGCATGTAGACCGAATGTCTGAATGACGCGTAGGTGGGTGGTAGTGGCACTGCCTACGAAGCTAGTGGTCCGGGATTGATTCCCGGCGAGGACAAATCATTCTTCATTTTTTCCAAGTGTTGAAAGTCTTACATATACGTATTTAGTAAGTAATTAATTATGTATTGCTATAAGTTTATGATCGACTAGTACCCATAGTTTATACTCGGTTCAATCTAGGACAATGCCTGTGACAGCTCATGTAAACACGTATTATCTACACTTGTTTCTTTAACTTTACAAATGTTGCTGCGTCTAACTAAAAAAACCGGGCAAGAGCTTGTCGGACCATGCTCAGTGTAGGGTTCCGAAGTCGTTAAGTACTACAAACACAAAAATCAATAACTAATTTTCTATTTAAAGTAATTTGGTGCCGTCTTAGATGATTTTAGTAGGTAGGCGTTTTTCAAAAAAAGTGTACATCGTTAAGGACAAAATTAAGAAAATGTAACTTTTTCCATTTCGTCACGAAAATTAGCCATACATTTACATACTTACGTTAATTTGCGTGACGAAATGGAAAAGTTAGTTTTTTAATTTTTGTCCTTAACGATGTACACTTTTTTTGAAAACCGCCCAGGTATAAACAATTTAATCGTTTTTTATATCAAGAACCAAGCAAGAATTCTTCTTAGTCGTGATAGTTTTTCTTTTAAATTCGATATATGCGCTTTAATTTAAGATTTTTTCCAGATATATTTATTTGTAGTTTTGGCTGTAAGGGGGTCATTTGAGTCTAACAAAAATTGGCGCTATAAAGCTTAATATTTCAAAAGCGGATCCCCTAATCGAAAATTGTGTTAACCAACCCGCAATATTTTTGTAAGACTATCCAACGACATCTCACACTATCGGATAGAAGAGAAAAAAACTACATCCCCAAATTACGTGTGGGGGAGGTAAAGTAAACAAAAAAAATATCTATATTTTTTTCTACCAATTTGTTGGCGTTTGTTTATAATTATAAATTTATTTACTAAAGTACTATAAAAGGACTTAAAAATTGTTTTTAAAGCATTCCCTTGAAACACATAGCCGCCTGATCTAATGTCATAATCATAATCCAAGAAGAATTGAACGTGGGGCTCGCCTATTAATCACGTGTGGCTCTAAAGAGAGGGGAAAGGGAGTTCAAAGAAAAAAAAGGAATATCACAGGATTTAAAAAATGTTACAAAAACATCACGTGATTAATGGACGAGCACCCGGTATTTTATTTTAAAGTGATATGACAGTATTGATAAGAGATCGAATTAAAAAACTATTAAGGTGTATCAGTGGCCACATAAAAACTAAAACAGTAGACCAAATAAAACACGGCATATTTAAATAAATGAGTTTTTATTTAATTAGTTTATTAATATAAAAAGGTCACATTACAGTTATACGAATTTAAATTAGTATCGACATTGTACATACACAGACACTCACACGAGTAAGAAATGCATTACTGATTTTACAAGTTACAATTGGATTGTCTTGGTTTTCTAAGAACCTGATTTTATTTGACAAAAACCTCTCAAAATAAAACACTTCTAGAATTTTCTAAATACTTGATTTCTGCACTAACCGCAGGATCGTTGTTATTTTTTAAGAAAATTGTCACAACGCAAATTGTAGTAGTCAAATTATTACAGGTCTTTTATAAGGTTGTATTTAAAAACCGTTTTAAATTTTAATTATAAACGATTTTAAGAACTATTAACACAAAAATTGTTCTAAACTTGATAATGGATCACTGCATTTTATTTTACTAGCACCCATCCATTGACATATTTTGCCCAACATCGTTATTTCTATCGATAGTTCACGAGTATAAGGCGTCATGGGCGGTGAACGTTTTAGTAAAACATGAAACAATAAAACTGGGATTCAACTAAAAATACCATGTCTTTTTTTCATGTTAATGAGAGGGCACGCAAGCACTCAGGCCACCTGATGGTAAGTGGAACCTGAGACCCATAGACATTTGAATTTTTAAGACTATAATTCTATGACCTCAAATGCGTTGCCAACCCTGAGGACTAAGATGGAATGCCTCTATGCTAGTAATTTCACCGGTTGTCTTATCCCCACACCGGAACACAACAATGCGAATGTTGCTTGGCGGGTGGTATATCGATAAGATGTTGGCAGCGATCCGGACGGACGGTCTTTGACGTGTCATGGAATTGTTTTCAAAAGCTAAGAAAAGGGCAGTAGTAGTTTAAATTACTGATGTGTAGGTGTTCCATGTGGTTGCCGGGTTAGAATAGTGCCACTCCATGTCTTCCCGTGGATGTCGTAAGAGACGACGAAGGGAATAAGGGCTTGTAGTACTGTTAGGCGATGGGCTTGCAACCTGTCACTAATACACTAGTAAATTCTTGGCCTGATTATGCAAATTGTGGTTACAGAATTATCAACAAGTCTTTTTAGAGTTGTTGGTATTTCTGTAGCTCTGCCTACCTCACTCTAGGAATGAAGGCGTGATGTATGTGTAGAAAAGTATATAGGGGCTATGAAAACTTTGACAATAAGGAAACACGTCAAAGACAACAATGTTTTACCATGTAGAATCTCAGCCCAGCTGTTTTACCATGCTAGTAAAAAGTGTCAAGAGTTAGCAGTTAGAAGGTACCCTTTCAACGCCATTGACGGATATTTCGACCATAGTGGACAGCGTAAAATAGACCTTAGTGTATATGAGGCAAGGTTGACAATCGCTCTGGCTTTAAGCTGTCTTTGGCGTGTGAGTGACGACGTCTCTAGGCGAGCTATGCAAAAAGCAAGCATGTTTAAGTAAATATATTTTTGTTGCTTTTTTATTAGCTGCCGTTTATTATAACGCACCTCTCAATATTTTACCGTAAAAACAACTTGTACTCAGATTAATGAAAACGTGTTAAAAGACTGCATCGAAATGCGTTTATGTTAGAATAATTTTAATAAGGTCTTACTTTTTTACCTTACAATCTTAAGACCATTTTTATTTTAGTATATTAAACCATTAAAACTTATGTATATAGGTAACACTGCAATGCATATTTCATCATTATCAATCGCACAATATCTGAACTTTGAATAGTTAATTTGAAGGTTAAGGTCACATTGACTTTATTATTAAAACATGAGTAAGTTACTCATAGGTACATAGCTAAAAACGTTACACTTAATATACGGATCTCACTAAGTAACACGCGGAAGATAAAGGTTACGAGCGCTAGGTTGTTTTCGACAAGAGCGCACCCAATCAACCTATACCTATTTTGAACTTTATCCCTCTGCGACTGACGTGACCTCTATCAGACACCGCCAAAAAAAAACGCTTTATAGCGTGAAATAGGTCTGTATCCCTCAGCAACCTCTCCTAAAGACTCGGGGCATTATAAACTAACCTATGTTAAAAACTCCATGTTTTTTCACCTTGTTCAAGTTAATGTATTTTTTTTATTTAGAAGCCCATATACATGCTTATTATAAATTCCACACGAAAATGAAATAATCATGCTATACACTTAATAAACAATACTTATCATTGACCCATTAGTATTTTTTATATGTTTTATCAAAAATGACGTCTGACAGAGTCCACCTCAGTAGAATGTTTCTAAAAAGGTCACCACAGTTGCAGAGGGTTATTTGCAATATCGATCGCCAGGGCGTTATTGTGTATGCATTCATTGCTTCGCCTCGCGCAGGTTTGCGGTTTGCAATCGGAAAAGATTTCGCACAAGTTCTTATAGTTAAGAAACGCAAGAGTAAAACTCCCAATTCTCCGTTTTCCTATCAGTTCCAACATTTCTGAAGTTGATTGGTCTGAATTTTGAGAATAAATGTGCGTGGTCACAGTTCTTCACCCAATGAGGTTGGTGCGTTTGGTAGTCCGAGGTGCAACTGCTATTGTTTCTGCCTGAAACAAACCAATATCATTATTGCCTAGGGAATGTAAACAACCGGTTAAAACTGATAATTAACAGTCTTTTGCTCACTTAAATTAGGTTATTACCGGTTATTTGGATAAACATAATCAAGACAATGTAAACTATATTGCCAGCGGAATAAAGTTTAGTTTTCTTTGTTTAAACATTAATAGGTAATGGCATTATCCTCGTAAGGCCCGGTGTGTGTGTACATAATTAAGGGGATTTAGTTTAAACTTTATTCAAATATTTATAAAGTTCATTTTCATTTGCTTCAATGATGAAAATGGAATTTAAGAGCAAAGGTAATTGAACTTTATTTCCTTGCAGTTAGGTTCAAATTCCCACTTATTAAAATCTCCCTCTTTGTAGTATGCTGGGTGTCACGAGGTTATAGAGCAAAAGTATTTGACATTTATTTCCTTCTTAGATACAAATTCACATTCTCAAAAATCTTCTTGTTAGTTTTATGATGGGCTTTACGAGGCTGTAGCAGCCTTGCAGGACTCAAATTTTATCACCATCATCATTTAAATAATATCACGGGCCTGTGTCACACAAATTTACCTAGTCCCAAACTAAGGTCTGGGTGACAGCGTCACTGTCACCGAGCTCGGAGCAAACTTCATAGAAAACCATAAAAACCAGAGTGACGCTGCGATCGGCAGCGACCACCAGCGGCATCGCCGCCACAAATGGAAATTAAATAGAGGTCCAGTTTAATTAAACTTTCTCTATTCTTCATCTGTTTGAATATAGTATGCAAGGAAAATTGTATGTAAAATAACTTGTTTGAACCTGTTTGATGGTGTCAGGAAGCCGCAAATGCAGCGTCTCTGGCGTGAACATCATCAGCCCGCCAGAACACCCCGCCATCGCACCGAATATCAAGTAAGGCAGCGAAGGCATGATCTCCATCTGCACAAAGACCATAGTGTGGGTCATACACACTCGTAAGCCAATGTACTATGGGTACTAGCCAACGATAATCATACTTATATAGAGAAATACATAGAAAACATCCAAGACTCATGAACAAATATTCGCGCTCATCACACAAATATCTGCCCTTGCCGGGATTTAAACCCAGGACCGTTGGCTGTGGAGGCAGGGTCACTCCCAACTAGACTAACGTGTCTTCCAAAATAAGGAGAAGGCACTTTAAAATTTGTCCAAATCATCACGCCACCTCCGTTTTGGTCTGCCTCTGCTTCGGTGGCCATCCATTCGGTGACAATTCTGGCCCACCGTTCCGAATGCATACGACTGACGTGTCCAGACCAGTCTCACTTGAGCTTAGCGTTCTTGACACCCACATTCGCGATATCGGTCTAAGAGATGACAGTAAGGAAGATTGGCGACAAAGAGGAGGCCTTTGCCCTGCAGTGGGATACAACAACAGGCTAATAAAAAAAGGAGAAGGAACACGAGCACTCAGGCCACCTGATGGTAAATGGAATCTGAGACCCATAAACATTTGAATTCTCAAGACTATACTCATAAGATTGCAATCCGATTCCACTTACCATCAGGAGGCCTGAGTACTCGTGTGCCTTCTCCTAATCATAAAAAAATGCATGTTTGCCTTCTCGCTACCATAAATAAAATAAAATCTTTATTGACAAACCAACAAGGGTGTCTGCGGCGCGCTCATGGAGCCGATGCGGCCCACTGTGGAGCAGACGGACATGAAGGAGGCGCGGCCCTCCGTGGGGAACAGCTCGATGGTGTAGATATAGATTGAGACGAACACCATGCTGATGCTCACCTTACCCAGCAGCGTCAGTCCTAACATTATTATCTCTGTACAGACAAAAAATATAGCTAGATACGTCTTTCTACAGCAAAAATAAACAAGTCCAGTAAGTTTGTAATCATGCTGATGCTCTAAACTGAGATAAAAGCAATAACAGTAAATTAAAATCCAGTCTTAGGTAACGTATCTAAAGCGATGGGCTAAACCTCTCAGGCTTAGCCTGAGGTTTATTATTATATTAATACATACATGACATCACGCTTTCATTCCCAAAGTGGGGTAGGCAGAGCTACATAAATACTCGTACCAATAACTCTAAAAAGACTTGTTGATAATTCTGTAACCACATTTAATGTGCAAAATTATTAGTTAAGTATACTTACTATTAGGAATAAACGGCATAATCATAAGCGCTATTCCACAAGTAAAAAATGCCACCATAATAGAGCCCTTGCGGCCGAAGCGGTCTAGTGTGATCATACTCAGGATGTAACCCGGGATCTCTGCCAATGCGGTAAGGATATAATTGATGTAGCTGTTCCCAGACATCGTCACAGAGTTGATCGACAGCCCGTAGTAGATAAAGGTAACAGTTACCCACCAGAACGAGCAGATAGCCAGCCGGCACAAGATGACCCGGGAACGCAGCGTTTGCATGAACAACGACTTTTTATGCTCCGTATCACTCATATTCTCGGGTAAATTTGAATAAATGGGCTCTTCGGTTAGCCAAGTTACTAGCGCAGGCGACAGCTTCTTTTTATTGATCTTGGCCACTTTAAGAATTATTTCCGCGGCTTGTTTCTTTTTACCCTTGCTGAGCAGCCACCGAACGCTCTCATGAAGAAGGAAGTAGTACACGAAGAAGAAGAGGGCGGGTGTGTAGATGACGCGTGTGAAGGTGCGCCACTCTGGCATGGCCCAGGCTACTAGCGCCCCAATCACCTGCCCTATCGCAAATGAGCTTGAGATTGTGTTCCCAAACCACACGCGCCACTTCAGATCCACCATTTCTAGAGCTGTAACAAAATTGAGCTCACTAAACTTTACTTTTTACTCATAAAATTTTAGAGGATAGAACATTGTGTGCGATCCGTTCCGATTGGTACCAACATATTACCCACTAATCCAGCCACTATTACTGTCCAGTCAATAAAGGAAGTGTAGAGTGCGTGAGCGGTACCTAAGCAATCCCTTCAGAAATTTGTTCCGGATGCTTAGGGAGTGAACATACTAAAAGTCCCCCCCACTTCTAGGAGGTGAGCCAGGGAGGAGGGAGGAGAGCAAAACAGAGTTTTAACTTATATTTCGAGACTGAGGCGTTGTAGAAGCAAAAAACAAAGAACAGATGAAACATTAAAGTTTTTTATACAATTTCTAATGAGTATTTTTTTAAATTCAAAACCTTTTGAACTACACGCCCCGGAAAAGAGAATATTTTTGAATACCTCACGTTTTTCACCAAATATTCCTGGATAACATTGTACCTATTTACCTGAAAAAAATTTTTTGGGCAAAAGGTTATAGATAATGAAATCGTCTATGAGGATATTTACGGTAGTTTTTTAAGCTTTTTCGTAAAAAAATGCCATATTATATATTTGTACTGGTTAAGAGTTATTCGGTAAAAGAAGCTATAAAATGTACCCAGAGATGTTTCATCTGTTGTTTGTTTTTTTTCTCTACAACGCTTCATTCTCGAAATATAAGTAAAAAACCGAAAAATGGGACCTGTTTTGAATAGAATAGAATAGAATAGAAAAACGTTTATTAACAAATATATCAAAGCAAGGGTTACATTATTCAGTAGAAGAAATACAGTGATATAATAAAACTAGTTCTTATCTTCTAACAAGCGGCACTAATAGAATAATAAAAAAGTGAGTTTAAAAAAAAATAACAAAGCTTGCTTTTACTCCCCTCCCCTCTCTGGCTCACCTCCTAGAAGTGGGGACTTTTAGCATGTTCACTTCCTTAGCATCATATTTCTACTAAAAGAGCCGGTGATATGATTATTGTAGAAGCCTTGGTCCTTAGCGTCAGGGTTATTTGATATATGCCTCCTCACTAGAAAACAAAAGTACGAAGACTGCTTTTGAGGAAGCATATATCAAATACCGTGTCCTCTCGTTTCATCGACACTCATTTCATAG
This sequence comes from Acleris holmiana, assembly GCA_949316455.1. Classification (NCBI taxonomy): domain Eukaryota; kingdom Metazoa; phylum Arthropoda; class Insecta; order Lepidoptera; family Tortricidae; genus Acleris; species Acleris holmiana. The sequence goes on from OX438774.1 coordinate 1,728,936, forward strand.
AATGTATCGTTTCACAGAATTTCACTTCATCGAGAGCTGAAACGCTGTTGTTTTCAGGTTATCTTAAACATCCATTACTTGCGTAAGTTACGTGAGACTTGACTACGACTATCACAAAATCTAAACTCCTGCGCATAGAAAAGCCATAAAAATTCAGTGAAAAGTGTCGGTAAATCCATCAAATAGATACCAAAGCAGCAGCAGCCTGATTGGTGGCAGGTTGGCGTGTAAGATAGTGTTCCGGACGGACTCCTACCTAAAGGGTTCCATCACTCGTTAGCCTTGGTTATATTGTATGTCGTTAAATACACTTATTGTACGTTGACAACTTAAATAAGTCCTCGCCCGTGCGGAACAGGGGCGCGGGGGTACGACGGCAAAGGGCACCGAGGGAACTAAGCTCCGGTAAGGCACATTCTTACCGTAGCTCAGTTTGCTAGCCACGCGGTTAGCGATTACATCTGTCGCTAAAGTTCTGGTCAATTTGTGAGTTATACACACGAGTGTTTTATTACTATGATGCTTTTTTATTTAAATTATCTTTATCAATTAATAATTTCATTCAAAATAAAAAGTCATCTGTGAACGGCTGTAACGTCTCATTTCTCAAGAAATGCCCAGTGTACAATTCACCTATTGAGTATCACCGCCCGCCTCTCCCTCGGGCCCCTCTGTCGTGCTACCCCCGCGCCCCTGATCTGCGATAGTGAGGACTCGTTTAAGCATTCTACCTATAGCAAGATAGTAACTAACCTTCCTACCTTTAATGATGTTATGTAGGTATGGTCTTATTATAAAATAAATAGATATCACTGTACAGTCAAGGTCATAAATATGTATACACTTTAGTACCTTGTCACTTTAATCGCTGTGACAATTTCATATGGCAGTTGAAACATGACGTTAAATAGACAAGGTACTAAAGTGTATACATATTTATAACCTTGACTGTACAATGAACCTAACACAAATTAACCTAGTCCCAAACTAAGCTCTAGGCTTGTACTATGGGTACTAGACAACGATAAACATATTTAGATAGAGAAATAAATACTTAAATACATAGAAAACATCCAAGACTCAGGAGCAAATCATAACACAAATATCTGTCCTTACCGGGATTTGAACCCGGGACCGCTGGCTTCAGAGGCAGGGTCACTCCCAACTAGGCCAACGTGTCGTCATATAATATTAATACAATGTTTTGGGACAAGCTTTTGTTGCGTACTGTATTTTTTTTGCAAATACATTTGCTACTTATCTAGACCAACCTAATGAGTCCAAACACACTGGGTCTACTTTAAATATAGCGGAGATTCTGCCACATCCTTCCGACTTCATCATGAGACCTGGGCCTCTATTCTACTGGGTTAAAACATCGCAATTGACGTGTTTTAGTATTATTATTAACTCAGCCGTCATTAATGTCAAGTAAATAAGAGTTATCAAAGCTCGGAGGTTTGCTCGATGTTCCACTGAAGTTAAAATAACACTGTTTAAAGCGTTTAGTCAATCGTTTTACTCGAGCAGCCTGTGGGTTCGGTATACGAAACGAGCTTATAGCACTCTCCGTGTTCAATTTAATAACGCTTTCAGAATGTTGTTGTGGCTGCCGAGATGGTTTTTTTTTTATGTTATCGAGAAGGCAAAAGAGCACAGAGGCCACCTGATGGTAAGTGGAAACTGTGACCCATAGACATTCGCATTCACAAGACTGCAAATGCGTTGCCAACCCTGAGGACTAAGATGGAATGCCTCTATGCTAGTTATTTCACCGGCTGTCTTATCCCCAAACCGGAACACAACAATGCGAACACTGCTGTTTGGCGGTAGGTTAATGAATAAGATGGTGGTAGCGATCCGGACGGACCCTGCACAAGGTCCTACCACCTGGTGTAGTGCCTCAGGTATGCTTGCTGACGCCCGCATTAGTTTTCAGGCCATGATGAGGAAAAAAATGGGGCGTGGTAGAAACAGTTCCAACCTTATTCTGAAACTGATTGCTGGTAGATGTAACTGCCCTATCCTTACATTCTGGGTTGCACAAGTCATACTTGGTGTAAGGTATGACAAATAATCCTGTGGAGTGTACTGAGCACAGAGCAAGACACATAGGTATATGTGTGTTGTCTTGTGTTCGTTTTATCTTTGTTAATTTTGTATTTTTGTGTTGTGTTGTTTTGTGTTATGTTATAATCACTAACCTAGGTTAAGTATTCTGTATCTAACAAATTATTATGGGCAATAGCCTGAAATAAATGATTCTATTCTAAAACGTTGATACGGAAACATATCAAAAGCAATATCGTTTTTATCGTGTAGAGCTTCAGCCCAGCTCGATGATGCATGGTCATGATGAGAAGGAGAAGGCACACGAGCACTCAGGCCACCTGATGGTAAGTGGAATCTGAGACCCATAGACATTTGAATTCTCAAGACTATAATCCTAAGACCTGAAAAACGTTGCCAATTCTAAGCACTGAGATGGAATGCCTCTACGTAGATATACCAAATTTGAGCTCAATTGGTCCCAGGAAAGTGGTTCAAATCTTCCTTGTAAGATTTGACGCGAAAATACAAACATTAAACATTGCATCAAAAAAATAGCTTGTAGGTATGATTAGTCCTACAAGCTGATGCACTGACCGAGAACGAAGCTGGTTTGGTAGGAGCCGGACCCGAAGAAAGCGTCAAGGAACTCGAAGGTGAGGTACATGCCGTAACTGGTGGAGAAAGAGCGGATCAGCCCCATCACTCCCGATGACATGGCAGTGATTACCAGCGTCGTGCGTCGCCCATACCTACGACACAACATAAAGCCAGTACCTTTTGTGGTTAGAGCTATGAATAACCAGACATAAGTTTTTGTGGCAAAAACTAGGGACTGCCTTCCGACATTCATTTTATCGATAACTGTTTCAAATACTTATTTCAAAGTGACATTTCATAGTATATAGGTATTAAGTTTACCGGATAAAATTGAAATTAACTAAAATTCAGATCACTCGATTTTATATAACGATAGGTACGAGTAATATTTAATAATTACTATGTATAAAAACTTATTATTAACGTGTTTCTTACACAAAAACTTAACAAAAAAAACAATCAATTTCCATACAAAGTAATCTTGAAACCAAGAGTGCCTTACAAGAAAAGCCTTTGTAGGTAAATTTTATGACATTGTGTGGCATGATAGTAAGTTGCCATAAGAAGGTACATCGATAAATTATTATCGTTCGGAAGTCCCTAGGAGAATTTTATTCGTGCCACAAAAACTTCTGTCTGGTAATTACTTAAGTAACGACGTGTTAACTGTTCTAAGTGTAACTGCCAGACTCAAACAGTTAGCTGTCATCGCCGAGGTTTTGGAGAGATGGGCCGTTTTAAATGCGTTTTTTTTATTGGAAAGCTTGTATTTTGGAAGTGGTTCTTGGCAAAATTTCAGTAAAATCGGTTACACCAATCAAGATACGCTCCAAAATGAGCTCACTGTCAGATTTTTGTACCCTTGGACGTTCATACAACAAGAGCACTAGCGAATGAAAATACTGAACAACAATTTCCATTTGTGTAAAATATGATCCCACTACAAACATAAATGTAAAAGTAATACAAGTATGTCTTAGATAGCATTGACTTGCACATAGTAACAAATAATAAATACTGGGTGATTTTGGGGTCATGATCCGGAATGGCCAAAAGTGAATAAGATGATCATACTGAACAACCTTTCCAATGGGACCAACCACGAAATCGCCAAAAAATGTATGGAACACCTGTTTTTTTTACGCGATTTCGTGGTTGGTCCCATCGGAAAAGTTGTTCAGTACGACCGTCTTATTCACTTTTGGCCATTCCGGATCATGACCCCAAAATCACCGAGTATTTGATATAATGTAACCAAAATATACAAACCATTAAGAGGGCGCCGAGCGTCCAGTAGCACCCTTATTACTTTTATTGTATTTTCTAATAAACTAAAGTACTATCTTAAAATTAATGAGCGCTTTACTGTTGTACAAATTAATACGGTTAGACATGGATCGCAGTTTTTTTAAATAATTCTCCGGGAAGCTCTTTGCAGATGAATGTTTCTTAAATGATATAGTTTGCCAAATGATGATTTGACAAAACATTAGGGTATCTGAATTATCACTTGTCGCCTGAAGAAGTGATCATCATCATCATCAACAAGAACGCAGGTGATGTGTAAAACATTTTGCAAAGGAGACATTCTTAGGTTAGGTGCTTTTAGTAAGGTGGACTAATAACGTGGGTAAGATTGCGGGAAACCAGGACTGGTCCTTGTGACAAACCTTGGGGTAGGCTCATTTCCAGCAGTGGATGTCTTTCAGCTGAAATCTACCCTCCTAAGCCATTAAAAAGTATCTAAAATTCAATAGCGAAAACAGATTCAATCCTATCCACTTAGTAATAAGGTTTCATTTTCTACAGGAGTCCCCTTGTTTTACAGAATCTCATTTCATAGAATGTATCACTTCGCAGAATTTTCATTTCATAGAACGCTAATTTCTGCTGAAACCTTTACGTTTTCAGATTATCTTAAGCATGCGTTATTTAGGTTAGGTTAGGTTAGACCTGCGACCACCAAAAAATAATCTGAAAACAGTAAAGTTACAGCAGAAATTAGCTTTCTATGAAATTTAAATTTTGCGGAGTAATACATTCTATGACATGAGTTTCTGTAAAGCAGTGTATAACCGCAATTTGTTTTAGCAGGGCAGAAATGATGATGGTGATCATGTAAAGGGCAAGTCTACTAACGTGTCGGAGACAATTCCGGTTACAGGCAGCGCGAAGAAAACCCCGGCGCTGTGGACTGTCCCGACCAGCGTGCGCTTCCACTCACTACAGGCCAAGTTAAACTGGAACACGAGACGTGGTCAACACCATCATAATTATCTTATCCTCTTCGATATCTGCTGTTTATGAAAAATAGTTATTTATATTATTAAGGTTCCGTAGTCAAACTAGGAATCCTTATAGTTTCGCCATGTCCGCCGCGTAAAATTATCACGACTAAGTAGACATCATTGGTTCTTGAGATACAGGCGATTAAAGTGTTTATACCTACTAAAATCATCTACGACGACACCAATTGACTTTAAATAGAAAATTTGTGATTACTTGATGATTTTTTATGTTTGTAGTACTTAACATGCTCTTGCCCGGTTTTTATTTGTACTATTTTCTGCTGTTACGTTGGTTAGGTTAGACTTGAAACCATAATAATAAAAAATAAAGAAAATATCTATCATAATAAAATGCAGAATGCAGCGGGATATGAAAATTTGGAAAATAATTGGAGATTGGACAATTTGACCAAAAACATTTCGCCCAAAAAGCAGAGATTTTATCTTCTTATACAGACGTTACCCGATTCTTTTAAAGAATAGTTCCGACGGTCATCTATGGTCTTCGTCATCAATCTGGTTTCAATGCACAAAATAATAAAGTGCGTAATGGATTTAAAATAAGTTTTGCATAGCAGACATTCTTAGAATAAAAAGTTATGTTAGAAGTGCATTTAGCAAACGGGACTTAACCTAACCCTTAATCTTATGCATGAAGCCGAAAATGATTGATTTAATCACCTCAGACACGATGGTGTTGTTGCTGCTGTAGATCCAAGCTGTGCACTCGACGGCGTGGGTTTTGTCGAAGGAGTCAGGCAGGCAGGGTCCCGCGGGCTCCCACGGCGCCCATCGCTCACAGCGTCGTCTCTTCCCGTCCGGGAGCGCCCACGTGCCCCAATCCCCTGGGTCCCACTCTGGCGGGATCGCCTCGCACTCTGGGACACTGCATCTGATCATTTCGTTACATACATTCGTAAATCATGTCACAAACACTTTAGCATATTCAGAGATCAGTTAGTTGCTTCAAAAAGTTGTCTAAAAAGATTGCAGATCCAGAGCCCGTATTATGGTCGCGTGTATCACGGTTGATAAAGCATCCAATCTCTGCTTCCCTAAATCAACTTCCCAACGGTCAACTGGTAGAGAATGCCTTAATAATGTAATAATAATAGTTCTTAATCTTTATTCTTTTGTGCAATAAAGATTAAATAAATAAATAAATCCATCCCTCTCGCACTACACTTGTCAAAAAGTAACGGATGTTTAATCCACGTTTTGTTACGCGATAAACACAGCATAATAAGCCACCAGATCAACATAACGTCGTTTTTTTTTTTTCGTCGTTTTTTTAGCGGGTGGTAGGACCTTGTGCAAGGACCGTCCGGATCGCTACCACCATCTTATCCATTAACCTACCGCCAAACAGCAGTGCTCGCATTGTTGCGTTCCGGTTTGGGGATAAGACAGCCGGTGAAATAACTAGCATAGAGGCATTCCATCTTAGTCCTCAGGGTTGGCAACACATTTGCAGTCTTAAGATTGCAGTCTTGAGAATGCAAATGTCTATGGGTCACAGTTTCTACTTACCATGTGGCCTGTGTGATCTTTTGCCTTCTCGATGCCATAAAAAAAAAAAAAAACAAAATGTTCACTTGTTTGGTGCCTTTTTCAACATCAACAATGAAGTATGTAGTTCAGGATTTCGTTTCTATTCTATAAATTAATCAAATAGCATGTTTGTTAAAAAAAAATCTGCTTTTGATGAAGTTTTCATCATTTCTACTTTTCCTTTTGTCTAGTTACCAAGATCAAAAGTTTCTTCCTATTAAAGAGAAGAAAAACAAACCTGTATGACACAGCACCGGCGTTGAACACATACTGCGAGTTATAAATGGAGTTAAATATAACAGGAACTAGAATCAGGGCATAGTTCAGGACCTGAAAGCGACCGAACATGCCCAGCTCTATTAAGATGTCATCGAAGTGGAATTTTTCCTTAAGCATCTCTCATATGGAGTTGATACTCTTCATCAGCCAAATCAGTGCTATAAATATTTAGAGCCGCAGGGGCAAGTGCTTTCGCTCTGTTCTTTTGCATCAAAAAACAAGTTAACACGCTTAAGATAGCGGTTGGTAGCCAGCCCCAATATCTGATAGACAGTTTAAAGATCATGTCGAGAGCTTACGCGTGACATTGAATTTTGACTGGTGGTGGTATCAAAAGGGGCTGAGCAATATATAATAATTAAATAAAATGTTTTATGTAGATAATAAACACACGTAATTTTTAAGTGACAATGTTAGCATTAAATGTCAGTTTGTAGTGTGCCCACAGATTAGAAGGTATGTCTAAAGAGTGTGCCACAGGCATAGATATATGTAGGATGTACTTGAGTTTTGGCATCGAGCGACCAGGGGTAAGAGTTCATTTACTATAGTACACTATTTGTCAGGTTTACATTTAGCACACTTGTTGCTTACAGGTGTGCCTATAATCCAACTTTGATAAAATGCCCGGTCTGTGATAGAGACAAAACATAGGAATCTTCTCTTTTTCCTCTCATAGGAATACAATAATGATATTTATCTGGTCAATCGATTCCAAATCTATTACTACTATACTATATGGCCAGGAGGAGTGGGTGAAGTTTGGTTTCATAAGGCGTTTTCTAAACCTCCTCTAAGACATGAGCTCCTCGCTGCTGATGTAAATAGCATCTTTGTTCTGCAGAAGAGGGCTATTCGTGCTGTCTACAAGATGGGCCAGAGAGACTCGCTTAGAGATAAGTTTAAAGAAATTAACATATTGACCATGCACAGTCAATACATTTATGAAAACATTATGTATGTTCATAAAAACATCGCTAAATTTAGAAAGAACTGTTACATACATAATGTTAATACCAGAAATAAACATAAGCTCGCAGGTGCCCTTCACGCGGCTCCATAAAATAAAAAACTCTTTTATGGGTAAAACAGTCAGTAAATAAATTTAAGAGTTACGTTAAGCGTAAACTAATTTCTAAAGTATATTATAGTATTAAAGACTATATTAATGATAACAATGCTTGGGAAGTTGGGACTGAATTGCTTGTAATGAAATGTTTAGTCCTTACGACAAAAGGTTGCGAACGTCGAAAAAAAAGACATCCGACAGAGTTTCTTACAGGTTCTTCTCTGATCGGTCGCGATTTGAACCTGCAGTCAATTTAAGCTAAGTCGCTACTATGACGTTTCAAAAGAGTTTATTATTTGTAAACCTACTTGAATAAAGATTATTCTGATTCTGATTCTGATTCTGACACACTGTTCACTAGTTAGTAGTTACCAGATCTTTCGTACATGGCAGGTTTTTGGTTGTGTAACCTAAGAATGGGTTGCGTTTGTTCTATTGAAGAGAACATTACTAAGAAGCGTATACATTACACTGGAGATTGCACAGCGAACAACGCCTCGAAGCCAAGAAAATTGACCTTGAATGACATCGCTTATGTTTTTTGTCCCTTTCTTTTCATCAATTTGGCTTCGAAGCGTTGTTCGCGTGCCATCTCCAGTGCCATATATAAGCTTCTTGAACATTACATACCCAATCACTACATAGTATAAAACAAAGTCGCTCCCCGCTGTCTGTCCCTATGTATGCTTAGATCTTGAAAACTACGCAACGGATTTTGGTGCGGTTTTTTTTAATACATAGAGTGATTCAAGTGGAAGGTTTATATATATAATACTTTAACCCGGAGCGAAGCGAGGGCGGGTCGCTAGTAACAAATAACATGAACTTTTCACTTTCAACTCACAAAACTTGTCGTATCACACCATAAAAACAAATGTAACTTTGACTTTTACTTATTCCTACTTAACTTGTACATACTATTCTATCTCACTGACACTGTCATCTAAAAATCAATGTCTGTCAAATACAGCCTCATCATCCAGCGAAATAGCGAAATGCAGTTCACTTGCTCGAGTCACCCACCAGATATTCGTGGCAGGCCAAGCCAGACCCAAGACAAGTTATTAGATAGCAGCACAGAACTGTACAAGTTTCGTGTATAAAGGTGGGTACGAATTAGAGCAGCCTCAGGTTGAGGCACGCACGGCTCACCTATTTTGCTCAAATACGTACGCGCTCACGCACTGTGCGCGAGCAGCCCGCGAGCGGCGCGTGGCGAGTCGCCGAGAGTCGGTCTTTTGACCGTGCTCATAGGCGCCTCGGTGTGCGTGCCTCGCGTAATTTGGACGTGTGTCCGAGCGTGCCGCGAGCAGAACGACTAGTCCTAACTTGTCTGTGGGCGAGGCGCGTACAAAATTTATAAAGTTGCTGAGCCGTTCCACCAACGAGGCGATTTCTTCTTCTTTTTGTTAATAATTCGGTGAATTATAATAAACGCACCCGCCGCGGCTATCATCGTGTCCGACGCCATTTTGAAATGGCTCGCGGCGAGCACGCTGCCTCACCCTCGCATGTTTATGTGCAACAATTTGGCTTGCGAGCAGCTTGCCGCACGGGGCGAGCATGCCTCAAGCTGAGCCGCTCAGATTCGTACCCAGCTTTTAGATGGTGAGGAAAGAGCTGAACTTCGACGATGTCTTGGACGATCTGGGTCAGTTCGGGTGGTACCAGATCATGAACTTTTTACTCGTTTCAATACCTATAATTTTCAATTCTATGTCCAATGCTCAGTATATGTTCGCCGCCGGTAATGTGTCGTACAGGTTTGTTTTAGTTTCTCATTCAATACTTTAAGGTGTGTTGGATTTTTTCCTACAGTTCGGTTGGACCCATAGACATTAAAATTCTCAAGACTATAATCCTAAAGCTTCAAATGCGTTGCCAACCCTGAGGACTAAGGTAAATGCCTCTATGCTAGTAATTTTACCGGTTGTCTTATCCCCACACCAGAACACAGCAATGCGAACACTGTTGCTTGGCGGGTGGTCAATGGATAAGATGGTGGTAGCGATCCGGACGGACCCTGCACAGGGTCATACCACCACTAAAAGGTAGGTACATAATCAAGGCAATTTAGTTTTTACTATATTTGAATGTGTATAAAGTTCATTTTTATTTGTGTCAAAATCATTATGCATTTTAGAGCAAAGGTATTTTAACTTTATTACCTTGCTGATAGATTCAAATTCCCAGTTGCCAAAATCTCCCCATTTGTATTATAGTGAGCCAGTGGGCGTTACGAGGAAAAACATTATTAACTGTATCGCATGTTGTCCCGACTGTCCAAGAAGGCAAGTAAGGTGTGAGTATCTATGTATGTATACATAATATATCCATGTGTTTCTTTGTGTTCTCCTGTAGACTAAACGGGTTGACGGATTTTGAAACTCTTGGTTTTATCGAATTGGTCGTAATTTAAGTAGTATGTACGAGTATGTATGTATTTATGTATGTAAACACTTCATTGTCGAAAATAGACAAAAATATAGCAGGAATGTACAAAGACGAACTTATTAAAGGGATCTCTTCAATGCCATATTTTAGCTATTAATACTTAATTTCTGAAGCTCTGGAGTAATAGTGCTGATTGTAATATTGTAATGTAGTATAATTATATAACATAACTAGTCAAGCAAAAATAGGGCTCAGTCTGGAGTCAAGCCTCCTTAAGGATACCAGTTACTTGCAGTTACTAATCGACTCTGCTCTATGCGGAATGGCATTGCGGTCAAACAATAAAAAATGTCCGGCGAATTAATCATAAAATTATGTTTAAAAGTTGGTACCGTCTTACGACTGTTTCAGATGCAGCGTCCCAGAGTGCGAGACGTCCCCACCAGAGTGGGACACAGGCGAGTGGGGTGCGTGGGCGCTGCCGGACGGACAACGCCGCCGCTGCGAGCGCTGGGCCCCCTTTTGGTTCAAAGGGCCTTGCTCGCCGGAGAACTTCGACAACAGCACCGCCGTCCCGTGCACTGAGTGGGTCTTCCATAACAACAACACCATCGTAGCCGAAGTAAGTAAGGTTGACACTCAAAATCTCGAGATCGCAATCCCAATAATGTTTTGCAAACTGTGAGGAGTAAGATCAGAATCTCTTTAAAAATAAATGAAATAAACTTATGCAATGCTCTTGATGATTGATGATATGACGATAAAAATCTTTTTAACATACTTGCTCGTAAGTGGCCCTTATTGCAGAGACTTTAAGCGTGCTCTTTACTTTATATTATCGCCCTAGAGGGTTGAAAAGGTCTCTTATTTACTTTTTGTGAATGAATAAAATGTCTTAGTGTGGTTACATTCTTATATTCTTTAAGACAAACGTCATGTAAAAAACACTAAATAAGCACATAAGACGAAATAATGATTATATATTTTTCCTCGCAAGTGTGTTGAAAAATGTCGAATGAAACATGTAAGCATTGATAATTTTACTGGCTTTGTTATGCCATCGCCTACAGCAAGGGCTGCGCTCCCCTCTCGAGTATAATGCCAACTTTAGCGCACTTTTGTATCATAATATTCTACCATGAGTTCTATTTGGACAATAAGAGTCAACATCAACTTGTTCCTCTCTACTGTCAACCCGAAGAATATTCTGAAGTTTCAAGTACAAGTTTCTGGAAGTGAGGAAACTTGCATTCCTAGGGCTAGTTATAAGAATTTCGATCACAATATTAGCTTGAGCGCATCAAGCCGTTTTGGCCTTGTACTGCTAGTTTGTATAATGCAAAGAGCTCTGATCAGTTTTCCATTACAAATCTGCCCTCGCAAGCCAAAAGGCGCTTAACTAAACTAGATCCAATCGACGAAACCTCAAATGAGATCGCATACGTTGTAGCGAAAAAATACAAACTTTGAGGGGGATGTTCCTATACATATATTTATGAAATGGTTCTTCTTAAAAGAAAAGGCGCATTTGTGATTTACTTACAGAAGCATACATTTGCGTCCTTTTTGCAGTTCGGGCTTGCTTGCCACGAGTGGAAAAGAACGCTCGTTGGCTCCGTTCACAACCTTGGTGTTGTATTTGCGCTACTTATTACCGGCTATATCTCCGACAGGTCAGTAAAAATGCCGTATTGAAAGATTTTATAAAATTAATGTATTTGTGCTGTCTGTATTCTATAAACCCTTGCGTTTTAAGAGTTCCGTACCTCAAAAGGCAAAACGAGACCATTATGGGATCCGCTATTTCGTATTACTTTGGATATTGCTGAGGATCCCGCAGCACAGCCTGAGCTTGTTCAGTTAATATTTTTCCGACAAGAGCTAGGGCATAAACATGATCAATTACTCATAAATTATGTCAGCCGGATCGAAATTCGTATTTATCTAGAGCATTGATCCACCAAAGTCGGCAGGTTCGGGCGGCGCAAAGCGCTGGTGACAACAGCGGTATCCTCAGGGGTGATGGGTCTGGTCCGCTCTTTCTCCTCCAGCTACGGCATGTACCTCGCCTTTGAGTTCCTGGATGCTACCCTCGGCGCTGGCTCCTACCACGCCGGTTTTATTTTAGGTTAGTGCACCTCATGAGATGTCAGTCTCAGTATTTTGCCACGTTACCACAAATGCCAAGAAAGATCTTGAAAAATTAGGTGATTTTGAAAAAATACCCCTAAGGAGCAGAAATTTGGTAATTAGATGATTAAATTATAAGTAAGAAAAAACTATTTATGTTTTTTTTTTAATCTAGGGTCAATTAAAAAACTTATTGGTGAAAGAGGGCCAGTCAATATATTTTGTATGGAAATTTTGTTTTTTTCATAGGTTAGATCATGAATATTCTTTAAGTAGACCGCTTACTCTCTGGACCTTATTGGAAAAATATATCCTTTAAAGGCGATGTAAACTATATCTACACTTTTAAAGGAAGTTCCGATTCTCCGCAGTCGAAATTGCGGGTGGAAAGCTAATAGTTCTATATTAACGGCCAGCTTGAAGCCTTTAATGTCCAAACTCATTTTCATTTCAGTGTTGGAAATGGTGGGTCTAGAAAAACGGGTTCTCTGCGGCAATCTGATATGGAGCACATTCGCCATCGGACAGGCGCTCGTGGCCGTCGTAGCATGGGCCGTGCCCTATTGGCGCACCCTTACTCGCGTGATCTACATCCCCTCACTCTTCTTTATCGTCTACCACTTCCTCCTCGATGAGAGCGTCCGGTGGCTACTCCACAAGAGCAGAAACGATGAAGCATTAAGAAACATCTATAAAATGGCTGCTATCAATAAGAAGGAACTATCTCCTAAAACCACTAAAATGCTCATGGAAGATTCTAACGAGGACAATCAAATTTCAATAAAAAAGGTTGAAAGTGACATCACGCGTCGTTCCTTGATGTCACAAGTGCTGCGGTCACGAGTTATTCTTATTCGGTTGGTTATTTGCTCTTTCTGGTGGATCTGCGTGACCTTTATCTACTACGGGCTGTCAATCAACTCCGTGTCGCTAGTTGGACAGACCTACGTGATCTACATCTTGACGACACTGGTGGAAATCCCTGGCAACGTTATCAGTGTGGTCACACTCGATCGCTTCGGTCGCAAGAGCACAATCATTACTGGGTTATTTGTATGTGGAGTTACGCTCATAATTCCGGCGTTTGTACGTAATGGTTAGTAATATTATTTATTTATCCAAAACCTGCTACTTAAGGTGGCTGTTTTATGAAAAAAATGTTGCCTAATCTGTCCCAATTAACTTCTCATGACCCAAGAGGAGCAAATTTCAAATAATTCTTAGAAATAATTTATTTTGACGCAGAATCTTTCACTAATTATTTTCTCATAGTTCCTGTACTTCGCAGAACATGTGGTGGTTGGGCTGACGATGCTGGGTATGCTGTGCACCAGCATGGTGTTCTCGTCCATCTACATCTATACATCGGAGCTGTTTCCCACGGAGGGCCGCTCCTCACTGGTGGCGCTCTGCTCCATGGTCGGCCGCATTGGCTCCATCGCCGCGCCGCAGACGCCTTTGTTGGTGGGTGATCCAAGTCTCTCTGAGTTCATCGTCATATCATCCGCCTTTGTTACTCAGTGAACAGGCGTCATTGTATGTTAGCCTTGTTCAAACCTTGCTTTATCCAGTCACTTTCGAACTTAGCAGATTAGAAAGATTGTAGTAGTACCTAGTTTTTAACTTGAAGTAGACTTTATAGTACACATCTTTGGTTTATCATAGTAGTTTGACGATCATCTCTCGAAAGGTATTCATAGTGTTATGCTATGAATTCAAAAACTATGCCTTAATCGAGTTAGCGGGTTAGAATTACCTTCAATGTCAATGTGAGTAATCCAGAAGCCACTGCCTATTATTAAAAAGAAAATGAAGGTGGAATACATACAATAGGAAGGGGGTAGTGAAAGAGAGTAAAGAGTCCTTGAGCTACCAATAACTTTACCTATCGGACGGAAAACAAGGGTAATCATTTTATATCACGTCAACTGTATGTTAAGTGATTGAAAGAATCACTATAGTCTTGAATAATGACCCTGATAACATTTATTTAGTACATAGCAAAAGTGAACAGTGAAAGATCTAAAAATGTGGTAAAGGTATCTGTATCTTATTGACATGAATGGAATAATAGAAACTGATGTCATTTTTAAACTACGTTTCCACCAGAGTAATGGTAAGCGACTAAGCGCTGCGCCAGGAAATAACCGCTCTAATAGGATAGCTCCAGAGCGTCGGTGGCCTAGTGGCGGTTTATTCGACTAATGTCTGTATTGAAAAATGACGAGGTATAATAATGCCAATTTTCCAAACATAAAAAAGTCGAAGTATAATAATGTCGAAATGGAATTAAGACGAGGGGGGATTGGTGGAACAGGGGCTAGGTAGGTTTAGGTTATGTTAGTATTGCAGCAGGCCCGGAGGGCCAATTCACCCAGAAATAGGAGCTCCGCGTGAGCGGGGCTCCGTCGACACTGTCTAATCGATTTGAAATAAGAGCGTCGACGGAGTTCAGCTGCCGCGGAGCTCCTACTACCCACTGTCGTCATTTTTATACATCGACAAAAATCAGATGGTCATTGTTATATTATGTCGACATTTTTATACATCGACAAAAATAATTCTAGTCTTTGTTATTTTCCGACATTATTTAAGATGTCGACATTTTTATACCTAGTCATTTTTCAATATTGACATTAGTCGCCTAACTCCTAGACCTCCTAGTGGCTTAGGGGATTTACTCGTGAACTTAAGTTACCGCGTTTGAATCCCCGCAGTACATTCCCCGATACTCTCACGGTGAAGGAAAAACATCGTGAGGAAACCTGCACATTTCTGTTCTTAAATAAAATTAGATGAAATTATGAACTTACTTAAATATTATTGACCATTTTAATGTCTAATACTATTGTTATTATCATATAAAAAAAGACTTGTAAAGAATGTTATCAATAAAATTCTCATTTTCATTTTTTCAAACAGCTGAGTGTGTAAGAAGATAATCGCAAAGATTCTGAAGCGGTCAAATTGTATCTGAAAGGGGTCCATCTGTAAGATAATAGGATAGCTCCGCTGTGGGACGCTAAGAAAATGAAGCAAAACCAATAAAATAAAATATTTTCTCCCGCACCGCTTGGCCACAGTATTAGAATATGGTTAACTGGGGAAATGGAGCCTCATTCTGTGAATGTACTTATGGTTCAAATTTAAAGTATTTCTCAACTACATCCTCCTTTTGCGAGCTGGTCTGCCCCGTAGGTAACCTGAGGTATTGGTGTCCAGATGATCGTGGTTCCATGGCTGCCGTACTTGCTCTTCGGGATCCTGTCGGGGACCGCTGGCGCGCTGATGCTGCTCACACCCGACACGCTACACGTACGGCTTCCAGACACATTCGAACAGGTAGTAACAGCGCAATATTGCCGACGCGTTAGCCTAGTTGGTAGTGAACCTGCCTATGAAGTGAACGATCCCTGGTTCGATTGTCGGTATAGACGAATATTTTGTGTGAGCACCGAGCCAACAAAACATGCATAATTTTTCCATTTTTTCCCAAAAGAAAAACAAATCCTCACACTGAGCAGATTGACATTCATTTCATGAACAATCATTCACACAATGGACGCTTGTTGCATACCACAAATTTATTAAATAATATCATTTGAACGACACGGTACCCTAGTTGGGAGTGACCCTACCTCCGAAGCCAGCGGTCCTGGGTTCAAAACCCGGTAAGGGCAGATATTTGTGTGATGAGCGCGAATATTTGTTCCTGAGTCTTGGATGTTTTCTATGTATTTAAGTATTTATTTCTCTAAATAAGTATGTTCATCGTTGTCTAGTACCCATAGTACAAGCCTAGAGCTTAGTTTGAGACTAGGTCAATTTGTGTGAGATTGACCCGTGATATTTCTTTATTTATTTTATTGTATTTACATTGATTACTTTCAGGCCGAAGAAATGGCAGCCGCACCGCGCACACGCAGTCATACTGACTTGCTGTGACATTGACTTGAAGTTAGCAGCCAGTGCCAATGGATTAAGTACCTAACAGTCTTGAACCACGATGGACCCAAGTTGCCTAAGACTTCTTTTACGGTGTCTAAGGTAGTTAAAGTTCAAAGCGTTTTTGTTAAGTGTAACCACGTTCAAGCTATTGATTAATTTTGAAAAGAAAATTGGCTCACTTCACACGAACGTAAACAAAATTGTACGTGTTAATGGGTGGAATGCCTAATCAGGCCTCAATCAAACACATGCTTCGAAACACCAAGTATGGATATTAAAACCGAAACATTAATAATCAATCATCAAAAATCCTAGCAAATGTTGTATTTGGTCGCTTGTCGCTCAGTGCGTCTTCGTCGATACAGACTAGATAGTGTGGGAGATCCGAGCGACCAAGTCGCAGACTTGTGCAAGCCCTTCAGATGCCAAGACAGTAATAGACAGCCGAGTACCTACTATTGATATTGTTTGTTTTGGGACATCTCACACGAACATAGTTTTACTGCACAATATTGTACAACCCCTTATGAAAAAAGGTTAATCGTTCAAAGTTATGAGCTCTACAACCAGTTTCGTGGCTTTTTGTTAACTTCTGTTTCTCTCGTGAATTAATCAGTAAGTTTGTTAAAATAAAGGTTATCATAAATTACGTAAAGAAAATAAAAACCATAATTTGTGGCTGCAAGTGTTTAACCAACTTGTTTACCCGACTACGGCAAATCCAAAATGAAGAGTTATGTTTTTAGCAGTCGATGTATGTGAGTATTTACTTATATTCCACTTTCGCGCCTAAACTACCCATGACGCCAGCGTCGCCGGACTATAAGCTATTCAAAATATTGTTCGTAGTCGAAAGCCAGGAATTATTATAGCAATGTGCATTGCAGTTTGGACTTCGCCAACGAAAAATTTTTTTGAATTCAATTTAACCATTTATTTAGTAAACTGGCCACATTAGGGCTCTTTTACACGTCAGTATATGCAGTGAATGTACTAGCGCTTCGGGCAAGACCATCATTGTGAAGAAGCGGCGCAAGAAACTCCAGAATAGCTGAGTCAGAGGCGGCGATCGCAAAAGATATAGAGTTTCATTCACAGATGATTCCTGTTGCCAATGTCATGGATTCATCTAAATTGACACTTTTCGTCATACGTCAGTGATATTTTAATACCGCGTAACTAATGAAGAAGATCAGGTGCAAAATACACCTTAGCAAGTAAGTCAGAAGGTAAATTATGCAATTTACTGGATTTGATAGATACGCGGTATTGGAGTATCACCGACGATATGGTGATCATTGATCAGAGAGGTAGAAAGACAGTGAAATTTTTGCCTTATACTTAATGCCTTATAATGTGTCCCTTAAAATATAATGTTTTTTGGAATCAAATAATCATTATCATCAAGTTAGTCGAGACGACGCACATCCACTGCTGCATTATAACGCCGCTAAAAATCTTCACCATTTTTATTTCCCTAGTCCCGTATTGACGGTGTTGTTGTAAAGACAAAGTGAGTAACAGTTTCGGTAATTTTGATATATGGGTGAATCAACTTTTTCATCCACACCACTTTTCTCTCCTGCGTTACGGTACGATCAAGTTTTCAAATGCTATTACAATTTCAAACAGATAATAAAAGGAATCCTACGGTATATTAATCAAAAACTTTTCAAACACATGATTGCTCGTCTCCTACATTACCGGAAATAATTGTGTTGCTCTAAAAGATGATTTACCTATGTATTTGCGGATGAAATACCGCAAGTTCTTTTTGCAATATATTTACTTTTCATAATCGTAAATAAAGCAAGGGGAATGAAACATTTAGGAATCAATGATTTTATTAATTTCACATTGAAAAACAATTATGTTTCAACAACGATTTATTTTATCATTCTGCGGGTGCTTCAGCGGCCTCGTTCGCGGGGACCTCCGGCGGCGGCGCTTTCTTCACTGTGTGCTCATAGCTTGAGATTTCCTTATTTTTCTCTTTTTGCTTAACTTTATCTTTTTCCTTTATCTTGTGTGAATCTGACACTATGTTACCATATCTATCGACGACTATTCTCTCTGTGTCTGTTTTCTTTTTGACCTCAACCTTTTTAAGCTCGTGTTGTTTTTCATCGGTTTCACTGGAGCTATCTTCGATTCCTCCTTCAGTGAGGGTGTGGTTGACTTGCTTAAAGTCATCTGTGACCTCGTCTGACTTGGTCTTGGTCTTGCTGACGTCTTTGATTTCAATGATCTTATTTCCGTGTCTATCGTATCTAACTTTAACCCTTTTTTTGTCTTTTGTCTTACTTTTAACTGTAAATAGGAATTAAGAAGGTTATGATCGCCTTTATCACGATGGATTAAGAATCTGTCACTGTCGCACTTAAATACTGGCCAAAAAGTGACAGATGTTTTGTACCAATTTCACCATAGGATGTTAAGTTCAATCAATGTTAATCGACTATTCGTTCATTCATTTTGTCAATTTTTAACGCTCTAATCGTCTTTTAAGTGGTTGACATCGTATGGTGAAATTGGTACTAAGTACCAATGAGAAGGGCTTGTGCTTAACAGTCTGGCTGATGTTATGTTGTTAATAATAATTATGATGTTTAAATATATATATCCAGCTACTTACTATTTTGGCTAGCAGTACTTTTTGATACTGAAAAGGAAACAAATTATTGATAAACTATAGTGTATATAACCTCATAATAGTCATAATGGACAACATAATTATATTTTTTTAAAATCGACGTAATCCTATCTCGCAAAAGGTTCGGTGGTTACCCGTAATTTTTTGGGGATGTTTTGTACCAAATTTTAGAGTACTTTAAAAAACAACGTAAAAACTACAAATTCTTCGGAATGGCAGAGCCGCAGCGCCCCAAGGTCGAAAACATAGATCTTAAATAAAAGCCTCAACTCGTAAGTATAAAATATTCAAATATGGCGAATAAACGACCTTTCCAAGATTGAATTGGGCTATTCTACTAAGTTATAGAAAATATCTAACATTGCAATATAGATTTTAGTACTAGTACGTCAAATTAAAATTAGTTTAGCGAGCTTGTATATAATACTATACAACGTGTTACAAAATAATCCGTAAAAAAGAAATTACAAAAGTAGTGTCAATTTTACAGAATTGTTAACATGTCTTTTTAGAGTTGTTGGTATTTCTGTAGCTCTGCTTACCCCACTTTGGGAATGAAGGCGTGATGTTTTGTATGTATTTGTAGTGTCAACCCTTATTAAATAACGTCAGTTCAGTATCTTAGGTACACAGTATACTAGGGTTGACACTACTTTAATATTTCTTTTTTACGGATTATTTTGTAACACGTTGTATATTTACGAGTATATTATTAGTATAAATATACTTACATTCATCTAGAGTCTCCTTTCTGACAACTGAAAGTAAAGAAAAATAGTAAGATTAAGAAAATAATTGTTTTGCCAATAAAATCGGATAAATACATCAGAATTCTTTACAAATCAAGGACCGGAAACCCCCTTCATTCAATTAACCCCGTCTCTCATTTAAAGAAAGAAAGAAAGAAAGAAAACAATTTATTGAAGCACACAGAGCAAAATTAACAATATTTTACAGCATAATTATACTGGGTGTTGCCTGTAATAGGAGGAATAAATTGACGGATCGTTTCTACTGTATAAACGTAGCAACATTTGTTCTACAACTTTTACAAAATATGTAAGTTATTATTTGGGATTTTTTCGAACAAACTAAATAGCATTTTCAATGTACTCCATCCAATAGTCTAGTTGACATCTACTGTCAGCCTAGCAACTTCGTAGTTTTCGCAATACATTGCTGGCTCGGAAAATCTAAATTCATTAATATTTAGTAAACAACAAGTTATTTTCGAAAGTTGTAGAATAAATGTTGTTACGTTTGTGGTGTGGAAACGATCCCTAAATTTATTGCTCCTCCCGGTATAACAAATATATCTATACTAATATAATAAAGCTGAAGAGTTTGTTTGTTTACTTGATCGCGCTAATCTCAGGAACTACTGAACCGATTTAGATGAAATTTGGTATGGAGATAACTAAGGTACCGTGGAAGGATATTGAATACTTTGTAACGCCTACTCGATCAACTTTTGACTTTTGACTTTTCGAACGATGAACGATGCGACACATGACACACGATAACATGATGATTCTGTGAACAGGGCTGGGACTCTACACGGTGTTAACGATATCGCCTTTGACGTGTTTCCGTATTGTCAACGTTTTGATAACTCTTTTATCATTTACAAGAATGGCGACTGTGACATTAACGATTCTAAAACACGTCACACGCGATATCGTTATAACGCAATACAATAGAGGCCCAGTACAGTCACCAGCAATCCTTCCTAATATTATAAATGTGAAAGCGTGGATGTTTGTTACGCTTTCACGTAAAAACTACTTGACGAATCATCATGAAACATTGTACACATATTCTGGGAGGTACTAGAAGTAACATAGGATACTTTTTATTAAATAAGAATATATTTTTATTTTTTTTAAATTGTCAAGAAAAAAAATTGCAGCTGGCGAAGCCGCTGGCGGGTCGCTGTAATACATAATCCAACATTGGGCTCAAAAATATTTGACATGTCTTTATTACTAAAGGCTTACATAAGAGCGTGTCAGATGTTTTTAAGTTCAATGTTGTATATATCATTGCTGGTGACTTTAATACTGATAATGATACCAAATGATTACCCCGCCGTATCGTTTTACAAACAGTTCGACTAACTAAGACAATTACTAGGCAAACAATCGACATTTATTGGCTACTCGAGAAAACAACTAACAAACAAAGTAAACGAAACTCTTTCTAAAGAAACATCTGCGAGTCATTATCTGCGACACAAAAATCGGCAAAATGTAGCTAGCCTTTCACTTCAGTTAGCCAACGATGGACTTGCCGAGTCATTTTTGTTTGTGAAAGAAGACTTAGATAGTCTCTCTAATACCCGACCTCAAACCTCTGTACCTAGTAGTATGATTCCCACACCAGAGCGTCTGACGTCTTGGGAATCTGGCATTTCAGGCATCTGTCATATTAAGAACCTAAACTTTTTGATTGCGTCATTTTAAATCGTCTTGAAATCGGGCCTCTGTAACGCATAGATTGCCGGCAACGCCTAAGCCTTCTCCTGACTTCCACGTCCTGATTTTCACATATAGTCAAACACGATTAACCAAACAATTCAAAATGATGACAATGGCTTTACACAAGAAATGACGCAAAACTGCCAACAATGGCGGAAAAGTACTCCAAACAGAAAAAATACGAGGGGATTGCATTGCGGAGAAGAAAGTTACGATTTATTAAGAATGCACTGATGCTAGATCATAGTAGCTTTAGATTACGAGGGTTTCAGAAACAAATTAGACGGCTTACCGTGCAGTGCACAACGTGAGATGCTGTACTATTATAATGCCCTCATTCCACTTGGCTCCCATGCTTTTGATCCCATGGGATCGTAATATATTATTATTTCCTCTTGGCTCACATATTTATGGGATCGAAAAACACTTGCGTTTTTCATGGTAACAAGCTTCCACTTAAATCCCATAATTATACGACAGGATAGAAACATACTTGTTTCGTAGTTTTGGTTCCCATAGGATCCTAGGACACAATATTAACCTTTTTAACGTTTAAAATACAAAATGTCTATTTTGCGTTGCCAACCAAGACGGAAACATCCGTAAATGGCGTTGAAAAGGTCAATGTGTGTGTGTGTGGGGTCAATCCTCATAATGAACAGACATAGGGGGGAATGTCTCTTTTGCCTATGTGGAGTGATGAATGAAAGGCTACTGAGCAGGTCAGGACAATCGATACTGCCGTTACAAATTTTTAACAAGAAAATTTGTAGCCTTCCATCCATCACTCCAAATAGGCAAAAGAGACATTCCCCCCTATCTCTGTTCCCCTTGTATCTTCTAACTACCGGCAAAATAGTTTTCTTATTCGTGCTAGTAGAAATATAAACAAACTGTCAAGGAAGGTTGACATTGATGTGTTTAACATCAATACCCAAACTATGAGACGTACCTTAACAAATAGTTACTTTGAGTGAGCATGCCCCTCTTCTTTTGTGCCTTTTCTCCGTTATTACCTATATCTTAATTAATTGTATTTAGTTATTAATAATACCAAATCTTTAGTCGATGCACCAATGATGACTTCATGCGATGTAGAACAACTACTGCTATTGTATTGTTATTGGTGAGAACCTGTAATTGGCTTTTTGAATTTATGCAAGTTTCTAATGTATTTGTGTTAGCTGTTGGTTTTCCTTAAATAAATAAATCTCTTAGCTCCTATGTCTCAATATCCTATGGGATCATAATATAAAGAATGCCTCTTGGCTCTTCTATCATACTATGATACCATGGGATCAAAAGCATGGGAGCCAAGTGGAATGAGGGTTATAATGTAAACTTACCGGTACATCATCGTCGGTTGGTGTAGCACGCGCACCTATAACCTGGAACAGACGTATCCAGAACACATTATGAGCTTAGCAAAAGTTTGATATGGTGAATAGTGGCATCACGTTATTTATCAGTTGCAGTCACCACAAAGCAGTAGTTTTCGGATCTGGATCCTTTAGAAATTGGATCAATGGATTCCACTCAGAACACTAAGTGAAATTTACCAATTTCAGAGAACAATAATAAAATAAAATAAATAAATATCAGTGGGCAATATCACACAAATTGACCTAGTCCCAAACTAAGCTTTAGGCTTGTACTATGGTTACTAGACAACGATAAACATCCATGACTTAGGAACAAATATTCGTGTTCATAACATTCCGGTATTTGAATCCAGGACCACTGGCTTCGGAGGCAGGGTGACTCCCAACTAAGCCAACGTGTCGTCAAATGTTTCTTTTTTTTGCTTAGCTATAACTTCGTCATGTGCCATCTCTTTACTTAGATTTCGCGATAAACATCGATGACTTTTAACAGGCATTATGGAAACTCCATGTCAAAATGAGTATATCCATTGATTATCGTAACAGCCAAAAGACGTCCACTCGTGGAAATTGGCCCTCCCTAAGGATCTTCACGATGGCCGTTTCTATGCTACTCACGTCCATCAGTTTCCCGCAAATATCACCAAATTGTTGATCAAATGGGATGCCTCTCAATATTTCACTTTCCGAATCCGTAACAGATTCACAAAATGGTCAGTTACCTGTTGCTAATGGTACTATGGGTTACATGGACCATGTGCATGAAAACATGAAAACATGCATTCGACATTTTATGCCGGATCCACATGCTAGGTTTGATTTATAAAAATGCTGAATAAGTAACAGCTTCATACGTTATAGCTTGCGATGATTATGACTAAAAATAATTATAGCAGACAATATAGCTTTTGATAGTATCATCGTTTTTGAAGCTTTTATTTTGTTATAAACTATACGATAACACGTCAAAAGCATTTTTTTACAGAGTTAATTATAGGGTATAAAAGCTATTGCCTTTGACATGTCCATGTTATCGTATTATCGACAGTTTGATCACTCTAATTTACTTGACAATAATGGTGGGCGAATTAAAAATAATACCATAACAAGTACAAAGCAATATTTGATTTCACTGTTTGGACTATAGCTTTGTGCTAAACATGTTCATTGGACTGATTCTTTGTTTTAGCTGTCAACAATAATGATTACTTGGTAACTAGGTACTGTCAGTATCATAAATATGTATACATTAACAAGGTTAAAACCTTATTCCCTTGCAGTAGAGTGGTGTTTACATATTTTTGTAAAGTTATGTGTCCATATTATTAGACGTGACTGTACCTTCTTGTACATATTTATTTGTATAGGTATACATACACACATACATAACATCACACCTTCATTCCCAGAGTGGAGTAGACAGAGCAACAGAAATTTCAACAATTCTAAAAAGTCTTGTTGATAATTCTGTAAACACATTTTGCACAAGTAGGCTAAGATGTTTACCAATGAATTGACAGGTTGCAAGCCCATCGCCTAACGCTACGCCCTAAGTACTACAAGCTCTTATTCCCTAGTCGCCTCTTACGACATCCACGGGAAGACATGGAGTGGCACTATTCTAACCCGGCAACCACACAATATTTATTTATTAATTCAAATAAATGTATTATGGATAACATAGGTATGCCAATTGCACAACACTAAAATACATACCTATGTACCTTGTCAGGCATCGCAATTTCGTCGATGCCAAGACTTATGAAAATTTTTACTTGAAAATAGGGTTTGAAAAGACTTAACGAGATGAGCAGAACTGACCCAAGGATCAAACAGAACTTCATGATGCCGCCGATCTGTTCTGCACCAGACTGACCTTCCACCCTCCACCATGCTCTTTATACTTCGCTAATATATGCAAGATAAATATTATTGCACACGTCAGTATAAAAGATACACATCCTTTTTATTGGTTTAAGCAGTTGAACAAACATGATGTGGCACATGACATGAATTATGAATTAATTACCCATTCGGAATGACGCATTTTTAATTATTATTCAGGTTTTCAGCGAACTGTAACGACTTCATTTAATGACTAACTGCGCAATGTAGATTGATAATGCGTCAGGAAGATTTTTGAAATGAGATAAAATGCGACTATTAAAATAATTAGCATAAATAAAATGTCTTTTACCTAGTATGGACCACGTCCTAATTTTTAAACATTATGTACTCATACGGGTGATAACTGTAGTAGGACTTTTGGGACAAAAATAGTAGTGCCACTTGTACAGTGGCCATCACATATATTGCAGCAAATAAAGACTCAATTATCAAGGCGTTAAGAGTGATCAGATATTTTCGACCATCCTGATATCCATTTTATGTATATTTTGCCGACTATACCATGGGACTGATAGGACGAAATCGTCTCAGCTGCCCCATTATGACATGTTTAAAATCCTGTATTCTGCATTGCTATCAATTCTATATATTTTTTTCCTTCTTTTATTTGACGAAGACAGAGTAGCAAAATATAGTGATAGGTATAGAAACAAAACGAAAATAATGTAGTTTGACAAACGTCAAATATATAAGTCAAGAGAGAAGCGTACCGTTACCGGTACCGTTGGGTAGGTGCCTAAGTATAGTCTGTAGGCCACTGTGGAACTTTGTCAAAGTGAAGTAATGATTCAAATCGTAAGACTTTTAACAATGAATGAATGACGACGCGTTGGCCTAGTTGGTAGTGACCCTGCCTACGGAACTAGTGGTCCCAGGTTCAAATCCCGGTAAGGGCATATATTTGTGTGATGAGCACGAGTATTTTGTTCCTGAGTCTTGGAAGTTTTCTATGTATTTTTAAGTAAATATTTCTCTATATAAGAAAGTTTATCGTTGTCTAGTACCTATAGTACAAGCCTAGAGCTTAGTTTGAGACTAAGTCAATTTGTGTGTCATTGTCCGGTGATATTTATTTATTTATATAATTATTTTAGGGTTCCGTAGTCAAACTAGGAACCCTTATAGTTTCACCATGTCTGTCCGTCCATCCGTCCGTCCGCCCGCAGCATAGCTCAGAGACTCTTAGTACTAAAAGGCTGTAATTTGGCATGAATACCGGGTGTGGCCTGTAATAGGAGCAATAAATTGAGGGATCGTTTCCACACCACAAACGTAACAACATTTATTCTACAACTTTTGAAAATAATTTATTGTTAACCAAATATTAATGAATTTAGATTTCCCAAGCAAACAATGTATTGCGAAAACTACGAAGTTTGTAGGCTGTCAGTAGATGTCAACTAGAATATTGGAACATTTTTTAGTCTGCCTCCCCTACACGTAACTTGGGGATGTATTTTTTTTCTCGTCTACCCCATAGTGTGGGGTATCATACACGAAAACGCATATAACGAATTTCAAAGGAAAACTATCACGACAAAGTTGACATCATTGGTTAGCCATGTGTCTATAGTACCATTGATTTATACCATCAATGGTACAAGTGATACTACTACGTGTATGTGTCCTTAGTACCATCAATGGTACTACCGATACTAGCACGTGTACCATTGCATCGAAAACATACAAAAAATATAACGTTCAGTCACGTTCATAACCAAGGTTTCATAACTGGTTATGAATAAGGATCACCGCAAAGCTCAGAAATTACCGCAAAAGTAGGTAGGTTAGGTTCGTTAGGTATCTTTAGATGCCCGAAGGGCAAAACCTCTCAGACATAAACAGCCTTACGGCAGGGCTCCGTCGAATAGCAGTGGGACATGATTTTTTTATTAAATTATTATTTTTAATTTGTTTTTTTTTTCACAAGTAAATACGCGGTATAAACTAGTATCTTTTTCAATGGTACTAAGGACACAGTAGTATCTTTTGTACCATTGATGGTACAAATCAATGGTACTATAGACACAGGGGGCATTGGTTCTTGAGATACAGGCGATTAAAGTTTTTTTACCCACTAAAATCATCTAAGACGGCACCAAATGACTTTAAATAGAAAATAAATTGAATGGTTTCGGAACCCTATACTCAGCAGCGTTGGCCTAATTGGTAGTGACCCTGCCTACAAAGCTAGCGATGCCGGGTTCAAATCCCGATAAGGGCAGATATTGGATAGCTCTATAATAATCATTAGGTACACGTTATTATAACCTTTTGATTTGTATTTAATTAAGTTTGATTTAAGGGACCGTTTAGATAACATTAAACTCGAAAAGTGTCATTTTTGCTAGAGTTGCGTATCTCTCCTCCAAATACAGCTAAAACCACAAGTTATAAAAATCGGGGACTTGACATAATTATGCGCGAGGAGCTAACCCCACGTGGCCACATTGTGCTTCTGTTTAGTCCACAAGAGATAATAAATACTCTTTTACCGAACAAATTATCCTTGCCTGTGATAAGTATCCATGGACGTAGTGTAATAAGTCCACGGGAGTGTCTATAAATAATTAGACATTGGCGAAATACACTGTAAAAGCCATTAATTGAAATTTGAATTAGAATAAGATACTGCAAAATATCTTAAAGGGACTATTACAAGTAAGTAAACTGGTATACCTAATATACATCGTCTAAGACGGCATAAGTTGTATTTGTTTATGAGTGACCACTTTATTATATATCATCAACATTTAATGGACAGATAAGGTCAAGTGAGACTATAACTATCGACAAATTTCACTAACATGACCAGGCTATCCGAAGAACGGTTTTGTATCCTCATTTATGATACAATACCACCTCGAATTGATTCTTGTTAGCAAAATGACTGTATTCGCTCGATTCACGAGTCTATTGTAATGCTATTTGCTCGTAAGTAGCTCCTAAGTGAGACTACCATTCAGCAGTCATTGGGCAAGCGGAAAATCCTATCCACAGATTATAAGTGTATCCTATCTGAACTCAATAACAGATAAATACGCTGTTGCGCTCTGTCGAGTTTAGGCTGCGTTCACACCAAATCAGGGTGGCACAAAGATCTTCTTCTTCTTTTTTATTAATGGCGGTCCACCGCGATGTACGCAGTGATTTCGCCAATGTCAAGTGAGTAGAGTAAAACAGTAAACAGAATAAATCAAAATCAAAAGCCGGACATCTTTCAATCGGCCATCTTCCTTCCCCGAAGGTTATCGGAAACTCGGCACAAAGATCGGTCAGTATCGGCAAGTCGGTAACTATGACATACAAAGATGTGTTCTTAGGAACCATGTCATCGATTTTGGTGACCAGAAAAACTGTTCTTGTGTTCAGTTCGAAGAAAATTGATGATAGATGATCATTAGATTATAGATGTTGTCGAATACTTAGGAATAATGTAAGTTTTATTTTTCAATACGACCGACTTTTTCAAATCTATGTATGCAGTTTTTTGTCACTAAAATCGGTGACATGGTTCCTAAGAACAGATCTTTTTTATGTCTTATAGTTAAAGACTTGCCCATATTGATCGATCTAAATGTGCCACCCAGTATAGACAACCATTTACTGTGAGCCCCCGTCAACCCTACTCGTTCAATTGAAGTGTCCCATGAAAGGACAACTGAGACGATTTCGTCCCATCAGTCCCATGGTACAAGTGGCACTAATATTTTAGTCCCAAAATCCCATTACCGTCACCATAACCAATTTTTCCAATAGAAGAAGACACCAAAGTAGAATCACTCCTCGCCCGTTCGAATAAGGTTGCACTTGCTACAGGAGTTTTGGTTGAGATACCGCCATTTTTGCAGGGCTGCAATAGAACTGGTCTTAGTTCCTACGTACTTGGTATGACTAAACACGCTTAAGAAACGCTTGGTGTGTCACGCTCCGACTCGGCTGTTTTATTCTATTGAACAGTTTTTAGGGTCCCGTTAAAAAGTCGTTCTAGATAGATAGATAAAACGTTTATTTGATGCTTCAATCACACACATACATTTGTCATAGGTGAAAAAGAAATAATTGCAAACGAACTTATGAACTAGGAACAATATCAATCGCATGTATAGCATTGCTCTAGTGAGCAAAACACTGGTATTCTGCCACAACCTCGGGATAGACAAAGCTATGTTGAATAGAAATTAACAAGAGTCATATAAGTATTATGTGTTAGAATTCACACAAAATAAAAAAGCCATAAGTATCTATAAACATATCAAAAAAATATGAAAATTCTATTAACAAGAACGGTGGATACAATATGGACATGGCCTCAATGCACTGTGGTCCAGATTGTTGGTATAGCCCAGTCATAATTTATCTATTCCTAATTAATTACTCACTAGTAGCTATACATCCATAAACTATAAATAGTTGAAGTTTGCAATGCGGCCGCGGAAATTTGTGGCATGCTTCATAAACCTCTAAAGATATGTTTGTTGCCGCTCCTCGCCGCTGCTGTGGTCCGCGTAGCGGGTGGTGTTGTACAGCGATGGATGTTTTATTTATTCATTTTGTGGCACATGTTCATGAAAATTAATGTACTTTTATGTAAATAAATTTAAGAGTTACGTTAAGCGTAAACTAATTTCTAAAGCATATTATAGTATTAAAGACTATATTAATGATAACAATTCTTGGGACTGAATTGCTTGTAATAAAATGTTTAGTCCTTATGACAAAAGGTTGTGAACGTCGAAAAAAAAAGACATCCGACAGAGTTTCTTACAGGTTCTTCTTTGATCGGTCGCTATTTGAACCTGCAGTCAATTTAGGCTAAGTCGCTACTATGACGTTTCAAAAGAGTTTATTATTTGTAAACCTACTTGAATAAAGATTATTCTGATTCTGATTCTGTAATTTAAGTTTCAAGAATTGTATACCTTTTTTCGACGTTCCCACATGGTGATGTGGCCGTGCTAGGATGTCTCTTGACACGACCACGCGAGATTTAAAATAAACTGAGAAAAAAATAAAATGAAAATGAATCAATTATATAATGGGTATAAATTATAAAAAACTATTACTCAAATTGTACTCTCAATAGCACATCGATAAAAATAATACAGAATTTCGAAAACTTCCGTGTCGTGTTCAGCACAACACCGTAGCCTACGCACAGTGTAATAACGCGTAGTACGATCATTGCAGTGTGATCTATAGCTCAGTAATGTATGGAGCTCGACAGTTATCTTTTGGTGTGAACGCAGCCCTGAAGAGATTGTCCTTGACCCAGTTCACAGCGGCTGGTTGAAGTGCTCTCGAGACGCGTTCCTGACCGCCGCTGCGATAACCTGGTTACCCAGAAGCAGGACATTGGAAATCTAATCTGATTGCCTAGTAGATAGATAAAGGCAACTAGGGAAAATCTCCACTAGCATTTGTTTATACACTTGGTACAAGATTTCGACTGACTTTTAATGTACAATCGACGTCAAATAAGGCAGGAAAATGTAAACATATCTTTGACATCGCCCGTACTATTGATGAATGGGATCGAGGAGGAATTTGAAAGTTTCAAACTTTCAAATTCCTTCATGGTACAGTCGCCCTCATATATATTCTTCAGGGTGCTCGTAAATATCTGAACATGCACTCTAACGCCTTGAAAATAGAGTACCTAGTGTTCAGATATTTGTGAACACCTTATTCGCTCCGATATATCTGAAACGGAAAACTACGAGTCGAGTCAGGAATACGACGAAAATGGAAGCAATTCTGTCGTTATTCAAATCACGTGAGTCAATTGTGAACCAGTTCCTGTTATAACAGGAACTGGTTCACAATTGACTCACGTGTAAATCGGACATCACGATATTTATCGTTATAACGATCAATATCGTGATGAATTTTTAAAGTGACATACAAACATTGCATGTAAAATAAAAGCTTGTAAAAGTAAAAAAAAGCAATATTAGCTCTTTTCAGAAATAAAACGACTGTCGGATAAACTCTTAAACTCTATTGATAGCTATTCGCCGCGAGTAAGAGCTCCTTTTTCTGGGCAGTCTGCCCTTCGAGCATATTAAGGTACCTAACGATCCTAACCTACCTACTTTTGTGGAATAAATAATATTTCTGGTTAAAGCGAATAGCAGTGGGACTAGAGTAATGGGAACACGAGACAGCTGTTAGTTTAACCCAGTGATTTTTATTTGTCACTGTTGAGAAAAGTCCTCCTCTTGTATAATTTCCTTCCCTCGACAACCGACATCAGACATTGTTATTTCGAAACGTAATAAGAGTTTATTTGCAAAGCTGTTTGCAAAGTGGTGTTTAATTCGACAAAGCTGTTTTAAAAGACGTTATGGAGCTGTAGAAGGGGTGATGATTACACTTCCAACTTTGCCCCAATAGAGAGATCTCCTTCCAGATAGGCAATCAAATGCTACAATATCATAATATCTTATTGAATTTGCTACACTATAACTAAGTGCTGAAAATCTGAATTTAGGTAATAGCGGTCAAAATCTATAATGCTTGTTTAATAATGTCATCATTTTCCATAATAACATAAACATTACAATTTCGAAACTTATCTATACTAATATTATAATGAGGAAAAGTTTGTAAGTTTGTGAGGTTGTAAGAAGTAATCTTTGGATCTACTGAACCGATTTAGATGAAATTTGGTATGGAGATAGTTTCAGTCTTGAGGAAGGACATAGGGTACTTTTTATCCCGAAAAATTGAATGTATCCTGAGGGAATAGCGATAGACGACTTCTACGCGGACGGAGTCGCGGAAAACAGCTAGTTACCTATCTGTAAAATAAAAATCTTTAATACGCATTTGCTCTAAAAGGAGAAAATATCCCTAATATTAATTCGTGTAAAATGCACACGCAATGATTTCCCTTAATTTTGGAAACTGATAATGACGACAGGAGGAGCTGACATGTCGCGGTCCTAACAGTGTATTAACACGATTTTGTAGCAATAACTGCTCGTCAACATAAGCTGTCTTACTCTAATATGGCGTAATAGAAAGAGACGTCTGACCTGATGACGGGCAATTACTGCTAAAAAAATGCCTTTGTAAGTACACCTTAAGTAGCCCTTATTTTAGTATGTATTAAAATTCGTACGTATTAAAATTATTCGGGAATAAAACAAATAAAACACAGTTTATGTAACAATTAATATTTTTTAATATCCTTAACCGTCTTATGTACATTAACATCAAATGCGAGAACAACATCTACATACTTCGTACAGTTATATATTATATTTTATGTATAGCGGTACACAACACGTCTGTCCAGTACAAATAGTTGTAGATACTTAGGTTACACGAAGGTTACAAAACACCTGTATCGAAATTACATGTGGACTTGTTTAGTTAATTTTTACAATAAATAAATATTGATTACTACGTTATAACAATAAAAACGAGTTTGCGCTTTAACCTGCCGAGTCTCGAGGTTTTTGCTTAAAGACTTAATACCAAATATAAAAGTCGCCCTTTAATTAAAAGGTTGTAATTACAGCTTTCTTAAAATAAGTATGTATTGGAACTTACGAGGATAAACTAATGAATTACAAGCTGTAATGTTAGGAAAAAGGACACTGTTTGGAGTGTAATTAATAATAATAATAATAATAATAATAATATCACGGGACAATGTCACACAAATTGACCTAGTCCCAAACTAAGCTCTAGGCTTGTGCTATGGGTACTAGACAACGATAAACTTATTTATATAGAGAAATATATACTTAAATACATAGAAAACATCCAAGACTCGGGAACAAAAACTCGTGCTCATCACACAAATATCTGCCCTTACCGGGATTTGAACCCAGGACCCCTAGCTTCGAAGGCAGGGTCACTCCCAACTAGGCTAGCGTGTCGTCATTTGGCTATATGATCCAATATTTTTTGCAATCTTACGATGAAAATCTCGGGAATGGTGTACAGTACACGCGATTTACTAGTCTTGAGTTTTTCAAAAAGCTTGTTAATAAAAGTAATAATTTTAAAATTGAAACAGGTATAAAACAAAATAAGTAATTGAAACAAAAACATTATTATAATTTCATACTAAACCGAGGGTTTGGTGATGAAGGAATACAATGGGAAAATAATTATTTGTTAAAACTCGAGCATAAATTGAACTCGTTAGTTAAAAAAATCATCACATCAAACATTTAACGATACTGCGATGGTAACAGTCTACAAACATTTATAAAACTAAAATGACTGAACAAATATTACATTCATTGTGTGAGAATACTATTCGACGCAGGCGATATAGTTTTCCTTGTTAAAATTAACTAAACGAGTCCGGTTAGCACAGATCTTCCTAGTGACTCTATTCTACATAGTGATCTCGACTAGAACGGTGATTCTGTGACACATTATTAGGGCCCGGAATTTTCGGGGGAGCTTTTGACAAGTTGTAGGGAGAGAACGCCACTGTTTATCGATGTTATCGACCCTAACTTTTCTTTGTGTTTTTATTAAATAAATCTTCAAAATTTTGGTAGATACGTAGGTACTCTTTTTAGCGGTCGATGATGAAAAAAATAAAAGTTTTGTCCGTTAAATTGCTTTATTGACATGAATATTTTAGGGGTGGTAGGACCCTGTGCAGGGTCCGTCCGGATCGCTACCACCATCTTATACATTAACCTCCCGCCAAGCAACAGTGTTCGCATTGTTGTGTTCCGGTGTGGGGATAAGACAACCGGTGAAATTACTAGCATAGAGGCATTCCATCGTAGTTAGCAACGCATTAGAGGTCTTAGGATTATAGTCTTGAAAATTCAAATGTCTACGGGTCTCATATTCCACTTACATACTATCAGGTGGCCTGAGTGCTCGTGTGCCTTCTCCTTAACATAAAAAAAAGAAAGAATCACGAAAACCTAAAAACCAAATATATTTTACAACTTGAGAAAAGACTAATCATCCCTCTGAGAGCACTTAACGTTATAGGAGGCCTGAGTGCTTGTTTGCCTACCCTTTGTTACAATTAAATTAAATTAATTGCCAGTCCCAACAGACATTAGATACCTATAAAGAGTTGATAAGGTAATTAGGTATTTGCATTGCTAGTATCGATAACATCGATAAACAGTGATCCTCTCTCCCTACAACTTGTAAAAAGCTCCCCCGAAAATTCCGGGCCCTACAGATTATATTACTACAATACAACGAAATGAGAAGTATCAATTTAAAAGGGCAATGTATAAATTTTCGAAATGGAGTAAACACGTGTTTCACTTCTTCTAGTTAACACTTACACTGCTTTAGGCGAGTTACTGCAGTAGACGTGTTACTAATCAACACTTTTCATGACAAAATTATTTAAAAACCGTCAATTCTAGTCTCCACTAATTTAATTTTTAACAACATAGCACTAAGATTATTAATCTTTAGGGCATTGTTAAGCAATCGTTTACATTGCATATTGTAGGTATTGATGAATTATTGAATTGCTAGAAGTAGTGAAACATCAATTTCATGTATTATTTCAAATGGAAGATAAACATTAACTTGAAAATGATTTTCAAAGTTACAATTCTTGATCATTATTAAATTATTATACTGATTGTTACAGTTTTTTTTTATAAGTAACATTGAATGAAGAAATCTGATATTTCTCTAATTATAATTTTAATAATGAGGCAAGACTTCAATTTATATCAATCCAATATAATACAAGACCTACAAACAAATATATTATACAATTGAAGTATACACCATGATATCGAATTAAATAGTAATATTTATAAAAATCGATGGAATTGGTCGACAGTTTCCAAGAATGGACTACACGAACAACGATAGGTATAGCTTTATAATCACGTTTATTTTGTCTTTTTTTATATTACACGGTAACTAGTGAACACTAAGAACTCTCTATACATTTATAGGCATTTAGGTATTATATTTATTATAAATATCAAAAACATTACAATATTACAAGAAAATAGATTGACGGTGAGAAATAATACTTTGTTTACAATTGACAAGTTTCATTAGTAATGGCTGATTGGACTAAACTTGAAAAAAAAAACTCTTTTCAAGATAAATACAATTAATAATGCTCGTTCACGAATTATTAACAACCCGTCTCTCAAGTAACAAATTGATAAATTATCTTCAGTCATCGGAATAGGCAGAACTGATTTACGCAAGCTTGCGTCAATCACTTGAAACCACACGAGAAAAAGAGATAGAAATAGCTATGTGGTCTTTGCTTGTATTATTTCTATCTCATTCACCCTTTTGCAGTATTAACTGCTCTATATAATTGTTCGAATGAGCTCTACCTACTCTCTAATCTTTGATTATTTAGGAACAAACGCCAACGTTCGAAATGACCGGAAAATTGGCATTTGATCCAATTTTATTACGATCAGTCGCGATAATCTGAACAATCCATTTGACAAACCTAACTACAAATTCAACAGCTCGAATCCTACATTCTGATTGGATTCAGCGCTACGTATAGTTAAGGACCTAATTGATGTCAGTGTTTAATAGAAACAAATTATAATTCCTTTGCGTATCAAAGATTTAACCATACGATTATACGACTAATTTTCGTTACACAAATAAAAAATAATTTGTTTCAATTAAGCTTTGACATCAATACGGTCCTTAACTAAGTACAATATTTTTGCAATTCACCCATGTGATTTTAATCCAAGCTCTTTACGGGAAAAAAAGTAAAAAATATATCCTAATTTTAAATTGATGATTCTTATCGGATCGCCGCGACTGGCCAGTAATACACAATATAGTAATTATCATTAACTCCACTAACTGTCGCTGTTCGAATTACAAACTTGTTCACAAAAAAAAACGATCCAAATTCAAATAAACGACTCGCAGTGTTACCAGCATTATTACCAACACCAATTATTGCCTCTATTTGAAACTTTAAAATGCTAACAACACCTTACATAAAGATATAATAATGACTTTCACGATAAATTCATTAGTAACGAGTGGAACAGTTTATTTACATGATAATATATTATTATTTTAATATATTATGTATTATAATAACGATTATTACGAACAAGTCGTTGAACATTACTCGTACTTTATTTTTATACCTATTACACGCACACAAGGTTAGATTACCTATAGTCATGACCGTATAATTGGTCTATTTTTTATAAAGATTCTCCCAAACCAGCCACATTTATCGCAAAATATATACGGCAATATATGAGCATCTACTTCTAACGTACGTCGTTATAGCAAGGTAGCTATTGTTGCCAGATATAAATTTCAGGAATATGCGGCTTATTTTAGAAGCACCTAGGGGCTTAGTGATATCGCTGAGGTCTTAGGAGCACCGACTATCTAAACGCAAACCAAAAAAAAGGTTTTTTTTTTGCCCTTGCGTGTATGTCTTTTTCTATTTAATACGCTGGTGTGAGAGGGACAGACGCTTCTTGTTATTAGCTACTAAGCTAGAAACAGCTTGGGTATCTTAAGAATCACAGTATAAGTTATGGTAAATTTACGTAATGTTAGACATGGACATTATACTAAGTAAGATTATACATATGAACAGCATACAATTTCGAAGTAACCCAATATGTTGATACATATTCAACTCCTGCGCAGAAGATATTTGGCCTCGTAAGAGCCGCAGCCATATCAAATAAATACTAATATATATAAACTTAACAAAAACAACACGCAATTGGCAACAGACTAGCCCAAACCTTTAATTATACTAAAAACGTACACTACCATCGACCTAACTAATAAGTTTGAGAAGACCCAAATTACCATATTTAGACAATCTATTATTAATACATTTATTATTCACAATTAAACCCATTATATTAAGTATTTTTTAATAGCGGCTATGGTATCCAATAATTTCATAACCAACGTTTCACAAATGATTAATTTCACAAACATATCATTTGACAACCCGCGTTTTTTTCCGACACTGTAAATAATTCTAAATTTATTTCAGGACTATCGTGTATCCCTAACCCTATAGGTTAGGTTAGGTTAGTTTTATAAAAATCCTGAAATATTTGTAGTTACAGAAAAAAAAGCGGGTTGGCAAATGATTATGTTGCGAAACGATGCATTTGTCAAAAATTTGTCGGCGAAAAGGCAGAGAACCAGCGGCTATCCCTAATAATCTGGGGAGTTTAGAAAAAATAGAATCGATACCTTTTTCTTTACATTTTAAAATAAAAAAAAACCCGACATGTCTCAAAAAAATGTATTTACGGGTCAGTTTTGTTACCAAAAAATATATGACATTCAGGTAACAAGACGGACAACAAGGGACAACTTTGGGGAATTCTTTTCACTGTCCAAAATAAACAACTTCTAATTCTTTTGAACTTCTGAGTAAGCTCAGACTTTGTTTTTGCACAACAACAACGGGTGAACCGCTAAAATATCCATCGAAACTTGATAAGTTAAGTTTGTCGTCCACTAAACCAAGATGTTTTGAAAGGCCGGAGATAAAAAGGGGCTATTTTCATCTGTTAGCAGCCTAATTTTAGTAACTTAGTGAGGAATAACTACTGTTCAAAGTGGCAACAAAAATCTATGGTTTGGTCATGGAACAGCACTGCAACCTTTTCAGCACAGTACCCTCAAGGAAGACAAAACGCTTACTACATTTTCGTGACATGCATTTAAGGCGCGTTAGAGACGACAGTTTTCTATGATTTAACGTACCTATCTTGAGGCTGGTATCTCACCAAAGATCAGTGTTTTAATATGCCCACCTCAACTCAAAGGGAAACATTAAAAGTTGACTTGTGTTAGCAAGATACATTTTAGTGAAAGTGAAAACAATTAAAATGTATCGTATGAACACAAAGCGTTGGTGATCTGACCTCAGCTCAAAGGGTAACATTAAAAGTTGACTTGTGTTAGCAAGATACATTTTAGTGAAAGTGAAAACAATTAAAATGTATCGTATGAAGACAAAGCGTTGGTGATCTGAGGCCGAGGCGTTATAATGTACGATGACCTTTAGAGATAGTTGATACCAGGTTTAGGGTCGGTCAAATAGGTAGGCAAGTTTTATAATTCATTCTATAAAATGAGTTTCTGTAAGACAAGGGGACACCTTGAACTATGTTTCCTAGTTGGTAGATTAAAATACTTACTCACACAAATATCTGATTGTCGTATGATCTCACGAGGATAAAACTCTTCTGTGAGTGACAGACAGTCAGACAATAAACCGCACAACCTAGAGACTTGAAGTATTTAGCTTTGCTCTTAAATGGACTTTACACGACGCAGAAATAAATTGGGAGAGAAGTGGAAAACTAATTCTACGCGTACGAAATCGTCGTTCTCTAGTCAATAATAGTGTTATCAAACCACGTAGCACGCCTCACGTTAATTTAAGTTGCACGTTGGCGTCAATGAGCGTACAATTAGGTAATTGGGCGCGTCCTTAAACATTTCCTCTCTACCGTATCTTTATTAAGTAACAAAGGTGGAACATCTCCAGTTCACACTATAATATAAGTGTTATGAATCAAGCCTAGATATCATAAATAAGGTTACCTATCACAAGATTTAATTTTAATTCTTGATTCATTCATCCGAATTTGCATTTGAAAACAAACCTAACCTTAACCATCTTAAAAGTTCGGAAAAAAATGGTATCAACTTGTGGAAATTCGGACAAATGAAACATTCGGAAAAGAAAGCGATAGGTCACCCGTAAATAAATATGTATTTAGCGATGAGTACATGACTGGACGGTACTCGAACGTCGAGTGACTACGCTTCTACACGATTCTACTCGATTCTACACGATTACACGATATTGTCAAGAATCAACCTCCAAATAAACAGGAAGTACTTTAATGTGCTAGTAGTTCACAAATAATCGTATTTATTTATTTACAATAGTTTTAAATGATTATAATACGCAAGGTGTACCTACTCACAATGTTCAAGAGGGCCCATGTTTCGAATAGAAGTACGTTTGTATAACAAGAAATATTAAATAAATGCATTGTATCAGTTTAATACAGGGTAATCTTTCGACAACTTCCAAAACAGGAGAGATAGTTTTAATTAATTCTGAATCCGATATAACGTTTAAAAAAAACTTAGGATACAGTTTTATGATTCATCTTTTGTATTCATACTTGTTACGGGCTTAATTTTGTGAGGGTAGTAACAAAGTCAAACATAGAGGCGCTAGCCACGCACACACGACATCTAGCTCCTGACATAGTTTGAAGTCAGCCGCCGCCCACAGCCGTACGGACGCGTTACGCACACATGTAAACCGCGCGATGTACCTTTGTTTGAAGACGAACTGCTTCTCCTATACTTTGGTAGTATCAAACATTAACGTCGTGACGATAAGCGGCCTACCCCCTTCGTAGCTACAGAAACGAGCGACCATGTTTTATAAAATAGAGAGGATATTCTTTCGACTTCTTTTCGAAAACTATACGAGAACCTGGGAACTTTGGACGTTACATGGTCCTGTTTCTTAGCTGTTTGCTGTCTGTATGCGATATGTATGATTACAACAACTATCAAAACTTTGCTTTCCCGTTAGGTAAATCAAATCTATTTTAAAATTATACAGACACATTTTTTTAAGAGTTTAAACCGGTAACAGTTATTTTTAAATCGTTAATCGACCGTATTATTTACGTCATGTATCGTCTGTCTCTTTTTTGCGTTAATAATCATAAATGTGTATATTAAGCCTCAAGTTTAGTTTGGGACTAGGTCAATCGTGTGAAATTGTCTCCTGATATGTATTTTTTTTTCTGTCAGTCCGTGGCACGTGACGACGTGACGAGCTACTTTAGCTCCTAAATCAATGAATTCGGTCGCTTTAAATAAACCCTTTTTAGGGTTCCGTAGCCAAATGGCAAAAAACGGAACCCTTATAGATTCGTCATGTCTGTCCGTCTGTCCGTCCGTATGTCACAGCCACTTTATTCCGTAACTATAAGAGCTATACTGTGGAAACTTGGTAAGTAGATGTATTCGGTGAACCGCATTAAGATTTTCATACAAAAATAGAAAAAAAACAATAAATTTTTGGGGTTCCCCATACTTAGAACTGAAACTCAAAAATTTTTTTTTCATCAAACTCATACGTGTGGGGTATCTATGGATAGGTATTCAAAAATGATATTGAGGTTTCTATTATAATTTTTTTCTAAACTGAATAGTTTGCGCGAGAGACGCTTCCAAAGTGGAAAAATGTGTGTCCCCCCCCCCGTAACTTCTAAAATAAGGGAATGATAAATGTAAAAATAATATATGATGTACCATGCAAACTTCCACCGAAAATTGTTTGAACGAGATCTAGTAAGTAGTTTTTTTTTAATACGTCATAAAAACATTGATCAAAGCTACAACGAACTTTTATATTATGTTACTTGCTGCTACGGAACCCTTCATGGGCGAGTCCGACTCGCACTTGGCCGCTTTTTTTTTCTAGCTCTAGCTTGACGTAGAGAAGACCATGTGGCGTTAAAGCTCTTTAATAATTAACGTTTGAAAATAATTGTTTTTGATAATTGCATATTTTTTTCAGAACCTTTAAAAAAAGTTCCTGTGTTCTATTCAGCCCCAGATGCATAAAAGAAAGGTCTTTGGCACTTTCACTAAAACGCCGAGCTGTACCAATGTAACCCTGCACATGTCGTAATCAAGTCACCCAGTGTGATCCTAGATTGCTTCCATTCCCAACCTAATTGTCGTGCGCGGCCACTACAAAGGGCGGCGTCTTTACGACACGCCGACGATACGATCACGACACGCGCGATGCGGCGATACGGCTTTCTCAAGGTGCAGGGTATGTGAGGTGCATTCTTTAGTTTTAGATCTAACTGTTTGCTAACGGTGGGGTCAAAGGGGTGTTTTGGAGACAGGAATGCGTAAACATGTTATCAAATCCTGATTTTAAGTGGAAAAAAATACGGATTTTGATAAACATCTTAATAAGTATTATCATTGTCATAAGCTATATTTAAAACAGGACAGACTAGAATTTCTTGCGGCGTTTCTTCTCAGCAGTGGTCTCCTCTTGGGAACCGCTGGTAGATTTTTGAGGTGTATAAGTGCCCGTGCCTACTTACTGAATAAACATCTTTTATCCTTTTTTAGGGTTCCGTAGCCAAATGGCAAAAAACGGAACCCTTAT